>CM022883.1:12478856-12508899 GCA_012654025.1 Pachypsylla venusta
GATCATGGGTTCCATTACCAGGACAGTTTGCTGTTCTCTTCTACTCCTAACTGTCCTCAGTCATCTCAATGATGGTAAGTATCATCTGCATAATTTCAACACTTTGTGAGATGATTATGGGTTCCATTATGAGGACAGTTTGCTGTTCTCTTCTACTCCTAACTTTCCTCAGTCATCTTAGTGATGGTAAGTATCATCTGCATACATTCAACACTTTGTGAGATGATCATGGGTTCCATTACCAGGACAGTTTACTGTTCTCTTCTACTCCTAACTGTCCTCAGTCATCTCAGTGATGTTAAGTATCATCTGCATACATTGAACACATTGTCAAGTGATCAAGGTTTCGATTCCCAGGTGTTTTTCCCGTTCTCTTCTGTTATAAATATGATGAATGAAATGACCGTGTGGTACTAGTTCTACAAACTTGCATCGATTTGTTCAGTTGATCCCGCGCGGTACCCCGCGATCATCTGAACATAGCCTTAGTACAAACAGTTTACCATCACCAATCGCATGGTCAAGACCCTTTCTATCCCTAGGATCAATCAGATTTCAAAAGTTCAAAGCCATTTAAAAGGTACAGGACCTTCGCTAGGACTTCTTTGGCAGACTATATAATTAACATATAACAAATTGTTACAATTAAACACACTCGGACCAATGGTTGTGATGTTCTTAGCAGATATTTTTCTATCTATAACTTGTTTTGGTACTCTATAACTTGATTTCAGGAAAGCCACAAAGGGTCGTCAGATTTGGCTGTAAATTCAATACCAGATATTACACTTATAGCAGGAATGGTAGTCCGTTTGGTCCGTCTGAGATATTACCTCTTGTTTATTCCAATATTAGTGATTTGAATACAGATGTTCAACGGATTTGGACCGCTCTCGGACATACATTGAGTGAAATATATTACAATGATGTGGATAATCTAATAGAGTAAGGGACCACGTGGAATAAATTGTTCACTCTGCCAATGTGACTCAAGAATTTATGATTTTAACAATCAATCATTAATTGCATTCATCGTCTCTAGATGTATGAGGCTGCACCTATTTAAATAAGTTGTTGTTTGCTACCTACTTAAGTTTTTATTTGCAACATACATCTAATCTTGTAGGTCAATAATTTACATGGGCTCCCAGAACCATTTCAATTACTGCAATACAATTAGGTCAACGTCAATAACATAAAGATACTAATATTGCAAAGTTGCTTTCTGTCTATTTAACACCAGCAGCTCAGTTGGGCTCGGCCCATGAGTATGACACCTTCAAATAGCATGTCTCGATCTCAAGTATGATTTACTTTTCCTCGTGGAAAGTTAGTTGGTCATATTTGGACTGGTAGAAATTGAAATGGAAATATTTTACAACCTGAAAACAAAGGTATACTTCTTTGGGCCTATTTTTTTCTGCATAAGTTTTTTTTCCTTCTCCATCTAATTTAGGCTAATAATTAGAATTATTAGCCTAAATGATTAGTTGTACGCGGGCTGTTCCAAAAGTTTGTGGACTAACTTAGATGGAGAAGGAAAAAAAACACTGTGTCTTATTTTGCAACATTTTTATTTCTGTGACAAAGTCATAGAAATTACAATGGGAATCTAGGTAATTTTCGGAAGTCAAAAATAAGCAATTGAAAATGAGCCATTTCTAAAATATTCGAAAAACTTTAAAAATTCGAGCTCAATTTTTGATAGTAACAAATTATGCTTTAAAATATGTTCTAAATAAAATAAATTCAACAACTTTTTTGAAAAAAATTATGTAGTACCTACCTATATTTTTTCAGTTTGCACAATAAATATAAAACAGAGAAAGAGCAAAAAACATTTGAAGAATGTTTCACTGATTTTCATTTGGAGGATCATATTGGGACACGATTACATCTTATTGATAACCTATTTTACGGATTAGGACATATTGAAGATTATGCGTACTTTGTGGCCGCTGATTCAAGCCAAAGTTCTCATGAAGATGTTATGAGCATTGCGGGGAGGACAAATATTCCGGACTACTTTTCATACGAGCATTATGCATGTAAGTGATGTATCTCTTGGGCTAGGAACTTTCTCATTCCAGTTTTCAATTCATAAAATTGATATGCTTGTAGCACAAAATTTCAAGTTCGTCCTTTCCATAAAGATAACAAAGAGGGTGAAATTTAATTTGATTTTTCTTTAATAAAAAAAAAAAAATGTTATTATGTATAACTTTTGTTGCATTATCATGAAGAAATATTAAATTTGGACGGTAATGCTCAACGAAGATCATATCTTAAACTAAACAAATTAAACGTCTCGGAATTATTTCACGCGATTAAACGATTCTTCCAAGAAAACAGCCCGGTGTGTGGATTTCTTTGTTGCACAGCTTTTGGCGGAATGGATCAATGATAAGAAATGGAATATAATGATGCATTATTTTATCTTTTAAGAAGCTTAATGAAGGGTGTGTATTATGGGGTGGTAGTGGTTTATTGACAGTATTTTTCTTCAAACAATATGGAATTATTATTGTATTGTATTTTGACTTGAGAGAAATTGGTAAAATAAAATATTCTAAATACTTTTTCAGGTGTTGTGAAATTTTTGATTGAAGATCGAATTGGGTTTTTTGTTATTGATCCTCATACAGCAACAAGATCTGTAGGCATAGTGATGCAAGATAGGGGCCCAGTCCCTGTAGGTATGTAAATATCAACGAAGAGAGTAAGGCAAGAGTGATCCTATTTTTACTATTGTCAAGCTTGAAGATGATTTGGAAATAAACGAATAAGGAAAGAGTGATCCTATAGGATTACTATTGTCAAGGTTGTGCCTGATTTGGAAATAAGAGAGTAAGGAATGTGTGATCCTATATCAATACTATTGTCAAGGTTGTGCTTGGTTTGGAAATAAAAGAGTAAGGAAAGAGTGATCTATAGCATTACTATTGTCAAAGTTGTGCCTGATTTGGAAATAAGAGAGTATGGAAAGAGTAATCCTATAGCATTACTATTGTCAAGGTTTGGACCTAATTTAGAAAAAAGAGAGTAAGGAAAGAGTGATCCTCTATCATTGTCCGGGCCTCTTTTAATTTACATCTTTTCCTCTGTATTATAGGTGTAGAACCAGTAAACGAGTACGAGTATTTCAACTATGAAATGTTCAATGATTATATTGTTGCCACACTGCGATCAAACGATCGGTATAAAATTATATTCTATACCAAATACCCATATTGCTCAATGCTAGAAACCACTGATAAAATGAATCTAATTAAAATACAAGGACAAATGATAAAAAAGAATTCAGAAGGAGCTGAAGTGGCAAGAATAATGTTTTCATTTGGATCCACTTCGGTGGGCCCTATCATTTATTTTAATAGTGCCCAGCCAACACATTTTGAAATTATTTTGGAAGAGAAAGTTCCTATAATTGATCTGATAGCAGAGGTTAGTAAATAGGGATTTGGCCATTTTAAGTCGTTGTTTTTTTTGTTAACGTATTCGACGACGCGATCACTCTGTCTCAAGACGAAGGAAAGCTGCTGCTTTCACTGGATTCGTCCATAGTAAGGAAGGCACTAGGGTGGTTTGGTCCGCCGGGCAGTTGAAGAGGTGGCAGGCGTCATGTGTGGCTTTCCTACATTTAGAGCATAGGTCTAGGATTTCCTACATTTAGAGCATAGGTCTACGATGGCCGGATCCATTCTTGTAGCTCTGCAGTTTGTGCTACCATCCTGAGCGCAGCTGGGCCAATGTTGCTCTGGTGGATCTGGGGAGAGACTTTTCTGACTCCGCTATTTCAGGAGGGGATGTGCCAAGGACACGGTTTGGGCTATAATTATCGATGACGGTGGTGACAGTGTCATGGTGAATTTGTTGCGAGATAGGTCTGTAGGTTTCATTGCTCAGATTAGTGGTGTTAAGGTAAGTATTTCTTAGTTAAGCCAGGTAAGTATTTGAGAGGTTTGTGCGAGTGCAGCAGAGAATTCCACATCCCTGGGAAGCAACCAAAAAAAGTATAAAGAGATTTGAAATTTGGTATATATAGCATTTTATTGCAAAGGACGCGCCACAAAACTTTTGATTAAAATCCTTTAGCGGTTCTTGCAAACTCTGACGAATTGTAGAGCGGAAGTTGCTAGAGACTTAAAATTTCGTAAGAATGTCAATTATCCCTAAAAATAATACTGCGTGCTATGATTATTACCCACCAAATCATGACCCCAAAAAAGATATGAAATCTATTTTGGGCCCCGCTCTAACTTGGAAATAGCTATAGCTATATATGATGTTTAAATTGTGACTCCACACCATACGCTTTCAGAATTTCAGTCTGATTTCTTTACCAACATACGGTCCTGGTGGGTGTTGATAATTAATTATATTAAAAGACATATTAATATAATTGATTAAATTGAAAGAAATAACGAGACACTGTGTGATACCTGAGAGCTGCATACGCATATCTGTAGCAGCATTTACTTGATTTCGAAATCTGTCCTTTGTTTTTGAGTAGTCTGAAAAGCCAGTTTCACACAAGACTAGAAAAAAAATCACAAGGAAGAAAGTGAATAGGCCTAAAAACCGGTTTTGCACAGAGCCTAAGGTCACCGCGATCTTGTTTATGTTAGGTATGCGTGTTTTCACCGAGGAGAGTACTCGAACATAATGCATTAAACTGTTCTATATTCATCCAAAGTCCATTCTACGGTTTTTAAATTCTTCATTTAGAATTTCTACGAAATCCTCAGTGATTGAGTTCAAAGCATCATTTTATATTTTTATCTAGTCTAAAATTATACTTCTCAAATTTTCTCATGGAACCTCTTGCTTCCTCGGAACACCAGTTGGAAAGAGTTTCGCAAATTTATCGTAATACGAAAACCATCCCGAAAACGATTTTGGGTCGAGTTTTCGTCTCTGCGCATGACAAAAATTATCGGAGCTCGGTTTTCGTTTTGGGAGTCCCCATAATTCGAGTAGATTATCGGGCTGCTTTTTTGGTAAACGAAAAACGAAACTAGTTGAGAAAATCCCGCGTAGTTTGAAAATATATATAATTCACTTTTCACTGGCGGATCTAGAAAAATATTTTGGGGGGGCCTGAATATTTTGTAGGATTCCAATAAAACCATTATCACGAAAATCAGACCTACGGTTCTGGACTTAAAACCGATCTAATGGACTGTGCCTTAATAAAATAATGGTTAATACTTTTGATAATTTGGGAAAAAATGTATGCAGAAACCTCCTTTTTTGAAATTGTAATTTCCTCAATTATCAGAAACTGTTTTGTCTAAAATAACAGGGACGTACATACCTAGTAATACAAAGGACTTGCGTTCGAGTCATGTAAATGCATGGATTTCTTTAGTGGATATTACTCGTATATCTTCTGATTTTCGTTTGTTGAAATCTTGTTCAATCAAAGTGAATCAAAACAGTCTTACTTGCTTGTCAAGTAAGACTGTTTGTCTCTTGAGGTCGAGCTCGGAAGTTCGATTCCCGCCGGAGGTGGATTTTCCTCAAAAGGTGGAATTAATTTTCAGATCGAGTGGTTTTTTTTTTTACTTTCCTTATCCTATAAAAGGAGAGTATTTTAATGCCAAAACACGTTTTGGGTCTCCAGAGCCCAAATCTTGAGTTCCAGATATTGGTACGTGTGTGTGTGTCTGTCTGTAAACAACAGTTATCCCAAGAACGGTAATTGCTAGAGACTCGAAATTTTATATGTACTTCAAGTTTATGCTGGGAACTAACCTCGAAGTTTGGTTGGAATCGAAGTTACTGTTGGCGGTTTTTTACCGCTCAGCGGTTTTAATTAATCCCGCCTAAAAAGAGAACGGAAAGAGCTAGAGCTACAAATTTGGTGCCCATTCTTATTAATTTTATGCATTGATTGAGCGTGGACACATTTGGCTGCAGCGTGATTTACCGTTGGCGGTTTTGGGCTGCTTTTTGGTGATTCCTTCCTAAAAAGAGAACGTTAAGTGAGCTGAACGTTGGAGCTGAAAATTTGGTACCTATAGTTATATCAATTTTATGCATGGAATAAAAAATGACACTTTTGGTTGAAATCGAATTCACTTGATAGTTTTTTCCCGCTTTTTATCGGTTTTCACGAGTCTGGAATAAAAAGAAAACCGAAAGAGCTAGAGACTTGACTTTTTGGTTTATTATTTTCAATAATGAACCTTTGGAATCGTCACGAAAAAAAAAAAAAATTACCCCCCCTCAAAATTTGATATTATACGTTTCAAGGTACGTAGAATCCAAAAATCGAATAAAAAAAAATCCGTTTGTCCGCCGTACGCCGTGATGGGCACTTTTGCCACTTAGCGTTGACCGATTTGGATGAAATTTGGTGTATAGGTCCCATCTGGGCTCTAATTGTGCCCCGAAACTTTTGGGTGCAATCGAATACACCCTTGGCGATTTTTGCCGCTTTTTAGCGGTTCTCAGTATCGCTGTCTAAAAGGAGAATGGTAAGAGCTAGAGATTTGAAATTTTATATGTATGTCACATTTGGGGTCTCAGCTATCTCCAAAACTTTTGGGTTCAATCAAATATACCGCTGGCGGTTTTTACCGCTTTAAAGCGGTTTTCATTAATCCTGTCTAAAAAGAGAATGGTAAGAGCCAGAGACTTCAAATTTGGTAAGTATGTCAAATTTAGGGTCTAATTAGATTTGGAATCATCATGATAAACCCCCTCAAATTTTTTTGGGGGGTACCCCCCAAAAAATGTATTATTTTTTGCCAGAAAAATAATAAACCCAGGTGTCACATTGGCAGAGTTTTTTGTATTATGTCAATTTTATGTATTGTACAATGTACACGTCTCGATTTTTTTTATACGAAAGTCGTGTGATGTTCACACCGGATTTTTCATCCTATATCTTCTTCTCTCTTCGTTGTCTGCACGCCAATAAACACAATGTTTTAGCTCCCTCTATCCAATATTACCTCCCAATTTCACTAGCTCTAGCTTATCAAAATTAGTTAATTTAATACTTATTACCTTTTGCAATATCAAAAAAAAAAAAAAAAAAAAAAAAAAAAAAAAAAAAAAAAAAAAAAAAAAAAAAAAAANTGTCACATGCAAGGAAGAAAACGTTACTGATTACATAAACAGTAAATTATAACTGATGTGTCCATTTAGTGTCAAGATCATCAAATTGAAACCGAAACAGCTAGGTAAATTGGAGCCGTAGCGGTTGCTACAAAATATTGGTAGTTACACGTACATCGCGGTAGCGAACAATTATTTTCAACTTCACGTGTCATGAACAGTCAAAAGTCTTCAAAGCGCAGAGCCATTGATTACCTAGGTATGCCATTAGTGGAGAGGGTGGGGAGGTAAAGTTTGATACAGGAGCTGTAATATTGTATTTTTTTTGTCCACAAACCAAAGAGGGAGGAAGATATAAGATAAAAAAATAAAAAAATAACAGTCGATCTGAGAATTAATTCCACCTTTTGAGGAAAATACATTTAGGGCGGCAATCGAACTTCCGATCTTGACTTGAAGACACAAGAATCCTTACTTGACTAACAAGCAAAACTGTGTTCTATTCACTTTGATTAAACAAGATTTCATCAAACGAAAAGCAGGAGTTATATACGAGTAATATCCACTAAAGAAATCCATGCATTTACATGACTCGAACTCACGCCCTTTGTATTACTAGTTATATGTACGTCACTGTTATTTTATGCAACACAGTTTCTGATAATTGAGGAAATTAGAATTTCCAAAAAGTAGGTTTCTGCATACATTTTTCCCCAAATTATCGAAAGTATTAACCATTACTCTATGAAGGAACTTACTCCACTAGATCGGTTCTAAGTCCAGAACCGTAGGTCCGATTTTCGTGAAAATGGTTTCATTGGAATCCTAGTTAAAAGTTACATCAAAAATCATTTCTATTTTGTGACATACTGGGAGGATATGCCAACGATAAGTCGAAATTTACATGTAAAATCATATGGGATAACTAGAAAGTGCAAACCCTATACATATACATAATATTATTATGTATTGGGAAACAACATGTATGAAGATGTTATAATAATGAAAGGTAGATATTAAAAATGAATGATATTTTATATTTACTTACAGTTATAGATTATTGGAGTAATTATTATTATTTATAGGTACCTAAGACCTAAGTCATATTATTTAAATATAATCCATAAAATTTTAATGTCGCTTTTGGGGGGGGGGGCTTGCCCCCCCTGTAAATCCGCCAGTGTCACTTATGATATGAAACTTTTTTTTCTGGCAAGTGTTTATTTTTTTAAATTCTTTTTTATCCGAGTATTTTGTGTTTCATTTGTGTAATTAGTATTTTCTTTTCTGTTGCCTATCAGTCTATTGGGATGGAAATGTCTATTGAAGATTATCTATTGGGATGGAAAATATCTATTAATTTAGACTATCGATAGTTAAATGTTTAAAAAAAGTTAAACTAGTATCTTTTAATTGTATATTGTATTACAACACTCGAATTTATTGAACCTCAAGTCTGAAGTTCTTTGAGTATATCATGCGTGCGCCTTGTTTTTTAAATATTATGGGATAAGAGATAAGAGTGATACGACATACGACTAAAAACGTGAATGTGTTGTTTGTTTTGAAATGTGAAAAAGTTTTCTTTAATTATCCGCTAGAGGCGCTTAAGTTTTCGTTTTCGTATATCGTGGTGTTGCGAAATCTAAAAAAATCTTCCGCCTATGAGTCACGAAACCCATAAACTTATCGTTTTCGTATTGATTATGGGGACCACATAACAGATTTGCGAAATCTCTCTATATCTATGTTCGACTGTCATCTGTCATACAGCGCATGGGGTATGATAAGAAAGGCACATTCTGTGTCCTAAATAATATAATATTATTGGCGACTACTAGATCCTAAATAATACAATATTAATGACGACTAGATCCTGAACAGTGGGATACCTCGGTTTATTATAAAAATTTAAATTAACCGTTAGGAGTTGGGGTCACTCTCTTCCTCTGTTCTAATTCAGCGGCTCATAAAATATAATGTTCTAGTAAGCCGCCAAGACCGTAGCTGGAGAAGAGATTGATGAAATCAGACTTCTATTGATTCGGAATAGGTATTTTGAAGTTAGAGCAGGGCCCAAAATATATTTCATATTTTTTTGGAGGCCGTGAATTTTTTTTGGGGGAACTTCATAACTTTGTATCGCAAGAAAATATTTAAATAATGGTGAAACAATATACCTTCTTAGACCTAAAACAAGTAGGTACATACCGTTTATGTGGGCACTGGGAATCTCAAAACATGTTTTAACATTGAAAACTCGACATTAAATTTTTAGCCCATTACAATTCTTTTTTACTTTTTCTTCATATACAGGGTGTTTGGCTATAAATGGGACCCCTGATTATGGTGGGTAGCTGAGATCAAAGGGAACATTTTTTACGAAATTCGTTAGAGAGCCAGACGAAGCGTAGCCGAGTTACAGGGTGGAGAAGGTCATTTTTGGACAACTTTCAACGTCGCTTGGTGGGTTCTGTGTGACCGAACAAAAAGAAGATGGACACTAAATCCTATAGTTTTTGATGGCGGTGATTTCAAATATGCTATCAAAAATTTAAAAAACAAAAGCAAAATGGGGGAATTTCTGAAAGGTGATCAAATTTTTTTTGTCTATTCTCAAATTAGATTCAACTTATGAAAAGAGCCTCTCTTTGTAAGACATTTTGTTTTAAAAAAATTTGAAAAATCGATCAAAAAATTCAATTCCCATGTTAAGAGAGAACCACGAAAATGGTCCGATTACGATAAAATTTTAGAAATGAGCTCCAATCAAAGTCCTGGACACAACTATCAAATTAGAATTTCGAAAAAAGGGCTTGAACCAAAATGGCAGCCTTCCAAAATTCAAAAAATGTTGGATTAAAAGTATTTTTTTTTCTTTTTTTCTCGTTTGATTTTTTAGTTTTTTTTTCTTCTTGTTATGACAGTAACTTGAGTATAACAAATGGAAGTATGAGTTCAGATTTTTTAAAAGGATATCATAAAAAAACAAAGAAAAAAACAATTTGTGAATTTTCATATTACCTAGAATATTTTCTGATGAATGTTAACATGATATTGTGCTAGTTAGAAGACTTTTTTTCCGATTTTTTTTTCTTACTTAATCTGAGTTCAGATTACATTTGCCATGCTCAGGTACTGTTAAAGTTCAATTTAACGGTGTTCTCAAGAGGAAAAACGAAAAAGAAATGTATTGAATCGAACATTTTTTGGATTTTGGAAGGCTGCCATTTTGGTTCAAGCTCTTTTTTCGAAATTCTCGTGGTTCTCTCTTAACATGGGAAATGAATTTTTTGTTCCATTTTTCAAATTTTTTTTTACACAAAATATCTTAGACGCTAAAAAAGTGATCAAATTTTTTTGAAAAAGAAAAAAAAAAAGACGATGAAAGTTGTATAAAAGACGCTCTTTTCATAAGTCGAATCACATTTGAGAACAGACAAAAAAAATTGATCACTTTTCAGGTTTTCCCCCATTTTGCTTTTGTTTTTTTTTAATTTTGATAGCATATTTGAAATCATCGCCATCAAAAACTAAGATTTAGTGTCCATATTCTTTTTGTACGGTCACACAGAACTCACTAAGCGACGATGAAAGTTGTTCAAAAATGACCTTCTCCACCCTGTAACTCGGCTATGCTTCGATTGGCCCACTAACGAATTTCGTAAAAGGTGTTCCATTTGATCTCAGCTACTTACCATATTCAGGGGTCCCATTTATAGCCAAACACCCTGTAGAAGAAATGTATTGTAATCGTGCAGAAATTCTGGACAATTTTTGGCCCAAAAAGTCGTCTGACGGGAACCCAAAAGCCAAAATAAACATCAAATATGTCATTTCCTATTGCTATTGGCCCATATTTTCACTATTTCGGGTCATTTTTGAAGTTTGGAAATATTTGGAGCCATGGGGTCCAAAAAACCGATATTTCCGACGTATCATGTACCACGTATGACGTACGTACGGAATCGTGTGTAGAGCTCTGGGAGCCAAACCGCTCGTCCTATTTTGTTGAAATTTGGCACATATAATCTATGGGCAAAAAGCCCGACCCATATTTTTCTTTTTTTAGATATAGCCCCCAGGGGCGGTCCTAGCCCCCCCGAACAGGTGTTTTTGGGACCGAATCTCTAAAATCCAAACCACATAACCAATTTTGATGAAATTTAAAATCAGTAATTATGGAATAATTTTATCTAAAATAAAATTATTCCATAATTGGGTGTATTTTTTTTATTTGGAGCCCCGGCAGGGTCCCTAATATGAAAAAAGCATTAATTCTGTCTGTTTTTGATAAAATTTGGTATGCGCAGTTGCCCAAGTACTATAATTGACATCTTTTGGTATTTTGTAGTAATTTTGTTTTTGGGGCCCCGGCAGGGGCCCACAAATGAAAAAAAACATAAAATTCGTCCGATTTTGATAAAATTTGGTATGCATAGCCACCCAAGTATTATATTTGACAATTTTTGGTGATTTTAGATTTTTTGCATTTGGAGCCCCGACAGGGCCCCAAATATGAAAAAAACATAAATTTTGTCTGATTTTGATAACATTTGGTATGCACCGTTGCCCAAGTATTTCATTTTTGGTATTTTGTAGAAATTTTGGCTCCTGAAATTTGAAATTTGCCGCCCCTGAAATGTGCCACTCTAGGCTCCAGCCTACTCAGCCACTGCCTTTTATAATTCTAAGAATAAAAAAACTCTGCTAATATGACATATGGGATTATTTTTTAAAATAAATACTAGCACTAAAGAGCAACGTCAGGAGCCGTATTCTGCCTAATCTTTTTAAGCTAATACTGTCACTAAAGAACAATGTCCACAGCCGAAGGCTGCCAAATCTTTTTATAAGAATACCATCACTAAAGAGAAAAGTCCACAGCCGAAGGCTGCCAAATCTTTTTAAACTCATAGTATTATTAAAGAGCAACGTCAGCAGCTGTAGGCTGCCAAATCTGTCACTAAAGACCAATGTCCACATCCGAAGGCTGCCAAATCTGTTTATAATAATACCATCAATAAAGAGAAAAGTCTACAGCCGAAGACTGCAAAATCTTTCAAAAGAATACTATCACTGAAGAGCAATGTCCAGAGCCGGAGGCTGCTAAATCTTTTTAAACTCATAGTATTATTAAAGAGCAACGTCAGATTACTAGAAGACTTCAAACTTTAGAAGAGCAACATATTTATACATTCGTTGGTAATTTGACAGGATGATTAAGGAAGAGAAAGTCTAGTACGGTTTTCCGTACCATTTATTTTATTGATAAGGAAATATGTTTTGAACATCATGTGATGTTCACAAGAGATGTTTTATGGATAAAAAGTCGTGTGATTTTCACACTATTTTTTTTTCTCTCATTTTTTTTTCAGTATGAAGCAAATTTGTATACTTTTGTGAATATCAGCACTTTGTTTCCTGGTATTACACCGGTATCAATGAGATACAAATTAGATTTGATCAGAGATATTGCGTTCGATAGAACTTTTGTCCAGAAATTAAATCAAATGGAAGAAAATATAAAAATAAACAGAAGAATTCTAAAAGGAGCAGCCGGTCCATCCTCATGATCAGATCTATAACTTATCAAATATCGATTTGGAGTACAATACAGAAACATAATAATAATAATAAAAAATAAAAATAAAATAATAATAATAATTTTATTTTTATAATTTTTTTTTATTATTATTTTTATAAAAAATAAAAAAATAATAAAAAAAAAATAATAATAATAAAAATAAAAGTACCAACATCACTAAAACAAAACCTAAAATTGATACCAGGATACTTCAACGTATCTCAAATTCAAACATGTGCCTTACTAGGAACAGCGCATGTTATGAGAAAATTCGGGATCTAATTCAATTTGAATACTTCTAAATATCTAAAGATTATTGTTTAATCTTGATATTTAAACAAAAATAGCAGAGTAATAACGAATACTCTTGATGAATGATGTTTATGCCATAATAATAATAGACTTATAATACTTCCTTATCCTTACTAAGGGCCATATTATAAAACTCCACTCAAATGTGTGAAGTGTCACTCCGACTACAAATTAGCGAAGGCACTTTTAAAATTTCTGTTTTTGTATTCCAATTCAACACTCAAGTGGCAAGTGACACTTCAAACACAGAGGTACTCAATGATGGAACCGTCTTCTATTAGACGGGTGAATTTAATTGTAATTTTATTTTATTTAAAAGTCAAAACATGGGTCTAAATTTTTGGAAAACTAATTAGTTCCGTTCAAAATCACTCTCTAAACTGAAAGGTATGAAAAACAATTGAAGACACTCTCAAAAAACGGTGCAAATCTGTTCTAGAGGACAAAAGTAAAAGTTCTCTCATTGACATGTCCATTGTGCGGGTACGCTTATTATTAATTAATGAAATAAATTTACCAGATTTAGGCTGTTGACGTTGATCATTTTAATTTAATTAATTAAACTTTAATTAAAGCAACACAATGTTTATCAGCTGATCTATGAATTCAAATCAGCTGATCTATCACTCGAGTGTCAAATCTTTAGAATGATCAAGCGTGGTATTTTGGTATGCGAAAACCAGACTTAAGGTGAAGTGCCCACTCCGCTTATTGAAATTTGCCTAAATATCCAAGTGTCGGATTTCCACCCCTTGAGTGGTGGTTATGGTTCCTTTTTTTTAATCTTAAAATATAATAATAATATATTTTCTTAAATGATCATACATATAAATAAATACAGAGGCTTTTCCTAAGCTAATTTACTTAGCTTCTAAGAAAATGATTTAAAAATCTATTTGGTTATAGTAACACCTAAATATCTCAAGCAAAAAAATATTATTTTACCTCCTCACTTCTAAAATTAGGGAAGTTTTGTGCTCTCAATACTCATACAATAAAATATTTTAAAAAGTATAATTATTAGATATACATGAAATGAAAATGATTAAAAAACACTGAACTTTATGTTCTACAATATACTCGTATATATTATTCGATTCGCATATTTCGGATTTTAATCCATTATCAAGAATGATAATGGAGAGAAATATGAGTATTGTGTATCGAATAATATATTAAAATTGTGGAACAAAAAGTCAAGTGTTTTTGATCATTTTCATTTCTTGTAGGTATTTGATAGTTCTACCAAGTGTCCTAAGAGTTTACTTTCTTTTATAATAATTATGTACTTATCCACATGTTATTAGATATTGTAAGATATTACTGTTACCTACCTATATCTACTTGAGAAAGGGAGCTCTTAATTCATTCACAAATTTGAAAAAGAAGCCTCTGATTATTACAAACTTCCAAATGTTTTTTGGTTTCGTTGGCTATTGGCTTTGTTGTTTTATTGAATGTTTCTAAAAAAAAATGTAACAATGATAGTCGTCATTATTGATCTACGACACAAAAAATAATATCCTGGAATAACAATAACATATTGATTTTTATAAATAGGAATCAAAAAGTGTAGGTACCTCCAAATATCAAAATTGATTATATTACAATTTGGATGCCGGAACGCATTACAAAAAAATATATCCTGAAATTAAATATTGCTTTCAGCCCATTCCTTCCTTCGAGGTCTGTCGGAGAGAGAGAGAGTGAACAGAGAGTTTGATTATAATTATATGCAAGGAAAAACAACACATTAAAAAATAATTGCAAAATATTTATGTTCATGCCTTGTTTTGAACCAAAACCTTGCTAGTTACAAATCGCTCGACTTTAACTATTGAGGCCGAATCTCATGGAAACATAAACAAAATAGATTATACTATTTTCATAATTTTAATATTTTTCGTATATTTCTTATGTTGATTTCATTTTCATTATACGGAATTTTCTTCAATCATAGCAAATGATATATTACGGGATTTTTTAAAAATAGTTTGCGCTTTGAAAGTTTGAAGTAGATACTCTGTGGCTTAAAGTGAGTGACTGATTTCCATTTTTTCGCATACCGATTCGAAGTGCTCTTCGATACTTCACTTCAGGTTTTACGACCGTTCTGCAAGGCCAGGAAAAAAATGTCGTGATTTATACATACGAACACTTATTTTGGTATGATTTTACGAAACTGTGTCAACAATGAAGATGAGTGCTGGCTAGTGGTAGCCGTAAGGCTACATAACCAATTAAATAATATAAAAATGTTAATACAAAATTAAGTAAATCTATACTCAAAGCCCAGTTGGTATACTGACTGACTAATAATGAACGTAGCTCCACGATGGCTAAACCTAGAGACTTGAAACTTGGTACACAGATACCTTTTAGTATGTAGGTGTGTAATAAGAAAGGAAAAAAAAATCGAAAGTTCAACTGGGAGAAAGTTACCGCAAAAAATTACATTTTTTAACGGGTCTTTTTGCAATTTTTTTTTCGGAAAACTAAAGGAGATAACGAAAATGACCGAGAATGCCCCCCCCCCCAAAATAGTATATAAAAACACCATAAAAAATATAAAATTGGAATTTTTCCAGTTTCTCCCCGATTTATGGAGGGTTTTCACTACCAGAAAACCGTAGTGAAGCACGGGCAAACAGCTAGTAATGTATATTGTGATATTGCTAAAATTCAGACAAAGAACATGGAAATGTGAAAAGGCTATTTAAGTGTGACATTATCATGAGCATGACCGAATTCTGAAAATTCCAACATATATTTCTCGTCGTTTCAGACTATGTTTGGCAATATCATTTAAATCAGACAAGTCATTCAAGAATTATCCATTCAAAATAGCTCATTATTTCAAAATTTTATCAAAATCGGTTAAGCGCTTAAGGTGCTGGAAAATAAACGAAATTAGTTGTTATATAAACAATCGTAAATGTGACAGTTTTGTCCTAAAATTACTTCCGCTTGAAAGCATGCAAGATTAATACAAGAATAATAAACATGTTTCAAAAGGAAGTCTTCTAAATAAACAAAGCTTCCTGTTTTCTAAAGTGAGAAAGCAAATTAATAATTATAAAGAAATTCTGCTAAAATTTTAAAAAGTTTGGTTCTAGAATGCGAAAAAATAGCCACAGAGTAATTTTACATTGAAAATATTGAATAAGTGCAAGTGTCCACTCCGCTAAAGTGAGATGTGAATTTACATGTAAAATCTTGGTCAGAACATTTTTTAGAATACAAATCAAATACTAAAGTGACCATTCCAACTCGCACTCAAGTGGACTTTTAGAATATGGCCCTAAGTCCTTCAAGGGTATTGATCTGCCAGAAATTGTAAAATATTAAACAATATCGATTGTGTACGAGTTCCTAAGTATAAGTAATTGCTATTGGCGGCAACCAATACCATTAGCCAAAATAGAAAACCAGAAGATACTCCTAATGATCGATTTTCAGTAAAAACTTCAGATCGAGCGTCGATTAAAAAGATTCTAATCTGACATTCGACGATACAACAACTTTAACTATCTTGAACATTTTTTCAAAGTCCTAAATTCCAATAAAGACCAATTTCCTAAATTCTAATCGTGAGTAATTCAATATTAATATCTTGTTTTCTTTCTCAATTTGGGGTCTATCTTAGAAAGGATTTTCTAGTAGGTAAATTTGAAAGGGGTGTAAGATACGTGACGCGAAGATATAGCCTCTTCGTATTAATGTCAACCTCTCCTGCCCGATGGTGCACCCTGCTCCTACTGACGAGGCTCTGGCGCCCGTGGATTGTCGGGATAAGCAATCCAACTCTGGCAGCCAACGGCTTCGGGCGGATGAGCCAACAGAGAAGGGCACTCTTCGTCCTGGATCTGGAAAAGTGGCTCCTTATGGCGGATGAACTGCAGAATGCAGTCAACGGCATAGGGATGAGGAAGACTGATTAGGACCCAGACACCTCATTAAGAATCCAGATGGATAAGGTCCTAGTAATCAATCATGGCTTTGCTTGCGGCGAAATTAAATTTCGGACTAAGTCCCTCAATCGGATCTTCGGGAGGGACAGTTACATGAGATGATATGAAAAAAGTGAAGTGGCAGGAGAAAATCAACATCATGACGTGGAATGTTAAAACAATGAACCAAGAAGGAAAAATTCATAATGCTATAAAAGAAATGAAAATAATGAAAACAGATATTCTTGGCATTAGTGAGATGCGTTGGCTAGACGCAGGTGATATTAATATTGAAGACCACAGAGTTCTCTACTCAGGGAAAACAGACAGAATTCATGAACATGGTGTTGGTATGATATTATCAAAGAAAATAGGAAGATGCGTGAAAAATGTCATTCCTGTATCGTCTCGTGTAATGCTAGTACAGCTGAAAGGTAGTCCCATTGATATCAACATAATACAAGTATATGCACCTACATCAGATAAAACCGACGAAGAGATAAATGAATTCTATTGTAGCATTGAATCAATCTTGAAGAACCTAGAGAAACAAGAGTTAATTATAGTAATGGGTGACAATGCCAAATTAGTAGAAGGCAGAACATCTGAATTCGTTGGACCCTTCGGTGTAGGAGAGAGAAACACAAGAGGAGATGATCTTGAAAACTTTGCAATGGCCAAAACCTAGTGATCATGAATACATGATTTAAACAACCACCCAGAGGACTATATACCTGGAAATCACCATTGGATAAACCGGGAAGGATTGTAAGAAACCAAATAGACTTTATACTTGTGAATAAACGTTTCAGAAACAGTTGCATATCAATGAGAACTTACCCTGGTGCTGATATCAATTCTGACCACGTGCCACTTGGAGGAGTATTCAAGATAAGACTGAAGAGAATGACCAAAAAGATAAACAAAAAGTATGATTTGAGGAAATTAAAAGATCCAAGTATTAACTGAGCAGTGAAGCAAGAATTGAACAGCAAGATAATCACTCAAGAGAATAGAAACAATATTGAACAGGGAATAACAAAACTTAGAAAAAATATGCAAGAGTTAAAAGAAAAGTATCTAAAACCAGATGCAAGGAAAAGAATATCATGGATGACTGATGAGATACTTGATCTGATGGAAGAAAGAAGGCTAAACAAAGGAAATGTTTTTGAATATAAGAGAACACATTCACTGACTAGAAGAAAGATAAGAGAAGCAAAGAAAGAAGAACATAAAGAAAAATGTGACGTAGTAGATTTCTATCAAAGTAGATATGACAGCGTCAATTATTATAAAAAGATTTGGCAGCCTTCGGCTGTGGACATAGCTCTTTAGTGAAGTATTAGTTTAAAAAGATTTGGCAGCCTACGGCGGTGGACTTTGCTCTTTAGTGATAGTATTAGTTTAAAAATATTGGGCTGCCTTCGGCTGTGGACTTTGCTTTTTAGTGATAGTATTAGTTTAAAAATATTTAGATAGTATTACTTTAAAAATATGTGGACTTAGCTCTTTAGAGATGGTATTATTATAAAAAGATTTTGTGGAGACAGTATTAGTTTAAAAAGATTTGGCAGCCTACGTCTGCTGAAGTTGCTCTTTAGTGATAGTATTTTTTTAAAAAAATAATTCCATGTGTCACATTATCAGAGTTTTTTTTTTATCCTAGAATTATACAAGGCAGTGGTTGAGTAGGCTAGAGCCTAGAGTGGCAGATTTCAGGGGCTGCAAATTTCAAATTTCAGGTGCCAAAATTTCTACAAAAAAACAATAAAAAAAAAAAAAAAAAAGGAGCGGAAGTTTATATCTTGAGAACAGATTTAAATTTTGAAAAACGGTGCAGTTCGTAGTAATACAAATTTTTCTATTGGTTTTAAATTTGGGACATTTTCAGGGGAGGTCACATGGGGTCAACTTTAAAATCTTAAACCCCTTTTGTAATATATTTTTGAAAAATAAAATAATATTACTTTCATATTTTGTAAGAGATTTATTTGATATCTGCACGCAAAACAGGACCACAGTTATTCCAAGTTGAAGTTCGACCCCCTCCAATTGAAGGTGTCAAATATATGAAATAAAGATATACGTGTTTCAGCGTTTTTCAAAATTCAATTCCGTTCTCAAGATATTGAATTGATCTTCTATTTTAGACACCCTGCAGATATTCTTAATATTTGACATTAGATTTCTATGTTTTCTTTCTCCTTATTAAAATTTCGTTACTTCAGGGAGCGTTCAGAGAAATGTTACTTCGTAAAAACTCTGGAAGGGGGCGATCATTGGAAAAAGGTTGGGAACCACTGGTGTAACTGATATCAATGTCGCTACTGATTATTTTTACATGAAACCATGGCATTCATAAATTTATTCCGATGTGGTTCCGTTCCGTTGTGGTTTAGCCAAGAACTGAAAACGCTTATTTTTCTCAAGAAAAAAGCCCATACCAGTTACAAAATGACAGGTCGCCGTGATTTTTATTTTGAATTTTCTCTATTGAGAGAGCAATGTAGGCGGATGTCATCTAGGGATCATGCAAGCTATGTTATGAATTTGGAACAAAACCTAATTGAGAAACCAAAAGAGATTTGGAATTACCTATCGAATAAGAAACATAATAAGGAACTAGCACAAATTATGCAACATGCAGACAAGATCGCTACCATGTTTGCTGAAAATTTTAAAAAGAATTATTCATCTGCGACGTATACATCTGAGGACACAGATATTAAAACCGAAACTTAGATCAATTTAAATCATATTTCCTTTACTCATGATGAGGTGTTCTCATCTCTTAGTAAATTAAGCTCAAAATCTTGCATGGGCCCGGATGGTTTCTGTTACCTAGTTTATAAAAGTTGTGCATCTGTGCTTGCCCGCCTATATTAACACTATTTCAAAATTCTATTAGCTCTGGAATATTCCCAACTCGCTGGAAAACCTCTCATGTGTCACCCAGATTCAAATCCGGAGATAAAAGTGAAATAAAAAATTATAGGCCACTATGTATAGTATCTATTCTGTCAAAACTCTTTGAAAAACTTGTGTCCAACCATTTGTGCCCCAGAGTATCAACTATTATACATCAACATCAGCATGGTTTTATGTCAAAAAAGTCCACTACAAGCAATCTGCTTACTTTCACCCAGTATGTGTCTAATGCACTGGATGGGGGTGGGCAGTGGGCAGGTTGACTGTATATATACAGACTTTTCCAAATGCTTTGATAGAATTAACCACAAATTACTTATTCTTAAATTGAAGAAAATCGGTATTTGTGGACAACTTTTAAAATGGCTTGAATGTTTTCAAAAGAACAGGAAACAAGTCATAGTAATTCGAAAGATAGGAGAAAATGATAAAAATATGGAGTACCATTCTGTTCCGATTGATGTTACTTCAGGATGTCATCAAGGAGGACACTTATCAGGAACTTTGTTTTTGTGTTTTATTAACGATCTCCTGCAGTAACTTCCCCCTTATGTAACTGCCTGGCTATTTGCTGATGACGTAAAACTGACCATAGAAGTGTTTAAGGTCGAGCGATGCACAGATGTTACAACATTGTCTGGATGGTGCCAAAGAAATCTCATGGAACTTAACATTGACAAATGTAAGTACATGAGCTTTCATAATAAAAAACTACCTCTTGCTAGTAAATATTGTATCAATAATATTCAACTCGAACAAATTTACTCGGCTCGAGATCTAGGTGTACACTTCCTTCCTAGCCTGAAATTTAATTTACATTACAAAATCATTATTGAAAAATCATATAAAATGCTACTAGGTTTTCTTTTGAGAAATACAAAAGATTTTTCAAACCCAAAACCTTTAATAGCAATCTATTATACATATGTGAGATCTCATGTTGAATATTGCTCTTCTATCTGGTCACCCCAAAGTCAGGTCCACATTAGTTCCATTGAAGCCATCCAAAGAAAATTCCTTCGTCACCTTACGTTTAAATTAAATATTAATATTGAAAATCATGAATATGGCCAGATCGCGACCGACCACAATATTATAACTCTTGAGAAAAGAAGAAACATGATTGATTTAACTTACTTTTATAAAATTCTTAATGGTGGAATAAACTGTCCCGAGATACTAAACCAAATAAATATAAGAGTAGGGCCAAGAAGAACGAGATGTCATGATGTTTTCAACACTCCCTTTAGATCAAAGGATGTAGACATGCACTCACCTCTCGTTAGAATGCACAAACTAGATAATATTGCTGAGGGGGCGGGTATTGACCTTTTTAATTGTAATATCTCCCAAATAAGACGATTGCTTGGACAAGATTCTGTGGTTTTCATCGGACACCAATAATTAATTAGTATTCGCGCAAAATAAATAAGCAAAAGGAATTCAAAAGTTTAGTACAACAATAGATATACCGCAATCGACCCACGGAGGCGTGGCCACACATGAATTATTTTTTTCTGACTTAAGTAAAAAAACTTATCATTCTTACTTATATGTTTTATATTTTTATTTGATTTTTATTATGCATGTATTTTGTTAACTATGTAATACTAGCTGAGTACCCGAATTTCGTTTCGAGAATATGAGAGAAAAAAATGATAATAAATCTGACTCTTCATTAATAATAATCGAGAAACGTTTAAACACGATCAGAGCATACACATAGATTACATATTACATACACGTTTGTTAACCTATATGTAGAACATGGGGAGTAGTAACGGGTTGTTAAGCTGTGTAGAACGTGTTGGGAGTAGTATTGGGTTAGGTTCCAAAAAAAATAAAATGCGTGTTGAAGTCTGCGCAAGGTTAGGCTGGGTCGCAGACCCAGCCTAAACTCAGCAGACTTCAACACGCATTTTATTTTTTTTGGAACCTAACCCAATACTACTCCCAACACGTTCTACCCAACAAACTTGGTGTTCAATTCTATTAAATTATATCGGCATTGCACTAACCACTTTTGTACATAATTTTATTTAAATCAAACAAAAATTTTAATTTCCATACAAAAATTGGAAAATCGGCCGTAACTCGAAAACGGTTGGAGGGCTTTCAACTCTGATATTTTTTCTGGGCTCCCAGTCTTTGTTTTTTTTTGTGGGGGGGGATCCATTCCTATCAAATGTTCTATATCTATTACCGTTTCTTATAGTATTCTATGATTTCCCATACAAAAATCGGAAAATCGGCCGTAACTCGAAAACGGTTGCATATTTTTGAACTGTGATCATTTTTCTGGGGTCTCAGGCTATGGTTTTGGGGGGGTTCATTCCCATCAATTTTTCTATATCTCTTACCGTTTTGGCTAAACAATGAGTATTGTCAAAATTTTATTGTGCCCGATCCCGGATTCGAACTTGTAACCCTCGAATGGCTAGTCACAATTTTGCAAAATATGTCCTAAATGAAGGATAAAGATGTTACCTAAAACTTTCTCGCTTTGAGTTGATATGTTGTCGCGACAAATCTTAAGATATTGGCCAAAATTCGGAAAATTTTGAACAAGAAATTGGAAAATCGGCCGTAACTAAAATGGCCGGACAATATAACCTTCCCCGGGTAAAAACAAATAAGTATGCAAAGTTCCGTGCAATTCCGAGCTGTAGTTCGTAAGTTATAAGCGAACAAACAAATAAACAAACAAACAGACATTCACTTTTATATATATAGATAGATTGTAAAAACTATGTATTATTGGGCACTGCCCGTAAAATAAATAAATTAAAATTAAAGCCAGTAGATAGTTTTTTCCTATCTACTGGCTCGCCATGACTTCGATTTTTCTTAGTTCTTCTCGAATATTGGGAAGTGAGTTTTCCATTAATCCTCTATATTGTTTTTCCTTGAAATACAGTTATGAGAAATCTGTTACCCTCCCCTCCCCAAATGAAAATCATGAGTGCGCAACAGTCACTTCTTAATTTGTTGAAAAGATATATACGTGTCCTAAAATTATTGACCATTGGCTGAACACGTAGGTATATTTCTAATAAGGACACTTGTATAAAAACTTTCCAAACAGTTTTATTGTTGAATATTATACCAAAAAAAAAAAAAAANATAAAACAAAAAAAAAAAAAAAATTCTACTCATTGTACTTTGATCATGAGTTCAATTACCAGTACATTTTGTTATTTGCTTCTACTTCTAACTGTCCTCAGTCATCTCTGTGATGGTAAGTATCATCTGCATACATTCAACACTTTGTGAGATGATCATGGGTTCCATTACCAGGACAGTTTGCTGTTCTCTTCTAGTCCTAACTGTCCTCAGTCATCTCAGTGATGGTAAGTATCATCTGCATACATTCAACACTTTATGAGATGATCATGGGTTCCATTACCTGGACAGTTTGCTGTTCTCTTCTAGACCTAACTGTCCTCAGTGATGGTAAGTATCATCTGCATACATTCAACACTTTGTGGAGTGATTATGGGTTTGATTACCACGGCACTTTGCTGTTCTCCTCTACTCCTATCTGTCCTCAGTCATCTCAGTGATGGTAAGTATTATCTGGATATATTCAACACTTTGTGATCAAGGTTTCGATTCCCAGGACATTTTGCTGTTCGCTTCTGTTATAAGTATGATGAATGAAATGACCGCGCGGTACCCGTTCTACAAACTTGTATCGATTTGTTCAATTGATCCCGCGCGGTACCGCGCGATCATCTGAACATAGCCTTAGTACAAACAGTAAAAAATAACAAATATTAGACTTCTCATTTCTTTCATATTGGAGGCCAGATAAATGAGAATTTTCCAATACAGTTACATGGTAAATACAGGGTGCGGCAATTAGTATTTCCACATTTGAAAGAGCTGGCAAATAAAAAAGATATGAGATATTTGATAAATTATTTTGTATTCTGAAAGCTTTTTTCATCTATGTTTGGTTAATAATGTCGTCCAAATGACGGCCTTGGCGAGAGATACACATTTGAAGTCTTTTGCGGAAGTTTTCCATGACTCTCGTCAGCATACCAGCATCCATTTGGATGATTTCTTCCAAAATTGCCTCCTTTAATTCTTCAATGGTCTTAGGGCGTTGTTTGAAGACCTGAGCCTTCAGGTAACCCCACAGAAAGAAGTCACAGGGACTCAAATCCGGCGAATGAGTGGCCCACGAAATGTCAGGCCGTAAGCAGATCACGTGACCGGGTTCATGTCCTGGAGAATCTTATGAGAAATGCAGTGGGTGGCACTTTCTCAAGTATCGCTTTACAACAATCCCGTCGTCTGCCCCAGTCACAATTCATGGACCATAACAATCTTGTACGGGTTTAACTTGAGGTCGCAGTGTAAAATGCGTCTCAAGGTTCTGTCCAAAATTTGAAGAGCAGCCGCAAGTTTCCGTGCAGAGCGTCTTGGGGACAGCACAATGGACTCCCTCACTCTGACGATGTTTTCAGGGGTCCTCTTCCATTTTAACGAGCCTTTCCGTTTCAAACCTAAAGCTGATGATGTGGTCCTAAAGTTGTAAACCCAACTCAAATTTTTTTTTCGACCAGGAACTGGATCTGTGGATTGCAAACCATACCTTGTGCGGAACGCCCTCTGAGGGGCTATAATGGTTTCATTTTTTTAAAAAAAACACCTCGACAACGAACGCACGATGCTCACGTGACCAAACCATTACGACAACTAAAAACTAGATGTCATTTCGTGTTGAATATCACAAACCCCTAGCTCCTCCCACTATCACTTCCCGTTGACATCGGATTTTACTTTCAGGTTAGGTAACATGGAAAAATAAAAATTCACTAGGATTTAATTTATTTTTAAACGGATTTCAGTCATGTAAGGTTCTATAAATCCGACTTGACGTATTTTTTCAAATTACCTAACGCTACCACTAAGGAAAATTTGCTCATTCTCGTTTGATAACCCCAACCCAAGGGAAAATTGTTCGTGTCCTTTACCTAACGCTACCACTTAGGGAAAATTGCTCATGCCCGTTTTATAACCCCAACCCAAGTGAAAATCGTATGAATTTTCTATATAAAACACAATTTCATAGATTTAGGTTTCGTTTAATTACATAGAAGTTCCTGGTGGGAGGAATTCAAACTTGGTGCTCTTGTGGGGATGCAAGTTTCTTACCTAGTAACTTTTTTCATGTTTGTACAACTGCGTCGCAGAATCGTCTTGCAAATACTTGCAATCAAAACAAAAATGTCTACTTTAGTTCACCCTGTTTAAATTCTCCAATAAATACGGAAGGAAAAGGTTTTTTTTTTTTTTCAAAATAAATTAAAATTAAAGTGAATTAATTTATTTTTCGACGTTTAAAACGTTTAAAAAGCCTTTTAAGATTATATTAAACCCCATTTTAAGTCTGTAAGTTGCTCAAAAAAAAAAAAAAAAAANAAAAAAAAAAAAAAAAAATATCGACAATACTTGTCTTGAACCAAGCTACTCTGTAACTTGATTTCAGGAAAGCGGTGGACCGTCAGATTTGGCTGTAAATTCAATACCAAATATTACACATATAGCACGGACCTTAGTCCGTTTGGTCCGTCTGAGAAATTACCTCTTGTTTATTCCAATATTAGTGATTTGAATGAAGATATTCAACTGATTTGGACCGCCCTCGGGGAGACATTGAGTGGAACATATTACAATGATATGGATAATCTACTAAAGTAAGAGACCACGTGGAATAAATGGTTCACTCTGTCAATGTGACACATGAATTTATGATTCTGATAAATTCATGTGTCTATAGTGCCCTCATCGTGTTAAATGGCAGCTAGATGTATGAGGCTGCACCTATTTAAATAAGTTGTTGTTTGCTACCTACTTAAGTTTTTATTTGCAACATACATGCAATCTTGGAGGTCAATAATTGACATGGGCTCCCAGAAGCATTTCAATTACTGCAATACAATTAAGTCAACGTCAATAACATAAAGATACTAATATTGCAGAGTTGCTTTCTGTCTATTTAACACCTTCAGCTCAGTTGGGCTCGGCCCATGAGTATGTCACCTTCAAATAAATAGTTAAATTTCTTGTACAATTTTTTTTATGAAATTAATCTTTAAATTTTCGTTTTTTTCTCAATTATTTTTTTACTAAAGACAATTTAAGTTTAAATATCAACATAAATGTTAAATAATGGTTGTAAAGTTAGTAGGTCATATTTGGACTGGAAGAAATTGAAAAATTTACAAGCTGAAAACAAAGTTACAGTTCTTGGGACCTATTCTAATTATTAGCCTAAATGATTAGTTGTACGAGGACTGTACAGGATAAGGGAGTGTGTAAACACCAGAGGAGAACATACTTGATACTGAATTGTGACAAAGTCACAGAAATTACAATGTGGAGCTATGTTTCGGAAGTCTAAAATAAGCCATTGAAAATGAGCCATTTCAAAAATATTCGAAAAACTTTAAAAATTCGAGCTCAATTTTTGATAGTAACAAATATTGCTTTAAAATTTGTTCTAAATAAAGTAAATTCAACATTGTTTTTGAAAAAAATTATGTAGTATTTTTTCCTATATTTTTTCAGTTTGCACAATAAATATAATAAAGTGAAACAGCACAAAACATTGGAAGAATGTTTCATTGATTTTCATTTGGCGAATCATTTTGGGACACGATTACATTTTATTGATGACCTATTTGACAGATTAGGACATATTGAAGATTATGCGTACTTTGTGGCCGCCGATTCCGACCAAAGCTCTCATGAAGATGTTATGAGCATTGTGGGGGGGACTAATATTCCAGACTACTTTTCATACGAGCATTATGCATGTAAGTGATGTTTCTCTTGGGCTAGGAACTTTGTAATCCCAGTTTTCAATTCATAAAGTTGATATGCTTATAGGCACAACATTTCAAGTTCGTTCTTTCCATAAAGATAACAAAGAGGGTGCGGCGCTGATTTTTTTTTTTTTCAAAAAGGTTATTATAAATTTTGTTGCATTATTATCATGAAATGTTTAAAGTTTTATTTCATGCAGCATGCGTTGAAGAGTACACCAGACAAATGACGACCACCTTTATCCATATGCTGGGGAAAATGATATCTGAAGTTTCGTTCTACTTTCACCTACATTTCCAATTGGTATATAGGCTTTAATACTTCTAGAATGCCCGGAAAATCTTCATAATAAGCTTTGAGGTGACTGGATAATAAATACCTAACTAGGTTTGTCCGTGGACAAAACGGCCGGAGCCATCCGCTGTTCTTCGTATTTTCGGGCTTTTGATTATTCGAGTTATTTGAAATTTTTTAAAAAAATTCTTTTGAAAATATGAATCTGAAGAACGTCTATTTGATGGGGCAACACCTCACACAGCGGAAATTTCTATACAGTTACTATACTGCGGTACAAGAAGGCAATAGAGAAAAGCTTATTGAAGGGCACTTATGGGGTGGTAGTGGTTTATTGACAGTATTTTTCTTCAAACAATATGAAATTATTATCGTATTTTATTTTGACTTTGTAAAATAAAATATTCTAAATACTTCTTTTTTCAGGTGTTGTGAAATTTTTGTTTGAAGATCGAATTGGGTTTTTTGTTATTGATCCTCATATAGCAAAAAGATCTGTAGGCATAGTGATGCAAGATGGAGGCCCAATCCCTGTAGGTATGTAATTATCAACGAAGTAAGTGAGTAAGGAAAGAGTGATCCTATAGCATTACTATTGTCAAGGTTGAACCTGATTTGGAAATAAGAGAGTAAGGAAAGAGTGATCCTATAGCATTACTTTTGTCAAGGTTGTGCCTGATTTGGAAATAAGAGAGTAAGGAAGGAGTGATCCTATAGCATTACTATTGTCAAGGTTGTGCCTGATTTGGAAATAAGAGAGTAAGGAAAGAGCAATCCTATAGCATTACTATTGTCAAGGTTGTGCCTGATTTGGAAATAAGAGACTAAGGAAAGAGTGATCCTATAACATTACTTTTGTCAAGGTTGGGCCTGATTTGGAAATAAGAGAGTAAGGAAAGAGTGATCCTAAAGCATTACTATCGTCAAGGTTGAACCTGATTTGTAAATAAGAGAGTAAGGAAAGAGTGATCCTATAGCATTACTTTTGTCAAGGTTGGACCTGAATTGGAAATAAGAGAGTAAGGAAAAGGTGATCCTATAGCATTATTATTGTCAAGCTTGCGCCTGATTTGGAAATAAGAGAGTAAGGAAAGGGTGATCCTATAGCATTACTATTGTCAAGGTTGTGCCTGATTTGGAAATAAGAGAGTATAAGGAAAGAGTGATCCTATATCCTATAGCATTACTATTGCCAAACTTGAACCCGATTTGGAAATAGAGTAAGGAAAGAGTGATCCTTTATCATTGTCCGGGCCTCTTTTAAGTTTACAACTTATCCTCTGTATTATAGGTGTTCAAAACCCATCCAAGGAAACTTTCAACTATGAAATGGTCAATAATGATTATATTGTTGCCACACTGCGAGCAGACAATCGGTATAAAATTATATTCTATACCAAATACCCATTATGCTCAATGCTAGAAACCACTGATAAAATGAATCTAGTTAAATTAGAAGGACAAATGATAAAACAGGATTCTGAAGGATCTGAAGTGGCAAGAATAATGTTTTCATTTGGGTCCACTTCGGTGGGCCCTATCATTTATTTTAATAGTGCACAAATATCACATTTTGAAATTATTATGAAAAAGAATGTTCGTGTGCTTTCTCTTATAGCAGAGGTTAGTATATAGGGATTTGGGCATTTTAAGTCGTAAATCACATCACTGACCAAGTAATGTTTGGTCGGGGAAACGAAGCCATAAGTTTGGGGTATTTTAATAAGTAACCCTCCTTATCCCAATGTAGTGTCTAACGATCTTCTGGGGTAGCATCGCAGTAAGGGGGTTAGTTAGTGGACAGGTTTGCATCGCCTACCTTTGAGATAGGGAATTCGGTAAAATTACCCGGGTAGTTTATATCAACCTCACACGGTCTATGGGCATCTTATCCGATTCGTTCTTATCCTGCTCATTGTCTTTGCTACCAGGTTGGCGAGTGCAACAGAGAATTCCACCTCCCTGCGAAGCAACCCCAAAAAGTATATAGGGATTTGAAAATCGGTATGTATAGCATTTTATTGTAAAGGACGCGGTGAAGATTTGGGCTCTGGGAATCTCAGAACATGTATTATCATTAAAAACTCGAAATTAAAAATTTTACATTCATTCTTTTTTTTTTTAATTTATTGATAAGGAAATTACGTGATGTTCACAACAGATATTTTATGGATAAGAAGTCGTGTGATTTTCACACTATTTTTTCTCTCATTTCAGAATGAAGCAAATTTGAATACTTTTGTGAATATCAGCACTTTGCTTTCTGATGTTACAACTATGAGATACAAATTAGATTCGATCAGAGACATTGCGTTCGATGGACCTTTTGTCCGGAAATTAAATCAACTAGCTGAAAAAATAAAAACAAACAGAAAAATGCTAAAAGGAGCAGCCGGTCCATCCTCTAGCTCAAACCCATGATCAGATCTATAACGATTTGGAGTCCAATAAAGAAACATAATAATAATAGACTTTTATTATCATATGGTCAAATCACAAGTTATGTGTTGGATGTAAAATACGCACAGTAAATTTATTGAATAATAATCTCATATTAATAATAATTCCATAACTCCAGGGCTAACTGATCAGTCAAATATTGAGGAGTGGCAACCCCAGGGCCCGAGCAAGTGATTGATGATCCCTGGTGATGTAACGTCCCAGGAAGTAACGTGGTTATACACGGAAAACACACGCACATCAACTGCGAAGTGCTACTGGAAGTCCAAGGCCCCCAACTCAGCAAGAAACGAATGGGGGGATGTTTTTATGAAAAAATCCACACCCTTTGTCAAAAAAGCGTTACCACTTTCAAATATTGAGTGCAAGGGCTGATTCCACAGTCAGGAATTTTAAAAATATTTTGATTTCGGCTAGATCTAGATAGTGATGGACGCGAGACGAGAAATTTCTCGTCTCGTCTCGTAACTTTCGAGACGAGACGAGACAAGGGTTTTGTCTCGTCTCGCGTAAAAAATACGAGACGAGACAAGGCCTTGTCTCGTCTCGTGAAATCGCGAGACGAGACGAGACAAGGCCCTGTCTCGTCTCGTCACGTCTC
>CM022883.1:12517348-12535505 GCA_012654025.1 Pachypsylla venusta
GTAACGATAAATATATATATATGTGTGTGTGTGTTTGTGTGTATGTATCACTAATTGTTTAGAATGGACCCCCCTCCCCCACCGAAACCATAGGCTAGTACCCCAGGAAAAATATCATAATTCAAAAATGTCGAACCGTTTTCGAGTTACGGCCGATTTTTCGATTTTTGACCGAATTTAGCTGATCATGGTTCAATATCTTAAATTTTGTCGGGACAACATATCAACTCAAAGCGAGAAAGTTTTAGGTCGCCTTTTTAGCCTTAATTTGGAACATAGTTTGCAAAAAACGGCCCAACCGTTTTCGAGTTATGACCGTTTTTCCGATTTTTGTAATGGGAATCATAGAATACTATTAGCTTCCGATTTTTGAAAGGGAAATCATAGAAATCTATTAGCACGGGAACGGTCATGCCCCTAAGGCGTCAAACTATAGGCCGTAGCGAAGCACGGGCGAAAGAGCTAGTTTTATAATAAAATTATTATAGATTACATGTAATACGTATTTTTGGTCAGAACATTTTTTAAAATACAAATCAGACACTGAAGTGGTAGTGACCACTCCAACTCACACTCAAGTGGAGTTTTATAATATGGCCCTTTATGTTTTCGATATATGCACGATTTTCTCATCATATACTTTCAAACATAAAATAAATCACATGAACATTTCGGTAAACTATCTAACTATGAAAAGTTCGTGTCCAAACAAACAAAGTTTATGAATTACAGGTAAAAGAGTTTATGAATAATGCGAGGTAAAATTATCAAAATATTTTGATTGTTTTAATTTTGACAGTCCATCTTTGGTTAGATGCCGAGTACATTTTTCCTTTATGACAAGGCCCCTGTCAAAACCGTCGTCAATGTAAAGGTTACTCTGCTTGAGATATTTCCGCTCCTATACCGTCCAGACCTGACTATTTGTATTTTCAAAACTAAAACCTTAGCAGCGTGGAAAAAAATGGGATTCATATCAGGTCGACTGTAGTAAGGACACTAACTATGTATCTAATTATTGACGGACATAGAAAAGATATAAATAATGTCAAGGGAGATTATGTTGAAATATAAGATAAAGTGGATTTTTATTTTCTTTCTCCATCTATGTTTGGCCACAAACTTTTGGAACCGCCCTCGTACAGCTCTCACCCTGTATGATCCACTCTGATGACGTCATTACAGTGGATTTTTATTTTCCTTCTCCATCTAGGTTTGGCCACGAACTTTTGGAAACGCCCTCTTAGTTATCAGAAAGATAAGTCAAACTGATATGGCAGGAATGACCAGGGCCGTTCAGAGCTTTCCCGGGCCCGGGGACAAAGACCTGCTCCGGGCCCCCACATTTTTTTTTTTGCGATTGCCCAACTTTCAGCTAGTCGGCAGCATTTCGTGAAGTACTTGGATTGCTGGGCGGAGGTCTTAAAAAAGAATGAAGAGAAAGTTGTCCCTCTCATTGTTTTTGTTTTTTTCTCGTTCTTCTTTATCTTCTCTCTTCTGGGCCCCGATTTCTACGATTTAGAACTCATTTTTCTAATGTTATATTAAAATAATATCATCATTAAGTAAAAAAATATGAATATTTGATACTTGAATCAATCAATTATTATAATAAAAACTATTTACGTCAAGAATATTATTATGAGACCAACACAATAAATCAAAAAACTGCGTTCTTTAAAGGGTTTGGGTTAAGCAAAAATTAACCTCACTGTTTAAGGTTAATTTTTGCTTTTTGCTACGGTATCACAGTTATAGAACTCAAAACTATATTGTTTAGTATTTTAAAATTTAGAAATGGTATTTAGGATGTTTGTAGTCATTATGAAATATAGAGTCAACTTGAGAATGTCGTAACAGACGAAAGCGCTCGTGACTCGCCTTATTATTTGTAGTTGATACACAACATTTTATTGAAATTTATATTTTAAAATTCCTTCAAACTAATTATTTATCAACAAAAATGTTAATTAGGTAATAGAATTAAAAAATTTATTTAGAAATTATTAATAGTCAACCTTTCCAGCTACAGTCAAGAAAACAGCGAAGTTGATTATAGGACAGAACATTTGAAGAGAGGCGGAAGTCTCCTAACGCAAATAAAAGAGCTTGCATGCTTACCGGAGCATGGCCCCGATTTCTGTTAAAATTATAGCTAGACATAAAAAGGATTATCTTATGTGTAGAAAATATTCTAGAATGTAACGAATGGTAAAAGAATAGAAAAAATAACCAAGACTGGCTTTAAGACCCCCACGATCGCCGTGGAACCCATTTGAAGGCCTCCTCTAACTTCTATACAACCCAAAATTTTTCCCAACGCTACTGAAAAACCCCGCACGAGAATTGAACCAGTTATCTTCACGTGCAAAAGGCTTTGAATATTTTTTTAAGTTAAGAAAAATCGCAGGTCTCAATGTGCTGTTTTAAAAAACACTGACATGTGACTTTTCCAAGAGATTGTGATCTATTTAATTATTTAAACTAATAGTTAACATTGATTCAAAATTTACCTCCAATGGTTCAAAGTAGTAATTATTATTAAAAACTTAAGAGTAAAATACCTACTTAGATTAAATATAAATCCACACGATTTCTCATTACACAATACTCAGGCAATATAAATCAAATGCGATATGATTTTAGAAAAAAACACACAAGGCACACATGACACGCTCGGTAGATAGAAATTGGCGAAATAAAAAGTCAAAACAAATAATTACTAATGATGGAGAAAACATAATTGGGGATGACCAATATCCGGTGAGGGTATTCTACACTGCAATCGAGATGGTACACATTTTTATACCTTTTTGGACATATATGTAGGATATCTATTAGGCGCATTTTTTTATTTACTTATATTTTTAATTTGGTTTCACGTCTCTTTAACATCTATTGGTCATTCAAGACTGGGGTTTCATCCCCCATTCGCTGAAAACTCGCCCAGCCTGGGTTGGCCGGAAAAATAGCCAGCATCACGAGGGCGCGAACCCACGTGGACACCCACATGGTAAAACCCCGCTGGACAATGCTTAATTTCAGTGATCTAACGGAAACTGGTGTATTCAACGTGCCACAGACACTGGCTATTAGGCACATTAATGGACTTTAACCCTGGCTATTAGGCACATTCATTAACATTAACGCTGGCTGTTAGGCAAATTAATTGATATTATTTGTCATTTTTGTGGTAAATTTTTTTTTTTGCACGTTTTGAAGTTGTATTTGTTTTAATTTATTTTTTTCATTATCAGTGAAGAAAAAAAATCCCTGGGCCGGGGCCTCTTGAGGAGCCCGGGCCCGGCACATTTTGTGCCCTTTTCCCCCCCCCCTCTGAGCGGCCCTGGGAATGACCAATAGATGTTAAGCCCCCTCCCCCTCTCATACACGTGCGAACAATTTGCGCAAACTCGGTGTTTGTACATACAGTTTGACCGTCTATGGGGCTGTTTGAATGGTTACGCAAACTGTTTGAGTAAAATCAGTCAGGATCGAAATAATTTGTAAAAGTACTCCTTTTTGAGTACTTGCTTGACGTGTATGGTACGGTTTGTGCAAACTTTGGGTTAGTCAATTCCTATTAGACAATGTCAGGCAGTTTCCTTTCTATTCCATGGTTGAAAACGTAGTTTCGATCATTTTTCTTTTTAGTTTGTTGCTATTGACCTTTCCAATATGGCGAATAAGACAACCGATGACGAACAGCGGGAACTTTGGAGAAAGTTTATTTTGAGCCTAGTGACCGGGCGGTCATGATTGATTCGTTCCTCTTCTGGAGCCAACTCTTCGCCCACACTCTTCGCTTTCTCTTTATTTAAACTTTTAGTTTCTCAGCCACTATAGGGCCAGAATAATGACGGCACAGCAATCGTCCGTATCTGACATGTTCAACAAACAACACCACAAATCGAAATGTTTTTTGTGCAATAGGTTGCTACGTGTATGTGCTAGCGTATGTACAAACAGGCGTTTTGTAGGGTGTATTTTTTAGAGTTACACAACTTTAAGTTATAATAAAACAAAGAAAATATTTTTAATATCAATGAAACGGGCTTTATTGGATAGAAAATTTCATGACATTAATGTTTAAATATGATTTAGGCCATGTGGCGGCCAAGGCTGGCGCGTACAAGGCGCAATCTGGAACACCAATTTTCACAAAATGTTCGCAGCATTTGCGGCCGTATTTCGCTAATAACTCTTCGAATGTTGATTTCTAGGTGTTCAATTGTCTCTGGTTTATTTTTTCGACCTAGACAAGTGACTTTACATAACCCCAAAGAAAATAATCGAATGGGGTTAAGTCGGACGATCTTGGTGGCCAATTAATTGGACTATTACGTGAAATTATTCTTTCATCAAAAGTTTCTTTGAGTAAATCAATTGTAGCGCGCTGTGTGGCATGTGGCTCCGTCCTGTTGGAACCACATGTCAGCAAGAACAATGTCAGCTAATTCACTTGTCTACGTCGATAAACCAGAGACAACTGATCACCTGGAAATCAAAATTTGAAGAGTTATTGGCAAAATATGGCCGCAAATGCTGCGAAAAGTATGTGAACATTGGTGTTCCAGATTGCGCCTTGTACGCCACATAGCCAAAATCATATTTAAACATTAATGTCATAAAATTTTCTATCCAATAAAGCCCGTTTTATTGATATTCCAAATATAGTCTTTGTTTTATTATAATTTAAACTCTATAAATGTGTAACTCTATAAATGACACCCATTACAAACACCGAGTTTGCGCAAATTGTTCGCACGTGTATGGGAGGCTTTTATTAGGATCATATTGATTATTTTTTCAGTTTGTACAATCATTTTGACGACCTCAGAGAACACCAAACATTGGAGAAATGTTTCACTGATTTTCATTTGGAGAATTACATTGGAACACGATTACATCTAATTGTTGACTTATTTCACAAATTATTTGCTATTGGACATGGGCACATTGAAGATCATGCCTATATTGTAGCCGCAGATTCAGAACAAAGCTCTGATGAAGAGGTTAGGAGCATTGTTGGAGGGACAAATATTCCCGAATACTTTTCATACGATCATTATGCATGTAAGTGATGTATCGCTTCTGGGGTCGCAGTTTCCAATTCATGAAATTGATGTGTTACCGTCAATTTGTCACTCTATAGAATGACTAGACAATCTATACCAAGGGTGTCCAACCTTTACAGAAGAAGATCTACTATAAAGAGTCAGATAATGGCCGCGATCGAACCCCTCCCCCCCACACGTTTGAACTCAATGGGAATGAACATGAAATTTTATCTATATTTGTCGAAGGGTTCTTGAAAAGGTTCTTTCTCTGATCTGCCTAGGGTACCTACCCTACTACCAGTGGATATTTTCCCCTCATTTCTATTTTCTCCTCCTAATTCTCATGAGTTCTCAAGGAGATGTAAACTTGTGTGAATGTAAACCTCGTTCACAATTATATTCTACTTTATATTGCTACAAAAAAATGTATATGCTTTTAGACATTTAGAGCGTCATCTCATCTCTCTGGACTTGATCGACCCAAAATCACTCCGCGATCGACGGGTTGGGCAGCCCAAATACAATTGGGAAAAGTTGAAGTTAAAGAAGAAGGCTTGAGATTGTAAGATATTACTTTAGCTTAACATCCTCAACGGGTGAGTCCATCTGAGCTGATGGTGTACAATAACGCAGAAAGCAACTCTGTAATATTATTATGTTACTGATGTAATTATATTGCAGTGATTGACATGGTTCTGGGGGGCCCATGTCAATTATTAGCCTCCAAGAAAAGATGTATGATATGACAATTCGAAATTTCAGCAGTAAAATAAATTGATTTAGAACTTCATCCGTTCCATCTGGCCAGCATCGGAAACGATGATGCTACTCTTGATTGATTGACTGGGCCACTATAATATCCATTTTAAGTGATTGAGGTCTGTAGTTCACAGAAATACAGAATATAGTATTTTGTGAGATTGTTATTTACTTATTTTATTGTTTACACGCGTTAGCGTTCCACATATGTTTCACAATAATACCTATGATTGGTTGATGGGAAATACATTTTGGAGCCTTTCAAGTAAGTCACAGGAATGTGTTTTTCTTCCATGACGTCAAATCAGGCCATGACGAGAATATTGTTCAACTTCAACTATGGGGACTAGGGTGGTTCATATTACTATGGTAAAAACTGTTGAAGCAGGAGACCAGGCCATCCCCCCTAATTTAGTTCCATTTAGTAATATAAACAATTTCCCAAAATTTCAATTAAAAGGCAGTGCTCAATAAGCTTAAAAAAGCTATAAAAATAAGATAAACGCACTCGGCACAACTTTTATTGGTCACTCAAGATGGGGTTTCACCCCCCCATTCGCAGAAAACTTGCAAACCAGATACCCACATCGACCTCACCCAGACTAGATTAAGCCGGAAAAGTAGCCAGCATCATGAGGGGCGAACCCACGTGGACACCCATATGGTAAAATCTCGCTGGATGTTGCTTAACTTCGGTGATCTAACGGGAACTGGTGTATTCAACGTGCCATAGAAGCCTCTATAACGTGCCATAGAAGGCTGGCTATTAGGCACAATAATTTACATTATTTGTCATTTTTGTGGTCAATTTTTTTTTTTTGGCACGTTGTATTTGTTTTAATTTATTTTTTTATCAGTGAAAAAAAAATCCGCTGGGCCAGCGTCCCTTGAGGAGTCCGGACCCTGCATATTTTGTTACATTTGTCCCCCCCCTCTGAACGGCCCTGACCGGCTCTGGTCTACTTTTCATTTCTCTTCAAAAAATAAGAAATTATTATTGTATTGTGACTTTGCTGAACAGCAAGAAAATTGTAAAAAAAAATATTCTAAATACTTTTTTTTTTTCAGGCGTAGTAAAATTTTTGTTTGAAAATCGCATTGGGTTTTTTGTTATTGATCCTCATAAAGCAACAAGATCTGTGGGTATAGTGATGCAAGATGGGGGCCCAATCCCTGTAGGTATGTAAATATCAACGAACTAAGAGAGTAAGGAAAGAGTGATCCTATAGCATTACTTTTGTGAAGGTTGGACCCGATTTGGAAATAAGAGAGTAAGGAAAGAGCGATCCTATAGCGTTACTATTGTCAAGGTTGTGTCTGATTTGGAAATAAGAGAGTAAGGAAAGAGTTATCCTATAGCGTTACTATTGTCAAGGTTGGACCTGATTTGGAAATAAGAGAGTCAGGAAAGAGTGATCCTATATCATTACTATTGTCAAGGTTGTGTCTGATTTGGAAATAAGAGAGTAAGGAAAGAGTGATCCTATAGCATTACTATTGTCAAGGTTGAACCTGATTTGGAAATAAGAGAGTAAGGAAAGAGTGATCCTATAGCATTACTATTGTCAAGGTTGTGTCTGATTTGGAAATAATCCTTTTTTAGCTTAACGCCTCTTTTAGTCATTAGAGACGGGGTTTTGGCTTGCACTTGCTGGATACTTGCAAACCAGCTACCCACATTAACCTCACCCAGCCTGTTTTTCTCTGAAAATAGCAAGCATCACGAGGGTGCAAAGCTAAGTGGACATGGACAACTATCAAATGGTACAAAATCGCTTGACGTTGCTTAACTTCAGTGATCATAAGAAAACTGGTATATTGAACGTGCCATAGACGCTGGCTGTAATACAGATTATAATAAACCCAGGATTACTTACCCAAAATGTGCAGAGTGTTACTATCAGCAAGTATTAACACACTTACCCACAATATACAGAATGTTACTATCAGCAAGTATTAACACACTTACCCACAATATACAGAGTGTTATTATCAACAAGTATTAACGCATTTACCCACAATATACAGTGTTACTATCAGCAAGTATTAACACTCTAACCTACAATAATCAGAGTGTTACTATCAGCAAGTATTAACACACTTACCCACAATATACAGAGTGTTACTATCAGCAAGTATTAAACAGTCATCCTATGTCATCCCCAAATAACATTTCACACTGTCAATTATGATGATAATAATATTTTAAAGTCCTTGGTCACTACTTCTTTTTCTTCCTTTTGAGAAAGTAATTTTAAAAAATAGAAAATGTCTTTTTTCAAATCTAATTTGAAAAAGTTGATCCGAAGAAAATTTAAAATCTCTGCCAATGTGACACATGGATTATTTTTCTGGCAAAAAATAATACACCTTTTTTGCCCCCCCCCAAAAAAAAATTAGGGGGCAAAAAATGAGGGGGTCTCGTGACAAATTTAGGGTCTAATTACGCCCCAGATTGGGGCGTAATTAGACCCTAAATTTGACATACCTACTAAATTTGAAGTATCTGGCTCTTACCATTCTCCTTTTAGACAGCAATACTGAAAACCTCTAAAAAGCGACAAAAACTGCCAAGGGTGTATTCGATTGCACCTAAAAGTTTCGGGGCACAGTTAAAGCCCAGATGGAACCTATAATATACCAAATTTCATTCAAATCGGTCAACGCTAAGTGGCAAAAGTGCCCATCACGGCGGACGGCTTGGCGTACAAACGGATTTTTTTTTATTCGATTTACGTTCATTGAAACGTATAATATCAAATTTTGGGGAGGGTATTTTTTTTTTTTGTTNGCTTAACGTCTCTTTAAGATCTATTGGTTATTCGAGGGGGGGGGGGGGATTATACTCCAATCGCTGGAAACTAATAAACCAGCTTATCCACATTGCCCGTGTCCAACCTACATTGGGCCGGAAAGCTGGCATGACGAGGACTCGACCCTACTTGGACAACCACATCGTACAACCTCGCTGGGCGTTGCTTAACTTCAGTGATCTAACGGGAACTGGTGTATTCAACGTGCCATAGACGCCAGCAGATCCTCTTTAGTTTACAACTTATCCTCTGTATTATAGGTGTTCAAAACCCATCCAGCGAAACTTTCAACTATGAAATGGTCAATAATGATTATATTGTTGCCACATTTCGAGTAGCCGATTGGATCAAAATTATATTCTATACCAAATATCCATATTGCTCAATGCTAGAAACCACTGATAAATTGAATCTAGTTAAATTAGAAGGACAAATGATGAAACTAGATGCACAAGGGGTTGAAGTGGCAAGAGTTATGTTTTCATTAGGGTCCACTTCGGTGGGACCTATTATTTATTTTAATAGTGCACAGCCAACACATTTCCAAATTACTATGAGAAAAGAAGTATCTGTGGTTGATCTAATAGGTCAGGTTAGTACAAATGTATACGGGGCTTGCCCTATCATTTATTTTAATAGTGCACAGCCAACACATTTTCAAATTACTATGAGAAAAGAAGTATCAGTGGTTGATCTAATAGGTCAGGTTAGTACAAATGTATACGGGGCTTGCCCTATCATTTATTTTAATAGTGCACAGCCAACACATTTTCAAATTACTATGAGAAAAGGAGTATCTGTGGTTGATCTAATATGTATCTGTGGTTGATATACGGGGCTTGCCCTATCATTTATTTTAATAGTGCAAAGTCCACACATTTTCAAATTACTATGAGAAATAGAGTATCTGTGGTTGATCTAATAGCTCAGGTTAGTACAAAATTTGACATGTATGCAAAGGAAGCGCCACAAAGCTTTTGATTGATTTCAAATATACTGTTGTCGGTTTTTTTTTTTAAATTTTTTAACTGTTTTCACGAATCCTGCATAAAAGAGAAGGGGTTGCTAGAGACTTAAACTTTGGTATGCATGTCAATTCATCATCATTTAAGGTAACAGTTAAACAACTGGTTTGCAGTAGTCCTCCATTTCAGATAGATTAACTTTTCTAAGTAAATGATTGATGTACAGGGTGGTTTGCAGTTGTCTTCCCTATTTTTTCTGATATTAATACATTTCATCCCGCCTTTGCAAAATGAAATGTGGAAATAATCAGAACGAAACTTACATCATGTTTTAATGTAAATCAAATTTGTTCACAAACAAAAGCACCAATGGATAAAATTCGAGATTTGGGCTCTGGGAACCTCAAAACATGTTTTGACATTAAACATTTCAGCCCATTATAATACTTTTATAAATATACCTAAACTAGCTGTTTTACCCGTGCTTCGCTACGGGCTATAATAGCTGATAGAAGAATGAGGATAAATATGAATGTTCAAATCTGAAGAACAGATTAAAAAATAATAAATTAACTGCCCAAGAAAATAAAGCGAAAATAAAACTATTGGGAAGGNTAGATAAGGAAAGTCTGATGTTCACACTATTTATTTATATACAAGGGAGGTCGTTTGATTTTCACACTAAATTTTGTTCTCTCTCATTTCAGAAGAGCCGAAATTTGTATACTCTTAGGGACATCAGCAAGGTGTTTTCTGACCTAGGATCACAATTTACAAAATACAAACTGGATTCGATCAGAAACATTGCGTTCGATAGAACGTTTCTACAAGGATTACATCATATTGCTGAATTTATAAAAACAAACAAAAATCTTCTGAAAGGAGCAACCAGTCGATCCTCCAGCTCAAACCCATAATCCGTTGTATATTTTAGATCTATATTATTAATTTTTTATTATAACAAATTATCATCTTATAATAATTCATAATTATAATAATTTATTATAATTAATTATCATCAATTATATTATAAATAATTATCATCTAATATATTTTATATATTAGTAATAATTCATAATTATAATAATTTATTAAAATTAATTATCATCAATTATATTCTATATTAGATGTATAGTCAATTTCGAGTCCAACACAAAAATCGGAAACATTTTGAAATCAGCAAACCACTCAACCAGTTTGAATTTGATGGACGGGGGTAAAATAATAAACCCATGTTTAGTAGAGTTTTCAATAATGAACCTTAGGAATCGTCACGAAAAAAATACCCCTTCTCAAAATTTCATATTTTACGTATGTAGAATGGTACGTAGAATGCAAAAAATGAATAAGAAAAACCCGTTTGCCAGCTGTGAAGCGCACTTTTGACACTTGGAAAGCGGATATAGGTAAATAGGTAGTATGACATTGGCAAATCAATTTATCGCGTTGAATTAGATGGGGGGGGGTTAGTAAATGTTCTCTTTTTTTAATTGAATTATATTATTTTTAAAGTTTAAAGCAGTTGATTTTTAAACTTTAAAGGAGTTTTTTTTTTTTTTTTTTTTTTTTTTTAAATATTTTTAAAAAAATATTGTTATTTTTAAACTCGTATTATTTTTAAACTTTAAAGGGGTTCAGAAAATGAATTCTACTATTTTTAAACTTTAAAGCAGTTGAGAAAATGAACTCCACTCCACAGATTATTTTCTCAAATAAAAGTTGAGATTTTCTCAAGTCAAAATTAAATTGATGTCACTATGAAATGACTGAGTAAATTAAATGCCTGAGTAAAAAAGTATTCCTCCAGGGAACCGTTGAGGATTTATTTTTCTATAATTATTCATGTTAGGTTTGCAGTGTTGCCAATACTCATAATACTTTGGAGTGAAGTAAGATTTTTTCCCCAAGAAAATATTTCACTCAAGATTTGTCCATAACGAATAGAACAGAAAGTGGGGAAACCATTGATATATCATCAATGGGGGAAACGCATGCAGTTACATGTGAGTAGCTGCTAGAGGGCGTTAATCTGTAGAATAAAGAACTGTAGGTACACACTAGGCAATGTTTTTGAAGGGGAACATAAAAAAAATCTTAATGAAAATTTCATCTATGTTCAAGGTTTAAATCAATTTAATTTAAAGATATAAAAATATTTGAAGATTTAATTTTTTGTCTTCGAAATAAGTACTTAGGTACCTATTTTAAACGGAAAAATCAAATTGGCGGCCATTGATAACTGAATCAGCTGATTTGCTGATAACAAACGATGAAGAATTTGGTGCCGGGCAGGAATAATGCCGCATGAATTTTTACTATCAATTTTAACTCAATTAGAGAGGTTAGGAAACATTTTTTACGGCCATGCCTCTGTTGCGTATATAATATCCAACATGGATCCATGACGGCCAATAAAAAAGCGAGTTTAAAAAAAAAAAAGGATTTTTTTAAACTTGTGTGTCTGTGTCGGACCCAACCCTGAACTGTTCCCATACCATTTGATAGCACTAACACTAGATTATCACTACCACACCGAATCATGGATTAAATTCAGAGAGTTTCCCCACTATCTGTTCTATTCGTTATGATTTGTCTATGAATTGAAAATTTACTGTAGAGCTTAGCGATTTAATTGATTAATTTAAAATAATAAATGTGTTTGAACTGCAAACACATTATCTCACAAAAAATTATTATTGAAAAAAGGCCAAGTTCTACTTACTCAACGAAAAAAATCTGCCTATGAAAGTAGTGATATCTATTATTGGGGCCAAGTTTATTGTTGCTGTTGTATATCCCGCACTTAAATTTAATATTGCACATTCTTCTGTCTCAAGTAATACTGACTTTACACTTGGTCAGTTTTTTCTGAGGGGATTCGTAAAATACTACCTTTTTACAAACTGGCCAAGTGTAAAGTCGGTATTACTTTAAGAGAATTGAGACAGAAGAATGTGCAATAATAAATTTAAGGGCGGAATATACAACAGCAACAATAAACTTGGCCCCAATAATAGATATCACTACTTTCATAGGCAGATTTTTTTGGTTGAGTGTGTGGAACTAGGCCTTTTTTCAATGATAATTTTTTGTGAGATATCAATACTTTTTGTAAAGATTACTATATGTAACTGATTATTTAGCCGTTTTTTCTTCATTTCTCCTTCTTCTTTTCGATTACACAACATATCGGAAACCAGGAAATATCTGTGTAAACCGGACCCAAATGACAAATAAGATCTAACACCCAAGTATTAATAAAGTAGGTAATATGCACCACAAAGCAAAAACAGAAATATTTATAGTGTATCTTCTTCCCTGAAGTTATAACGCTGAGAGTTAACGAGTTTGAATTTTGATATTTGCAGATTCATTTGAATTTGAGTCTCTCTACCTTCTTGCAAGATTTCAGCGTTTTAGCAGTTGAACCTAGATTTCGTGCATTTTCTTCCCTGAAGCGGAACCGTTTTGGTGCACTGGTAGTCAAAGAATGAATATATTTATTTTCCATTTAATTGCATGAAAATATCTTCCTTCATGCAAGATTTCAGCGTCCTACCAGTTTAAACTAGTTTTCGTGTATCTCCTTCCCCAAAGCGGAACCGTTTTGAAGCACCGGGAGTGAAAGAGTTCAAATATAAAGAACGTGCAATGATAAATTTAAGTGCGGGATATACAGCAACAACAATAAACTTGGCCCCAATAATAGATATCTCTACTTTCATAGGCGGAATTTTTTAGAAGAGAGGGTGGAACTTGGCCTTTTTTCAATGATAATATTTTGTGAGATACTATCTACAGCTGATGTAATTATTGTTACGAAAAGTAAACCGCATGGAGAATTAAAAAATGCAAACTTTTCAACCCCAAAAAGGACCAAAACTCTCCCTGGTAACGAATACATAGGTATGGTTCCTTTTTAGATACTGTTCTTCATTTGAACAATTTCACAATTCAGAGGTCTATGAATAAAAATCGTCTAGACGTCCAAACAATTGACGAAGGAATAATTATGAGAACAGATGAGCACAACTAAAAATTTCGAACCACAAGGAGATTCATCAATGCTAAGCCATTTGCGAAGTATGACCTTTTTGAATTTCGCCTGAATGGGGCAAGCCTTTTGGTATTAACAATTAGAAATACTCACCAATCCAACGTTCTTGTAGACACATTCCAAGAAACACTAGAAACAGATAAACAAAGAAGAAATAAAAATATTGATTAATGGTTCAGTAAATTGTAGACCACACTCAATCTTAATGACTATGAGTAATTGATTGGTTCTGTGAAAACTACACAACTTTGGCCGTGTTTCAGTGTTTTCCGAAATAGTTTTAGGTAAACATATTGAGTTCGGTCACTTTTTTGAGACAATATATTGAGTTCGGCCCCATTTTTGAGACAATATATTGAGTTCGGTCCCTGTTTTGAGACAAGATATTGAGTGCGGTCCCTTTTTTAAGACAAGATATTGAGTGCGGCCCCTTTTTTAAGGCAAGATATTGAGTGCGGCCACTTTTTTAAGACAAGATATTGAGTGCGGCCCCTTTTTTAATACAAGATATTGAATTCGGCTCCTTTTTTAAGACAAGATATTGAGTTCGGCTCCTTTTTTAAGACAAGATATAGAGTCCGGCCCCTTTTTTAAGACAAGATATTGAGTTCGGCCCCTGTTTTAAAACAAGATATTGAATTCGGATCCTTTTTTAAGACAAGATATTGAGTTCGGCCCTTTTTTTGAGACAAGATATTCAGTCTGTTCTCTTTTGTGAGACAAGATATTGAGTTAGGCCCCTTTTTTGAGACAAAATATTGAGTTCGGTCCCTTTTTTAAGACAAGATATTGAGTTCGGTCCCTTTTTGAGACACTCTTTTTCATACTCAATCCACCTTAATCTACTTTTAATTCCTGATTTGGTCTTCCCTTCTATTAATACTTACCCTCTGTTTCTCGTCAGCAGGGAGGGCCTTGCTTCCAATTAACGCTACGGCTTCTGGTGGTGAACTTAATTCTGTTTTACATTTTGTGGCGACCGCATTAACTTTTTGTGCGATATTAGGTAGCGTTGTTGTGGTTGTGGAACTTCCTTGGGCCTAAAACAAATGTAAAACAAATTCCTAAGTAACCCGACCAGTCAAATAATCAATAGAAATAGGTATTTCTTGCCAGAGCGCTAGTGCCCTAACGACTCGATAAGTGATTTAGGTAGGGATACCTATTTCACTTATCGAGGTGTTGGCACACTAGCGCTCTGGGGATCTATTTGGACGAGCCTTTTAGGAACTAAAACTTGGTGAAAGCCAAATTTTGTCCGAACACTGGGTTGCGTCATCAATTATTTTGGTAAAAGCAGACTTTATGGTAGTAGTTCTGTGAATTGTAAACCTCACTTAAATGGCCACAATTTGTAGCCCAATATTGTGCAAAAACTAATCAGCTATTAGGTATCTAATGAATGACCATACCAAATTTGATCAAAATCGGATGAGGCTTTCAAGAATCATCGTGGTACAAAAAAACAAACAAAAGAAATTGTGTCAAGTTAAAACTAGATCTCACTTCGTTTGGTCAATTAAGGAACGTTGTGAAATTCTTTCTATATTTTCACTTTCATATACCATTGCTAGCTCCCATGGCTCAGTGGTCACTGCACTAGTTTTGCACTCGGGAGACCCAGGTTTGAATCCTGGCGGGGCGAAAATTTGTCACTGTGGTTTGGATGTTTTCGGGGCCCACTCAACCTCGTGAGGACAATGGGTAGCTATGGAGATAAATGCGCATAGCGATCCGGTGCTAACATTGTAGGTAAAGTTGAAAAATTTAAAGAAATTGGATAATAATAGATATTGGAAAAATTCTATAATGCTGCAGTAAGCACCCAAGTTGTGACATAATAACACAAAGAACAGCATTTATTATATTTATAAACATTTTAGGTGGTCACCGTTGGTTCGATACTGAATTGAAACACTATAATTTTTTTTTTAAAGAAAATTGTTAACATTCCAAATCGGGTCCTACCAAGGCCTTTGAGGATGCCGCAGCAGACGGAAGCGTCCCACCTGCAGACGACGCGATCATAAAGCCGCGTTTACACCGGAGTTTGAAACACGAGTTGCAAACAGAAATTGCAAACATCTCCAAAAACGCGCATTTTTAGACGAAACATTTCGCTGTTGCAAACAGTTTTTCAGTGTTTGCAACAGAAATTTTTGTTGCCACCTGAAGTCGGTAAAGATCAAAGGGAGTTGCAAACTTTTGTTTGCAACACTGGTTTCGGTCACTATATGCCGTTGAAACACGAAACAGAAACATTTTCCCGCTATCCCCTACGGTTGCCAACTTCACTCTCACTCACGTGATCACTCGCACCACCCTGTCTCGACTTAAGTGTCATTTACCCTGCCTGGACTGCTACTAGTTACAGAAATAGCCTTTCGGTAATTCGTATCCATTTCGAAATTTTGTGACCAATCAATAAAGTTAGATATTCAAAATCCTCACTGGTCATTCTTACAAAGTTTTTAAAACTTCCGCCCGTTCCCAGTTCACCTGATAGAGGGTCAACATCATCTTTATTTAAATCGTCCAACAGGTCGTTTTCACTGTACGTAGCTCTGGAATGCAGAGACGGCCTCACCCAGTATCGTCTCGGCCTACGTTGCTTTAACAACACGACACACGCCGCCACGGCTAAAATGACATCCTTGACACTTAACATCCTGGGAAGGACTGATCCCAGGAACCAGAACATAGGCGAGCCATAATCAAGGTCGAAAGTGTTTCAAACAGTTTCATGAAACATGAAAATAAAACCATGAAATAAAAATTGCAAACTTTTATTTGAAACTACTGTTTGCAACTGCTGTTTGCAATAAAAGTTTGCAACTTTTTGTTTGAAACTTCGGTGTAAACGCGGCTTAAGGTTCCTCAAATCCCAGATTTGGCATTTTTTTAACCTCCGTAGTATTGACAAACAATTTTTTAGTGGTTAATTCTATATTCTTTAATTCTTCACTTCGGATTAAATTTTGTCAATTCTGAAAGTCTAAATCTTTGTAATAACATTTTAATTATAAGTGTTAAAAAGTATTAACTTTGAAAATAAATTAGAATAAAACACTCACCAAGAACACTATTTATAATTATTTATGAAGAAACTAGTTTCGAATCAATCGATTCATCATCAGTCTAGTCAAGTCGAAGAATGGAGGTTGACTGAGGATTATTACAACACAGCAACAATCCTCAGTAAGGATGGGATTTTCGACTCACTTAGGTGAATCGACATGACTCGACTCGACTCACAAATATGAGTTGACTCACATTGAGTCAACTCTCGATCTCGACTCGCATCGAGTGACAATTTTCAAAAACGCCTTATTTGATCAGAAAGACAATAAAACCAATTAACTAAAGGGGCATCTACCAAATAAACGTCCCCAACTTTGGCGAATACATTAAAAAGACATCACAATCAATCGTCACCAGAATAAAAGAACATTTTCCTTCAGTAAACAACAAACGCCCGGAAAAATATTCCTCACTTTATAATCTTTATCAGTGGAAAAAAGCTATGTCGACTCTTTCAAGAATTAACTCATTTCAAAAAGATGTTCGATTCATGAGTCGACTCGTGGATGACTCTAGCCCTAATCCTCAGTCAACTTCCATCTTTAGACTCGATTAGACTGATGATGAATCGAATGATTCGAAAATAGGTAGTTTCTTTATAAATAATTATAAATAGTGTTATTGGTAGGTAAGTGCTTTGTTTTAATTTGTTTTAAAAGTTAATAATTCTAGAGTTGAATAATTCTCAGGTAATATTTTCCTTTCATATTTGAATACCGAAGGCTGAACTTCTGACAATCCAGGAATGATTCTAATTATATGTTAAATATAATATCTATTAATTTAATGAAGTTAATGGGAAGTGGGAAGTTATTTGAAGGCGAGCTCCATTATTCTCATGTTGATGGTGTGAAATATAAAACGGAAATAAATTTAATATCATCTAGGCTAGGCAATATCAAGCGTGTCGGTAGATTCGCGTACGTCAAGATTAAGCAAAGCTACCGACTATATTAATTAACCCGAAACATATACGTATGAAGACCCACTTTTTTGTGCTACATCCAAATGACTTTTTAGATGCACGTACGTCAAGACTATATTAACACGAAACAAATAGGTATAAAGACCCACTTTTTTCTGCCACATCCAAATGACTTTTTAGATGTACGTACATCAAGACTATATTAACCCGAAACACATACGTATGAAGACCCACTTTTTTCTGCCACATCCAGATGACTTTTTAGATGCACGTACATCAAGACTATATTAACCCGAAACACATACGTATGAAGACCCACTTTTTTCTGCCACATCCAGATGACTTTTTAGATGCGCGTACGTCAAGACTATATTAACACGAAACAGATTGGTATGAAGACCCACTTTTTTCTTCCAAATCCAGATGACTTTTTAGATGCGCGTACGTCAAGACTATATTAACACGAAACAAATAGGTATGAAGACCCACTTTTTTCT
>CM022883.1:12545002-12571820 GCA_012654025.1 Pachypsylla venusta
TCGTCCGCAAAGCGTATACAGTGCAGTTTTTGTCCATTTACTTTTATTCCTTTCGTCTTTTCTTTCATGATGTTAATACTATTTTCAATAAAGATGTTAAATAGATAAGGTGATAAAGGGCAACCTTGTCTTACGCCTCTTCTTATCTTTGCTTTATTTTTTGATCCATTTATATCTATTTCAGTTATTTGGTTTTTATACAAGTTGAGGATTATTCGTCTATCTTTCCAGTCTATTCCTTTTTCTTTTAATATTTTAAACAATATTTTCCACTCTACTTTGTCAAATGCCTTTTCCAAATCGATAAACGTTGCATATGTATTCGTATTTACCTCTATTCTTCTTTCTAAAACTTGTCTCAATGCTAAAATAGCCTCTCTTGTTCCACGCCCTTGCAACACCCATACCCACTCATAATTTATCGTGTAAAGAGGAGCTGGGCGTGGGAGGCTTTCATTTCAAGAAAAGGGGGCGCTGTACCAAAAATTTGGGAACCCCTGGCATAGAGTGTCGGTTCTTTATTTTACAGGTAAACGCCTTCTAGCGGCGACTCACATGTAACTGCATGAGTTTCCCCACTATCTGTTCTATTCGTATTGTAGGTACTAAGACCACGTCAAGGTAAAAACACTGCCAATGTGACACATAGGTTTATTATTTTTCTGACAAAATAAAATTGGGGGGTACCCCCAAAAAAATTGAGAGGGGTCTCGTGACGATTCCAAATCTGGGGCGTAATTAGAACCTAAATACATACCAAATTTGAAGTCTCTGGATCTTACCATTATCTTTTTAGACAGGATTAATGAAAACCTCTTTAAAGCGGTAAAAACCGCCAGGGCTATATTTCATTGAAAAGTTTCGGAGCTAGCTGAGACCCCAAATATGACATACATACAAAATTTCAAAATTTCTCTAGCTCTTACCATTCTCCTTTTAGACAGCCATACTGAAAACCGCTAAAAAGCGCAAAAATCGACAAGGTATTCGATTGCACCCAAAAGTTTCGGGTTACAATTAGAGCCCAGATGAGGCCTATATACCAAATTTCATCCAAATCGATCAACGCTAAGTTGCAAAAGTGCTCATCACGGCGGACAAACTGATTTTTTTAATTTGATTTTTCGATTCTACGTACCTTGAAACGTAAAATATCAAATTTTGAGGGGAGGTTTTTTTTTCGTGACGATTCNTTTTTTTTTTTTTTTTTTTTTTTTTTTTTTCACCCGTAACTTAGAAAAAATCTGGTGTGAACATCACACGATTTTCCGATTTGGAGGAAATTTGGTATATAGGTCCCATCTGGGCTCTAATTTTGCCTCGAATATTTTGGGTGCAATCGCCAATACACCCTTGGCGATTTTTGCCGCTTTTTAGCGGTTTTCATTAATCCTGTCTAAAAAGAGAATGCAAGCAGTCGAGAGAAAAAAAAAAAAAAAAATCAATATTTTTATGAAATAATAAAAATAACAGGAATGTAATGAATATAAATTATTACAACACAGCAATAGCATAGATATCTGCTCTCAGACAGACACATACCCACTTACTTACTCTTGTGGACATTTCAAATACTCACTGAGTTCGGTGAAATAAACGCCCTTTGGGTAGGGATTATTTAACAGTTACAATGTATCCGTACCTCTTCAACAAGCACTGGTGGCTTGATGGTTATATCTCTGTCTCTCATTCCAAGGATTCCGGGTTCTATTTCTAGCTATGTCTAACTGATGAGTTCTAATAAGAACGAAACACGTGTCTTAGGCTGCTTTGTGGATAGGTATGTATACATTGTTCTATCTGCGTAGTCATAATACGAGGTAAATGTTAAAAATATATATATACATTGTATATAAATTATTCAGATTGATTGTTACTAAATGGTTCCACTTAAATAAGTTGAATATAGAAACGTACACACTTACTTATTGTTTATTAAAGCACACTACCTTGATTAAAGTGCTGAGTATAATCCAGGATAATTTTGTTTCTAAACATATTTCCCAATAATTAATATTATTTTTTAATTGAAAAAAAAAAATCAAATAACTGACATAAATTATATTATTATTAAAATACTCAGGGCCCGGTTAACAACAGTAGCACTTGTATCACGTGCTACGGGCCCCGCGCTTTGACAACTTACACTAGATATTTTGACATTTCTGGGTTGACAATTGAAAAAAAAATATCATTTTGACGGGACCCCCAACTATTCAAAGTATGTAGTAAAATCTAATTTAGGAAAGTACAAGTAGGTACCTACTACCTAGGAACTTAATAAAGAAATTAGTATTGCAACATAAGCAAATTGGTTAGTGTAGGTACACTAGGTACCCTCTTACTATCCCTTTGAAGTTTAATCTAGGATAAGATAAAAAAAAGATAATTTTTGTTCTGGCTCCAAAAAGTAGACTTCTTAGACGGCGCCGGCGAGGGGTGGGGATGGAGGGGCGTGCTACGGGCCCCGCGAAAGGTTAAGACGGCCCTGAAAATACTTATTTCGTATATCAAGAATCAGCAAAACACTGAAGCGTGCCGGTAAGTGTGCTCCAAAAATGTGATACATAAGTAACATGTTTTATTACACAAGTTTTATTAACATGTTTTATTACACAAGTGATCGATCTACATCACGTAAGAACATGTGTGTTTGTTTTTTCCTTGCATATAAGCACAGATGAGTGTTATGCCATAAGATAAGTAAATATGCGGCTGTCTGAGCGCACCCTAACGAGCCAAAAGAATAGCATAGGTATTACAGGTACACAGGAGGCACACTTTCAAGTGTGGACGGCGCGGCGTGGGTTATCATCGATCCACAGCAGCAATATTTAAGCGTAACGAATAGAGCACAAAGTGTAGAAACTCATGAGGATATCCGCTAAAGTCCACCACATGACAGCGGTAAGCATTAAAGACAGTGTACAACAAAGTGTAGAAACTCATGAGTACATCCGCTAAAGTCCACCAAATGACAGCGGTAAGCATTACAGACAGTGTACAACAAAGTGTAGAAACGCATGAGGACATCCGCTAGAGTTCACCACATGACAGCGGTAAGCATTATAGACAGTGCACAACAAAGTGTAGAAACTCATGAGGACATCCGCTAGAGTCCACCACACGACAGCGGTAAGCATTATAGACAGTGTACAATAAAGTGTAGAAACTCATGAGGACATCCGCTAGAGTTCACCTCATGACAGCGGTAAGCATTATAGACAGTGTACAACAAAGTGTAGAAACTTATGAGGACATCCGCTAGAGTTCACCACAAGACAGCGATAAGCATTATAGACAGTGTACAACAAAGTGTAGAAACTCATGAGGACATCCGCTAGAGTTCATCACATGACAGCGGTAAGCATTATAAACAGTGTACAACAAAGTGTAGAAACTCATGAGGACATCTGCTAGAGTTCACCACATGACAGCGGTAAGCATTATAGACAGTGTACAAAAAAGTGTAGAAACTCATGAGGACATGCGCTAGAGTTCATCACATGACAGCGGTAAGCATTATAGACAGTGTAGAACAAAGTGTAGAAACTCATGAGTCCATCCGCTAGAGTTCACCACATGACAGCGGTAAGCATTATAGACAGTGTACAACAAAGTGTAGAAACTCATGAGTCCATCCGCTAGAGTTCATCACATGACAGCGGTAAGCATTATAGATAGTGTACAACAAAGTGTAGAAACTCATGAGGACATCCGCTAGAGTTGACCACATAACAGCGGTAAGCATTATAGACAGTGTACAACAAACAACGACTTAATTAATAATAATAGACTTATACTGCCTCACTAAGTCCCTTAAGGGTCTTGTTCTGCCAGCAACAAAACCAAGTCCTATTATTATGTGGACAAAATATCATATAGAAGAGAACATACTATGCCCCATCTGGGTTTCGAAACCACGACCCCTGGATTATCAGGCAGGTGGATATCCTGAGAGTATGCATACCAAGAAGTATAATTCTCACGATAACAATATTGGCATGCGTACTCAATCAGTGGTTATCTTGAGAGTATGCATACCAAGAAGTATAATTTTCACGATAACAATATTGGCATGCATATTCAATCAGTGGATATCCTGAGAGTATGCATACCAAGAAGTATAATTCTCACGATAACAATATTGGCATGCGTATTTAATCAGTGGATATCCTGAGAGTATGCACACCAAGAAGTATAATTCTCACGATAACAATATTGGCATGCGTACTCAATCAGTGGATATCCTGAGAGTATGCATACCAAGAAGTATAATTCTCACGATAACAATATTGGCATGCGTTCTCAATCAGTGGTTATCTTGAGAGTATGCATACCAAGAAGTATTATTCTCACGATAACAATATTGGCATGCGTACTCAATCAGTGGATATCCTGAGAGTATGCTTACCAAGAAGTATTATTCTCACGATAACAATATTGGCATGCGTACTCAATCAGTGGATATCCTGAGAGTATGCATACCAAGAAGTATTATTCTCACGATAACAATATTGGCATGCGTACTCAATCAGTGGATATCCTGAGAGTATGCATACCAAGAAGTATTATTCTCACGATAACAATATTGGCATGCGTACTCAATCAGTGGATATCCTGAGAGTATGCATACCAAGAAGTATTATTCTCACGATAACAATATTGGCATGCGTACTCAATCAGTGGATATCCTGAGAGTATGCATACCAAGAAGTATTATTCTCACGATAACAATATTGGCATGCGTACTCAATCAGTGGATATCCTGAGAGTATGCATACCAAGAAGTATTATTCTCACGATAACAATATTGGCATGCGTACTCAATCAGTGGATATCCTGAGAGTATGCATACCAAGAAGTATTATTCTCACGATAACAATATTGGCATGCGTACTCAATCAGTGGATATCCTGAGAGTATGCATACCAAGAAGTATTATTCTCACGATAACAATATTGGCATGCGTACTCAATCAGTGGATATCCTGAGAGTATGCATACCAAGAAGTATTATTCTCACGATAACAATATTGGCATGCGTACTCAATCAGTGGATATCCTGAGAGTATGCATACCAAGAAGTATTATTCTCACGATAACAATATTGGCATGCGTACTCAATCAGTGGATATCCTGAGAGTATGCATACCAAGAAGTATTATTCTCACGATAACAATATTGGCATGCGTACTCAATCAGTGGATATCCTGAGAGTATGCATACCAAGAAGTATTATTCTCACGATAACAATATTGGCATGCGTACTCAATCAGTGGATATCCTGAGAGTATGCATACCAAGAAGTATTATTCTCACGATAACAATATTGGCATGCGTACTCAATCAGTGGATATCCTGAGAGTATGCATACCAAGAAGTATTATTCTCACGATAACAATATTGGCATGCGTACTCAATCAGTGGATATCCTGAGAGTATGCATACCAAGAAGTATTATTCTCACGATAACAATATTGGCATGCGTACTCAATCAGTGGATATCCTGAGAGTATGCATACCAAGAAGTATTATTCTCACGATAACAATATTGGCATGCGTACTCAATCAGTGGATATCCTGAGAGTATGCATACCAAGAAGTATTATTCTCACGATAACAATATTGGCATGCGTACTCAATCAGTGGATATCCTGAGAGTATGCATACCAAGAAGTATTATTCTCACGATAACAATATTGGCATGCGNTCTTCAGGCCTATTCGGGCAGTATAAGTAAGGACTATTGTTATTAATATTACTGCTAGTGTCAAGGGACTCTTCAGGCCTATTCGGGCAGTATAAATAAGGACTATTGTTATTATTATTATTACTGCTAGTGTCAAGGGATTCTTCAGGCCTATTCGGGCAGTATAAGTAAGGACTATTGTTATTAATATTACTGCTAGTGTCAAGGGACTCTTCAGGCCTATTCGGGCAGTATAAATAAGGACTATTGTTATTATTATTATTACTGCTAGTGTCAAGGGATTCTTCAGGCCTATTCGGACAGTATAAGTAAGGACTATTGTTATTATTATTATTACTGCTAGTGTCAGGGGATTCTTCAGGTCTATTCGGGCAGTATAAGTAAGGACTATTGTTATTATTATTACTGCTAGTGTCAAGAGACTTTTCAGGCCTATTGGGGCATTATAAATAAGGACTATTGTTATTATTACCAATGCTAGTGTCAAGGAACCTATTCGTGCTGTACAAATAAGGACTATTATTAACATAGAAACGCTTTTTTGTCAAGTCACCTGTATACAAAAATACAGTATACAACAGAATTACACAATCCATCTCTCTAAAGTATAACCATAACGAATAGAACAGAAAGTGAGGAAACTCTCTGAATTTAACCCATGATGCGGTGTGGCAGTGAAACTCTAGCGCTAATGGTATCAAGCTGTATGGAAGAAACATTGCATAGAGCAGAGGTTCCCAAACGAGGGGACGCGTGTTATTCAGCAACACATTTGCGTTTTGAATGAGATAGCATTCAGCCATACCCATTCATAATTGATATTGTAAAGGGGAGGGGGGCGTGGCAGGCTTTCATTTCAAGAAAAGAGGCGCGGTACCAAAAATTTGGGAACTCCTGGCATAGAGTGTTCAGTTCTTTGTTCCAACGGTAAACGCCCTCTAGCGGCGACTCACATGTAACTGCATGAGTTTCCCCACTATCTGTTCTATTCGTTAAGGTATAACTCCAGTGAGATGGATTATAAACAGTTCTACACATACTTAATGAAATCAGAAGATCCTGAGATAAAAACCCTCCTGACAAAAGTCCGGAGCTCTTAAGTCATAATCTTACCAGTAGTGATAAGATTACGGCTATAAGTTACAAATCACTGTATTGTACGTATGTAAAATCCCTGAATAACTACTTTTTTTTACCATAAATACCTACATACAACATATGCCCTTCTTTTTTCAACTATTCTGATTTTTCATGCGAAAGGTTCTGCTTTTGAAAACATTCATCTGGTAACCGTAGCCTCGGGTGATCTCCATATAATCCGGCCATAAGTATAGGTATCATATTGAGAAATACCTAGATATTTGTTTGCCTCCCCTTGCCCTAGCGTCAATCAGATATCTTCAAGGCCAGGCATATAAAATTTACTTGAATAATTTTCAATTTCTTTTTTTAAACTTTGAACTTTAGCTTGAATGTTTTCATTTTTGTGAAGACAATTTTGAAAGTCAACAAGTTTGAGTCCGGAAATGTCTTGGATTTCTTTGCCTAATTGAATACCTGAAAAAATATTGTTTGAATATTTATGTTACGGTGAAATTGGGTTGGGAATTTTATATTGATACTAATTGAATGAATACCTGAAAAAATATTAAATATTTATGTTAAGACGGAATTGGGTTGGGAATTTTATATTGATACTAATTGAATACCAGAAAAAGTATTGTTTGAATATTTATGTTAAGGCGAAATTGGGTTCCAACAATAGACACCCAAAAGAGTTACTAAAGGACACCTAACAATAACGACAGCACCAAGCAGCCAATTTCCTTGACTCGAGTCGGAAGTGAAAGTTAGTTCTTTATGGCACGTTGAATACACTAGTTCCCGTAGGATCACTGAAGTTAAGCAACGTCCAGCAAGATTGTACCATGTGGGTGTCCACGTGGGTTTGCACCCTCGTGATTATGGCTTTTTTTTCCGGGCAAAACCAGGCTGGGTGAGATGAATGTAGGTAATGGTGGTGAATGTGGGTAAAAGGTGTGGCGAATGGAGGGTAAAACCCCCCTCTTAAATGACCAATAGATGTTAAAGAGATGTTAAGCCAAATTAAAAAAAAGTTCTTTAACATCAGATCTGAAATACCATTTTTGACCGAACGAAGTAACGAAGATTAAATCACGATTATCCTTTGTTTGTACTACGATAACTTTCGAGCGCCTAGTTCAAAACTTGAAATGGGCTTTTACTAGGTTCAAAAAATTAGCTGACACGTTTTTAGGTCCTACTGGGTCCAATAACGGCAACCCATTATTTCAGTTATAGTTCACCTACTATTAAAATAATAAAAAGTTACCTCTGTGTAAGAATTCAGCAACTTGAATCATATGTTCTTCTTTAAACCCTCGAGTGGTCAAAGCTGGGGTGCCAAGTCGAATTCCTGAACCATTAAGGGCACTTTTGTCTCCGGGTACTGCAAAAAAAAAAAAAAAAAAAAAAAAAATCGTCACAAAATTTCACATCAAAATATTTTTAAAAACCCTGCACACATGGGTTTATTATTTTATATCCCCCCCAAAATTTGTTATTTTACGTTTCAAGGTACGTAAAATCCAAAAATCCAATAAAAAAATTCGTTCGCCCGCCGCCCCTCGTAAATCGCCATGATGGACAAGTGTCATCATTATCATTATTGATAATGACAACATTATCCAAATGTTCAAATTCCGATGGCGCCCCACAACTTTTCGTCACCGTCAGTCACATATACAAGGTTCAAAACTAAAAAACTGCCAAAAACGGCAAAAACCGCCAGCGGTAAGTTCGATTGGTATTAATTTTTTGGTGCATCATTTTCAATAATGAACCTTGGAATCGTCACGAAAAAAAAAAACTCAAAATTTGATAGTTTACGTTTCAAGATTCGGTGAATCCAAAAATCGAATAAAAAAAATTCATTTTCCGCCGTCCGCCGTGATGGGCACTTCTATATTTAACCCTATATTTATAAGTGAATAACAGTGACCAAATCGATAACGGTGTGTACGATTACAACCAATGTTTTGGGACACAATTAGATCTCAAACGGAACCTTTATACCAAATTCAATCAAAATCGTTCAACGCTAAGCGGCAAAAGTACCCATTGCGGCGACAAACGAGTCCAAAGGTTCATTATTGAAAATAATAAACCAAAAGATGACCCAGTATGCGGCGGTTCGAATCGATCGATTCTTTTTTTCAGCCATCTCTTTCATTATTAAGGTTGGTTGGTTTCTAATGCCAGAAATTAAAGACGTCATTTTTCTTCTGGCTTCCCAATATTTTTCCGTTATATTATTTTGATCAGATTATCAGAAAGGGATGAGCAAACTGAAAGATGTTGAGCATTCATTTCTGCTTGTTGGATACATACTGGACAGATTGGGAAATCCCTATAGCCTATCCTGTGCTAGTGTTGTGCTAAGCAATCATGGAACGTTATTATTTATTATTTATTTTAATTAACGTTATTATTCTTAGTTAAGCACAAGTGTACGCCGGGCGATGCAAAATGAGTAATCACTATGCAAAATACATCCCAATGTAAAATTCTTTTATCAAGCAAAACGCTAGTTTTGCAACGCCAAGAAAAACAAAACCAGCGTGCTATATATACGCTAAACCTAGTTTGTACGTATCTTCACTTTCAATTCTGACCCTTTTTAACTATAAAACTGGTTGCAGGTCTCTAATGAGACTAATGTCATTATCACTGCGACCTTTGTTTAGATTTACTGTGTCCATTATTTGATTCCTCTGACCCGCCGCACAGCTTCCCCTAATAGAAATGGTCTGGTAGAGTTGCTCGAGAGCTATTTTTCCCTTGCTTTATTCGGTTCAAAATTCCGTCCTCCCCTAAGGAGGATTAGGTCCTACACTTTTAAGTTGAGGTTGTTGTGATTTTCAAGATCATTGGTGCCAAATGCCCTGAATCTTCCACTCTCCAGCGCATTACATTGAAACAGAATGTGAGTAACTGTTTCTTCTTCCAGGCCACAGAGTCTACGCTCAATTGGTTTATCATGGGAGAGTCCCAGTTAGTGCATTTGTTTCCTGAGAGGTTCATAAGTATAACAACAAAATAAATCCTGCACGAGAAGACAAATATGACTTATGTGGGGGGTCTCCTCCCCATGGCACTGCTCACCTTTTCAATGGTCCCAAAAAAAACCCACCCTTACCGTATTGTCCTTTGGCGGAACCCGTTGAGAGTGGCGGAGAACATTGAGCTGCCAACTCGAGTTATCATGGATGAACCTGGCTGATAAAAGAAATGAGGACAACTACAATAACAACTACTAACACTAACCTGTGTTTTTATTGCACGCAATTGATATTTCTTCTAAAACATATTCTATTTTGGATCCTGTCAATTTGTGTTTCCTCAGATCTACTAAAATCAAATGAACATCGGTTCCGCCAGTAACCACATTGTATCCATGTTTAATCATTTCCGAAGATAGAACACTTGCGTTAGCAAGGACTTGCTTTTGATAATTTTTAAATTCAGGAGTTTGTGCTTGAAGCATGGCAGTGGCAATAGCACCAATGGCATGATTATGAGGACCACCTTGAAGTCCTGGGAAGACAGCAGAATTGATTTTTTCTTCAAAATCATAAAATATTTTTTCACCACTTTTAGTAACGTTTTTCAAGCCTGAAATTAAAAAATATATATTTCCTCGTGCTAGTATGTAGCAATTTTTATGGGCATCATAGCAATACAAGGTATCTCCAATATCACTAAGCTACTCTTAATAATTTCCTTGTGATGCTATTCGTATATTCGTGAGCCAAACTTAGGGCTGCTAGAACCCCTGCACCTAAGCCTCTGGTGGGCTTTTTGTGCTTGGAGAGTAGCCTGATTTTCAGCTAAGGCCTAGGATCTGTGCGAGCTTGATCAGTGTTTTGACTAGGTGTTCGTCATGGATGTCGAGCCTGGGTTGTAGCTGTTCCTTGCTCAGTCTCCATGCAAGCAGGGAGTTGCAGTCAAAAATTACATGATCTGGTTCTGGTGGATGCACAATTTGCACATAATGTGTAGGTGTTTTCTTAGACCACAGTGACCTGTGATCAGGCCTGTGGCTAATCTGATATTGTGATGCTACCACTTGTCGCTATTATCATAGCTAATAATTTGTTCTCAGGACTGAGTTACCCCTAAATATTTTTAATTATTTAAGTCACAATTAACAATTGAGGTTTTCTCAATCTCTAACAAATTGGATCTGGAGTCAATCAGTCTGGTAAAAGGGCTTGAGGGTTCGCGTCAAGCTGTCATTTTACCAAAAAGAAAATCTCAGCACTGTTGAAAAGTCAACACCAATAGCAGCAAATTTATTGGCAGCAGACAGACAGAAAAAATAGAGATCAGGAGGAGAAACATGAGCAAGACAGAAGGTATTTTCAAACAAGCGATTGGGATATTGTCTAACCTTCAACATTATATTTGATATGACTGTAACATATTTGAAATAACATTAAATTTGATAAAACCAGAACAAGTAGAAAAACCTTCATCAAATTTTCGACTCGTTCGGGAATCGAACCCGGAACCTCCTTGGTGGAAGCCGAGGGTGATACACACTCCGCCACAGAGACGACTTAAAAAATATCCGAGTATATTTCTTTGTGTTACACACACAATTTTGTTGGCGTTTATATTTGACTGAAAGAAGTGAGGTATACTACGAAAAAAATATCTTTTGTTTGTCTATTGGTACCACGACAATGCTCGAACGCCTCAACACAATTTGAAACTTTTTCGCATATTTTTTAGGAAAATATACTCACGCGTGGACAGGGTGGACTATACAACTCGACGGCATTTAATTAGGTTCATAAAGACAAATCGATGATATGAACTGTATTTTCGATTATTTTGAACCTTAGACATTTGCTCTATCACTTATGGAACTAGATATCTCGCAGAGAAACCCACGTCAGCAAATGACACAATGTGCTCGTTTTTCGGCATTTCCATAGGTAGCTGGCTGTTTCAACCGTACCTCACTCTTAAATTACTATTTTTGTTTCTCTAGGACAAAGAAGGACCTTGAATACTGTAGTCTCTAAAAAAACAAAAATATCTCGTTCATATGTTTCGCCGGAGGCCTTAGAAGCATGACCGTTCTGGGTGGTTAGTAATTTCCAAATTTCTAGATTTTGCCCAATCTGTTAACTCCATAATGTTTAAGCATAATTTTGCAAACTATGTCCTAAAATAAGGATACCTAAAACTTTCTTATTTTGACTTTATATGTTGTCCCAACAAAACTTAAGATTATTATTATTATTTTTTTTTTTTTTTTAATNTTATTATTTTTATTATTTTTTTTGATTGGTCAGTAAATTGGAAATTTGGCCATAACTTGAAAACTATTATACATTTGGACATTTTTTTTTTAGTTTTATTAACTGTCCTAAAGTAATAAACTGTAATTTCGCAGGGGGTTTTCCCCTCCTTGCCCATCATATTTTGGCTAATTTTTCATAATAATTAAAATATCTTTTAATAAAATTTTTTTTTACCTTTCCTGAAGAAGATAACACCTGCTCTTGGTCCTCTTAATCCTTTGTGAGTTGTAGTGACCACAATATCCGCGTACTCAAATGGAGAAGGTATAACTCCTCCTGCTACCAGGCCAGATACATGACTCATATCAGCAAATAAGAGTGCTCCATTTTCATCGCATATTTGACGAAATCTTTTATAATCTAAACATCTTGAGTAACAGCTAATTCCTGAAATCATAAATTATACTAATCTAATTGTTATCTGCAAATTCCTGTGCGTCCTTACTTGTGGCTGCAGAATTTCTTTTAGCTAAAATAATTTAGACTGTTTTTTCAATAATTATACTAATCTAATTGTTGTCTGCAAATTCCTGTGCGTCTTTACTTGTGACTGTAGAATTTCTTTTGGCTAAAATAATTTAGACTATTTTTTCAATAGCAAATATCGTAAAATTGGCCATAGCTGAGATACGAACAAAGCTACAGTGTCTTTTATATTGATATAGCTATATAGCTATTTCGCCCGTGCTTCGCTACGATTCTTATATTGCTTTTTCGTTTTTCAAGGACATTGGAATTGCAACCTTTAAAAACCTAGATTTAAACGTTTCACCAGGCTCTAATATATTAAAATTGTAGAACATAAAGTCAAGTGTTTTTATCATTTTCATTTCTTGTATTTGATAGTTCTCTCAAGTGTTCTAAAGGTTTTCTTTCTTTGATATTGACTTGTAGTTTATTGTGAAATGAATCCCTAGACATGGACAGGAAATAATAGATTATTACCAGCTATGATGAGTTTGGGTTTAAATAATTTGGCACTCTCGGCGAGTTTGTCATAGTCAATGAGACCGGACACTGGATCTACTTTGTATGGCATAGACTCAAAGAAAACAGACGTGGCAGATACTTTCTTCTTTTCAGTATAAAATCCGTGCGTCAAATGGCCACCATCCGGCAGATCTAGACCTGGAACAAACATCATTATCATTAGTAGCCAAGGAATTTTACATAAAAAATTTGTTAAAAAACATAAATGATAAGGTTATTGTTGATAACTTTTACAACATCAAATCCAAATCACTCCGTAGCCAAACGAAGGAAGACAGCCACTTCAATAGGTCTCGCCCATAGGCATGTTGATTCAAGGTTGGTGGGAATGGACGGACAGTTGAACAGATGACAAACAAGAGAAACTGCACCGCTACACGGAAAATATAGGTCATCAAGGGAAAGGCCAAGTTGAGCCATGTAGTTTTTAAGTAGAAGGCAACATCCCGGGCGAATTTGGGCCAGGGTAGCCCTGGTTGACCTCGGGTGTAGCTCTTCTGACTCATCAAATAATGTGACATAAAACTAAATGTTCTGAAAATGATAGAATAGATATCCCCATCAATATTATAAAAAGGCCGAGATAGGAAATTCCATGAATAAGATTCTTTGGGGGATTTATGCAAAGATCTCGAGAACAGTTAATTTTATTGAAATTTTTTGAAAGACTTTAATGAACGACGGTTAAATTCCTACAAGATTAGTTCCATGCATCGTCTCTCTGACCATTTTTGAGATATAGGTATAGTTCACAAATTGCCGACTTGAAAATGAGCCGACCTCGTTGGTCCAGTAGTAAAGACCATTGACTCTTGGTCCGGAGATTGTGGGTTTGAATCCCACTTGGATGGAATATTTTCTGATCGAATATTCTCGTTTCCGGAATGGCATGGCTGTAAAAAGGAGTGCCCTAGAGTAATGCTAAAGCTGTTCCAGGGCATAACTTTTTTTTTAAAAAAAAAAAAAAAAGAATTAAAAATGAGTTAAAGAAATGGAAATTCTGCTGAAAATGTTAAATTAGACCTCCCTCAACACTATTTTGGTAAGTCCTGAGGCGGAAATGTTGTGGAAAAGAACACCACTTTGACTTATATGGTCGGCCATCTTGATTTTCAAGTTATTTTTAATAACTTGAAAATCTAACATTTTCATAATATTGATGAGGGAGGTCTAATCTAACATTTTCATAATATTGATGAGGGAGGTCTAATCTAACATTATCATAATATTGATGAGGGAGGTCTAATCTAACATTTTCATAATATTGATGAGGGAGGTCTAATCTCTAATCTAACATTTTCAGCAAAATTGGTGGATTAACCTGAGTAATGTTGCCCATTATTCCTCCCATGTGGTTCAACCAGTGACGTATAGACAGCAAAGTTGGCGGGTGAACCTGAGTTATGTTGAATCTACTTACCCATTATTCTCCAATGTGGTTCAACCAGTGACGTATAGACAGCAAAGTTGGCGGGTGAACCTGAGTTATATTGAATCTACTTACCCATTATTCTCCAATTTGTTTCAACCAGTGACGTATAGACAGCAAAGTTGGCCGATGAACCTGAGTTATGTTGAATCTACTTACCCATTATTCTCCAATGTGGTTCAACCAGTGACGTATAGATAGCAAAGTTGGCGGGTGAACCGGAGTTATGTTGAATCTACTTACTCATTATCCCATATGGTACGTATAGACAGCAAAGTGGGCGGGTGAACCTGACTTATGTTGAATCTACTTACCCATTATTCTCCCATGTGGTTCAACCAGTGACGTATAGACAGCAAAGTTGGCGGGTGAACCTGAGTATGGTTGTACATTGACACCCCATTTTTCAGTATCTAAATTGAACGCTTTTAGACATCTTTGTTGAGCTAGAATTTCGATTTGATCAATAAATTCGTTACCTCCATAATATCTGAAATGAAATATTACCTATTAAATAATGAAATCCAAAATGAGATCTCCAATTTTTGATCCAACACCGGTCCTTCCAACAAACTGAAACGTATCAAATCTCGCATTAAACCATGGAGTTATAAAATTTTGCTTCAATTAGTGAACCTTTGATCGGCCCATGCAAAAACATGATCAATTCATTTGCATAAACTTTCGGGGGGAAAAAATGTCCCATTTATTTTTGGTCTAACAGAGACACAATAGAAAAAAACATTTCACTTACGTGGGTGGTTCCAAAAGTTTGTGGCCCGACCAACAAATGGTGTCAAAACATGTTGAATGTTTTTACACTGTCTAATGATAATACAGGGTGCGGCAATTAGTTTCTCCCACATTTGAAGGAGCTGGTTTATAAAAACGAAATGAGATATTTGAAAAAATGTTTTGTATTCTGTATTTGTGTATTNTTTTTTTTTTTTTTTTTTTTTTTTTTTTTTTTTTTTTTTTTTTTTTTTTTTTTTTTCATCTATGTTTTGTAAATAATGTCGTCCAAATGACGGCCTTGGCGGTTGATGCACATTTGGAAGCTTTCACGGAAGTTTCAATGACTCTCGTCAGCATACCAGCATCAATTTGGATGATTTCTTCCAGAATTGCCTCCTTCAAAGGTGCCAGGGCGATGTTTGAAGACCCGCTCAGCCTTGAGGTAACTCCACAAGAAGAAATCACAGGGACTCAAATCCGGAGAGCGAGGGGCCTACGAAATGTCATGCTGTAAGTAGATTACGTGACCGGGGAACATGGGCCGTAGCCTCATACAGCCTAAAGCTGATGATGTGGTCCTAAAGTTGTGAACTAACCTCAAAATTGTTTTTCGATAAGGAACTGGATCTGTGAAGTGCAAACCATACCTTGTGCGGGACGCCCTCTGAGTGGCTATGATGGATTCACTTTTTTAAAAAAACAGCTTGACAACGAACATACAATGCTCGCGCGACCAAACCATTGCGACACCTAAAAACTAGATGTCATTTCTTGTTGAATATCACAAACCCTACGCTCCTCCCACTATTACTTCCCCTCCCACGATTTTTAAGTGGGAGAACTAATTGCAGCACCCTATACAAGGTAAAATTATCAAAACATTTTGAAGTTTGTAATTTTGATAGGTCATCTTTGTTTAGGTTTCGAGTACATTTTTACGATAGCTATGTTCAACTTCTTCACGACAACGCCTCTGTCCGAACCACTTTCAATTCAACGCTGCCTTCACTGAGATTGCTCACGCCCCCTACAGTCCAGACCTGGGGACCTGGCGACTATTTGTATTTTCAAAATCTGAAATCTGAGCTGGGCAGAGAAAACGGGAGTGATAAAGAGAATAAGTCGACTGTTTTAAAATCTTTTGACTGTAAGGATACTAACTACTTATTGACGGGCATAGGATGCAAATAGTGTATTGAAGTCAATGGAGATTATGTTGAAAAATAAGACGCAGTAGGTTATTATGATCTTTCTCCATCTAGGTTAGGCCACGAACTTTTGGAACCTACCCCGTATAAAGCTTCGAAGAATCTATTAATATGGCGTTTGAAAAATTATTAGTGCCATTACGTCGAAAATTTGTCTGGATGATTATTTCCAGAATACAATAATAACTAATGACATATTTCTTTTACAGATTTTGCTCCCTGGTCCCTAAGTAATATCTCTTTTTGTAATGTGCCAGAGGTTAAAGAAACCTCTGACCGTAACAAAGAGTCACATTCAGACCCCAAATGGGACTTACATATCAATTTTCATCAAACTCAGTCAACACTACCTAGGTTGCAAATGTGCCCTTTATGGCGGACAGCGCGGCCTACGTTTTTATTCTATTTTTGTATTCTACACATCTTAAACTATCAATTTTTGAGGAGGTGCTAAAGGTTTATTATTAATAACGAGAAACCAAAAGTCTTGACCCCCTGAACGGTGAACTTTTGCAAGAAAAATACACACCCAGATCAGTGGTGTAACCAACCTTTTCGGGCCCCAATGCCAAAAAAAAAAAAAANAAAAAAAAAAAAAATGAACGGCCACCCTATAATGAAAACGAACATGGACTGTCGAGCGTTGGAAGTTAGTTAGTCGGCAGTAGACGCCTCATTAAACTGCGAGTATAGGACGCAACTAAAATCTAAAATTTCGAGACATTTCGGTCTCACGGAGGGACGGATAGAGTAAAATTTAGTAAAAACGTGAGCTCAGAGTACCATTCATCATTTTTTATAACATGGGTGCGATCATACTCCCCGTGGTTTCTGTAAAAAAATAATACAATTTCAAACGCATGTGCCCACCAAATTTAGGACATTTTTGTTCTTTCGTATTTTATTACTTCATTCGTATTAAAAATTTTTAATACGAAAAAATATTTCGAATTAAAAAAATCAACTGTGGCTCGTTGGGGGGCCCCTATGCGATTGGCTGTATTGGCAAAGCTACGCTACTAATACTGACACCCTGCATACAACTGGGTGCTTCTTTCCTGACCTTTTTCCTGGAAGTCCTTCCGAGTATTTGTTATGTAAACATGATCCCATACATTCTAACACAGAAAGTGACGTGAAATTCTCCGAAGCTATCATTTCCAAACCCTTAATCTGTCTTTGTTTCTCATTTCTAATTAATTGATAAAGTTCTGGATCTGTTTGAGATAATCTGGAACTCAATATTGGATCACTTGCTGTTGCTGTCGAACTCATTCTCTCTAAAATCTAGAAAACAAACATTGTCGGATTAGTTAACAATATATTGTGCAAATAGAGTGTTTGATTTGGGACACCTTTGGGTGAGCACTGCATTTGTTAACAATATATTTTACAATTGGAGTGCAAGAAACAGATTTTGATTTGGGACACTTTTGGGTGAGCACTGCATTTGTTAACAATATATTGTACAAATGAAGTGCAAGAAACAGATTTTGATTTGGGACACTTTTGGGTAAGCACTGCATTTGTTAACAATATATTGTACAAATGGAGTGCAAGAAACAGATTTAGATTTGGGACACTTTTGGGTGAGCACTGCATTTGTTAACAATATATTGTACAAATGGAGTGTTTGGAAAATTTTTGGGTGACCACTGCATTTTTGGTTTATTATTTTCAATAATGAACCTTTGGAATCGTCATAAAAAATAATCCCCCTNCCCCCCCCCCCCCCGAAATTTGATATTTTACGTTTCAAGGTACGCAGAATCCAAAAATGTAATAAAAAAAAATCCGTTTGTTCGCCGTGATGGGCACTATTGCCGCTTAGCGTTGACCGATTTGGATGATTTGGTATATAGGCCCCATCTGGACTCTAATTGTACCCCGAAACTTTTGGTCACCGTCAGATATATTATATAGGGTTCCATACTAAATTTCGAGCAACACTAAATAGCAAATTTGCTCTTCACGGCGTTTCGAGCAACACTAAATAGCAAATTTGCTCTTCACGACGAACGGTGTGCGGTGTACAGAGTACGGAGGACAGTGAGCGGTGGACGGCGGCAAACGGATTTTTCAATTCGATTTTTGGATTCTAAGTACCAACCTTAAAGCGTAAGATATCAAATTTTGAATGGGGGCGGTATTTTTTATTTTTTTTTGTCACATTTGGCAGAGTTTTAACCATGATTGAAAGTTACGTAGATTATGATCGAGTCAGTGAGTCAATCAGTCAGCATATCAACTGAGATTTGGACTAAAAGTATAGATATACGTAAACAGATTACAGAATTGTTTTCTATGAACTGAGGTGAAGTCAAACCTCACGCCGTCGATTCGGGAGGCCACAATCACTCTGAACGTATTATACAATATTGAATAATAAAAATAAAATGGTCGATTTGTTATCACACAAATCATTATCAAAAAGTAGAGAAGAAAAAATAACGAATGATCAAAGCAAAAATTCTCGCCTCGTGTGTTTGGTATCACTATTCGATTATGTAAAAAATTGTTTGAGCCCACTATACAAGAGCCACAAATCTATACTTTATAGTATAGATTTGTGGTTTTATTGAATTGGTCTTTTGGCTACAAATGTTCAAGTACAAAATCACTTATTGCAAAATAGGATCCAATTTATAAGATAAAAAGAAAATTATATTGAGCCATAATCTAACACTTTCAATACCCCAGTTTCAATCAGAGTACTAAAGCTAAGCAACGACGGAGGTAGTCCGGGCAATAACACGTATGTTGGATTTTTCGGCGGTGAACTCAGTCTCGTGAGGAGCGGGGTTAGTCAATAGATTCTTGATATTGGACATAATTATACTGAGATTTCAAAACTACTGAATAATGATTGTTGTGTTGATTTTTCTAATACTTTACCTACTGATAATAGGTTTTGGATGAACTTAAACCCAGAAACCATGGGTTCAAAATTGAATCATTCGAAGAGGGTACCCACAAAATAAAGTCGACTTGTCTATAGACTGTTCACTTTGATAAAACTAATTTTTTGGGAAAGAAAATCCTGTGAACCAATCACAATTGTTAAATCCCCAAAACCATCTGTAAACCAAATATTGGGTCCTTATGTTAACAAGGAGCCAAGCGTTTTTCAAAAAGTGACTTCTTATAATAAACTGAACAAAGTGAGAACTAGTTTTAATCCGACAAATTTTCTTTTGTGTGACTGTTTGTACCGCGATAACTCTCGAACGTCTTAACCAATTTTGGTGAAATATGATATGGACATTAATTATATTCATAGAATTAGCTGATTATTTTTTGGACGGCATTTGGCAACCAATAGCGGCGGTCATTTACGTAATTGAGGTCTACAGTTCATAGAACCACTAGTGAATAAATAAATCTTTTATTCGAAAAATTAGAAATTTCAAAACAATAAATAATAATCTTTATATATAAAAGGCAATGTGCTGAGTGACTGATCAACGTAGAGCCGAAACTATTAATGCTACAGACTTGAATTTTGGCAGGGACCTTCGTTGAACCATGTAAGTGTGCACCAAGAAATTAATTTTGCAAAATTTTAATTTTAAGGAGTAGAAATCGCGAAAAATAACAATCCCCATAATAAATACATTGGAGCGAGAGAGATAGCATGATACATGTATATTGTATATACATACTGTGAGAGATTTGTATGTTGGGTTAGAGGACTTTATATTATTGGATACACTAAAGAACCGTGGCGAAGCACAACTGCTAGTAGTTTATCTTAATCCCAATTTAGCCATAATCAAATGAATAGATCAAAAATTAACTTGGTATAATCAAAGTTCAAATAGATATTCTACAAGATAGGGATCCTAACAAAATTCATAGAAATATAATTACATATTTACCTACATTCTTTATATAATATCAAACAAAATACCCTTTACTGAAAAAAAAGCCGGTCAACGAAGAAAATTTCTTGGAAGAAATTCAGTATTCTTAACAACTTTCAAAAATTACATAAAGAAAATTTTCTCACGTTTAACAAAACACCTAAAAAACGTTAGTTAATTCAACAAAAAAATACCTAATAATTATAAACACCTAGTAAGCAAAAACACATTGCAAAGAAAAACACCTAAATAGATTGTTAAAGAGCGTTTGTGTGTTTGCAAAAAGAAAGTGCAATTTAAGTTTCAACAGATAACAGTCATATTGTTTTTAAAATTAATATCAGAGATATAGGTACCTTTATCAGAGATTTGGATTGAAAGAAACATCTAGGAATCATAACGATTTAAGTTTAAAAAAATATACCAAGAAAAAACACTTTACCACCCTCCAAAAAATTAATTTAAATAAATTATTTTTTAGAAAAAAATCGACCAAACAAATTAGGACACATCGACAAAAAAAACATAAAGCACCCAAACTCTCTAATATTAATTTGTTACGTTATGCAAATAAATTTGAATAAAAACTTTCTCTCAACAGGTACTCTACTTTGATGTAGACAGCCAAATAAAATGAATTTGAATCGCTAAAAAAAATATAAAATATTATTTTAGAATGTCTTTAAACTTACCTTTTCCTATAAATATGATTTGAAGATTGCTTTATTGCTTGCTCTAGATTGATTTTTCTATGTGGTGGGTATTAGGATGTTTCTTATCTCAATATTAAATTGACCTTTGATTCTTCGAAATATTGTTCAAGGATTACAAACAGATGCGACTAATAAGCGTATAATAATAATAATTAAAAAGAACAACAGGTGGAGGGAGATTTATAAGTTTTGTAATGTAATAATTTAATCGTACAGTAGTAAGTTAATGCATGTAATATCTTCATATACCTATAAATATATCTAGGAGTGTACAAACGCTTGGTAAAACATTCTTGCATTATGAACGGCAAATATCTTCGATATCAGAAATCAGGATTGTAGGTAGTGTAAAATGGCGTGAAAAATAATCAGGAGGGGGTAAAAATCATCAGCGAATCAAGGTCAAGGGTTGAAAACGCTTTGGCGGCTCGCGCAAAGCTAGCAGGCACCCCGATGGAAAAAATAAAGTGTGAACATCATATTTATGACTTTCCTTATCTATAAAAAAAGAACTATTGTAATGGGATGAAATTTTCGATGTTGAGTCGTGTGTAATTGTGTATGTTTGTTTGTGAACAAAATGTCTCATGACATTTTGTCATTCTCTAGCACCTTTCACCTTCTCTTTCTAGACAGGATTCGATGAAAACCGATAACGGTATATTCATTTTATAATGGCGATTTCACGAATTTTGCCTGAAGATTCGTGCAGTTCGTGCTTGAATACCAAAAACGTTCGATTTTATTTTAACCAAAAGATTCACAGTAGGTACGTCCTATGCAGGGCCGTACCCAAGATTTTCTTTCGGGGGGGGGGGGTCCGAANTGTGGGTGCGAAACATTGACAGCCAAGTCAGAACTAACACATGAAAATTATACTCATGGAAGGTGATGTTGTTTTTGTTGATGATGTTGCTGCTGCTGTTGTTGTTTTTGTTGATGTTGTTATTTTTGTTGTTGATGCTGTTGTTTTTGTTGATGCTATTGTTTTTGTTGATGTTGTTGTTCTTTTTGTTGATGTTGTTGTTGTTGTTCTTTTTGTTGATGTTGTTGTTGTTCTTTTTGTTGCTGCTGTTGTCGATGTTGTTGCTGCTGTTGTTGATGTTGTTTTTGTTGAAGTTGCTGCTGTTCTTGTTTTTTGATATTATAAGTCACGTGCAAAGTAGAGTATTTTTATTAACAAAAAAAACGATTGAAATTTCGGGGGGTCTGGACCCCCCCCCACCCGAGTACGGCCTTGGTCCTAGGTATACCTAAATGTGGCAAATGTCAAGTCTCTAGTTGACTTTTTATGAAGGATTCGTGAAAACCATTTCAAAAAGCGGCAAAAAACCGACAACATTAGATTGATTTCAACCGATTTTTTTTTTTTGGACCAATCCATACATATTATTATTATTATTAATTGTGGCGGCATTTCCTTTCAGAATTCCAAGTGCTGCGAATGCATACATAAAATGGATGTTGTGCAAAAAAAAATATATTATACCTATCATAGAAAATATATTTTTTTGTTTTTATGTAACGGTTTATTTTTTATCTATTAATACGGACAGCTTTAGGTCACAATACCGTCACAAATACGTGCCTATACTTCTTTTTATCACTAGATGTAGTCGCGTTTTACGTTCTTTTACTCTCAAATTTGCGTAGGCATTTGCTTGTGTTACGTTTATATTAGGGATGGGCTAGTCATCCACGAGTCGACTCATGTTCAACTCACGACTTGATTCACTCACGAGTCGAATCATCTTTTGTCGAAATGAGTCGACTCTTCAAAGAGTCGNTCGAATCATCTTTTTGAAATGAGTCGACTCTTCAAAGAGTCGACTTACGAGTAGCTTTTTTTTGTTGACTTTAAAGATAATAAAGGGAGAAATATAATATAATTTCTATTTTATAACTATATTGCAGCCTAATACAGATATATCATTGGTTATCAAATTGTCATAGAATCAACAAATTCAATTTTTCCGGGTGTTTGTTGTTTACTGAAGGAAAATGTTTCTTTATTTTTGTTATGCATTGATTGTGATGTCTTTTTAATGTATTCACAGAATTTGGTAGATGCCCCTTTTTTCAATTGTCACTCGATGCGAGTCGAGATCGAGAGTCGACTCATATTGGTGAGTCGATCGACTCATATTGGTGAGATATTTTCGACTCACTTAAGTGAGTCGAAAATATCTCACCAACTCACTCACTTAAGTTCGACACACTTAAGTGATTCGAAAATACCATTCCTAGTTCATATACCTCTTAGTCAGGGAACGGGAAGAGAAAAAGTAAATCATTTTAGATTGTAAGAAGTTACATGAGGGCATCCTCAAGGGCCGAGTCCACCTGAGCTGATAATGTAAACTAACACTGAAAAAACAACTCTGTAATATCCTTATGTTTGTAAGTCTTGTGTTACTGACGTAATTATATTGCAGTGACTGTAATGGTTCTGAGGGCCCATGTCAATTATCAGCCTCCAAGAACAGGTGTACGAGTATGATGACAATAAAAAGCATTAGCACTTCAGCAGTAGACTAAAACTTATCTAGAGCCGCTGTCTCACCATCGGATTGCTGATGCTACTATTGAATGAATGATGAACTGTATTATTGACCGAACGAAGTGAGGTGTAGTTTTAACACCACGATTTTTCTTTTGTTAGTCTGTTTGACTATTTGTACCACGATAATCCCCGTCCGAAGGTCTTGTCCGATTTTGATAAGTCTTGTCATCGACATTAATTACGTTTATGGAATTAGTTTTTGGATCATATTGAACCACCCGTGATCAAATATTATCCCTTTATTTTTGAAATGAAGGGATTTTATCGCATGATATTTATATTATAAGGGGTACCTACATAGGTTATTCGAAATTTGTAAGAACGCAGCGGGATGGATAATTAACAGATTTAGAATGGTGGGGGTGGGGGGGGGAAATTCGCAATATAACGTCACAAAAGTCGGAATTTATAAAATATAAATAAGTACGCGCTGTTTCGCTGTATTCCTCAAAAGGTACTCGGTTTTTTGCCGCTGGGCGTCCCATTGCCTCTAACCTATGCACCTCACACCGTCCGCTATGAAATGCATTTTTGCCACTTAGCGTTGACGGAGTTGGTATGTGGGTCCGATTTGGGGTCTAATTGCGCTCCGAAACTTTGGGTGTAATCTTAAACACCGTTATCGATTTTTTATGTTATTCACACATATAAATATAGAAAGTTACATATAGAAGTGCCCATCACGGCGGACGGCGGAAAACGATTTTTTTTACTCGATTTTTGGATTCTGCAAATCTTGAAACGTAAACTATCAAATTTCGAGTTTTTTTTTCCGTGACGATTCCAAGGTTCATTATTGAAAATGATGCACCAAAAAATTAATACCTAATATCGAACTGCAATCCAACCAAACGAACTTATCGCTGGCAGTTTTTGCCGCTTTTTGACGGTTTCCCTGCTGCCCAATCACCCAAAATGCAACTCAGATCTTCTGTTTGGACGATAAAATTTTATAACAATTAAATCTCCCAATTTACAATTAGTAATTTTGAGGTCAGACGTCATAAAAATACGAAATAGTAATAGAGCATCTAATCGGCGCTACGACCACTTTTCGATTCATCCATGCCAGAGGTTCCCTAACTGGGGGGTCGCGCCCCCCTTTGGGGGCCGTGAAGGAAAGCCAAGGGGGGCGCGAGACCAGTTGAATTATTATTATTATTTAGTTAAAATATAAATGTACACAATTTTTTTACAAAGGTAATTTTATTAAACAGAGAGCATTCAGCAACACCCATACCCATCCATAATTTATAAAGGGGAGGAGTGTGTGGGAGGCTTTCATTGCAAGAAAGGGGGGCGTGCTACCAAAAAGTTTGGGAACCCCTGATCTATACTATGCGTAGGAAAGAGCAAATTTTGAAAGTGTGTATGTTCCGAACGGAACATTTGATTTCTTACAAGTCTAATGAAATATTATTGTTTAATGGAGTATAATACACATTTCTGAAAAAGTGTAAAAAAATAGTCATTTTTGACTTTCCATTCTGACCAAACCCCTGCACCAAATTTAACAATCAAAGATGTTATTCGACGTCAAATTTAATTCTAATTCAGTTTGAATGGAGTATTTGTTTCATAAAATGCATCGATCGAATGTTATAAGCCAAAAACTAATTCTAGCGGCAAAAAAAGGCGGCTTTTGACCTCTAAAAAATTGGTTCACTTCAGAAACCGTCGCAAACTTAGATTTCTTCTATTTTGGATGCCCAACGTGAAATAAAATCATCTCCCGCTTTTTACTTTTTTATTCCAGGCGAAATACCAATTTGATTGGGCTAGTAATGATATTACTAATTTTATTGAAATAAGTTTAAATGAGCAATACAATAATAGTTGTACCTGCTCTCCAGGACAAGAATAAAACCATTTCAAGGCCTTTCAGAAATAAAAAAAGAAAAAATCAAGCAAAATTTGCAACGCCAAGAAAAATAATAATTAAAATTAACATCTGAAGGAAGGAAGTTTATAAAATGTAAAATGAAAGAGGTATAGGTACTTCATTATGAATATTGAAGGTAACAAAATCAAATCAGGATGTCGATAGTTTGGTATTTCGATATACGATATTTTGTATAGATATTAAGGTTACGATATAAAAAAAAAAAATATTGGTACTGAAACATTATTGTGCTGCCTTGAGTTGGGCATTGAATTTTCTCCTTCATATCTATAAGCTGTCTTTTCTTATATATTTAACCCAGATTTTTGGTTTGATTCCACAAACTGACAGCCTAATTTAGAGGCGGACTGGGGCTCTGGTGGTCTACCGGGCATATTGGAACACCGGGGGCTCCCCTGGGCATTTGCCCAGTCCGCCTCTGGCCTAATTGCCTAATGGCTTGAAGACTGTGGTTGAAATGCTATTAACGACTGCTACCAATCTAGTATTCAGCTAGGTCAGGTACCGTAGGTACCTAACCGCCGACAAATGGACCATGGGCCCTCCCGAAATTTCAATCGTTTTTTTTAATGAAAATACTGTACTTTGCACGTGACCAACAAAAAAACAAGAACAAAAACAACATTATTAGGCAAGAAATCGGTTGTACATTAATAGTTATTATTATACGTTATACGTTTATTATCACTAAAAGTGATAATAAACGTCTTTCATGTCCCTCATCTCCACCATTGTGACGGTTGCTTTTACGATAGAACGGTGGTTACTCCAAATGTAAATCCTGGGAGTTTCCATGTTTATCGTGGCGTCTTTCGTGTGCGTGATTGTGACGGATACCTCCACGATAAAACGTCAGCAACTCCAAGGCTAAATCCTTGGAGTTTCGTCCACATAATTTTACGTCTTTCGACGGAGTCAGATTTAGATGGAAGAATTAATTAGGACGAAGGTTTGGAAATAATAATAATATAAATAACTAATGTTCTTTATTGATTGTAAAATAATAAATAAATAGATAGATGTTAATTAAATATTAAAATGGATGTTAGTTATAATTCAAATAATATTAAAATGGTACTTTATAAGGAATATGATTGGAAAGCTTACCTTGTTCTATAATTAAAATATTTCTTCTTTCTAAATATAAATAGTCTTGATACTTCCAAATCTAAAAACTGACTAACGGCTCGTCAATGTGCACTGCTGCAACTCACTCGGTTCGGTATTCAGCAAAGTGCTGATTCAGTTAATAGGAAAATAAACGGACAGAGTGGCGTGATATTATTATGGGCAGTGGTGGCGTTACA
>CM022883.1:12573134-12638646 GCA_012654025.1 Pachypsylla venusta
TTGTTCTGCCGAACGATCCTTCTCGCAATTAAAAAGAATCAAAGCTGCTGAAAGAGCTACAACGCGACAAGAGCGACTAGACATGTTAGGTATACTTTGCATTGAGTCAGATTTATTGAAGAAAAATAATATTGATGATCACAAATTGTTCTGCCGAACGATCCTTCTCGCAATTAAAAAGAATCAAAGCTGCTGAAAGAGCTACAACGCGACAAGAGCGACTAGACATGTTAGGTATACTTTGCATTGAGTCAGATTTATTGAAGAAAATTGATATTGATGATATAATTGATGAATTTGCCGAAAATAAATGTAGAAAACGACATGTTTAAAATGTAGATGGTAATTTTATTGATATTGTTACGTTTTGACAGTAAAATTTTTATAAAAGCTATAAGTTTTTATTTTAATCGATAAAAAAGGGAACGGACGTGAAAAAAAGGGCCCCTAAATTGATGGTTGCCTAGGGCCCCGTTGAGGGTTAATCCAGCCCTGGTCACAACTTTGATGCTCAGTGCTCACGCCATTATTTGATTGGAACTCCCTACTTGGTTGGAGACTAAGCATAGGGCAGCTACATCCCAGCCTTGACATTCACAAAACATACCTAGCCAAAAGGCTGTTAAAGCTTGTGCAGATCTTTGGTTTTAGTTAGGCAAACAGACCACTTTCCACACACGAAAAGCCCAGTTGTTGCTTACTTTCAGAGGGCTCACTGCAGCATTGTAGGATTTTCAATCTATCCAATTATTTTGAATTTTTCATATTGAACTTCAATGCTGGCACCGTTTCGCTATGCGCATTTATTTCCATAGCTAGTTTATCCATTATCCTCACGAGGCTGAGAGGACCCCCAAACATCCAAAACAGAGTGAACAATTGTTTCCCCTGTCAGGATTTGAGCTCGGGTCTCCCGAGTGTAAGACTAATGCAGTGACCACTGAGTCGTGTGAGCTTGTATATTTGATTACAATATTTTCAACCGTCCAGACATACTAACACCGGAAGTGGGTGGGAGAGGGGGGGGGTACATATACTTAGCTATATAAGTTGGATCCTATTTCGGAAATTTTTTCGAAATAGGATCCAACTTTCGTTTAGGCAAATCACCCAATTTTTTTCCAAGTAGTATCAATCAGTATGGAGATAAACTCAGTACCATTCTAGTACGAACGACCATTTAAGGATGAGTCATGTGCGTACAAAAGCTCAAACAAAAATTTCATATAACTACGTATACCCATGTAGAGGTATCTGTGATGTTTATTTTTCAGTAATTCGTTTGGAGATAACTCAATCCCCCGAAAAAACACTTCGTGTGCAAAAACACACCAAGAAAATGTCTCTACCAAAAGCCAAAATTTCAAGTGGCTCATATCTCTCCTAAAAATATGGTCACAAAGAAAGTGATATCCTGGTTTCGAACTCGTAACTCCGGAATGGCTGGCCATACCTTTGCAGAAAATGTCCTAAAATAAGGACGTTTAGGCCGGCCTCTTAAAACTTTCTCGCTTTGAGTTGATATGTTGTCGCGACAAAATTGAAGATATTTGGCACTACATCGAAAACTGTTGACATATTTGTGTGTGTGGGGGGGGGGAGATTTTTTTGTAACGATTACAAAGGTTCATTGCCAGCGTCTATTACACGTTGAACACACTAGTCTCCGTTAGATCACTGAAGTTAAGCAACGTCCAACGAGGTTGTATCATGTGGGTGTCCACGTAGGTTCGCGCCCTCGTGATGCTGGCTATTTTTCCGGCGGCCCAACCCAGCATGGATGAGGTCAATGTGAGTGGCTGGTTTACAAGTTTCCGACGTCTGGAGGGAAAAAACCCCTTGAGTCTCGAATCACCAATAAATGTTGAAAAGACGTTAAGCCAAAAAAAAAAAAAAAAAAAAAAAAAAGGTTCATTATAATCCAAGAAATCAACTAAAAGGTTTATAAAAAATAAACTACCTAGTAATCCAAAAATAAACTAATAATCCAAGAAATCAACTCAAAAGGTTTATAAAAAATAAACTACCTAGTAACATATTTTTAAAATTTAAAAAATATCTTTTGATTGGCAGCAATGTTAAAATAGGAGAAATATTGAATATGGAGTCTAAATACAACTCATTTCAAGGACGTCAAACGAGAGAGTTGCATAGTCAAGAGAGTTTGTAGCCATTCTTTTTCAAATGGACTCTTTTTATTTAAAAGTTTTTTTTAATTTTCCTTTATAAACTTTCAATTTAATTAGTATTATTTAAGTGAAATTAAATATGTGTTTTATTTCGTTTAAAATTAAAATAAAGTTTTAATAATTACAAATTAATTTAACATTAAGGTCACGCCATACAAAAAAAAGTATTTGACAACAGTGAGAGAAGTCTTGTGTTATTGTTTTGAAAGCCAAAGAGCCAAGCATCTTCAAGTAATATCTTCCGATTAAAAATAATTTTTATTTTCTTGTGTTTTTTTTTAAGTAAAATTTTTGTGTCACTCTAACATTGTTGAAGGTAATTTCCGTGGATTTTTATCGAAATGTAATGATTATTTGATGAGGATTCATAAAAAATCAAGTCCGCAGGTGAAATTTTCATATTTAAATTATATTCCTTTATAATTTTTATCAACCTCTTCTTCTTAACCTATTTTTGGAACTGACTTTTTAAAAGCAAATATTAAAGTTAATTCGAACTTTTAATGTACAATTTGTATGTTTTTAGTGTTTTTACATGCTCTTTTACATTGAATCAAGTTAATTTTATGAAAAAATCATTCCTTTACCTTATTTTTCAAGTCTAATTTTCATCGTATATATAGGCTCCTAAAATTCAAATCTCAGTAGATTTTGATCATTTTATTTGCAAAATTTTCATTGATTTTCTGAAGATATTTTGCCATACTTGAATGCAAGAAGCTTTAAAATTATTTGATTTAGATTTGAATTTGATTTTAAAATCAATATTTGTTCCCGAAAATTGTTGTCTCTTTCCGATTGATAAGACCGTTTTATTGGTTCTTTATGGTCAATCTTTTTAGATTGATAGTAATCTTATCTATTTTCGATGTTTGCCAACTTTTCTTAAATTTTATTAAATTCGAAAAGGATACATGATTGTTTCGTCTGAAAACTTAGAAGATACACTGATTCTTTTGATCAAATAATTACCATACGAATATCACATATAATTGACGGACTTTACTTATATTACCTGCGCATTTTTTGAGATCCGGTTTCTCTTATATTTGTTCAGCTTTAAAAAAACAGTGGTTTAGTCATATCTCGTATTAAAACTACCGCTAAACTTAAGGATATTTTTGAAACTAATCAATATCCAAGAGTTAGCGAATGAAATAAAGCGAAATTCGAATATTATTTAAGAAAGTTATAAACCGTACTACTATAGAATCCTGTGTCTGGTACTCACATATAGCGGTGTTCCTTAAAACAAAATGGTTGATATGAGGTTACCGATAATGTGTTAGTTGCTCTTGTCTGGATCAGTGATGGTATGAATTCCAGGTGCTTAGAATCAGCCATCGTTAAATATTAATCTGAATCCCTTCCGGTAGGTTCTTCAAATTTTGAGGTGTATTGACAAAATGGCTCCTGTTAAGAGAAATAAACAGAAACAGAATAACATAAAAGACGCAAATTATTTAACCACACATTGCCCCAGTAGCTAGGTTGCATTTATGAGTGTATCTAGCTTCTTTAAGATTAAGCTAAAATCCCTCTGTAAGTTTACTCAGTGGTATTGTATTAGTTTTACTCCGCGAGATTGGCATTAGTTCGGTGTCTAACTTTTTCCTACAAAACAACAAGTTTGCAAACAGAGTTGCTGTACATTATTTGAAAACTTTTAGCTGATTATTATGCTAAATGAAGCAGAGAAATTTGAAATCCAATTAAAAACCTTGCTTTGTTGTGTTAGGCTTTGATCAAAATTCTTAAAAGGAATGCGGAAGAAAGATATCACAGACAATGTATTTATTTTGATGAGTACTAGACAGAGAAGTAAAATCCTACTGAGTGCGGAAGAGTGTCTTGCCAAATAATTACCAAAATTTGTCCTTTATAATATTTATTTGTAAGCTTCACTTGAGGCCTTAGAGTTATGGTCCAACTCGTCCTGCTGTCATTCATACTATCATTTGCAATAGTTTGCTGTGAATAGTAAGGAATAGTAAGAATCTCTCTAAAAATCTTACGAATAATTCTCAAAAACAGCTATTTCTATGAACCCAATGTCTATACTAATTTTCATGAAAATAGGTCAAACAGATGTTTAAAGGAAAAATCCCGGAGTTAAAACTAGACCTCTCTCACGGTCAATGAGAACAACGTAAAAGGAAACTGTGTATGAGTCAGTGAGTGAATCAGTATATCAACTGGACATTTTTGTCTAGTACATGGATTAGGTTTTGCATTAATGTTATAATCAATTAGTTGTTTCTGTGGAATAGCACCCAGGAGTAGGTTCGATACCCGACAAGTTCAGAATTTTCAAAGTTTACAAAATCTTCAGATGTTTTGATAACGTGTTTTTATGTGATACGGGATGTTGAGTTTCAGCACCAGGTCGACCCGATGCATTGAGGGTAAGACCTGGAACGCACAGTTACAGCCAACAGTCATTAAAGCTGTTTAGGTAAACTCATATGAACCTATATATATATATATATAGATTTTCAAGAATACAACATAACAATTTAATCATCTCTTGACTATAAAAATTAAAATTAAATTAAAGGAGATGACTAGTCTTCGATCAACTTAGTAGTCCAGTAGCCAGAGATTTTTTTAAAAATGGGGTAATCTCAATTTTTATATAATTTTGTAAGTATGGACCTCCTCTTTAAAAATCTAAGTTTTCGACCTCGCAACCTTTGCACGTTCTCCGCCATCTTCAAAAAACCGCCCGAATAACCCTTTTTCAAGTTTTCCTCAATAATTCGCTTCTTGTGCATTTTGAGCGAACAGTTGTAGCGATTCACTTAAATGACAATTCAATTTCCTAAAAATAAACACCGCAATAAAAGTTGTACATAATTTAACTTTAGACCGAATTCATACAGGGTCCGGCTGTGAAACGGGATGATTTCAAAATTACTATTTAATGAATGAATAAATTTTAATTTTAATAAATATAAAGTATAAGAGTTACAATTTTATGTTCAATACAAAAAAATACTATTTTTTATGTACTACGTTTGCCAAATGACCCTCATTGTTATTTACGCATTCTTGTAGGCGGAACTTGTTTTGCATATTGTCAAAGTATATTCTCACAAAATCGGATTCGTTTTTGATAGTCACCTGGATTAAGAGATTGCACCATCTGAATCTTGTATGGGTGAAAATTAAGATCCAGATGAAGAATCCTTCTCACCGATCTGTCACTCATTGCAAGACGTTTAGCGTGACGTAAGGCCGATCGGCGTGGACTTTTTTTGTATCGCCTGTCGAACACGTTCAACTGCCGGACCCTGTATATTAATAATGAGGAACGCATCTGTGGAAGGTTCAAAAAAGAAAAAGAGCTGGTCGAAATGTGATATCGCCCATAGAGGAAATTAATTCAGCTTGCATTAAGTCGATATATGATTTTTAGATTGGGTTTTTAGGTATGGTGGGGAGATTATAAAACTGAATTTTCGATCTCTAAAACTTAGGGGGAATTTTAGGACCCTATTTAACGCCAAAACTGTATTTAGTAAATAACTCGTGAATGGTTTAAACTAGACAGCTCTAACTAACATCCTTTTTATTTTTACAGTAAAGTGAATATATAGGACTTCATCTGCCTTATTATGGGTTTATTTGTCATAATATCCCAATTCAACCAAGTTTGTGTTCTTTTCAGACACTCGTGTTGGCGCACTATTGATTCAACTGAGTGACCGGCGTACATCTTATGCAAAATTCTTATGAACAAAACGAGATTCAAAGACAATCTTCTGCTGTAGCGTCGTCTTGTGCGTCCTCATTGTTGATCAATAATCATGTTTTGTCGTCTCATGAGCATCATGTGTCCAGCTCACATGCTTCAATCTATTCGTCAACATTATCAAATTCAATCTCAAATTTAAATCAAAAAACCTATCACATGAATAATATTAAAAATAGATACGATGATTATGGCATTCCAGGTAAGATTTGACTTTAACTATTTATTCTAAAAATCTAGCCGTTAATATTTCATCTATGTCATATTTAACTTATTAAGAAGGGGAAAAACTTGAGGAAGAGGTGTTTCTGGTACATTTGATTTTTTTAAAAAATATAAAAAAAAAAATGAAAATTTGTGTTTCAATTTCTTTTAATAAAATACTCAATTTAATTGATTGAATGCTTTTTTTTAATAAAAATTTGGATAACGAAATGTTGAAATTCTTCTTCAACTTCAACTGCTCCATTCTCTTTTTTGCTTAACTTTTATAATGCAAAAAGACTAATAAATATTAGGAACTCAATTATATACAGGGTGATTCAGGTTGTTTGTATCATGGGAATAGGAGTAGTAGAACATGAAAAAAGAATCACTTTTTACAGTAGGGAGTTTTTTTTTGATTAAGCCTTAGTTTGGGAGTTATCGCTAAAAACGTGATTTTCAATTTCAAATGGCCAAATTTCACATTGTAGTGCTTTTTATTTCTACAAAGATGAGATAAAGTTGTTTTCAAGAAAATCAAATGTGAAAGTTTCAAATGGCTTTTGTTACATTTTGTTACATTGATTCGGAGCAAGTCAATGTGTAAACTAAATAAATGCAGCTTAAAATTAGCTTTTTAGATCATTTTAATTTTTGAAAATCGGACCATTTTTGAAGGAGTTATGAGCTTGTAAAAAAAAATCAAGTTTTTAGCGATAACTCCCAAACTAAGGCCTAAACAAAAAACCTCACATCTGTAAAAAGTGATTCTTTTTTCATGTTCCCTAGATACAAACAACCTGAATCACTCTGTATATATAAAAAGAAATTCTGTTCCATACTACATACCGACATTGCAGATGGCTAATTTCCCCATGCTTGAAATATTTAAAATATGTAACGATTATTTGAAGCCCGTNTGAAAATCGGACCATTTTTAAAGGAGTTATGAGCTTGTAAAAAAAATCAAGTTTTTAGCGATAACTCCCAAACTAAGGCATAAACAAAAAACCTCATATCTGTAAAAAGTAATTCTTTTTTCATGTTCTACAACTCCTATTCCCTAGATACAAACAACCTGAATCACTCTGTATATATAAAAAGAAATTCTGTTCCATACTACATACCGACATTGCAGATGGCTAATTTCCCCATGCTTGAAATATTTAAAATATGTAACGATTATTTGAAGCCCGTTTAAGTTATTGAAGAGTCTTGCTTTTGGATTAAAGAAAACATTATACCTACTTATAACGCAAAACCCACTTGCAATACTGACTGACAATCAACGTAGCTCCACGATCTAGAGACTTGAAATCGGGTACACTGATTCCATTTAATTTGTAGATACGTAATAAGAAAGTAAAAATCGAAAGTTCAATTGGAAGAAAGTTACCGTCAAAAATGACGTTTTTTAGGGTCATTTTTAGCACTGAAGGAGTTAACGAAAAATAATTGAGAATGGACCCCCCAAAGCAGTATTGAGGCATTTTTAGCACTGAATGAGATAACGAAAAATAATCAAGAATAGACCCCCCTAAAGCAGTATTGTGAGGCATTTTTAGCACTGCTAAAAAGCAGTATTGAGGCATTTTTAGTTCTGAAGGAGATAACGAAAAGTAATTGAGAATGGACCCCCCCAAAGCAGTATTGAGGCATTTTTAGTACTGAAGGAGATAACGAAAAATAATTAAGAATGGACCCCCAAAGCAGTATTAATTCATTTTTAGCACTGAAGGAGATAACAAAAAACAATAATAGACCCCTTATAGCAGTATTGAGGCATTTTTAGGAGATAACGAAAAAATAATTGAGAATGGATCTTCCAAAGCAGTATTTCATGAACCAATAAAAAATATGAAAATTAAATTTTTTACTCTACCGAAAAAAAAGCTTTATGGTCGCTTTACACTACCGAAAAATCGAAATTGAGAAGTACAACTTTGGGATGAGCGAGAAAGCTAAAGTTTGACAAAAAGTTGTCCCGCACTACAAAAATAACATTGTGGAATAAAATATTCATTTTTATAAATAGGAGCCGATTCCGTCGTACTCGTAGGTACCGCAAAAATCCAAAATAGAGATGTAGCATTTCGGGATGAGTGGGAAAGCTGAAATTCGATACAAAGGTGTTTCGCAGTACAAAAAGTAATATCCATGAGTAACATATGTATTTCTCTAAATAGGAGCCGTACTCACCCTGAGGGTTGGTTCCACCAAGAGGCCATTTATCACATCGGGATCAGTAAATCTCGAAATTGTTGTTGAATCTCGAAGCGCGGGCAAACATTTCATCTACGTATAAAACGCAAAGTTAAGATATTACTGACTGACTCACTGATTATCATGGTAGCTCCAGGACGACCAAACGTAGTAGATAAATTGAAATTTGAAACACGATTTCCTTTTAGTTTGTAGGTACAAAATAGGGAAGAAAAAATTAGGAAGCTCAAATGGTAGCCGTTATCATAAAAAAATGTTTTTTAAGCGGTACAATTGGGCAGCCCAAAATCGGTAAAAGATATCAAAAAATTACCGGGAGTGGGGAACCCAATCAATCATACACAAAACTTTTTAGTAAAAATATAAAATCTACCTCCATTGTGCGTATCCTTTGAAGTAAGGTCTCCAAAATTAGGAAGACCCACTATTTGGGAATCGGGCCACCTCTACCTATTCACCTGTTTGGATAGGTAGAGGTGAAAACGGAAAGTATTTTTAAGTAAACATTGAAATGAATTGTAGCTACCGGTAAGAATATAAGGTAGATTTTTCGACATTTTTGGAAAAAATTTGACTATATTAGTTTGTAAATCTTCTCAAAACGGGATACTATGTGAATTAGCATATTAACAAAATCCATACTTCCATACTAATATATAAATGCGAAAGTAACTCTGTCTGTCTGGATGTATGTATGTTACGCTTTCACGCTTAAACTACTGAACCGATTTTGATGAAATTTGGTATGGAGATAGACTAAACTTTAGGAAAGGACATAGACTACCTATTATCGCGAAAAAAAGCGGGTTGGAACTATAAACAGCCATGCCTCTAAGGCGCCAAGCGAAGCGGGTGTATTCTGCTAGTAAATAATAAAACTGACTATGTTTCAAATTTCAAGTTCTAGCTCTTTCCATTTGGTTTTAGTCGGAACCGTCAAAAAGTGGCCTTCAACGGCTAATTAGCGGCCAACAACATATTACTCCTCAACCTAAGTTATATTCTTCAATTTCTTGTATGAAATTGATATGAATGGGCACTAAATTTCGATTTCTAGCTCTTTCCATTCTGGTTTTAAGCAGGACATGCGAAAACCGCTAAAAAGCGGCATAAAACCGCCAACGGTATATTCGATTTTCACCAAAAGCTTTTTTGGCCGTTCATGGCATAAAACTGTTATACATCCAAATTTCAAGTCTCTAGCACTTGCCGTTCTTGAGATATCTTTTTCACAGACAAACAGCCACACACACACACACGGACCAATGGCGGAAACTCGAGATTTGGGCTCTGGGGACCCCAAAACGTGTTTTGGGATTGAAAACTCGACATCGAAAATTTCAGCCCATTACAATATTTTCCTTTTTATAGGATAAAGAAAGCAAAAAGGTCAAGCTGCACCCTCTCTTCCAAAAAATTCCGTCTATGAGAGTAGTGATATCTATTATTGGGGCCAAGTTTATTGTGGCTGCTGTTCATCCCGCACTTAAATTTATTATTGCACGTTCTTCTGTCTCAATTCTCTTAAAGTAATATTGACTTCAAACTTGGTCAGTTTGGATTTTGTTGGAAAAATACAAAGACAGTAGGGTTCGCTCGAGCGTCAGTTATTGCTAATTTTCACTGATTTTCGGAAGTATATATTTATAAAAATAAATGGTACGGAAAACCGTATTAGACTTTCTCTTCCTTAATCATTCTGTCAGATTTCCATCGAATGTAGATGTTGCTCTTATAAACTTCGAAGTCTCTTAGTGATATTATAATTTTTTCTGCTGACCTTGATTTTTAAAAAGATTGGGCTGACCTTGCTCTTTAATGATAGTATTAGTTTAAAAAGATTTGGCAGTCTACGTCTGCTGACGTTGCTCTTCAATAGTATTATGAGTTTCAAAAGATTTTGCAGCCTTTGGCTGTGGACATTGCTCTTTAGTGATAGTATTAGTTTAAAATGATTTGGAAGCCTTCGGCTGTGAACTTTGCTCTTTTTTTGCTCTTTAGTGATAATATTAGTTTAAAAAGATTTGGCACTTTGCTCTCAGTATTATTTTGAAAGATTTTGCAGCCTCCGTCTATGGACATTGCTCTTTAGTGACAGTATACGTTTAAAAAGATTTGGCAACCTACGGCTGCTGAATTTGCTCTTTAGTGATAGTATTTTTTTAGAGATTCGGTCCCAAAAAACCTGTTCGGGGGGTTGGAACCGCCTCTGGGGGCGATATCGAGAAATAGAATATGGGTCGGCCTTTTTGCCCAAATATCGAGAAATAGAATATGGGTCGGCCTTTTTGCCCAAAGATGACCTGTGCCAAATTTCATCAAAATCGGACCAGCGGTTTGGCTTCTAGAGCTCTGCACACGATTCCGAACGTACGTCCGACGTGGAACTTCGGAAATATCGGTTATTTTGGACTCCATGGCTCCTAATATTTCCAAATTTCAAAAATGACCCGAAATAGTGAAAATATGGCCCAAAAGCAATAAGAAATGACATATATGGACTTTATTTTTGGTTTTGGGTTCCCGTCAGGCGATTTTTTGGGCCAAAAAATTTCCAAATTTTCTTTGGACTCTAAAATAAATTTTCTTTGATGGTAACATTTTTCAACTTAATTTTTGTTATTCGACATTCTCATTTGATAGAATTGAAAAATGATCAAATTCAGGTATCCGAATATTGGGTCTTGTAGTTCAGTTAATTTTGAATTCCTCTTTTTTTTTATTTTGATAAGGCCTTCAGGATTTCTCCTACTGGATATTTTTTCAAAATTGGGTCGTATTTTAATAGATGGTATTTGAATTGAGAAATAAAATCTTAAGGAACTAGATTGTTCATTATTATTATTTTTATTTAAAACCCAGTCGGTAAGCCGATTTTCCACCAAATACTTCCCGGAAGTTATAAAGTAATATTCTGCACGAAACACTGACAGACTCATAACCAACGTAACTCGATGATGGCTATAAACCAAGTGTAATACTGACTGACTCATAATCAATATAATTCGATGATGGCTATAAACCAAGTGTAATACTGACTGACTTACAATCAACGTAACTCGATGATGTCTATAAACGAAGTGTAATACTGACTGACTCATAATCAACGTAACTCGATGATGTCTATAAACCAAGTGTAATACTGACTGACTTACAATCAATGTAACTCGATGATGTCTATAAACGAAGTGTAATACTGACTGACTCATAATCAATGTAACTCGATGATGTCTATAAACCAAGTGTAATACTGACTGACTTACAATCAATGTAACTCGATGATGTCTATAAACCAAGTGTAATACTGACTGACTCATAATCAATGTAACTCGATGATGTCTATAAACCAAGTGTAATACTGACTGACTCATAATCAATGTAACTCGATGATGTCTATAAACCAAGTGTAATACTGACTGACTCATAATCAACGTAACTCAATGATGTCTATAAACCAAGTGTAATACTGACTGACTCATAATCAACGTAACTCAATGATGTCTATAAACTAAGTGTATTACTGACTGACTCATAATCAACGTAACTCGATGATGTCTATAAACCAAGTGTAATACTGACTGACTCATAATCAACGTAACTCAATGATGTCTATAAACCAAGTGTAATACTGACTGACTCATAATCAACGTAACTCAATGATGTCTATAAACCAAGTGTAATACTAACTGATTTACAATCAACGTAACTCAATGATGTCTATAAACCAAGTGTAATACTAACTGATTTACAATCAACGTAACTCGATGATGTCTATAAACCAAGTGTAATACTGACTGACTCATAATCAATGTAACTCGATGAACTATATTTTTTTGTGTTGTGTGTTCCAGGAGCTATAGTCCCCACCAGTAACGAGAATCAGTTAATCAAACCAGGCAGTGTTCCTGGGATTGGAAACATAGCTGGACTGGGTGGGGTTGGTGGACCGAGCATGGGTGATGTTAATTTTGCATCGTCAAATAATTTAATTAAACAACCAATTCGACCTCCGCAATTGCAAAATGGACCGGCAGGAGGCGGTGGTAACAATATTGCATCAATGCATCAGCAGAATTATTTGGTTAATCATCAAATGACAAATAATATGTCGGGTAAGTAGGCCCGACACAAACAATTAACAAATTATGTACAACAACCGGTGGTTGGCTATAAAAACCTTTTCGGTGACCTCCCATCTACCTGTTTCCACCATTTATCTAACCTGAATCTTGTAATGAGGGAACAGTTAACATTCCGCTACAACACTCACACAGGTACAATTTTTTTTTTTTTTNAAAACTATAATTTATTTGTGTTAAAGCTAATGCTTTGTCACAATGCACTTCCCCATGTTATTACTAAATTTGTTGTTTTCGCTTGGATTCGAACCAATAGCCGATAGACGGGTTACGAATCCGTCATTCTTACCAACTGAGCTACTAAGGCTGGAAAAAAAACGAAAATAAGTCATAGGACGTCTTCTATGCAGGAACGGGCTGATTCCAAAACATCATTCCGTAGTCGAATTTTTAATTCCCATTTTAACGGACTCGTTAGTATTTTTTATGAATTCGGATAACCTCGTCCTAAATGTATTGTCCACACAGTGACCATTGAATGGACATTTCTAGTGTTATACTCGTGATGGATGGTCGGCAATGGTGATTTGTCAAATGTGGCCAATATTGGACACTCTTTTTTGTACAATTTTTCCATTTTAAGTTATAAGGTTTTCCTTTGTTTTCCAAAAGTTTAATTTTGTGAACATAACCCCTTTTTGCACTTAGCGATTCGAATATTGTAGCCTTTAAAAAACTAAGATTTAAATGTTTCGCATGGGGCTTTAGAGGCATGACCGTACTGAGTATTTTCCAAATTTAATTTTGTCCGTTCCCGGTGATCTTTCTGATATTGTCAATCTATTTGCATTACTTTTTCAATTCTGAATGACGGTTGATTTCGAGAGGAAAACACTAGGACGACACTAGGTATTTCATCCTCACGATGACCGGTTCTAGGCACCAGGACGACCTGCAACGCATAATACCATCACAGTTCCAACCGCCATCAAAACCTTTTCGTTAAACTCATATGAATCTGTTTCTACCATTTTTATTGATCATGCATTTATAAATGGGAAGAACGGTTGATTTCGTGAGAAAAACCGCTGCTACTACTACTACTACATTAGGTATTTAATTTTTCTTTGTTTGTTATCTTCAGGTGGACATTTACAACAGCAAACCTCGTACACAGCCTATGGGTCACCTGGTCCGGGAGGTCAACAACAAGTTGTTCAACAAAATGCTCAGCAACAACAGCAACAGGTGCAGCAACAGCAACAAAGGCCAAACATGTTTGGCAATAATCCGACTGTCAATACAGCAATGCCTCCTCTTGGATTGCAACCTCCACAAACACAACAACAAGGTATGATTTCTGGAAATTTTAGCGTCAAATTGTCAAACAGGGGCTTGTTTTATAAAACTTATTAGTACTGTATTACAGGCAAAATGCTTATATTATTGGCTTGTTTAACAAACAACAACACTTCTAAAATGTTGATATTTTCTTCTAATATATCTATTTTGCCTGTAATACAGGGCTTGTTACTATTTTTCCTGTAATACAGGGCTTGTTTTTCGTATATATTTCCTATTTCGGTACATAAGAGTAATGTATTTTTACTGTTATTGACCGATTTACAATTGTAAGTGCACAACGTTTAATAATTTTTAAATAATAATAAAAAATAAAAAAAACACATCAATGTCCTTTTTGTAATTCTTTTGGGAGTATGGGTCTTGTTTTGTCTTCAAATACCGTGAATGGTGTTGAAAACGCTAACAGCAACAAGCCTTAGTATTTGGTAATCTGAATTATGAAATTATAAGTTACTAGCAGACGGCGCCCGCTTCGTTTGGCGCCTTAGAGCCATGACCGTTCTTGTGCTAATACATTTCCTATACAAAAATTGGAAAGTTGGCCGCACCTCGAAAACGGTCGTATATAAAAACACATCAATGATCTTTTTGTAATTCTTTTGGGAGTATGGGTCTTGTTTTGTCTTCAAATACCGTGAATGGTGTTGAAAACGCTAACAGCAACAAGCCGTAGTATTTGGTAATCTGAATTATGAAATTATAAGTTACTAGCAGATGGCGCCCGCTTCGTTTGGCGCCTTAGAGCCATGACCGTTCTTGTGCTAATACATTTCCTTTACAAAAATTGGAAAATTGGCCGCATCTCGAAAACGGTCGTATAGTTTTAAATTCTTATAATTTCTCGGGGGTCCCAGACTATGGTTTTGGGTCCATTTCCATCAATTTGTCGATATCTTTTACCGTTTTGGCTAAACTATGAATATTGTCTAAATTTTATTTTGCCCGATCCCGGATTTGAACTCGTAACTCCAAAATTGCCAGTAATAATTTTGCAAACTAACTACTAAATTAAAGTTTAAGAGGCCACCTAAAACTTTCTCGCTTTGAATTGATATGTTGCCGCGACAAAATTTAAAAAAATCGGACCGTGACTTGCTGAAGGTCGAAAATCGGCCGCAACTCAAAAACGGCCCGACATTTTTCTGTATACAAAAACCTTCCCCGGGAATAATAAAAAATAAAAAAACTATTGTCTATTGGTGAAAGTCGCATGAAAATCCGTTTAGTAGTTTTCGTGTTTATGACGAACAGACAGGCAGACACGGAGGGGATCTTTGTTTATAATATGTAAGGATGTAACTAGCCCACGCAAAAAAAAAAAAAAATCTTTTGTGTTTTGTTTTGTTATTAGTTCAAGCTCCACCTCCTATGGGTGGTGGTGCAGTTGGAGGGGTTGTTCCTCAACCTTCACAACCTCAACAACCACAAGCGACGCCAACTCCTGGCGATCCGGATAAGAAGAAATTAATTCAGCAACAACTGGTACTTCTGCTACACGCGCACCAATGTCAACGACGAGAAAGTCAAGCCAATGGCGAACGACGACCGGTGAGTCATTCTGCTTGTTTATATTTTTTTAAAAACAAATAAAGTACTATTTACATTCGTCCGATAGTCTCCGATGCGACATGAATTATTTTCTACACTCTACCGACATAATGTTTATATCGTTGCCAACGTGTGGTAATATTTATTGGCCAGATCTCTTTAGAAAGTTTCTCATTCTTTTTTTTTTTTTTAATTTGGCTNTCAACGTGCCATGGACCCTGGCTGTTTCTCATTCTAAATTGTCAAAAATTTAATTCATTTCACTTTTGCAAAATAGTTGAGACATTTTGTTGATTAATAAACTTTGTTTCTACGTCTTGTAAATGTCTATTTTTACTACACAACGATACTTTTTATCGTGTCGTGTAGTAAGCTATCAGACTAGTGTAAATTCAATGCTCGTGATTTTTTTTTTTTTTTTTTTTTTTTTTTTTTTTTTTTTCAAAAATAAATTGCACAAACAGGATTTTGCAAATAAAAGGGGTTCCTAAAATTTACCCACCGGGTAAAAATTGAAAAAAATTCCCCTAATTTTGCAAGTCACTGTTGAAAAGTATGGGTTTATTATACATTTTTTTGTTCACACCAATTTTTGTACATGTTGTTGTATCGTTGTTTCTCTTAAAACCTACGATTTTCCCTATTTTTACATTCATGCTTGAAATAATGGTAGAAAATGTTGATATGAGGTAACCGAAAAGGATAGGATGACCCTACACTGGTCTGCATCGTCCTGGTTCGTGGAACGGGCCATGGTGAGGACGTATTTATGAAATAAAAGTCATCTATACTTCTCTTTAAACGACGACTACGTTCGAAATATTCGAAGACGGCAAAGTGTGAATGATGAGTTTAAAGGCCGAGGATTTGAGAGACCTAAACATGATTCAGATTTTTTTATTCTCGATTTTGAGAGATTTCGTTTGTTCATACACACAAATTTGAGACCTCAAAAATCGTTTGAAATTTCTGATGAATTTGTTTTTGTTTTCGATGATCAGAAAACACGGAAGCGATTTAAAAAAAACTGACACACTTTTTCTTCTTGAATAATTATTTTAGACCCATTTTTTAATGGTAGTATACTTTGTTTTTATTCGAGTTTCTCTTTAGTCCAACAAAGAAAGAAAGGAAACTATGTAGATAGATAAATAAAAGATTAGTTGTATACTTACAAGTATACCTAATCTAAAGATAAGTTGTTCGAGCGTTATTGTGATACAAATAGAAAAACAAAAGTATCTAAGAATCTTAAGGACAATTGGGTGGCCTTATTATGTTGTATACTTACAAGTATACCTAATCTAAAGATAAGTTGTTCGAGCGTTATTGTGATACAAATAGAAAAACAAAAGTATCTAAGAATCTTAAGGACAATTGGGTGGCCTTAATATGTTGTACCAACTGAGCCAATTTTTTTTTTTTACCATTTTTTGGTTTATTATGTTCATTCTTGAAACATTTGGAATCGTCCTGATTGAAAAAAAAAAATAATAATAATAACCACCCCTCAAAATTTGATATTTTACATTTAAAGTTTTGTAGAATCCATTCGTGCCCCGTACGCCGTGAGTGGCTCTGTTTTCACTTTTATGAAATTTGGTATGTTGCTCGCAGTTTGGTTGTAATTATGCGCCAAAGATCTTCAGTCGCCGTCAGTCATAATATCATTATTGAATTTCATACTCACGGTGTCGTGTAGGGGACGGAGGACGTAAAATATTTTCCATTCGCTGGAAATTTGCAAACAAGCTACCCACATTGACCTCACCTGTTCATATCGGCTTAACGTCTCTAACATCTATTGGTTATTCGAGACGAGGGGTTTACTCTCCATTCGCTGGAAATTTGCAAACAAGCTACCCACATTGACCTCACTTGTTCATATCTGTACCAAGTTTCATCAGAATCGGAACTAGTAATCGTGTCAAAAACGACCTTTTTTTTAAAAAAAAGTTGTTGTTGAAAAAATAACCAACAGCCTCTGTAGGATGAGGCGGTGGATTCGTAACCAGGAAGCTGTTGTTTCGAATCTAACTTCATTTCTCCACTTCGTCACAATAGATCTAAAATCTGAAGAAAGGTCGCACTGATAATTGCGGTCAGTCATAACGGAGATCAATTTTTTAATATTATGTAACCGCGTTGGTTATCCTGAATAAGTTGTACATCCAAAGAAAAGGTCTAAACGTAGTAAGTACGTTTTCCTTAGACTGGTGCAAGCCCTAGGAGAAGGTTGAATCAAAAGAAAAAGACGAAGAAATTCCATTTAACTATTTACGTATATTATTATTTTAGTAGGTATTTATATTTATTAGGTTAAAAGATGTTAAGTTCAACTCGAATGAAAAATGTAATAAGGATGGGACTTACCAGGAGATCCCCTCTATCTTTATATCCTAGACTCACACTAAAGTTCCAACGTAAAAGTATCATCAAATTCTTATACAATTGTTTTATTGAATTATTGTTTATAAATCGAATTCTGATAATCTGATCCACAGAACTAAATCATCGTTCTCAGGCGGCTCGGCGGGTTATCCATACTAATATTATAAATGCGAAAGTAACTCTGTCTGTCAGTCTGTCTGTATGTATGTTACGCTTTCACGCTTAAACTACTGAACCGATTTTGATGAAATTTGGTATGGAGATAGACTAAACTTTAGGAAAGGACATAGGCTACTTTTGGGGTTGAAACTATAAACAGCCATGCCTCTAAGGCGCCAAGCGAAGCGGGCGTATCCTGCTAGTAATAAATAACTCTGATAATAATAACAGTAACATTTCTATAGTAATCCTAGAGTAACGTTCGCTTTTATCTGTTTTCTATATCTTCTAATGAACGGGAAGAGCGCCCGTGAATCAAAATAATTTTGTTCGTAGTCGACGCAAAAATATTTTTGAAATTTACATTTCGCAACGACTACTATCATCTTTAATGAAAAATATTTTTCATTTACTTATATACCTAGCGATGATGCTACCCACTTGTTCCTGTAACTTTAACCACCCAAATGTCCCTAAGATGTTCTAGTACAGAAAATTTGAAAAAAAAAAAAAAAAAAAAAAAAAAACTAAAGACCCAATACCTCATAATGCTACAACCTGTCGCTATTATTAGAGCTACATAAGTGTCCCTAGGCGACTGATTTACCCCTAAAACAGAATCAGACCAAGTAAAGAAATCGAAAAAAAAAAACTTTTCCAAAATTTTCGTCCTAATATTAGAGAGATTGTAAACATAACATGCAATTTGCCGTCAACATCTCTATGATGTTTGCCTCAGGACACGGCATATAAAGGTAATTTTTGAGGTCTGTAGAGGTGATTTTGCTTGATTTTATGAGATCCACATGGCAGCAATAATAATCTGCTTTTCCATAATTATGGGGAGCTTAAATTTTTTACTAAAAATTAAATTTTTGTTATAGTTTCGCTATACAAAATGTACACATTACAAGTAAAAGACTAGTAATATTAGCTTGTAGTTCATTTGTAAATGTGCTTCAGTACTTGAACCCGGTACCTCCCTTGCACAAGCCGAGTGTGACGCGCACACTCTGTCATGCAAATGTCTTTGGTCGGTCAGTGTTCAAGTTTTTATTGCTAGTCTTGTATTTGTATGGTTTCCCTATATAAAATATACAATTTACAAGTAAAAGACTAGTAATATTAGCTTGTAGTTTATTTGTAAATGGGCTTCAGTGCTTGAACCCGGTACCTCACATGCACAAGCCGAGTGTGACGCGCACACTCTGTCATGCAAATGTCTTTGGTCGGTCAGTGTTCTCGTAACTCAAATGAATGTGTTTTCTTCTTCTCTTTACACAGTGCATGCTTCCTCATTGTAAAACAATGAAAAATGTGCTGAATCACATCACCACTTGTCAAGAGTATCGTTCCTGTTCTGTATCGCACTGTACTTCCTCTCGACAAATCATTTCACATTGGAAGCATTGTACACGCTCAGATTGTCCAGTTTGTTTACCATTAAAAAGTCGTACACCCTCAAATGGTAAGTTTGTAATCATTTTATAATTAAGGTCTCATGTTAAAAAGAGTTATAATGCATGTGGAACGTAACTATTTGTAGTGAGTAGATTTAAATTAAACGAGACTATGGTCATAACGTAAAGAACACAAAGTGGGGAAACTCTCTGAATTTAACCCATGATGCGGTGTGGCAGTGAAACTCTAGCACTAGTGATATCAAACTGTATGGGGGTTGAGGAGGAGTAATGTGGCGATTTTTTTTAAAAAAATCTAATTTTTGTTTAAACTCGCTTTTTTATTGGCCGTCATGTTCGACGGTTATATATACGCAATAGAGGAATGGCCGTGAAGATGATTTCTAACCTCTCTAATTGGGTTAAAATTGGATAACAAAAATTCATGCCCCATTATTCTTGCCCGGCGCCAAATCCTTAAGGGTTTGTTATCAGCAAATTAGCTGATTGATTATCAATGGCGCGAGTTTGATTTTTCCGTTTTAAATAGGTACCTACTTATATATTTTTTTAAAATTAAATCTTCAAAATAGAATTATCTTTCAATTAAATTCATTTAAACCTTGAACATAGATGAAATTTTTATTAAGATTTTTTTTATGTCCCCCTTCAAAAAGATTGCATAGAGTGTATAGTTCATTATTCTACAGCAAAACGCCCTCTAGCGGCTACTCACATGTAACTGCATGAGTTGCCCCACTATCTGTTCTATTCGTTATGCTATGGTGTTGCCTTGAAACACTTGGATGGATGGGAAAAAATACAAAATAACGCGACTTTCTTATAGTCCAGTAGAATGTTCGTTTAAGTTTGCGTTACTAGGCTCAAATTCATTTTCTAGAAAATCCGCAAGAGGAACATAAAGAGACGTTAAATTTGCAGTGCCAGTGCCGTACGGTTATTTTTTTTTGCAAAGTTAAGATTTTTGTTTGAATCTCTGTTGCCATTTGTCACGCATGACATTATATTATCCCCTTTTCTATAAAATTCTCTAAATTTTTTTCAATGATGATTATCTAATCAGCCAGTCCTCGGTAGGGATGGCATGATATATCGAAAATCGATATATTTTCTTCCGATGTATCGATATATTATATCGATATATTTTTCACAATATGTCGTTTAATATGTACACCAATTTAGGTTTTTTTCAATGCCCTTAATATATATATAGCGATAAAATTTGAAGTTATCCATTTTTTTTACTCGAAGTTTTCTATTTTAGGGGGATCCTACTTGTCCCTTTGAAACTGGTCATTGGTGGAAACTGGAAAGTAGGGGAGGGTCAGGTTAGGAAAGTACAGAGAGGGGACGACATTTCCACCAATTCATCTCGTAAAATTCTAATTTCTAATAAACCGATATTTATATCGTCGATATATCGATATATTTGAAATTCGATGTATCGAAAATTCGATATATCGATATATTTTTGAACGATATGCCATCACTAGTCCTCGGCAATCTACGTTGAAGTCAACGTTCCTAGAACATAATCTCATATTTCCGGAGTGATTCTTTTGGGACTATAGTTCTCCTTGGTCTGAAAACAGTGTGAATGTCGTCGAAAACGTTAGCAAATACGACAAACTGGTCTTCTTTTTATATTATCTCTAAATATTTCTATGATCAGGATACTATCTCCACCCCGTATACCGCACTTGTCAGGAGGAAGATAGAGTATGCATCTGTTATATGGGCCCCTTCCAATTTTTAAAGGCTTTTATTTGACTTATTTAAAATAGGAACTTGAATCGGTACAGGCCGAATTCGTCCGGTTCTTATTTAATAAAATGAATGGTTTTTTATCCGGCCTACCCCAATGCCATTTCTTATGTGGACCTGATGGACCACCTGAGTATGGGAACATTGTTGGCACGAAGAGAACTACAAAAACTCATTTTCATTTATAAAGTGTTCAACAACATCCAGTCTGTTCCATCTCTGACTGCTAACAACACTATACCGTCGGATAAAATTATTGCAATTAATGTTCCCATACAATCACTCAGAGATAGACAAAATCGAGTTTTTTTTTTCATATACCCAACTCTGGTGCTCTCGAGTACCTATGCTCAGCACTAGCATCAGCAATGGTATGTTTCAATCAGCACTCCTCTGACCTTGATTTATCAGAATGTTTTAATGTGTTTAAGGATAAATGTAAAAGTGTGCTATCATTAGAATGATAGGGAGCCATATTATGTTCATGTAATTGCAACCAATATTGTGTTTGAATATTATTATACAGGGTGTCCCAGTTAAGGAGGACAATAATTTATGGGCTGATTCAGGATGCCAATCCCTACCAAAAATACTCAACTTCAATTTTTTAATAAAAGCTTTGTTTTTGAGTTATTCGCATTTTTCATCTTTTTTTACACGTGTACTTCTGACGTCGCAAATATGTCCATAACTTTGTTGGACATACTTTTTTTGAAAATTTAAAGATATTTTTGGAACACATAGAAAATTTCTGTTCAGATGAAATTACTTTCATGACCAGAAACTTTGAGTTAGTGCCTCNATTTTTTTTTTTTGGACAAAAACGAGAAAAATATCCTGATATTAATAAGGTTTCAGCGGTGTATCACTTTTTCCGTTATCTTCTGTATTCGTAGAGAAATTTCTATTCTAATGTAACAAAATTACGAAAAAATATGCTACATATTTATAAAAATTGAACTTATTTCATTAGTTTCCAAGTATAATTTTCCCTTTTCTTGGCTNATAATTTTCCCTTTTCTTACCTAAAGACATTACAAAAAAAAAAAATTATAAATTTTTTAAAAAATTGTAAATATGTAGCATATTTTTTCATGATTTTGTCACATTAAAATAGAAATTTCTCTACGAATACAGAAGTTAATGGAAAAAGTGATATACCGTTGAAAACCTTATTAACATCAGGATATTTTTTGTCAATAATAATAATAATGTTGAGCAACCTGCCAAAAACGAGGCACTAAATCAAAGTTTCTGGTCATGAAAGTAATTTTATCTGAAAAGAAATTTCCATGTGTTCCAAAAATATCTTTAAATTTTCAAAAAAAGTATGTCCAAGAAAGTTATGGACATATTTGTGACGTCAGTCGTACACGTGTAAAAAAGATGAAAAATGCGAAACACTCAAAAACAAAGCTTTTATTAAAAAGTTGAAGAGAGCATTTTTGGTAGGTATTGGAATCAGCCCATTATTTATTGTCCTCCTTAACTGGGATACCCCTCTATATATAAAAAAAATTTGAGAATGCTGTGATGTCCACTTTTGTTTCTATTTCAGTTCTCATGCAACAAAACACACCAGTGACAACGACCACGACAACGCAACCTCGTCCGTCACCTTCTGATATGCGTCGTGCATATGATGCGCTAGGTATTCAATGCCCTACGCCAGGTACTGATTTAAATACGGCACCCGTCACATTACAACGACCAAGTAATGTCACACCGCCCACCTCTGTGGGCACATTGATAGGAGCCCAACAACAAACTTCACAAATGACGACCGGCGCCGCCCCAGGAACACCTCAGTCTGGTGAGTGAACAAAACGTGTACTTTATCTGTTTTTATGTTAACGAACTTTTGGTGCCAGAACCTTTGAAAACACATTTTGGCTCATGATTTTATGTTTTACATTTCAAGGTTCAGAGAATCTAAAATGGAATTAAATTTGGAGATGATATATAGGATGTTTGCAGTCATTATGAAATATAAAAATAAATTTCAGAAGAGAAAAAAAGTTTTGTGTCAACTGCAAGTAAATTTTTGAGTCACGAGCGCTTTCGTGATTTAAAAAAAATGTATATTTGTAATTTTTTTTTTTATAATGTATTATTTTATAGTGGTGCGTTTAACTGCCATGGTCATATGAACCATATTTGTAAATAATCATGTATATAAAATCAAGTACTCAGGCGCTAGAGATGAGAGAAGAGAGAGAGAGAGAGAGAGAGAGAGTTCTGTAATATGATGATGTTAGGGGGGAGACTTGATTTCATATATATTTGTAAATAATCATGTATATAAAATCAAGTCTCCCCCCTAACATCATCATCTCATTATAGAACTCTCTCTCATCTCTAGCGCCTGAGTACAAATCAGAGTCAGTATACTTGATAATGTCGTAACAGACGAAAGCGCTCGTGACTCAACGATTTACTTGCAGTTGATAAAAAACTCTTTTCTCTTCTGAAATTTATTTCTATAAAATGGAATTGATTTTCAATCGTTTGGCGCCGTTCGCTGTGCTTGGCTCATTTTGCCGCCTGGCGTTGATAAAAACCAGTGAAATTTAATTTAAGTTGAGTCTCATTTGCGGTCTAATTCAATTGGTTCTTGACGCTTGACGATACTGTCAATCAAACTCAAAAGGGAATCATACATTTGTGCCAAGTTGCCGCAGTGGAACACTAAAAGGAGTGTTTTTTGATTGTGTTCTATGGGTATGTGAAGACAATGCATTTATGACTTACTAACTTTTCAAAAGTTAATCATACTTTAGATGGTGGCAATTTAGTTGAGGGCGATATCCCCCAATGGCCGATCCCACCTGTGCTGATGGTGTAAAATAACGCAGAAAGTAACTCTGTAATATTATTATAACGAATACTAGCTACAACGAAAACGCGGCGGAATAATTTTTGGTTTATTATTTTCAATAATGAACCTTTGGAATCGTCACGAAAAAAAAAAAAAANAAAAAAAAAAAAAAAAAAAAAAAAAAAATTGCCTCCTCAAAATTAGAATCCAAAAATCAAATGAAAAAATATCCGTTTGTCCGCTGCGCCTTACGCCGTGATGGGCACTTGTGCCACTTAGCGTTTATCGATTTTGATGAAATTTGGTATATAGGTCCCACCTGGGCCCTAATTGTGCCCCAAATCTTTTGAGTGCAATCGAATACACTCTTGGCGGTTTTTACTGCTTTTTAGCGGTTTTCAGTGTTGCTGTCTAAAAAGAGAATGGTAAGAGCTAGAGATTTGAAATTTTGTATGTATGTCATATTTGGGGTCTCAGTAATCTCCGAAACTTTTAGGTGCAATCAAATATACCGCTACCACTTTTTACCGGTTTTCATAAATCCTGTCTAAAAAGAGAATGGTAAGAGCCAGAGACTTGAAATATGGCATGTATGTCAAATTTAGGGTCTAATTACTCCCCACATTTTTTTTTTGGGGGGGGGTTTTTTAATTTTTTTAAGCCAGTAAAATTATAAACCCATGTGTCACATTGGCAGAGTTTTCAAGTTTGTTCTTTTGTTATAGGGGCCACATCAGGAGCGCTTGGCCAACTTGATCAGTCCACTAGTTCGAACGTCTTCATGCCATCCAACACATCTCAAGCTCAAGCCCAGTCCATACAAAATATTCAAAAATCTTTGTTTGTTGGGCTGGGAGGTGGTCAAGGAACAGATGGCTTGAACAATGTAAGTTGTGTTATTTACTCCCTATTCTCTTGCAGAGTCGATGTTTCCTCCCTCGTACCATAACGAATTGAACAGAGATTGTTGTGATAGTAGCGGTAATTACAAGCCAAAGAAGACCGAAATCAAGGAAATTTGGATTTTTTTTTTTTTTCATCACAAAATCATCACAATGAGGATGATCACTCTGAGACCATGTGGGTCTTCTTTTGGTTTGCATTTCTGTTTTGATGGTATGTGGTCAAACATTTTTGAATGCTTGTCCTGGTACGTAGAACCAGATCTGAGGACAACTCAGATCTGATTGGTGCAAGATGTTGCAAAACTACATGGCCAGAATAAACCTCTCTGTCCACATGATGTTGACCATCTCTTCAAGTGTCCAGAACTGGACCCAACATCATTGTGGACAGACCCGTGGGAGGTGGTGAGATTCCTGGACCTGGAGGAGGAGGAGGCGTAGTCGAGAACGTTAACAACACCAACATCTGAGGACAGAAAGTGAGGAAACTTGAAATTTTAAGAATTTACTTGAGAGTGATTTTTTTCGTGAGAATCCTCAATTTGATGAAACTGCTGTCACTGACTACAGCCTTTGTTTTTCTTCTTATTTGTTCCGTCAGATGGGTCAGTCGAGTAGTCAACAAACTGGAGCAGCAAATCAAATGTTGTCTGGTGTCAAAGCGGAATGGCATTTAGATCCTCAATCAGGTGTTGTGACGTCCACTCCAACATCTGATAGTTTAATTTCTCAGTTACCGTCGGAACAGTCGGTCTCAGACATGGCGTCTCAGCAAGTAAGTATCTGGGCAAGTCATTGAGTAGCTCTAGCTACCTCTTCTCTATGTTCAAGTCATTGAGAAAAAAGGAGTTAAAGAATATCTTTACTTTTTAGTTCGGCGATAACAACACGCTCTAATCGAATTAAATTTTTGTAGCTTGGACGTCCTGACGATGACCGATTCTACGTACCGGGACGACCACCTGGAACGTATATCATCAATCATCATACTTCCAGGTAAGGATTCAGCTTGGACGTTCTGACGATGACCGATTCTACGTACCGGGACGACCACCTGGAACGTATATCATCAATCATCATACTTCCAGGTAAGGATTCAGCTTGGACGTTCTGACGATGACTGATTCTACGTACCGGGACGACCACCTGGAACGTATATCATCAATCATCATACTTGCAGGTAAGGACTCCAACTGAAAATAAATTTCCCCATTTAGAAATGCGCCAATGAGTATTGATTGAATATTTCATTTCTAAAAATCACCTTTTATTTTTTGTTGTGTTTTCAGTTATCCAATCAACAACAAGGCGGAGGTCCTCAAAGTCTGTCAAACGCGGCTTCAGGAAGTCTCAATACGAATGGTACATCAGCTGGAACACCTCAACAACAAAATGCACATAGCTTAGGTGGACAAGTGGCATTTCAAAATGGTCAAATTACTGCAACGACTGTACAAAGAACCAAAGAGTGGCAGTTCTCAGTTATGCCAGATTTACGAAATCATCTTGTTTTCAAATTGTAAGTTAAATCATGCAGTTAACAGTTCATTAAATGCCTGGTTTATTACAATCTTCCATGGATTCGTCAATCTTTTCAATCTGTTGGTTAAATTCAATTTGCTACACTGTTGTCTAAGGAAATCTTTGTTGGATAGGGTGGTTTCCTGTTGCCTTCCCTATTTTCTCCAGTACTAAAACACTCTGCATGATAATGCAACATGTGTTATTACCGGAGCCTGCCTCATCGCATAGTTTTACACCATCGAAGTAAAAACCCTGCCAATGTGACACATGGATTTATTATTGTAAAAAAAAAAATACTGTCATTCACTGTCGTGGGTTCCATACTAAATTTTTTAGTATTTTTTGGCTCTTGAAATGCCGCCACAACCCATATTGAAGTAGCTAATTAATTGTTCTAACACGGCTGAGTGCACTCCGAACAAGCCAGCACAGATCCGAAAAAAAATTCCATTTCCGCCAGGATTCGAGCCCGGGTCTCCCGCATTCAAAGCCAGTGTGATATCCACTAGGCCAAGGAGGCACGTAACTAATTAATTTTGATTCATTTTCCTCAGAGTGCAAACCATATTTCCTACATTTAATCCACAAGTACTTCTGGACCGTCGTATGATTCAACTCGTCGACTACGCTCGTAAAGTAGAAGGCCAAATGTTCGAAATGTCTGAATCTCGGTCCGAATATTATCACCGATTAGCGGCCAAAATTTACAAATGGAATACCGAGTTGGATGAAAAGAAACAAAAACGAAAAGAAATGCAAGAAAGAAATATGATCCTTCAGCAGCAACAGCAGCAGCAACCAGTGAATCAGCATCAAACACATCAGACCATGCAGCAAAGTCTACAGCAACAAGGAATTCCCCAGCAATGTAAGTTGATACTTACTTCCCGGTCCATCACGGAAAGTGATGGTGGTGGAAGAGTTGAGTAGTATATTATGCTTCTCTGGGGACGTCGTATTAGGTGTTATTAATTCCGGTCCCTTCCATATCCTCCAAATAGTTGTAAATATCTCAAATTCATGAGGATGAAATTGCATGGGTTGGCTGGGTTTGAACTCACGCCCTGCTGTTTACCAGTCAGAGCATCTTACCACTACACTACCAACACATTTGATATGATTTTCATATGTTCTATTTAAATACACTGAGGCTCATCCGTGCTTCGCTACCATACTCAAATTACTATTTTTCAAGGACAAATGAAATCTGGGGTTGGGGGCGGGGCGGAAATGAGCACTTTTTCACAAAAAAATTGTCCGATCTCTGTCTCGAACTTAAAACTCCGGAATGGCTAGTCAGAACTATGTTCAGAATTTAGGACTAAACGACCCACCAAAAACTTTCCAAATTAAACTTTTCTTTATAATTAAACGTTTGAAAACTGTCTGCCCTATTCGAAAGAAAGTACGAGTCTAAAATAATTTTCTTCGCCCTTCCAATAGCACTTAGTTTGCGAGTTTTGACGGCTGCTTTTCCAGATCCATGTTTATCAGACAAAGTGGCCTTTGTTTCAGCTCTACGTGGTTAATGGGAGTAAATGTTTTTTTCGGGACACCATGTAGAAAATTTTGGGTTTAGGTTAACGTCGTCAATTTTGTGTTTTTTTCAGCCATGGTGGGACAAGGACAGCTAAGACCTGGCTTGATGGGTCAACCAAATCAACTCCGAATGAGAGTGATCACCGAGCGGAATGATATGTCCGGTCTATTAAATCAACAAGGTCCTCTCGACAGTAAGTATTGGTTGTTAAATTGGATTGGTTCGAGGGCAATCGCTCCCCCATGTGTCCGCTTCTGGATCTTACCATGTCAATAAAGGGTTTCAAATTGGGGGTAAATATATCCTTTGGACCTTTCCGGGTGTGTTTCTGAGAATGTCACAAAAACGACAACCTGATCTATCAACTTCAAATGTGAATGTAGAGTTTCTTTGTGGTAAGGCTCAAAAGCCTACTCACAATTTTTGTTATCACAGCATTACTAAGAGTCTTATATACTAATAATCTCTTCATTCTTCTATCAAACCAAATCTTATTACTTTGGTAATGCCGCCACTGTTCGATTCTCACATTCAAGTAGTTACTCAATTTTTCTCTGAATGCACCCCGAAATTACAAGTACCAACTCGAAAATTTTCCGACCTCGCCGGGAATTGAACCCAAGTCCTCCCGCGTGCAATACTTTGAAACGTAAAATATCAAATTTTGATGTGTGGATTTTTTTGTCTCTCTTGACGACAAAAAAAGACCGCTCATTAAAATTGTTTTTGTTTTTACTCTTGTGTTTTCTGTGCTAGGTATCTTGGGTATGAGCTCTCAATCACAACAACCACCAATGATGAATTCAAACCCAATGGTAGCCAGTGGCAATCTTCCACCACCTCCAAGTTATAATACAGTTCAACCTCCCACCACATCTCCATTCACTCAAACCAGTTTTCAGGTAAACTATCATTAGGAAATGGTTTATTTTATAGAAGAACTAGCAGGCTGCGCCCGCTTCGCCTGGTGTCTTAGAGACATGACCGTTCCCATGCTAATAGTATTTTATGATTTCCCATACAAAAATTGAAAACGGTTGTGGATTTTAAAATACTCATATTTTTTCTGATGTCTCGGCCTAATTGTTTTTCTTTTGGGGGGGGGGGNCTCCAAGCGTAGGCCGAGGATATAATAATGACGCAAGGGCGCGAGCAAAGGAGCTTACACGACTGGACCTTAGCAGGGGGGGGGGGGGGCATTCCCAATTTTTTAATATCGCTTACCGTTTTGTTAAACAATTAGTATTGTCTATTTTTTTTGGCCCGAATTCGATCTTCTAACTCCGGAATGGATATTCATAATTTTGCAAACTATATTCAAATTAAGCATTAAGAGCTCATCTAGAAATTTCTTGCAATTCATAGATTTATGTTGTCGATACAAAATTTAATTTATCGGACCGTGACTAGCTGAATTTGGTCAAAAATTGAAAAATCGGTACGACGTTCTTGAACTTTTTATACACTTAAATCTTCCTCAGGAGTGACCTGTTCATTGGTAAAAATTGCATTTGAGTTTTCGAACAGGCGCATAGACGCAGTTGGGATCTTTGTTTAATAATATCTGACAAAAAAAATATCATATAAAAAGGCCAAGTTCCAACCACTCTTCCAAAAAAAGTCCGCCCATGAACGTAGTGATATCTATTATTTAGGCCAAGTTTATTCTTGCTGCTGTTCATCCCACACTTAAATTTAGTATTGTTCTTTTTCTGTCTCAATAAGCAATACCTACTTTGCACTTGGTCAGTTTTAGGGGAATAGCAAAATATTATCTATCTTTTTACAAACTTTTGGCTAAGTGTAAAGTCGGTATTGCTTTAAGAAAATTGAGACGGAAAAGGGGCAATACTAAATTTAAATGTGGGATGAACATCATCAAGAATAAACTTGGCCTCAATAATAGATATCATTACGTTCATGGGCGGAATTTTTTGGAAGAGTGGNAAAAAAAAAAAAAAAAAAAAAAAAAAAAAAAAAAAAACACTGTTTAAAACGTTTTAAACCACAGAGTGACCATCAATGTTCTGTGTTTTAACATAAAAATTAGTCTCTAAAATACAATTTCACTTCTGAAATATGAAAGTTTTTTGTACAAAATTATGGGGAATCGATATTGGGGGAGTTTTTTTTTTATTCAACGTGTTGAGTAGTGAAATGAAATCAGATGATGTCGTCATATAAAAAGAGAAAGCAAATAGATCCTAATTACAATGAGAGTGAGAGAGAAAGAAATACTCCACTTTACTCAACGCCGGCGCCGTTGAGTTTGGCAAATAAAAACAACTCACGGATTAAATAAATAACTATCGATATCAATGGGGGAGTTTTTTTCCACCAAACTCAACGTCGTTGATTGAAATATCAGGTGATGACGTCATTGATATCAAATTTCACACTGCATGCGTTTTTTTTATTACGGCGTTGACTTCAGGCCGGTTTTTGCTCAACACCTCGCTAGACATTTCGCAGCAACCAAATGACCGTTACAAAATATTTTTTCTAAGCAAATTGTCCTCCTCGTTAGGGAATAGTGCAAGTCATGGTAAGGACAAGGTAGGACACACGCAAAACCAAAACTCGTCCTCCACTGCGCATAACGTCATCCGGGTTGCTCGTAAGAGGAGGTACCATTTTGAACAATTTGTTTTAAACATGTTTAAAACAAATTGTTCAAAACAACCACTATGTTTAAAACAGTTTGTTTTAAACATGCCACCCCTGTTTTCAATGATAATTTTTTTGTGAGATCTCAATATTTTTTGTAAAGATTACTTACTCTATATATGGGAAACAATGAAAATGAAGACCCAAATTTCAAACCGAGATCTAACACCATATTATTAATAAATTAATATGCACTACAAAGCAAATAAAACCAGCAGTTTTATTTTATTGTGTATCTTCTTCCCTACAGTTATAACACTGAAAGTTAAAAGTTTGAATTCTGATATACATATTCGTTTAATTGATTTTAAGTATCTATGCGAAATTTTAGGGTCCTAGTAGATGAAACTAGCTTTTGTTCATTTTCTTCTAGATAATTAATATAGCTAATTAATATACTAAATAATTTTCTACATAATTAATAATTCATTTAATAATTCCTTTGTGTTCCAGGATAACGATTCACCTGCTTTAAAACGGCGTAAATTAGACAACGATCTCGACCCATCCTCAGTGGGTGATCTCAACTCAAACAATTCAATTGACTTTCAACAACCTCGTTCCAACAATGGTCCAGCATCGAATTTTGCTTTACCACCCTTCCCATCTCCATCTCATCAACCACCCAGTGTGTCCCCCAATGGAGGCAAGGACACGCTGAGCTTACCGTTGAACTCAACGTCACCCGCAAGTTCTGGTTATCAATCGGGTGGTGCCAATAATAATAATTCCAGTATAGGAAAAACCTATGCAGACAATGGTTTAGGTGGATCAACGTCGTCCAATCATTTGACATCTTCAAGTTTGAATACGTCTTCAAATATTGTCATCAAACAGGTACGTTTCCAATGAGAATACAATAGTTAAGGTGGATCAACGTCGTCCAATCATTTGACACCTTCCAAGTTTGAATACGTCTTCAAATATTGTCGTCAAACTGGTCACTTTCAAATAAATATCTAGTGAGTCAGATATATCTTGTTGTTGTAGCTATTTCTCAAATTAGGATGTATCATTTGTAGCCCAAGAATTCTGCACATTTTTCAGGATTTAACTATAGATCCATTGTCAGAGACTGACAGTGACCCCAAATGGTACCTATTTACCCAATTTCATAGTGGCAAAAGTTGCACTTATATGGAGGGGAGGAAGTTTTCTTTATTTTATTTTTGAACACTACGTATCTTTCAAGAGGAGGTAGATTTATTTTAGTCAGTAAAATAAACCAATGTGCTAAATGGAGTACTATTTTTTTTTTTTGCAGGAAGTGGATCAGTTTGGTCCAATGTCAGCAGAAATGTGTAAACAACCTGGCTCGGTGAACAATCAACATGAAGTGAAAACAGAAATCATGGACGCGGGAAGTATTAAACGGGAAGATCCAGATGACAGCAATCAGGATAGTATTAGTGGAACCGGGAAGAATATGGGAAACAGCGTCAAGGCGGAGGTTAAGGAGGAAGATGGTGAGTTGACCCTAAACCAGTAGTAACCTTTGTAGATGCAGTTCCGTAAATAGTAGAGCACTTTTGAATTGCTCCAAAGAGAAAGGACCTCAGTCCCAAAATCAAAAATTTTGGGAAATCAAGGAATACTGATTTACTCTGCAAGTACCTAGGCATGCTAATAAAAAAATAATTAAAATATAAATAAATGTAAGAAACTAGTTAAACTACTTGTTGTTAGACACCAGTTCACAAAATATTTCAATTTTATGCATACCATAGCGCAATATATCAGCACTCAAAATTTTTGAAAATTTGGACTGGGGCCCCTTTTTCTTTAAACCGATTCAATTCCACTTGGGATTTGTTTTCTGACTAAAGATAGTTTTCCTTTCGTTCCGACGTCAACACCCCCTGTTTATTTTTACTATGGAACAGACTCATTTCAATTGGGTTACTTCAAATGATTCTTCTAGATATGAAATTGAATCATGTCTCTAGTAATAGTAGGACTAGGATCAATCAAACAATCTTTATTTTCAAAATAACGACATTTGATTACAAAGAGCGTTGCCTAAGCTGTGCTGAATATTTTCAAAATAACAATATTTGATTACAAAGAGCGTTCCCTAAGCTGTGCTGAACATTTTCAAAATAACAATATTTGATTACAAAGAGCGTTCCCTAAGCTGTGCTGAACATTTTCAAAATAACAATATTTGATTACAAAGAGCGTTCCCTAAGCTGTGCTGAACATCTTCTAAGGAATAGAATAGAATCTTTATTTTCAAAATAACTATATTTGATTACAAAGTGCTTTCTGTAAGCTGTGCTGAAGATCTAAGGAAATAATTAAAAATTAATTATAATTTGTTTTTTAAGATAAAAAAAAAATATAGAAAATAAACACTTGGTTGAAACCAGCCAACACTGACTAAAACTTGACGAGATGTTGTCCGTACGCTACGTGCTGATATACTGAACACTTTTAATTTCAGACGACAACGATGAAACATCGGACACTAAATCCCCAATTTCTAAGCAAATCAAAGCCGAACCTCCAGCAAGTGACGTTAAACCTGTCGTTCCTGAACCCATTCCAACCACCGATAAGAAGAAAAAATGTTGTAAGTAGTTGAAACATCGATGTCTTTCAAAATAAACCGTACTCAGCATTTCTAGATTTAGGTTTGGAGTTAAAAACGTTGATATGGGGTTACCGAAAATGTTAGAAATAGCTTGATATGAGGTTATCGAAAATGCTAGAAATAGGTCGATATGAGGTTACCGAAAATTTTAGAAATAGGTCGATATGAGGTTACCGAAAATGTTAGAAATAGGTTGATATGAGGTTGCCGAAAATGTTAGAAATAGGTTGATATGAGGTTACCGAAAATATTAGAAATAGGTTGACATGAGGTTACCGAAAATGTTAGAAATAGGTTGACATGGGGTTACCGAAAATGTTAGAAATAGGTTGATATGAGATTACCGAAAAGTTTTTGATGGTCCTTGCCTGAAACTGTGATGGTATGTGTTCCAGATCGTCTTGGTGCGTAAAACCGGCCATCGGGAGGATGTTAGTATATTTTAAAGTAAAAGTAGAGCTGTGATTAATAAAAAAAAATAAAAAATTATTGTACGAAATGTAAATCACAATGATTTATTTGAATTTAGACCCTACCAACCTAGAACATAATATTATATTCCGGAGTGATTCTTTTGGAAATGTGGTCCTCTTTAGTGTGAATGTTTGCGTGAATGACGTCCAAAACATTAACAATGCCCAAAAATTTATTACTTCTAACACTAATTTAATTTCTTTATTTTGAAGATTTCGATTTTTGAGTTAAGTGTTTTTTTTTTTCAACACCCTCACGCGCTTTTCTTTCAGTGTTTAAACCAGAAGAGTTGAGGTCAGCCTTAATGCCAACATTGGAAACATTGATTCGTCAGGAACCTGAAGCTATGCCTTTCCGACAACCTGTTGATCCGGTTGTTTTAGGTAAGTTTGAATATTTTGAGAATAACCAAAAAACGAAGGTACCTACAACCACGACGAATAGAGCAGAAAGTGGGGAAACTTGCTTAATTTAACCCATGCGCAGGAAGGACAGACAAACGCTAGTATTAGTGTAAATAAAAATAGAGAGGTTTGCAGTCCGTATTGTTATCGGGATACCAGCTGATTGAGTGTGCATGTGCACACCGACATTGTTATCGTGGAACTAGTGTAAATAAAAGTAGAGAGGTTTGGAGTCGGTATTGTTATCGGGATACCAGCTGATTGAGTGTGCATGTGTACACCAACATTGTTGTCGTGGAACGATATCGACAGAAAAAAAGGCAATTGATGTGCATACAAAAAAGATATGCATACTGAAATCTAAACATGGCTTCGTCGTGCAAAGTCTTACTTTTGCTTAAGTGATATGTGGTGCACTCTAGCGGCTGTCCACGTGTAATTGCGTGAGTTTACACAATTTCTGTTCTAATCGTAATGGTACATCCACTTCTCTTAAGACACTGCCCGAGCATTCGTCGCGAACAGGGGTGAGGAACAAGCATTCGGTCGAGGCTCAGGCAGTGTAAACAGTCGCCGCGAGCCGATCAAGGTCGAAGTGAATGCTCGTTTGTGCTCAAGCCTGATCCGCGCGATGTCGGTTTTCCGGCGAATCATCAAAGGGACGCTCGTTCGCCGCTCGCTCTGTGTAAACACCCCGGGATTCGTCGAATGGTGTTCTATGAATCTAGTTCTCGCCTAGCTGTTCAAGGATACACGTATTTGACTGATGGAGTGGAAAAATGAAAAGTGCCTTTTGTTAATTTCTCTTATGAGCTGTGGCAGCCAGACCATAAATTTTATTTTATATTGAATAGCTCACTGTTATCCTCCTTCAAATCCTTCAGCAATAGGGAGTAATTTCTTTTCTTTAAAAATGACGACTCTCACATACGTTGCCTTTTCCTTTTTCGCTTTTCCTCCGCTAGATGGTCTAGAATGAGGATAACCGCAATTTTGGATAGCGCCGGGTGCCATCTGCTCGCTGCGAATCCTCACGAGTAACTGATCGTCAGAAATGCTCGAGCAGTGTGAACAGAGGGATCGTTTGTGTTCGTACTCGTTGAAAACTGGGGAATGCTCGATGCTCGGGGATGTTCAGGCAGTGTAAACGCCCCTTTAGCCTTCGTATTAGTCATTGTAAGTAGTAAACAAGGCGGTGGAGTTCGGAGTCGGGAGTTTTACTAATTCTTGACGAAAGGAGTTTGAGTCGCTTATTATTTTCATGACTCCGCAGCGCTGATCTCGCAGATCAATTAACTCAGTGCTTAAACTCAATCATCTCGGGACATGTCTTCTAAACTTATTTTTATTTTTCAGCAATCCCAGATTATTTCAATATTATCAAAGAACCAATGGACTTGTCCACGATAGCGTGGAAATTAGACAATGGCCAATATTCCGATCCATGGAAGTATGTGGATGACGTGTGGCTTATGTTTAATAATGCGTGGATTTACAATAGGAAAACGTCTCGGGTCTATCGATATTGTACAAAGGTAAGAAGTTCTGCCTAATATTCCGATCCGTGGAAGTATCTGGAGGACGTGTGGCTTATGTTTAATAATGCGTGGATTTACAATAGGAAAACGTCTCGGGTTTATCGATATTGTTCAAAGGTAAGAAGTTTTGCCCAATATTCCGATCCGTGGGAGTATCTGGATGACGTGTGGCTTATGTTTAATAATGCGTGAATTTACAATAGGAAAACGTCTTGGGTTTATCGATATTGTACAAAGGTAAGAAGTTTTGAAGTTTTGCCCAATATTCCGATCCGTGGGAGTATCTGGATGACGTGTGGCTTATGTTTAATAATGCGTGGATTTGCAATAGGAAAACGTCTCGGGTTTATCGATTTTGTACAAAGGTAAGTTTTGCCCAATATTCCGATCCGTGAGAGTATCTGGATGACGTGTGGCGATATTGTACAAAGGTAAGAAGTTCTGCCTAATATTCCGATCCGTGGAAGTATCTGGATGACGTGTGTCTTATTTTTAATAATGCGTGAATTTACAATAGGAAAACGTCTCGGGTCTATCGATATTGTACAAAGGTAAGAAGTTCTTTTCTTGAAAACTGTTAAGTGTGAATGTTACACGCTTTGCCATGTACTACCAAGGTCCCCTCTGGTCAGGCGGCTCTAATTGTTGATTTTGGGCATAGTAGTAAAAAAACGTTCTTAAGGATTCTAGAACATTCTCGTCAAGAATTGGTATTTAAATATATATATATATACACTTAGTTTAAAGTCATGTAGTAGTAGTAGCAGCAGCTTCAGTTTGCTTCATCCTCCCCAATGTCATTGTGTGTGTTGAGCCCCAGGAATGTTGCGAATAGAGTTGGTTTGTTCCATAGGTCAAGTTCTGTTAGAGTAAGCTCAGCAACAACCAAACTCAGCTTAAAGTCATAATTATTTCCTTAATTGTGATAATGGGTGTACCAGATCTAAACTCCCCGGTTGGACCTAGGAAGAACGAATGTTTTGTTAGATTACGTATTTACGGCATGTCTCACCAAAAATTATTTCTTTTTAAACAAAGAAAAAGAAAATTTAAACTGCTTCATTATATTTGATGACTATAAATTTCATCCAATTTATCTTCTTCCTTCCTCAGTGTGTCAATACCGATACACCATTACCCTCCTGTATTGCCAGCCAGCCTTATTCTTTGTCTTCAATACTCCCCTTTCAAGGAAAGATGGGTTTTACTATTTACTAGAATGTCCACACGTCTCACACGAATGGTTTATAGTTTTTCAATGGGATCATTGTCATGCATCAAAAAGAGAATCTTTCCCTTAAAGTCAGCCCGGTGTTATATCTGTTACCTATGGAATATTTCCTCAACTGATGCTCCCTGCTTCAGACATTTTCTGTTTTGAAAAAACACACCCAAATTAAAGTTATTTCTATTTTTTTCTTTTCTTTTGGTTTTAGCTGTCCGAAGTATTCGAACAAGAGATTGACCCAGTCATGAAAAGTTTAGGTTACTGTTGTGGAAGAAAGTATACGTTCAATCCTCAAGTTTTGTGTTGCTTTGGAAAGCCAATGTGTACGATACCAAGGGATGCCAAATATTATTCCTACCAAAATAGGTAAGAAAATATGTTATTTGGCTAATTTGTTAATTTGATTTATCACACATTAATTTGTTAATTTGATGTATCACACATTAATTTGTTAATTTGATGTATCACACATTAATTTGATGTATCACACATTAATTTGTTAATTTGATGTATCACACATTAATTTGCTAATGTCTAATTAAAACTGGAAAATTAAAAAAAAAAATCAAGCGAATTAAATCCGGAAAATTAAAAAAAAATCAAGCAAAAATTCGAATGTGCAATTCATATTCTGTTTTCACATTCCATGAAAATTGTCATGAATTTTTTTTTCCAAAAATATTAAACCGATTGGGTACCTTGTTCTTTAATTCGATTCCAAAGTGGTGAGAACGTAGAGTATACACACGCTATTAGAGGTGCTATTTAGTTGTTGTCATACTGATGTTTCATCATTTACTAACTGTTTCTGTTTTGTTTAATTTTAGATATACGTACTGTCAGAAGTGTTTCAATGATATTCCGGGAGACTCTGTGACACTGAGTGATGACCCTAATCAACCTGAGACGTAAGTCAATACATCTATTTATTTTTATTTTTTTGTACTATATGCTAGCTGGTGGCAACAATTTGATGTGCAGGGTGACATAGATATTTCAAGTTTCTAGGTTTAGTCATCGTCAAGCGGTGTTACGGGGCCAGTCAATTAGTGAGTAGCTTTCATTGATTTCTAATGACAAGCCACGAATAGTATCCCTCTGTATCTTGACAGGATATTAATATTATTTTCTCTATGTGTACATGGGGTTCTATTTCAGGTTGAGTGAGGAACCTGATTTATCCATAAAAGCAAACTAAAAAAATAAGAGATTAAGGAAAAAGCGATCCTATAGCATTGATTTTGTCTAGGTTGGATCTGCTTTGGAAATAAGAGAGTAAGGAAAGGCTATTCTATAGCATTGATTTTATTAAGTTTGCACCTGATTTGGAAATAAGAGAGTATCAAAAGGAGGCCCATATTCATCATAATATGACTAGCAGGATGTGCACGCTTTGCTTGAATTCTTAGGAACATGTGCGTTCCTACTAATACTAATCTATTAGTTCCCATACAAATGTAATGTAATAAAATGTAAATGTATATTTCTTTATGATATTATCTCACAATTTTGTGGGCAGCATAAGATTATTTCCAATACAAAAATCGGAAAATAGGCCGTAACTCGAAAATGTTCTGTATTTTTGTGTTTGTTTACAGTGTGATCAAAAAAGAAGATTTCCGTGAGATGAAGAACGATGATCTGGAGCACGAACCATTCGTTGAGTGTTCTGATTGTGGGAGACAGCTTCATCAAATCTGTGTTCTTCATATGGAGCCTATTTGGAATGGGTAAGTCTTTTCCCCTCCCCAAAGCCCCCTTTCCTTGTATGTCATTTATGAACCATCGTAATCGTGAGAGGTATATGAATTTTTCAAAAAAAAAAAAAAAAAATCTTAAAAACCTAAATTTGTGACTAGAATACTTGTTAAAGAAGAAAACCCATATATCAAATAAATTTTATGAATTTTTTTAGTGCCCATCGTTAGAGTGAAATTCTGCTCAACATAGGACAGTTACAAATAACCTATAAGGAAAAAATGGAGAAAATCACAATGGCGCTGTCAAAAATTTGAAAACTTCCCCAAAACCTCTAAAATCAATCTTTTTTTTACCATTTTCCAAGTCTCAGTCATAGAAATAATCATTTTTTTTTTTTTAAAAAAAAAATACTAATGCGAAGAAAAAAATAAAGCTAATTACCAACAATATTAAAACTGGGAAATCGATAAGAAAAAAATAAAGCTAATTACCAACAATATTAAAACTGGGAAATCTATGTTTCGAGAAACATCTGGACAATTTTACTGCGATAAATTATTATTTTGGACGTAAATGTTACGTAAAATGTGCAAACCTACAGACACTAGCAATGGAAAGAACATTTGAGAGTGTATTTGTGGAATTCAGAGATAAAAAAAAGAATTGGAATTATTCGAAGAAATTATATATAGTCGTAGGAGGAGGTGGAAAATAGATAGCAGGAGGTGGAAAAAAGTGAACCTTAAATACATTTTATTTGTTGGATTAACCACCCAAGATTGGAATCTAGATTTAGATGTAAATATTGCGCCTAAGTGGTCATGTGACGTCGTCTAACGCGTTTTCGTGAAATTAAAAATTTTCATTTTGGCAATTAAAATGAAGAAATCTGTAATTCGAAACTGTATCTTTTGTACCTATGTGACTCTACAATTCGTTTTCTTTTTATGACTTCCGTATGTGACTCTACAATTCGTTTTCTTTTTATGACTTCCGTATGTGACTCTAAAATTCGTTTTCTTTTTATGACTTCCGTATGTGACTCTACAATTCGTTTTCTTTTTATGACTTCCGTATGTGACTCTACAATTCGTTTTCTTTTTATAACTTCCGTATGTGACTCTACAATTCGTTTTCTTTTTATAACTTTCGTATGTGACTCTACAATTCGTTTTCTTTTTCTAGTTTCACTTGTGATAATTGTCTTAAGAAGAAAGCTACAAAACGAAAAGACAATCGATATAATGCCAAACGGTTGCCTGTTACCAAACTTAGTACGTACATAGAAACACGAGTCAATAATTTTCTTAAGAAGAAAGAAGCTGGTGCGGGTGATGTGTTTATACGGGTTGTTGCGAGCTCAGAGAAAATTGTTGAAGTCAAACCGGGCATGAAAAATAGGTAAGTAACCATTGGGTCGCCAACAGGTGGTGCGGAGCTGAAAAAATGACACCCCACAGACGTAAAAAATAGAACGTCGAAACACTTTTTCTCAAATTTGGTGTTTATAAATACTACTGACACTTCCATGTCGATTATAATTTGGAGCCCCGATCGCCCCCCACGCCTGGAGACCGGTATCCACCACTGTTCGCTAGCAGCAAACAACGACTTATTTAAAGCTGCTGTCTATAACATCTGGCTACCATCGAACATGATGATGCCACAATTGATATAGACTAATTTAGGGGACTTTATACGGGATTGGTTCTACGCATCAGTCGGGATTATTTTTTTTTCCGAACAAAAATCGCCTATCTTCGTTCCAACGACAACATTCCTTCTGTTTAGTTCAACTGTGGAGTGACTGATTTCAGCTTGGTTACTCCAAATGTTGCTACTGACGTTGATTCACATCTTTAGTAATGATAGTGCCAGACACAATTAAGCAATATGAACAATTGCCCTAAACGTCGACCAAAATACATAAAACCACTTGTTCCGAAGAAAATCCGAATAAGTTAAATTTACCTTAGGAGGTTTAATATTGTAATATTATATTAACTTTTATTAATAAAGTTATTTTCCAAATATATATATATTTATATTTTTTTTTTTTTTTGTATAATACAAGAGATTTTTCTCCCTACTCTTCTTTAAAGAGAAGGTGAACTATACAAGACATTACTCGAAGATATTTGGGGGTGACCTCCTCACGGCCTCAGTCCACCTGAGCTGATGGTGTTAAAATATAATGTAAGCTTCTTCTGATTATTTCTACATTTCATTTTGCAAAAGCGGTATGAAAGGTATTAGAGAAAATGGGAAGGCAACAGGAAACCATCTTATACATCAATTATCTACCTGCAATGGAGGACTACTGTAAACCGTTTGTTTATCTCTCAACTTAATGATGATGATTTGGATTTAGACCCTACCAACCAAGAACATAATATGATATTTTGAAATGACCCTTCGGGAACTGTGGCCTTCTTTGATTTAAAAACTGCAACATCAATTAAATTAGACATAACTGATTGTTTCTGTTTTCAGATTTCAAGGAGAAATGTGCGAATCGTTTCCATATCGTGCCAAAGCTTTGTTTGCATTCGAAGAGATTGATGGTGTCGATGTTTGTTTTTTCGGTATGCACGTACAAGAGTACGGTTCAGAATGTTCTCCACCAAATACCCGACGCGTGTATATCGCCTATTTAGATTCTGTACATTTTTTTAGGCCTCGACAATTCCGTACTGCTGTGTATCATGAAATATTATTAGGATACTTAGATTATGTAAAACAATTAGGGTAAGTAAAAGATAAAAAAATATGCATTCAAAACTTTTCCACTTTTCGATCCATATTTTGATTCGGTTAATATCGTAATGGGAAAATAGACTATTTTAGACTTATTTTTGATCGTAAGAAAAAATGATCAAGAGTAGTAATGAACTTGACCACAACAATATTCTATTACCAGATTATTTAATATCTTTTGAGACTTGATATTTTGTTTTATGAAGAAAAGATTTTTTTGAGTTTTATTTTCGTCGATTAACTTTTTCACTTTAAGAGTTTAGAGAAATCAATTGAAATAATTTCATTTCTCTAAATTGAGAAATCAATTGAATTAATTTCATTTCTCTAAATTCAATTCATTTCATGTCTGTGAAGTGAAAAGGTCAATCGACGAAAATTAAACTTAATTGGCTGATTTTTTGTTTGTTTGAATTGTTTTTTCTCAATAATCATGTTTGGTAGTATTGATTTGGGTTTATTATGTTCAATAATGAATCTTTGGAATCGATCATGAAAATAAAATACCCCCTTCCCCCAAAAAATCGAAAGAAAGAAAATGTAACTACTCTTTCAGTGTATTTAAATTGTTTAGCCCGGTACCCTCATTCGTATTATTGCGCCATTGCATTCTTTTGGTATTTAAATACCCTGTAAATCGATTTTTTTTTTTTTTTTTTTTTTTTTTTTTAAANTTTTTTTTTTTTTTTTTTTTTTTTTCAAACGAAGCTTCCTCATCTTTTTCCCCATAGGGTGGGTCTTCACGTAAAGTTCCCATGGTGCAGACAAAAGAAAGGAAACTATGCATAGATTATACAAAATTGATGTCTGGTATTTTTCAGGTATACAATGGCGCACATTTGGGCGTGTCCACCTTCAGAGGGCGATGATTATATTTTCCATTGTCATCCCATCGAGCAGAAGATACCAAAACCAAAGAAACTTCAAGATTGGTATCGGAAAATGTTAGAGAAGGGATTCGATGAGAAAATAGTTGTCGATTTTAAGGTAAGAAAACGACTTATACTGCGCGTCCCAAAAGTCCGAGACCACCTGAATATCTCTGAAACGGCTTTATGTGGAGTTTTGAAATTTTGCATGGTATTATATCTCAAATTAAACCACCTGATCGTGTCACCAATTTTTCAGGGGCGGGTCCCATGTGGTCCCTAGGGGGTCCATTTTTTGTTTTTTAAAAAAAGACAAAATTGGGAGTTCTTTGCAAAAAAAATTTACACGTCTAGCGTGTTTGGCTTCAAAATGGCGACCATTTGAAATTTCCTAGACATGACTTCCAAGAGTGTAAAGCTAGGCGAATTATTTCCAAAAGTAGGCGAAGTGTCTAAAACTGGGCGAATTATGTCTAAGAAAACAGGTACCTCGACATTGGTGTTCTATGCAATTATTCAATATCCCATTGCAAATAATTTGATGAAGTAAATAAGATGTTTCTATAAGATAAATGCTGAATTTGGGTAAAATCCATTGGTGATGGTGATATATTTCTAATAATTTCCCTCTATTTCTTCGTTGCAGGATATTTTGAAGCAAGCCATGGAAGACAACATGGTGTCTGTCTCAGAACTTCCATATTTTGAAGGAGACTTCTGGCCCAACATTTTAGAAGAAAGTATAAAAGAGTTGGAAGTCCAAGAAGAGGAAGAACAAAAGAAGAAAGAGGCCGTGGCTGCAGAACAAGCTGCGAACACTGTAAGTTTCACAAAAACATAAATATTGTCAACCTCAAATATGCTGTCATATATGATTTTTCGTCAATGCTACACCGGTTAATTTTGTACAATGCACACAAAAGGAGAATAGTAATTTATTTAAATTTATCTCACCAAGTACAATGAGTTTTAGTGAGGAAAAGATATTGTCATAACTTACTGGAACATTGGAAGAAGAAAGCTGAAGATTATTGGTGGCTTACGATATTTTTTATCGTAAGCAGTGCAATATCGCGAGAAATAATTATCGGCCGATAAAAGTTGCTATCACCCTGGTGTTAATGACTCAAGTGTTTTTTTTTATTTTCAAAGCTAAAAGTTTGTTGCGTATTGCACGCGATAGAGATCACTTGTAAAAAAACATCGGCTGATATTTATTGTGTGCCTCTAGTTTGTTGTTGTTACCGTTTTCGATAACATTCACGCTGTTTTCTGGCCAAACATGGCCACAGCTCCAAAAGGATCACTCTTTAAAATTTTATAATATGTTCCAGGTAGGGTTTGCATTCAAACAAATAGTTTTATTGTGATCTGTATTCCAAACCTTTTTTTACTTTGTTTGATACTTTTACTAAACATATGATTCAATGCCAGATGTAAGTAGCAGTTTATTGGTCGATTTTTATAGTGTTGCTCTATAAAGAAGTAAATTACGTTCTTATTGAAGACTTTTACCCCATCAGTACAAGTCCCCATGAGTAGGTATGGCGAGAGTAAAAGTGTGCTAATTAATTCATTGTACTTGTTTGTTTTTCTCTCCGCCAGGATATTCTGACCGAGGATGACGAAGCGGACGGCATTGCTGGTAAAAAGAAAGGTCAGAAGAAAGTGAAGAACAAAAATAAAAACAAATCTAGTCAACGAAAATCAAGTAGTAAGAAGAGTTCGGGGGGACCCGGCAATGATCTCTCGGCGAAAATATTTGCCACTATGGAGAAACACAAGGAAGTGTTTTTCGTTATAAGACTTCATTCTGTGCAATCTGCCGCTAATCTGGGGGTAAGTGTTGGTGATTGTTGATTATTTAATTTCCATATACCTTCTAGGAAACAGAAATTTCATGTTAAACCCGGTATTATATGGATCACTCAGAAAGCTAACCCACTGTATACACACATATTCACTGAGAACATTGAAAAAAAACACAAAGTCGTGTGTATTATTACTGAGAAATTGCATTTAAGAATCGTAAACATAGAAGCGGCTGTCTTCGCCATTCAAATGCAAAGATTCTTCTTTCTACAGAGTAATGGAAAAATAATCGCCTTTAATTTCATCCCCTACATCCCGGGCTACAAATTACCAAACTAACCCGCTCCGGGATATAATACTCTAAAAAATACAAAACTCTATGCTGTTAAATAAAATTCATTTCGAAGTTGGTAAAAATACTAAAATACGTGGGAATCAAAAAAATGTTGCTATCAGTGATGGTCCGTCAGACCATCCCAGTGCCCCCAGGTCAATCCCCACCATACTAAAATAGACCCATACTGGGTTCTTTTGTTTGCTGGTGTTGATATTAACATTTTTCTTTTTTAAAAAAAGACTTTTAACCCATTTACTTATGTCTTTGTAAATTTTTATTGTAAAGTTGTACAAGAAATTTTGATTGCATTTCTTCTTCCAGCCAATCCAAGATCCAGATCCCTCAATTAACTGTGATTTAATGGATGGTCGCGACGCGTTTCTAACGATGGCTCGCGATCGTCACTACGAGTTTTCTTCGTTACGACGAGCGAAATACTCGAGTATGGCAATGTTGTTTGAATTACATAATCAATCGACTGACAAATTTGTATATACTTGTAATAACTGTCGGAACCAAGTGGAGACAAGATACCATTGCACTATCTGTGATGTAAGTATTACTATTGTCATGTTTATGTTTACATGACTCAGATGTTACTCTTTAAACTTGAACCATTTTGTGTGGCCAGCATCTATGACACTTTGAATACACCAGTTCCCCTAAGATTACGGAAGTTTAGAAACGTCCAGGAAGGTTTTACTTAGTGGGTGACCACGTAGGTTCGTGTCCTCCTTATGCTGTTTTTTTTTTCAGTCTAACCCAGACTAGATGAGGTCAGTGTGGGTAAGTGGTTTGTAAGATTTCAATAGCAGCCTCAGTAGCTCAGTTGGTAAGAATGACGGATTCGTAACCGTGGCTGTTGGTTCGAATCCAAGCGAAGGCAAAAATTTAGTAATAACATGGGGAAGTGCATTGTGACAAAGCATTAGCTTTAACACAAATAAAATTCCTTGGTTTGTAAGATTTCAGCGAATGGAGGGCAAAACACCCGTTCTCAGTCTGTGAAAATCCATTGTTGTTTATCGATCATTCTAGGGCATCGTTCTTCTTTGGTCTGGGTCAGTTTGAATTCCGTCCTTCCTGGCAATATGGATGACAAGGAGTCCAGTCCTCTTTTTAGATATTTGCTGATACATATCTTTGTTTCTTTTTTGCAGGACTTTGACCTATGTGTGCCTTGTTATAAGAAAGATGGACATGAGCATAAAATGGACAAACTGGGACTGGACTTGGATGACGGATCTGCGCCAAGCGATCAAAAACAAGTGGCCGATCAAGTAAGTTGGAGGTCAACATTCAATTTATTTTTTGTGTTATATCACAGAATCGCGGGAAAACATGTGCAAGGTAGAATACGGGAGAATATATAAGCAAAGGTGTCACTTTTCAAGGATAGTTTGGCACAACAGGTTTTGGGTCGTAAATTTATAAATTTCTATTTTAACAGGATTAAATTTGACAGTAAATTACAGAATAATCGGAAGATTTTAATTTTTACGAATCCATAGCCCTGATTTCATCGTGCTAAAAAGGTACCTAATATTCTTGTTGAAATATCTGTATTAACCAAATCTGTTTTTTTGCCCACAGGACGCGCACAAACACTCAATATTGCGTTGCATTCAATCTCTTACACACGCATTCAACTGTAGAAATGCCAATTGTCAATTACCAAGTTGTCACAAAATGAAACGTGTTCTTCAACATTCTAAAATATGTAAACGAAAAGAAAAAGGAGTCTGTCCGATTTGTAAACAGTTGCAAGCCCTGTGTTGTTACCATGCTAAATATTGTCATGTAAGTAGACCTTGGAATTCAGGGTTAGAAAAATACAACAAAAATGTAAATGCATATTTCTTGTGTCATTTTTTCACAATTTTAATAATAATATGCTTTATTTACGGGACGAACCCAAAAAATACAATATATAACAATAATAAATACATAAATAAGATAGAGCGAAACAATAAAATAATAAAAAATATCACAGCAATAATTTCAATATTAGTTGCGAACCCCTCCCCGCACAGTTAGGTATGGTTGTTGGCTTCTCTCATCATTCGATTAACGGGCGCATAATATAAATAATTTGTATCACATTGATTAAGAAAAAAAGTTTTGCAGTGTCGTAGTCTACGGGTGCAATCAAGTTTGATTAATAATTATAGGAGTTGGGGATCTGTCCTGACATAACTTTATCAATAAACTTCAAGTTATAATTTTTACTTCTATCAACGAGTGATTCAAGATTTGTTAATTCTCGGGCAAATCGAAACGGCAATTACCTTTAAATTTATTCTGTACTCTTTGAAGAGTGTTGATATGAACATCATAATGCGGAGCCCAAACCACACAACCATACTCTAAAATTGAACGGATTTTTCCCATATTTCTTTTTTTCTATGTGCTAATATATTTTTGGAATGATTTTGTTGACAGACCCCCAAATGTGATGTACCTTTCTGTGCTACCATCAAACGTAAAATGGAGCAACATAAACAACAACAACGTTTACAGCAAGCACAACTGATGAGGCGACGAATGGCGGCCATGAATTCATCAATGAGCATGAGTTCAGCGTCCACGTCAAGTAGTTCGTCAAATGCTGTGTCTGTATCGGCGGCGGCAGGTGTGTCCGTTAACACATCACCGGTAGAAGTTCCATCTTACAATCAAACCAGTAGTCAACAACATTCTATTCAAATTCAACAACAACAGCAACACACGCCGCCCGCCAATGTACTTCAAGTTGTTAAACAGGTAAGAGCCTCCTTATTAACGTTACTTGAATAAACTTTTATTTTACCCGGAACTAGAAAAAAAAATAACAAATTGTGTGAAAAAGAAAACAAGGTATGTCCTTGCAGAGAAATGACGTCATTCATGTGGTGCTATGATTACCATAACGAAAGAAGAATGTCGATATTATTGAAAGCGCATAAGTCATCATATATCAATCGCAGGAGGCTAATAATTGACATGGGCCCTCCAACACTACCACATCAGTGACACAAACATAATAATATTGAAGAGTTGCTTTCTGTGCTATTTTACTAGTCTTTTACTAATCTATTTTACTGTTTCCATTGAAAGAAATTACGCCTTCAGAAATTGAAGTAATGCTAAACTAAAATGGATGCAGCGAGCGTCTATGGCGCGTTGAATACAACAGTTCCCGTTAGATCACTGAAGTTAAGTAACTGTTCACGTAGGTTCGTACCCTCGTGATGCTGGCTATGTTTCTGGCCCAACCCAGGCTGGTTGAGGTCAATTTGGGTAGCTGGTTTGTAAGTTTCCAGCGAAGGGAGGATTAAATCCTTGCCTCGAATAACCAATAGATGTTAAAAGAGACGTTAAGCCGAAGAAAAGTTGATGTGGTTTCATGGATTTTTTTCCCCAGTTTTGTTTAGTTTTTGCAACCATATCTGTATCCCGTTTTCTTTTTTTAGGTGCAAGAGGAAGCCGCTTGTCAACAAGCGTCTCCCCACACAATAGGTTATGGCAAAGTCAATCCTGTGATTCATACGTCAGCTCAGATGCAACGCGCTATGCAACCGGGCCCACTTCTACCTCAGTGGCAACAGACTAGGTAACAAACAATTTCATTACTTATATTTACCGAGAGAATTTTTCCTTTGATTCTGTAAGGAATGGAGTTAATAGTCATAATTGAACTACAAGGCGTGTTCTCAGATTTTTTTTTTATTGTATTGTGCTTTAGATATTCATGAGAATATTTTAATACACATTACAAATATTTTTCCTAATTATATATCATCTTAATTATAAATCAGAAATGAGGGGTTGTCTGTTACAATACCACAGCCCAAACGGTAGCAGATAGCGAAAAATTGATGTCTCTACAACTTTCATTGGAATATAAGCAACAATTTCGCAAGTTATGACAATGAAAAAGATGAAAAACAGCATGATTGCACGCCTTGCGGAGCAACAAATACGATATGTAAAGAAATAATATGTGCCAATCAACATCTCAATACAATTCGATATATTAAAATCGATTGTGCATGAAAAGATGAGAAAAAACCAAATAAAATGAGTTATCAATTTAGATGGTCGCTCACAACATTTTAGTTGGAAAACTCCGATTTAGCATCTCGGGACGGAGGTTCACTAAATTGCGTCATTTTTTGACGCTTGCCCTAATTATTTCTTATCTTTATATATAAAAGGCAATGTCCTGAGTGAATCAACGTAGAGTCGAAACTTTTAATTCTACAGACTTGAAATTTGGCAAAGACCTTCGTTGCACCATAAGTGTGCACTAAGAAAGGATTTCGCCAAATTTCAATTTTAAGGGATAGAAATTGCGAAAAGTAAACAATCCCCATAAGAAATACATTGGAGCAAGAGAGATAGCATGGATACATCATTTCATCATTTAAAATATGCGCGGGCGGAGACGCGATCCGGTTCGCGACCACAAATCTAGGTTGTGATAGTGCAACATTATGCATTCACACAAATATAAATACATTTAGAATTGCCTGCTTTGTATTATTATTGGCTTGTATTACAAACAACAACACTGAAAAAATATGTTGAAATTTACTTCCNAAAGGAGTGTGATGGTACACAGATTATTGACGTTCTTTTTTATATCAGTTGTTTTTAAATTATTGCGAGAAGTATATTTTGGGCGGGGTGAATATTGCTACTCTTGACGTCTTTTTTGACACGAAGTGTTTTTTTGGGATCTATTTATTGGTCACAAATGGCCAATAAATAGATGTTAAAAAGACTTTAAGCCAAAATAAATCTAATACATTCATTTTGCCTGTAAAGTTTTCTGTAACAGACCCCAGACCTCACTTTAATATAAACTTCTCTCCTGTTCTAGGTATTGTGCTGCTATTCTCCCACAAAACCCTGGTCTCAGAGCCCTCTTTAATATCAACTTCTCTTGTGTTCTAGGTACCCAAGTGCTGTTATTCTCCCACAGAACCCTGGTCTACGGCAAACATTACCAAGCAATCAACATCTCATGCAACAAACTGGACTTAGACAATTGACACCTGGTGGTGGTCATGGCAAACCGAGCAGTGGAATGGTTCAAAGTATGGGAATGCAACCTTTACAAAGGACTCCATTGTTACATAGAGCACCATCGGACGGTGGACAACTTCCAATGCAGGCGGCAAGAAATCCTATGATGACAGTTCAACAACCAAACCAGCCTGTTACTGGAGGTGAGATCTGTTGAACATAGACAAAGAAACGAAAGCCATTGTGTCACATTGGTTTATTTTACTGGCTAAAAAAAAAATACCCCACCAAAATATGATATTTTACGTTTCAGAGTACGCAGAAACCAAAAATCGATAAAAAAAAAAATCAGTTTGTCTGCCGCTCTTCGTACCCTTTACATCGCACACCGTCTGCCGTTTTGGGCACTTTAACCACATTGCGTTGACCGATTTTCATCAAATATGGTATGGAACCCTATACAGGCTGGCCACGAAAAACTTAGCTAAAATTTAAGGGGTGATAGAACTCATAGAATTTTCTACAATAATTACAAAAGAATGGACTGTCGATTTTAAGTTATATTTACCCATTTTTCTTTCTTAAATGCAAAGATTAGTCAGATTAATTTAAAGAGTTTTTTTTCTATTATTTCAAAGTTTTTAGTTAACCCTTAGTATTTTAATATTGGTTCTGTAGTCTGCCCATCACATGGGAACAAAAGTTTTATCGACATAAAATTTGATTGGATGTTTGTCCGGTGCTCCTGTTTCACCCGTCATATAAGTGGAATATATTTTGAATGTCACCGCTCTCTAATGTAATGGAAAAACTGCAGTATAGGTATGCTACACCTCCGACATTAAAGTCGAAGATAGGGGTTACATAATTACTTCAAAATAATAGAAAACAACAACTAAACTAATCTGACTTATCCCTGCATTTAAGAAAGAAAAATAAGTAAATTTAGCTACCTTATTATTATCATACAGCTTAAAATCAACATACCTTTCAGACCAAATGACCAAACTCCTGACAGGAATTTAATAATTGAGGACGTTATTTGGGGATAAAAACTTTGAATTGACTTGGTCAAAAATTGGCAGACCACCTGATTTCACGACGTGGTGACTTCCCCTGACCTATTTCCGTGTGATTTTTTTGTGGGGATACCTCAAAGAGAAGGTAAGGCCTACAAAGACACCACCAAGGACCCCGGACGATTTGAAAGAAGCTAGCTATCACTGAAGAAATCAATTGCATCCCTCGGGACATGTTGGAGAGTGCGATGGGGAGCTTCTACAAAAGACTCGTCGCATGCTTGATGTAATCTTCAAATAGTGAACATTAAATAAAAATTGACATCTTGAAAAAAATTCAAGATAACAAATCTTTATCTTGAAAAATAATTGAGACATGGTTTTTTGAAACCCAACCAATTTTGTGAATGACCCTGCAGACTTTTCCATCAAATTCTACATACCTTCAATTGACCAATCATTGATTTTTAAATACCGGATTTGGAGGGGTTAGTCAATTCTATCGAGACATCCATGTCCTTGTTGTGGTTGTAGCGGTGTTCCCCTTAAAATCAACTGTTCTTCGCCATTCTAGATTCATGTTTTAAAAGATGGTGGAAACAAGTTGATATGAGGTTTTCAGACATCCATTGTGACATATCGCCGTGTCAAATGCCCTACAAAATACAAGAAATTGTGATTTTTTTTAGGGCCCCTTTAAAAGGTCATCCTCACGATGGCCAGTTCTACATATTTGGATCTAGTGGTGAAGAAAACAGTTGAATTTAAGAGAAGCACCGCTACAACAACCTTTAGGGTTCCGCGGGAACAGAACGTTTTTAATTAATTTCTCAACGCTTTTCCCTCTTTCTTCTAGGTATGCTTCAACCTCAACAAAATACTGTCAGCACGGCAGGTCCCACGGGACCTGTTGTAGGTCCAGGACCATCAACTGGAGTGTCTGGACAACCACAATCTAAAGAAGCTCTACAAGAACTTTTAAGAACGTTGAAATCTCCGCACACACCCGAACAACAAGCAAAAATCATTCAAATCATCAAATCAAACCCTCAGTTGATGGCAGCTTTTCTCAAACAAAAACAAAAAACAGCGGGACAACAACAAGCTCAACAGGTAAATACAAAACTCTGCCAATTATGAACATTGTAATTGTCATTTTTATTGGCATGATTTTTTTTTTATGAAGTGATTTTATTGAGTGTCCGTTAGTACTCGAGAGCCCTCAGGACCCTCGTGATCAGTCAGCTGATTTCTCTCATACACAAAGTTTGGAACATGATATCACTGATATACACGAAGGCAACTTTTATCTGGTGCGGCATAGTGTTAGTTTTTTCTGAAAGATCTATCAATACTGTCGTTCTAAGTCCCTTAAGGGTCTTGTTCTGCCAGCAGTAAGCCCAAGTCGAATCATGTTGTCAAAATCTCATATACCCGCGACCCTTGGATTACCAGGCAGCCGCCTCGACCACTGAGCTACTGGGGCTGGATTCTATGTATACGGTATATTAATTTTGTACAATAGATACAAAAGAATGATAGTAACTAATTGAAATTCATTTCACCAAGTAGAATGAATTTTACTGAGGAAAAAGATATTGTCATAACTTATTGGAACATTGGAAGAAGAAAGCTGAAGATTATTGGTGGCTTACGATATTTTTTATCGTAAGCAGTGCAATATCGCTAGCAATAATTATCGGCCGATAATAGTTGCTATCACCCTGGTGTTAATTAATTGTTAATGACTCAAGAGTATTTTTTGGATTTTCAAAACTAAAAATTTGATGCATATTGCACGCGATAAAGATTACTAGTAAAAAAAAAACATCGACCGATATTTTTTGTGTGCCTCTGGTTTGTTTTTGTTACGTTTTCGATAACATTCACGCTGTTTTCTGGCCAAACATGGTCACAGCTCCAAAAGGATCACTCCTTTTTATATGTTCCAGGTAGGGTTTTTACAAATAGTTTTATTGCGATCTGTATTCCAAACATTTTATTATTTCGTTTGATACTTTTACTAAAGATATGATTCAATGCCAGATCAGTTTAGTGACCCAGTTGAAATCAGTCGCTCCATAGTCGAAACAAACGAGAGATTTTGTAGTCGGAACGAAAGTTGGGCCATCTTGGTTGGAAAAAGCATTCGGGCGATTGGTACGTAGAACCAATCGCCTGTGAAGTCCGCTCTGGTTTGTACCCCCCCCCTCCCCCTAGTTTATGTTATGTATAAAAATCCATTTTCTTTTCTTGCAGGCACAACAACAACAGCAACATAATATGGTGGGAGGACCTGTCCCTCAACAACAAGTAGGTCCAGGTGGCCCTCAGCAACAACAACAGCAGCCGGGAGCTCCTCAATCCAGTGTGATGCAAATGAATGCACAACAAAGAATGCAACTTTTACAACAACAGCAGCAACAAAATGTGCAACAACAGCAGCAGATGCAACAAAGTGCATCACAACAACAATTGCATCCTCAGCAACAACCGAACTGGTAAGTAAGGTTCACCAAAAAGAAGTGGTCCACTTTGAAATGTTTTTAAAGTACTTACTTACCCCCCAGGGCCATTCAAAGCCTACTTGGCTTTTGGCGTCGTCAACTATCGTGCTTATATAGCCCTAAGGAGGAATCTAGGTTACGAATATACGAAAAGGTAGGTATACCTTCTTTGTTATACATTATTGTGGGTGTTATTTTTGAGTGTTCATCACAGCGTTACAAGGATTTTTTTTCTCCATATATATTATACTTCAAATATCTCCTGTACTGATTTTACTCTATATCGCTGTTACTTATTGTATCCCTTATTTTGGCTACTCAATCATCCACAAGATTACTAAGTGCACCCCGGCAATACATAGGTTCGTTCTGTCGGCAGACTCCCATCCGAGTACTTAGTAAATAAGCCTAACGTTGCTTAAACTGATGTTTTGAAAGTTCAAATCGCGAGGTTGGGTGTCCACGTGGGTTTGCGTCCTCGTGATGCTGGGTATTTTTCCGTCCTAACCTAGGCTGGGTGAGGTCAATGTGGGTAGCTTGTTTGCAAGTTTTCAGCGAATGGAGGGTACAACCCTGGTCTCGAATGAACAAAATAGATGTTTCATTATTTGAAAATAACACAAAATTGAGTCCACCCTCTTTTCTGAAATTAAGTCTCCTTTTTCATTTCCCTAGGTACAAACAACAGCAACAACAACAACAACAACAAATGCTTGTCATGCAACAGCAACGCCAGCAACAACAATTCACGGGCAATTATGTTACCCAACAAAGGTTACCTGGTATAAGGTCGTACCCACAAGTGACCACAGGAGGATTTCCAACACCAGCTCAATCTCCAGGAGGCTTTGCCTCACCTAGTCAGACTACAAATTTTGCTACTCCTAATCAATCTCCTGGTATGTAGTGAAACATGAATTATGTTTACTTACAAAACTTTAATATAGCGGCCGCTTTTTATACTTTTTGTACAAAAAAAAAACTTTTCTTTTTACTAGCCCCGATAGCTCAGTGATCATAGGGTCTGCCTAGTAATCCAGGGGCCGCGGGTTCGATACCCAGCCGAGGCATGGTATGTTATTCTCTATATGATATTTTATCCACATAACAGTACGACTTGGTTTTACCCTTAATGGACTTAAGAAGGCAGTATAATAAGTTTATTTTTATTTTCTAACTAGAGATGATTGATGTTTCAGGTTTTGTAGATAACGACTATTCGTCGCCGGGTTCAATGATGGGACCACCTCCAAATCAACAAATGAGATATCCTGCCCCAATGAAATCTCCTCAACATGTAGCTCCTGCATCTTCACCTCGAGGTGTACCTCATCTGACATCGCCTTCTAGTGAAATACTTTTGACGTCGCCTCAGTCAAGTTCAGGGAACAATGTAAATGACAGTGAGTTGACACCGCAAGATCAATTATTTAAATTTGTTGAAAATTTGTAGAGCTTAATATTGACTGCGACAGCGCACACGCACTCACACACTTCTCAAAATTGTTCACTTTGGTGTGATGGCGTACACAGAAATTCATATTAGCCCCCCCCCCCCTTTCTGACAGCTTTCTCGCTCTCACCTTCCCCATCTTTTTGGGTTCAATTTTTGACGATGAGAAATCTCTCGTCTGTTCATTATCAGGTACGATTTACAAAATTATCGTAGAAAATTTTCGAATAATCCTGTGATTCCTGTGTTTGGTTTACTAAGTATTTTCAATATTTGAATTGTAGGTACCACACAAACCCCCCNATATATATATATATGTAACCGAACGAACTGAGGTTTAATTTTAATTCCACAATTTTTCTTGAATCGTATGCTCATTCCACAATAGCTCTCGAACGTATTGTACGATTATGCTAAAAAATTGGCATTCATAATGAATTCATGGAATTAGCCAATTTGGGCCCATGGCTGCCCATTATTTGGGTGAAGTCTACACAGTTCTTCACAGAATTAGTTTTTTCATATCCATTTTTGGGCTGAGTCATTAATTGTTCCTCTGAAATACTCCTGATCGTCTTTTTCTTTTTTAGCCATTTACTCGCTTTCCAGTTGAAATATCTACTTGTCCCTTCTCTTATTTCGGACCTACCCAGAAAAGAGGAATGTGTTGTTTTTTTTTAATTTTATTTGTCTAGGGTTCAGCGATCGTCTAGTTAGATCAAGTCGGTAAATCTGTCAAAATATGAACTGGTCTTTGCGATTTATAAGTAGGAGGTATACACTGTAAATTCTACTAAATAATGATTGTTCTTTTATGTCAACAGTTTTTTTTTTACCACGATAAAATTTATTCGAATTAAATTTAAATGTTTAATTAATTGATTGTTATTTTCATTAACTTAATTATTATTATTGTTTGTTATTATTTTCTAATGAAGCTAGTNCAATTTTTTTTGTCAAATAAACTTTTTTTAAAAGAAAATATGCATATACTGGGTTCTTGAATACTTAATTTTTTTAGTTGAAATAAATAAGAGCTTAGAGAATTCATGAATAATACAATTTTAATAACGGAAGTTTTAAAGATGTTTCTCTTTAACAGAGTATATACCTACATCACATTCGGTTGTAGGGAAATAAATTCAATTCAAAGGGTAGGTTCAAAATTTCCCTTCCATTACTACCAACCAGTGAGGTTAATGTTTTGATAGTAATGAAAAATCCCATTAAAGAGAAGGAATAATATAAAAATCCCATCATAGGGAAAAAATAAACCAAGTCTGCGGATAAGTTCAAAATTTCTCTTACCTTTTATTCCAAGCTATGTTAATGATTTTTATAGCATTAGAAGAATCCCATCAAAGGTAAGAAATAATCAAAATGGGTGGGTAGATATAAAAAAAGCGAGTGAGTGACCAACTTTTTTCGTTTTTAACACAAAACTGTCCAAACGTGTAAATTATATTTAGTTAAAATTTTAGTTTATAAAATTCAGTGATGATTAAGAGACAAAAATTAATTTTATTTTTGTCTTCGCGCGATTTTATATTTAATTGAAATTGGTAAATGGGTGATCGCATGTGACTTGGGAGGGGGGATATGAGGGCAATGGGGGTTACTCCGATTTCTGAGAATAGTTAAAAAGCTATCGTAATAGCTTTCCACATTATTTTCTAAAATAATCTTTAATTTTTTTAAAAAATGATAATGTCAATTTAGAGTTTATTAAGTTAAATTTAAAAAAAAAAGAATTTAAGTTTTTGAGATTTCTAAAGTACTCAGACTGTCATCTTCAGACCAGAATATTCATAGCTCTGTCCTGATGCTCACGCCATGATACTATTAAGTCGAGGTCTTCTTATCCGCAGAAAATGCAGACGTCTTTCTTGTATGTGTACCACATTTTTGTTTACTCAAGGATTATAATTTTACTGTTTTCAACATGTAAAAGAAAAATATAAATAAATGTGAGAAGATAAGATTCAATATTGATTCATTCAATCTGTGTTTACAAAGTTTCCATTATTGATTGAACTTTTTGTAACCACGATATCTCTCGAACGACTTATCTGATTTTTGATGATTTATTTCCGCCATTTTTTACTTTTCTAATTAATGTGAGAAGCACATATGGCGTCATGCACAGAACTTGTCTTTTGTAGTATCATGTTTTACTATTCTTCTGTTTCGTGTTCAAGGTCCACAGGATAATACCTCTTTCACTTTTTACAATTTCCGAATTGTAGATATGAGAAGAGGTTTTGTTTTGTATAAACTTACATCGAACTCAGCAAAATTAACGGGATCAATTTTTATTTTTTTAAAATCGGAGAATAGATTTCTATCTTAAGGCGAGTAGTTATTTTCAGAGAGAACCTGTTCCACAAAAAACTTTTATTTCTTCTATTCAGAAATGAGGAAGTTTTGGAAGGCCACATCCTGTCAATCGGAACGAAGTATTCGTTTTAGGTTGGCGAGATGATGAAGAAATATATTTTCTTTGTTGAACTGGTTGAGCAAAGATTTAGTCGTTGATTAATCAACATATAGAGGATATGTAGGATTGCAGTTGTTGATTTTTTTTACTAAAGTAATTCAGTCTTTTTATTATTCAGCTATTTTTGAAAAATCTTTCATATTCGGAATAAGCACCAAGATAGAGTGGATTTAATATTTTGCTGAAAGTTTTGGGTATGCTTTTTTTGGGGGGGGGGGGGGGCCCNGGGGTGTCACTCCCAGTCATTTTTTTTTTTCAATGAGGATGAAATTCTATGGGTTTGTCAGAGTTATAATCCACGCCCTGTTGGTTACCAACCTACATCACCAATCCAGACACAGACTTTTTTTTACATTTTTTTTATGTAGAAGAATCGTAATATAATAATAAATAAATTAAATATTATTTAATTTAAATATAGGATTGTCTTTTGAGACTTAATATTTAGTTCTTTTGATAAAAGGTTTTTTATGTTTTAATTTTCGTCCATCGACTTTTTCACTTTGGAGAAATGAAATTAAATTTATTTCATTTCAGCAAAGCAAAAAAGACGATAGACGAAAATTAAAACATAAAAAATCTTTCCTTCAAAAAACTAAATATAAAAGAAATTAAATAATTAGACAATATCGATTCGCTTTCAATATAGTTTTTGAGTAACATCGTCAGGCCGATGTAGATCGAGTAAGTTCTGATATATTCTTGTGTTGTTTCCCACGTCGCTTTTATAATTAATGGAGCATGGATTTTGGTTAATATGGAGGAAAACCTCAAGGATTTTTCTTCGAATCGTTATTGTCTTAAGTATTTAGATTAGAAAAAAAATATATTGTAATGTACAAACATCCCTTCTTCTCTTTTTCTATTCTCCTATTTAATTTACCTAATTATTATTCGTTATTTATTTATTATAATTTGTAATTGTAAATAATAATTTTGTTGATTTTTACATTTTTAAAAAAAAAAAAATATGTAAAAAAAGAAAATGAATGAACAAACAAAAAAATAGATATATATATCAACTATATGATTTTTATTGTGTAAATGTATAGGTGTTTAATTATTAAAAATCAATTCCCAAAATATTATAATTTTTTTATTCGTGTAATGATTTTTTTAAATGGATACTTGTGTATTATAAAATATAGTATGTTTTGTATAATTGATTATTTAAGTAAATTGTCTGTGTGTGTGTATATATACAAATGTGTGTAGAATTGATATAAATCTTAAATATTTTTCCTTTTTATTTTTTACTTTTATTTTTGTCCTTTTGTAAATTAATTGAATTAAAAAGTTAATTATTGGTGCCCAATTAATGAAGAATTAAATAATTTGTAAAAAGATGTATGTTTTTTTCATTCTAGGCAACTTTCTTATCATGATGGAATTTTATTGTTTCTCTTGTATATTATGTTGGTATATATAAAGAAAAAGAAAGTGTTTTCAAAAATTATATAGATACCTCTATATCTAATTGAATAATTTGTTGTTTGTATTTTAGGAGAAAAAATAATTGGTATTTGTATACACTTAAGGGACCGCTAAAAATAAAATCTATTTTTTTTTTTTAAAAAAAAAAAAAGATTCTAGTTGTCAAATTGTTCGTTTGTTTATGATTTTACTCGCTATTAATACGATTGGTTAAAAAAAAAATCAAAAAATGTGAATTTAAAGGAAAGTGTCTCATGGTCGTCTAAGTGTATACTGATACCTATAAATAAATATTTCGAGTTAAAATAAATGTTAATTAGTCCTTAATTTTGTAAATAATTAAAGTAAAAATAAAAAAATAATTAAAATTGATGAATTATCATTTTAATTGTAATATTAAAAAAATCTTGTTTTGTCATTATTTTATTTTCCTTATAGGGTTAGAGTACTTACCGATCTCCGTGGCCGAGTTGTTAAGAGCATTGACTCTTGGTCCGGAGATTGTGGGTTCGAATTTCGCCCGGAGCAAAAATTTTCTGATCGAATTTTCTCGTTTCCAGAATGGCATGGCTGTAAAAAGGAGTGCACTGAAGTAATGCGAAAGCGGTTCCGGGGCATAACTTTTTTTTTTTTCAAAAAAGTTATGTTTAAAAAAAAGGGGGGGGGTTAGAGTACTTACATTCTTGGGGGTATTAAAAAGCACGAACCCAAAAGAGGTTTTTTTAAATGAAGGATAGTGGTTTTTATTATTTTAAATTTTCTAATTTAAACCATGCGATCGATTTATCCAATTTTCATATTGGGCAAATCATGGATTTTAAGTAAGTGAGGTCTACTGTTCACAGAACTGCTATTAATTTTTAGAAGCACAGTTGATAAAAAATCATATGGCAGTGAATGTTCTAAGAGTTACACTCACCAGTGAGAGTATTTTACAGGCTGGATTTTTTCTGAAAAATTTGAAGTGATTTTTGGGGCTATCGGCCCAATTTGTGGCAATTTAAATGAATGACATATATACATGGTTCACAGAACAATTGGTATGCCTTACAATAGATTGAATTTAATTAATGTACAAATCCTCCTGGTCTAGTGGTTATCACACTGGGGCACTGCACTTGGAGAACCCGGGTTCAATCCCCGGCGGGGTTGGAAATTTTTGTACTTGTGATTTCGTGGTGCACTCAGTCTAGAGAAGACTGAGTGCACCACGAAGAGCGACTAGTGGCGACATTACCAAGGTAAAAACATTAGAAGATTGGAGAGAATATTCGTGCAGGAGATTTTAAGTAATGCTGTGATCATCATTATAGGATAACAGCTGTAGGACTAGATTGAAGAGAATATTTGCGCAGGAGATTCTAAGTAATGTTGTGATCATCATCATAGGATAACAGCTGTAGGACTAGATTGAAGAGAATATTTGTGCCGGAGATTCTAAGTAATGTTGTGATCATCAATATAGGATAACAGCTGTAGGACTAGATTGAAGAGAATATTTGCGCAGGAGATTCTAAGTAATGCTGTGATCATCATTATAGGATAACAGCTGTAGGACTACTCGCCATGAGGTGTTAATACTGAAGAATTTTTACGGATAATGCAGTATTCTCTCTCTGCTTTCGGCATGGATAATCAAAAAGATATATATTCCGACCCTGCCCTTAATTCGCCTGTTACGAACGGCATAGGCTTGGGTGCCTTGGAAGTATTATTTTTAAGTCCCTCCATCCACAGAGGACAGGGGAGGAATGCAGTAGCTTTTTTTTTTGAGAAATTTTCCGACACCGCCGAGGATTGGGTTCCCCAAGTTCAATGTCACTGTGATATCTACAGGAGGACTGGTACGTTCGATATGAGTATCATTGGGTCACTAGACCCCAGTCATGAAATTCTTTGGCAAGAACACTAGATAACCGTCTGGGCATTTGAATGTTAGCTAGAGAAATAAGCGTAACCACCTTTACACAAAATGTAAGGATTCAAAATCTTATAAGGTGAAGTGAAGCTATATGATATAAAGCCCAATTCTGAAGAGGAACACGGCCCCCATTCATCAAGCGTTCTTGTATCTATCCCTGTCCTGCTCCAGTCTGGTAAGTTGGGCCTCTCTTTTTATTGGAAATCAAACTGATTTTTTTTTTCGGTTTGATTGGGAATCAAAAAACAAAACAGTAAGGTGCTAAAGCACAGCATATCTTTCTATACCTAAGTATAATGTTCTAGAAAAGGGGTTCCCAAAATTTTTGTTACCGCGCCCCCTTTTCTTGAAATGAAAGTCTCCTACGCCCCCCTCCCCTTTACATTATAAAATATGATTGGGTGTGGGTTGTGGGTGTTGCTGAATGTTATCTCATTCAAATAGCTAAATGATAATGTCCCATTCAAAATGCTAGTGTGTTGTTGAATGCCATCTCATTCGAAACGCTAATGTCTTGCTGAATGCTATCTCATTCAAAATGATAATGTGTTGCTGAATGCTATCTCATTCAAAACGCTAATGTGTTGCTGAATGCTATCTCATTAAACACGTTATTGTGTTTCTGAATGCTATCTCATTAAAAATGTGTTGCTGAATGCTATCTCATTCAAAACGCTAATGTGTTGCTGAATGCTATCTCATTAAAAACGTTATTGTGTTTCTGAATGCTATCTCATTAAAAATGTGTTGCTGAATGCCATCTCATTCAAAATGCTAATGTGTTGCTGAATGCTATCTCATTCAAAAAGCTATTGTGTTTCTGAATGCTATCTCATTAAAAATGTGTTGCTGAATGCCATCTCATTCAAAACGCTAATGTGTTGCTGAATGCTATCTCATACAAATTTTCAAAACATCATGTTGAATAAAATTAGCTTTGTAAAAAAAATGGTGTACATATATTATAACTAAATGATAATAATTTAACTGGTCTCGCGCCGCCCTTGACTTGCCTTCACGCTCCCTAGGGGGGGCGCCCCCCCCCAGTTTGGGAACCTCTGTTCTAGAATCTAGTGAGATCTGCCTTTCACACGACAAAATTTCTTCGGTTTCTCTATTTATACCTAGCACTATTAAGCGCAAACTACAGACTTTTTATCAGCCGATAGTTTAGTTGGATGCTTATTAGTATAGATTCGTAATGTTAGTCCGCACATCTAAGCGATTCCAGTCGGCCGACTAAATAATCAGAAACAAGTTGGACAGGCTTCCCAATTCTGATTCAATTACAAAGTTGGACAACTATCGGCCGAGTTCTAATCAGACTGTGTTTATGAGAGTGCGCAGAACCAACTAAACAGTCGGTGCCTGCAGACTCTCCACTCTACATTCCATTGTTGATATCTGATATCAAATATTATCTAGTACCTACCTACTTTATCTTTGAATATATTTGCGTTTTTATTACATATTTTTTTCATAATTATGTCGAATATTGCCGAATGTTCAGTAGAAAATTTAATTGCGGAAGTTGAAAAGCGACCTGCTTTATACAATAAAGCATTAAAAGAATATTCCGATGTTAATATTAAAAAGAAACTATGGGATGAGGTTTGTGCAATTGTTGTTTTGGATATTCATTTTTGGATATTCCAGCAGCTTAGGATGGAGCGTGTAGAACATTCCTTGAACTAACCTATCACTTAAAATAGGGTGCACCCATCATTCACGATTTCTTTTTCTTGTTTTCTTCAGATTTCTTCTTCGTGCAATGAAAATTGCAATAATAGCTTTCCTCGATAACATTCTTCAATACAATATTATATACATCAACAACTGTTCAGACTTTTCAGTTGGTGGCCTGCGCACCCACACCGAACAGTTTTGTTTGAGTAGTGTGCGCCCAACGAACCCAACCAGACTAAACTATCGGCCGAAAAAAAGTCTGTAGTGAGCGCTTGTCCAAGTCTCGGGCGCATAATTGGATTTTTGATTTGATATGGATGTTCATTATATTCATTAAACTGATCAGCTTTTGGGCTACCCGAGTCCAAAAAAACATAAAAGGTCACCTTTTAAGTTAGTGAGGTTCACAGAACCACTAGATCCACCCCCTCCCCCCACACCATTATTGTTAAATTTATTATTTATTGTTTAAGAAGTAAATTACATTACTTTTACTTTTTAGATAGTATTAAAATATAAATGTTAGTCCACAGTACTTCCTAGTGACTAGCGTTTGTGTTAACCCCTTGCAGCAACAATAACTGTTAGTCCAGAGTACTTCCTAGTGACTAGTGTTTGTGTTAACCCCTTGCAGCACAAAATAACTGTTAGTCCAGAGTACTTCCTAGTGACTAGTGTTTGTGTTAACCCCTTGCAGCACAAATAAATGTTATTCCAGAGTACTTCCTAGTAACTAGTGTTTGTGTTAACCCCTTGCAGCACCAATAAATGTTAGTCCAGAGTATTTCCTAGTGACTAGTGTTTGTATTAACCCCTTGCAGCACCAATAACTGTTAGTCCAGAGTACTTTTTAGTGACTAGTGTTTGTGTTAACCCCTCGCAGCACCAATAAATGTTAGTCCAGAATATTTCCTAGTGACTAGTGTTTGTGTTAACCCCTTGCAGCACCAATAAATGTTAGTTTCTAGTATATTATAGTTCGAAATATCAGAAGTTATCAGAACTCAAAAATATCAAACCCTTAGCGAATTATGATAAATATTTATGTTATATTCACAAAGTTATGTAACCAAGGTATGGGTACAAACTCTAGATGTTCAGTCTAATGATTACAAAGGGTTAATGTTCTCAATATTAGTTTAGACTTAGCGAAGCATAATTCAGAGTTCTGACCTGGTTTTGCTAGTGCCCAACTATTTCAGTATAAGTAAACAAGGTATGGGTACAAACTCTAGATGTTCAGTCTATTGATTACAAAGGGTTAATGTTCTCAATAGTAGTTTAGACTTAGCGAAGCATAATTCAGAGATCTGACCTGGTTTTGCTAGTGCCCAACTATTCCAGTATAAGTAAACAAGGTATGGGTACAAACTCTAGATGTTCAGTCTATTGATTACAAAGGGTTAATGTTCTCAATATTAGTTTAGACTTAGCGAAGCATAATTCAGAGTTCTGACCTGGTTTTGCTAATGCCCAACTATTCCAGTATAAGTAAACAAGGTATGGGTACAAACTCTAGATGTTCAGTCTTTTGATAACAAAGGGTTAATGTTCTCAATATTAGTTTATACTTAGCGAAGCATAATTCAGAGTTCTGACCTGGTTTTGCTAGTGCCCAACTATTCCAGAAGTAAACAAGGTATGGGTACAAACTCTAGATGTACAGTCTTTTGATTACAAAGGGTTAATGTTCTCAATATTAGTTTAGACTTAGCGAAGCATAATTCAGAGATGTGACCTGGTTTTGCTAGTGCCCAACTATTCCAGTATAAGTAAACAAGGTATGGGTACACACTCTAGATGTTCAGTCTATTGATAACAAAGGGTTAATGTTCTCAATATTAGTTTAGACTTAGCGAAGCATAATTCAGAGATCTGACCTGGTTTTGCTAGTGCCCAACTATTCCACCTCACCTATCAAATTGTACTCAGATTATTATTATCTATAAAGTTACGTTTGTTTCCTCACAATGTAAACAACTTGGAAGCATTGTTACCTATGTAAGTACACTAATAGTTTTGTGAATTGTAAACTGCACTCAGTTAAAATAGTTACCATGAACGTCTTTTTTCGTGGAGGGGGGGGGGGGGAAGATTGACAGCCAAGGCAGAACTAACACCTGAAAATGATGATCATGGAAGATGATGTTGTTGTTGATTTCGATGTTGTTGATGCTATTTTTGATGTTGTTGTTATTGTTGTCTATGATGATGATAATGATGTTGTTGTTGATTTCGATGTTGTTGTTATTGTTGTCTATGATGATGATAATGATGTTGTTATTGATTTCGATGTTGTTGATGCTATTTTTGATGTTGTTGTTATTGTTGTCTATGATGATGATAATGATGTTGTTATTTTTAATGCTGGTGTTGGTGAGTTACAACTTACAGTATTACATAAGTCATGCATAAAAAAAAATAATGAAATTTCAGGGGGGACCCCATGACCTCCTCTTTGAGTACGGCCTTGGTGCATCACGTTCGGATTTCATGAAGAAGGTTCCGGGTTTGATTCCTGGACGGGTTGAAATTTTGATAAAGGTTATTTCACAATTTCATATCTGTCCGTTCAATATTGTCTTTCCTTTTTGTTTGATCTCTGTCGCAAAGCTAATAACAAAGGCCTCTTGTTAATAGCAAGCAGGCCCGTATCTAGGATTTTATTTCGGGGGAGGGGGTCATGTAAAGGAAGTTTTACCATATAGGGATTTAGGAAAAATCAAACCTTTTCAAAAAAATTGGGGGGGGGGGTTGAACCCTTAAAACCCTGTTCCGGATACGGGCCTGATAGCAAGAGCTCTTCTTCTTGTATAGAGCTTATGACGCACCGAACGATCAAGACCGAGTGAAGTGACTACAAGATATCGCGGTCTGTGTGGCGATACAATATTGTCATGCGCGGATATAGTCCTCTTGCTTGGGGGGGTGGCATAANACCATAATAGAAAATTTGGGGGGGGGGAGGAACTCGTAACCTAGAGGCCGGGGGTTCAAGTCCTGGGTAGTACTATTTAATGCAATGTTTATCGAGGTGCCATGACGGATAACAGAATTTTTGACGATTTTTTAAATACGTTTCTCTATTTAGTCTCAGGATTGAGAATTATTTAGGGGCCCGTGCCACCCCCCCCCCCTTTCCTCCAACTCAATGGGATAAAAGACATAGCGGATCACCATTCATTTGAATTTTTTTAAAAAAAATTACGTGATTAGGTATAATGATATTTGAGAAACACCGCCCGCTTAAAAAAAATTGAGAGGGCACGTGCCCCCAGGGCCCTCCCCTATATCCGCGCATGAATATTGTACACCGCCGCGACTACTGCTGGATCGCTTTCAGGGCCGGATTAACCATTAGGCAGAATAGGCAGTTGCCTGGGGCTGGGGCCCCCGAAAAATGAAAAATCTTTGAAAATTTTCTTACAAACATAAAATTCCAAAGTATTAAATGAAAATATAATCACAACTGAAAATAATTGAAAAAATACAAAATAATCAAACAAAGTGAAATCACAAACGTCACTTGAAACTTAGTTCGTTTTTATTCTAGAGATTTGGAGGAATTTTTCATTGAAATGAAACAGTTCCAAACTTACGTTAACTCCAGATACACTGATGCACAAAAAACTCATAGTCATTTGTATAAGATTCTCATGAAAGATCAATTAGCAGATGTATTTCCTAACACAGAAATAGCTCTTCGGATTTTTTTAACATT
>CM022883.1:12651128-12663609 GCA_012654025.1 Pachypsylla venusta
TTTGGAACGATGAGGGGCACCAGGATATAGTTCGCATCCACTAGAAAAATGTCCAGTACCCACCCTGTTCATTCTATTCTATGACAAAATGTTGAGGCACACTGAATTGATTGTTTGGAACAATGAGGGGCACTAGGATATAGTTCGCATCCACTAGAAAAATGTCCAGTACCCACCCTGTTCATTCTATTCTATGACAAAATGTTGAGGCACACTGAATTGATTGTTTGGAACAATGAGGGGCACCAGGATATAGTTCGCATCCACTAGAAAAATGTCCAGTACCCACCCTGTTCATTCAATTCTATGACAAAATGTCGAGGCACTCTGAATTGATTTTTTGGAACAACGAGGGGCATCAGGATATACCTACCACCTGAATATTTTTTGAACGGATTTATGTGGAGTTTTGAAATTTTGCATGGTATTATATCCCAAATTAAACCACCTGATGGTGTAACTATTTTTCAGGGGCGGGTCCCAAGTGGACCCCTGGGGGTCCAACTTTTATTTTTAAAATACGAACCCCCATCTTGTGATACATTTTCAGAAAGACAATAGAATTACTTTGCACTTTTACTTTGCAAAAAAATTACACGTCTAGCGTGTTTAATTTCAAAATGGCGGCCATTTGAAATTTCCAATATATGACTTCCAAGAGTGTCTAAAACTGGCGAATTATTTGCAATGGGATAGTGAATGATTGCATAGGATACCAATGTCGACGAAACTGTTTTTTAGACATAATCCGCCTAGTTTTAGACACTCTCGGAAGTCATATCTTGCAAATTTCAAATGGCCGCCATTTTTAAATTAAACACGCTAGACGTGTAATTTTTTTTGCAAAGTACTTTTAATTCTATTGTCTTTCTGAAAATGTATTACAAGATGGGGGTTCGTATTTAAAAAACAAAAGTTGGACCCGCCCCTGAAAAATTGGTTATACCATCAGGTAATACCATGCAAAATTTCAAAACTCCACATAAAGCCGTTCAAAAGATATTCAGGTGGTCTCGGACTTTTGGGACACCTTGTAGTTCGCATCCACTAGAAAAATGTATAGTACCCACCCTGTTCATTCTATTCTATAACAAAATGTTGTGGCGCACTGAATTGATCTTTAAGGCATTCAAGAAACTGTAATAAATCTATTATAGATTCTTAGAAATGGAAATGGCATTCTAAAACACAAAGTGAAAAACGATTATCATTAACTGTGTTACCTAGGATAGAACCAAATACCTACTGCACTGCGGGAACTCCAACTAGGATATTGCCATGAAGAAAACACAATGATCTATCTAAAGTTCAAGGCAATCCATACCAAACGGTCTTATATATACCTAGTGCGATATGGGTCCTTGGAAATAAGGACCAAATGTGTTTGTTTTTATTGTAGACTAGCTGTTTCGCCCGTACTTCGCTGCGGCCTAACTCGAAAACGGTTCGACATTTTTGAATTCTGATATTACGTATCATTGGAGTCCACCACGAAACAACCTCTCAAATTTTGATATTTTACGTTTTGAGGTACTTTCCAACGTATGCCATTAGTGGTATTAGTAGTATCGTATACGTTAGTCAGGCCCGACAGGAGGGGGGGGGATTCCCATACATTCTACATACATTTAACTATTCACTCCATGTTTTCGTTGAACTTTTTTGCGCCAATTTTGGGAAAGTTTTTTGGTCTGAAATACCCTTGTGGCATATTGAAATGCATTGCAAGAGTGATTTTTTTATAAGTGAAAAAAGGAAACCATCGTATAGGAAATGGCGAGAGTTTTCATTCAATCTGCCACACGGATATGTCAGACCAAAAAACAATCCCAAAATTTGACGCAAAAAAGTTTCACAAAAACATGAAGTGAATAATCAAATGAACCTAGAATTAAATGGGAAATCCGAAAGTGTAATAAAATTCAGGTCGTCTCATTTAAGAAAATGAAGTTGACCTTCATCTGACCTTGAAGGACAACCTTGACAAGTCAGCCAAGGTCATCATAATACGTCCCCCTCTTCTTTACGAACATTCGGTCAGAATATTTTTTTTGTCACTCCAACGGTTTCGGAATCAATTGAGATGGGACACCCTGTAATGATCAAAATTGCAATATTTGATTACAGAGGGTCTGGGCTGTGCCAATAATATACAAAACGAGGCCGAACTAACTAACAAAAACAGGCCATTTCGCATGAAAAATAAAGACAATTATATGAAAAAAGACAGGCCATGTCTATGTATGATATAAAAAAATAGGTATTCAGGAGTTTTACATAGATACCTATGTGTTTTTTAAAAGGTTATAAACTTACAAAAACTGCCCATACTTTTCAGAACTCTGCACTCTGAAAACCATCTCAAACCACACTATCTTCATCTTTGCGCACGTTATTATTATTATTATTATTTAATTTGGCTGAACGTCTCTTTAATATCTATTGGTCATTCAAGACGGGGGTTTTAACCTCCATTCGCTGGAAAATTGCAAACCAGCTACCCACATTGACCTCGCCCAGCCTGGGTTGGGCCGGCAAAAAGAGCCAACGATTAGTGGCGTTCCCAAGCGGTCACCCATCCAAATACTGACCACGCCCAACGTTGCTTAACTTCAGTGATCTGACGGGAACTGGTGTATTCAACGTGGTATGATCGTTTGCTATATCTAGTATCTAGATATACACAAAACAGAAAAGGACCACCCATTTATTTGTGTGACGAATCCTAATCACTTGAAGTGTCACCCAACGTTGCTTAACTTCAGTGATCTGACGGGAACTGGTGTATTCAACATGGTATGATCGTTGGCCAGCACGTTATTTTTAAACAGGTGATTTGATAATATTGAAAAGTATTCTTGTGTGACTTTAGAAAGACAATAAAATTAGAAGTACTTAGCAAAAAATTTCACACGTCTAGCTTGTTTGTTTTCAAAATGGCGACCCTTTGAAATTTCCAAGACATGACTTTCAAGAGTGTCAAAAGGCCCATTTACACTGCCCGAGCATTCGTCGCGAACAGAGGTGACGAACGAGCAATCGTTCGAGGCTCAGGCAGTGTAAACAGTCACCGCGAGCCGATCATGTTCGAAGCGAATGCTCGTTTGTGTTCGAGCCAGATCTCGAGTAACTGATCGTCAGAAATGCTCGAGCAGTGTAAACAGAATGCTCGTTCGTGCTCGAGCCAGATCTCGAGTAACTGATCGTCAGAAATGCTCGAGCAGTGTGAACAGAATGCTCTTTTGTGTTCGTGCTCGTCGAAAACTGGCGAGCAACGATCACGAATGCTTGATGCTCGATGCTCGTGTATGTTCGGGCAGCGTAAATGGGCCTCAAAACTAAGCGTATTATTTGTAATGGGATATTGAATAATTGCATAGGACACCGATGTTGAGGAACCTGCTTTTTTAGACATGATTTTTTTCGGGGGCGGAATCTATGTGACCCCGAGGAGCCAATTGTTACTGAACGCACCTCATCAGGATATTATATTGATAGAAGAGTTCCCTTCAAAATAAAAATAAATATATAGGTATACCTACTTCAACAGTTCAACACTTCGTTTGAAAGCGTTTTGAAGATATTGAACTGTTCCTTTCTTGAGACGCACTGTATGAGACCTGCTTAGTTGTCTTGATTTCTCAATTTCGTGTAACAATTGTTGATTTCTATGTACCTGGTACCTTGGTGTTCCATTGCTATCAGAAAATTAACAGACCAAAAAGATATTTTTATCATCAATTAGGATAGTAGATAATTATCAGTATACCTACACACTATAAGTGTAGGTATGAATCCAATCTTCTTGACGTCCAATCGGTAATTAGGCAAATCGCATTCATTAGACAATTTTGGTTCTCTTAAACTGTGCAATATCACTTTCCTCTTTTCAAGTGATTTTTCTTTAAAAAAAAAAAAAAAAAATTTACAGTATTTTTGGTAGCTAGATAAGTTTGTGTAATGAGATAAGTTTGTGCCAACGATCATACCACGTTGAATACACCAGTTCCCGTCAGATCATTGAAGTTAAACAACGTCGGGCGTAGTCAGTACTTGGATGGGTGACCGCTTGGGAACACCACGTATCGTTGGTTCTTTTTTCCGGCCAACCAGGCCGAGGTAAATGTGGGTAGCTGGTTTGCTTGCCAGCGAATGGAGGGTAAAACCCCCGGGTAAAAAGATAAGTTTGATGTTATTTAGGTGCTGTGAATACTCAAGTATAATAAGTTTTAATCAGCTTTTCAGTCTTTCATCCTGAATAGCAGAACAAAAATTAAAAGCAATTTTTTGGAACCACCGTACTAAAAATTATATCAGAGCCAAAACTTTGAAACTTTAATTTATTGAAATTATAGGTACTTCTTTAGACGCGTTATGGAAAAATGATGAGAGTAAAATTTTAAGATGCGCGCGCACCTGCAACAAAAAATTATCACCGCATCGTGAAACACAAAATTATTACCGCATCAGTGTAATACAAAATTATTACCGGATCAGTGTAACATAATATTAACAAGTTAGTTATGAAAAAATGATGAAGATGGAGTTAGTTATGAAAAAATGAGGGGAGTTAAATTTAAATATTTTATTTTCTCTGGTCCATAGTTGGCAAGGTCTCTGTTTCATAGTTGGTAGGTTCTGAGTTCACTTCCGGGTGGGGTAGTATGTTCTTTTTGGAATATTGTTAAATTTATTATTAAAAAGAAGTATAATTTCTCGCGTCCGTACATAAGTACACACATATATTTTCTTTCTTATCTGAAAACAAATGGGGATAAGTCATTTATTAAAAATATACACCATCTTCAAAGCGAATCGAAAACGGCATAAATATAATTATGGGTATTCAGCTATTTTGTATTGGAAATTGATGGTTCTACCTCCCTTAGAGATCTATGAGTGGCAGCGTGCCGGTTGATAGTGGCAGAATTGAGATAGGAATGCTGAAGTACGTATTGAAATAATATTTGTAGACTAGGCCTGACTGACTTCAGCCTGGAGAAAGTGGCTTCATTGAGAATTAATAATAAGCTTATATATACCTATGATAGTCAAAAAAATAAGTAAAAGTGAGAAGTTAAAGTTTCATTCATTCAATAGTGGCATCATCGTGTCCGATGGTAGCTAGATGTATGAAACAGAAACAGCAGCTCCAGATAAGTTGTAGTCTACTGCTATTTTTTAAAAATGTCATCATACATCTGTTCAGAGCTTAGAGGCTGATAATTGACATGAGCCCCCAGAACCATGTCAATCACTGTAATATAATTACGTCAGTAACACAAGAGTTATAAACATAAAGATATTACAGAGTCGCTTTCTGTGTTATTTGACACCATCAGATCAGGTGGACTCGGACTGTGAGGATGTCACCCTCAAGTAACTTCTTACAATCTCAAGATATGATTTACTTTTTCTCATGAAAATTTAGTAAGTCATAAATGGATTGGAAGAAATTACGCGTTCGGTAAGTTAAAGAACCCTAGAATTGCCAAGCTCTATTCAATTACGTGTATTGCCAAGGGGGGTGGGGAGGGGTAAAAAGTAACCGCCAACAAAATAAAGGAAAAAATGATTATTTTTTATTACAATAAGGCGTTATTTCTTTATTAAAAACTAAAAAAATATAAACTAAATCAATTATTATCTTAAATAAAAATAAAATTTAATCCCAGGAATAAAATAATGTAAACGAAAAAAAAAAAAAAAATCGCTAGACAATCTAGCGATCACTACTAACCATTATCTCTATTTACATAAATCTTTATAAATATATATTNGGGGGGCATAAAGTACCCGCACAAAAGTTTGGCTTCAATATCATCCCTTAGCTTAGAACATACATATTTTTATATAATATGATGGAAAATACTGTTTGTGATTACTACAAGCTTTTTGATAAAACGCGGGTACTTTGTACCCTCCCCCCCTTGGCAATCCTAGGGTTAGAATAATATTTAGAAAAATGCAGTCTTTGAAAGTTGAGAAATAAGAAAAAACGAGATGTTAAAGTAATATGATTGCTACATGAGGAATCATCGACTCATATGATTGATAATGTAATTTATTTCAGATCAAGTACATGGGGGCTTGTCCTAGACAGCTGATTGTAAACCAGTAGTCCGTCAGTAGGTTACTCCACCACAAGATATTAGATATCTGCTATTGTAGAGAAAAGTACATTATTATTAGGCTGGTAACGAAAGTGAGAGGTGAGCCAATCTGGTATCTCATTGAATGCGTCAGTCAAGATTATGTTGGTTTTTTATAAAACCAAATCATGTTGCCAGATTGAGTAACTGATAAATAATAAATTAATCAAATCACGTTTTGCTTTATTATTTTCAATAATGAACTTTTGGAATCCCCCCCCCAAATTTTGATATTTTACGTTTCAAAGTATGAAGAATCCAAAAATAGATTAAAAAAATCCTTTGTTCTCCACTTGACGCCATTGTGATAGCCACTTTTGGCACTTAACGCGATTTGGATGAAATTTGATATGTATGTATTGGTCCCATTTGGGGTCTATTTGTGCCCAAATTTAGGGCACAATCTAATTATGCCCTAAATTTGGTTTTATAAAAAGCCCTTTGTTCACCTTCTGTCACATGTATAGGGTTCAATACTAAATTTTCAGAATGGAGCCCAATATAGGTGACTGACGGTGACCAAAAGTTGTGGGGCGCAACACGACATTAAATCTACAAACCAAATTTCATCCAAGTGTGTGGTGTACGGGGACTTTGTTCCTTTTACAAATCAGACATCAGTGTTGTATGTTAGTGCATAGCGGTACATTTTACATCAGTGTGTGACGGTAGATATTACACTAGTTTTGGTACTGTACGTTATAGTCCGTGATGGTACATAGGTATTACACCATTATTGTACGTTAGTGTGTGACGGTACATTTTATACATTATTGTACGTTAGTGCTTGACGGTATATGTTGTCTTAATTTTACACGTTTACATGTTATTGGGTGACGGCACCAGTAGTACACCAGTATTGTACGTTAGTGCGTGACGGTAGATATCACACTAGTAGGTACTGTACGTTATGGTGCGTGACGGGACATGTTACATCAGTGTTGTTCGTTAGTGTGACGATACATATTACACCAGTACAGTACGTTAGTGCGTAATGGTACATATTACACCAGTAATGTACGTTACTGTGTGATGATACATATTACACCATTATTGTACGTTAGTGTGTGACGGTACATTTTATACATTATTGTACGTTAGTGCTTGACGGTATATGTTGTCTTAATTTTACACGTTTACATGTTATTGCGTGACAGCACCAGTAGTACACCAGTATTGTACGTTAGTGCGTGACGGTAGATATCACACTAGTAGGTACTCTACGTTATAGAGCGTGATAGTACATATTACACCATTATTGTACGCTAGTGTGTGACGGTACATTTTATACATTATTGTACGTTAGTGCGTGACGGTACATCCTACATTACAATTGTACAATATTGCATATTTTGTACGTGACACGAATAATTATTTCTAAATTCAAGTATAATTTTAGAAATCTTAGTAGATTTTTTAAAAAAATCATAATTTTACCTCGTAGAATATGATTGAGATAGGAATTTTCAAGAAATATCAGTTGATAGGTTACCTGAGAGTGTTATATCCTGAAAATGATGGACATAAAATCTAACCTTTACCTGAGAAAGTTATATCCTGAGAATGATGGACATAAAATCTAACCTTTACCTGAGAAAGTTATATCCTGGGAATGATGGACATAAAATCTAACCTTTACCTGAGAAAGTTATATCCTGGGAATGATGGACATAAAATCCAACCTTTATCTGAGATAGTTATATCCTGGGAATGATGGACATAAAAACCAACCTTTACCTGAGAAAGTTATATCCTGTGAATGATAGACATAAAATCCAACCTTTACATGAGAAAGTTATATCCTGGGAATCATGGACATAAAATCAAACCTTTACATGAGAAAGTTATATCCTGGGAATCATGGACATAAAATCCAACCTTTACATGAGAAAGTTATATCCTGGGAATGATGGACATAAAACCTTGACTATGAAATCACAATTACTAGGAAAGGTGGATAATAATAACGACTGAATATCTAATGTTGGTAATATATTAGGTTTCATGTTTTTTTTCTGATAAAAAACCAGATCAAGGTCAAATCTAATCAGTCTTTCAATGCTATTGGTGTGGTTACTTTGACACTTTAATTCTACAGCAGAAGCTAATACTGGGGGGGGGGGGCGATAGGGGCGATCACCCCCCAACAGATTTGAAGAAATTGAACGTCGGAACACTTTTCTCAAATTTGGTATTTATAAATACTACTGAATTCCATGTCGATTATAATTTGGGGCCTCGATCGCTTCCCCTTTTCCACGTTCAATTTCACGTGAAGAAATTGAACGTGAATTTTTTTTTCTCAAATTTGGTGCTTAGTTATAATCGATTATAATTTGGAGCCCCTCTACAGATACCTCACTATTGCCAATAAACTTTTCAGGTGAAATGTGAAATCATTGGTTTTTCATGAGTTTTGCAAAATTATAGGAATCACCTGACTCCATATTAGATCATAAGACGCCTCAGTGGCAGAGTGTGCATCATACTCGACTTGCACCACGGAGGTTCCGGGTTCGATTCCATAGGGTGTCATAGGGTCGAAAATTTGTTCAAATTTTCGGCTTGGTCTGCTTGTGATTGAGGGTAGCTCAGCCTCCTGGGGACAATTGAGTAGGAAAATGTTAAAGTGTAGTTTGCCAGCGTCTATCGCACGTTGAATACACCAGTTCCCGTTAGATCGATGAAGTTAAGCAACGTTCAGCGAGGTTATTTTACAAAATTCGTTAGTGAGCCAGGCCATGTTTGGCGGAGACAGTTATTTTGGGACACCTTTCTACGACTCTCGGTAGGTTCATGTGACTGACGAAATTCCTGTAGAACCCAAAGAAATCAACAGTTGCTTGATTTTCCTACCAACAGACGTCGTCCTTAGTCCAAAGTACTGTAATTTACTAGTATAAACCTTATCATGTTAGGGCGTTACAAATAGAGGAAGTGTACCAAAAGTGGACCCCTCCCCTAAAGTGGACACCTAGACTATTTCTCACATAACGTAACTTGAGAGAAGAAGCGGGAGGGGAAAGGATTTGTTTATTGTTGCAAATCTCATCTCTGACTCGGTCACAGTTTCAATTGTAATAGTATTGATTTTAGATCTGTATTTTGATTATTGTGATTTTGAAAAGTTTTCAAGGATAGTATATTTAGATTTTCCCTGGTAAGTGTTAATAAGTAGAATATATATATGTTAAAGTACATTGTTTTTCTTCAATTTCTGATATTTTTTTCTCTAAGCTTTTTAATTTATAAAATGTCAGTGAAAAAAATGTTTCGTCCACCAAAATTCCTAATGTGGACCCCTGAATTCCTAATGTGAATGTTCCGAATGTGGACACCTGAATGTTCCAAATGTGGACCCCTGAATGTTTTTTTTTATATATATTTAATGAAGTGTAATCAAGAATACATTTGAAATAAGGTCCCACTTTCTTATTGCCCAAATATTTCAGCACTCAATTAAAGAACATAGGGGTCCAATTTAGGGAACTTAGGGGTCCAGATTAGGAGTCAAATGGGGGTCCACTTTTAGACAACTTTTTTAAAAACCTTAATTTTGACCAATTTCACAAAAACATAAATATATTTCATTTTTATTCCTTTTATTGCATATTTGTTTATACTAAATCATTAAAAACATTATTATTCTTTACTTTTTCATGAAAAATAAAGTATTTGTGTTTTCTTTCCAAGATTTATTAGGAGAATTCAAAATGTGGGTCCACTTTTGGTACACTTCCTCTAACTTTCGAATACTAAGAAAGCTACTCGTACCTATCTATGTTAGTGCTGGTATCAGCAAAACCTAATTTAAATTTTAAAAGTAAATTTATGTAGGTTGGTATTTCAGATAAGGAAATACATTAACCAGGAAAATTTAAATTAATTGGAAAAAAGATTACACCAAGGTAAATAAGGATATATCTAAAAGAGCCAGGGGCGGATCTAGGGTAAACTTTTAGGGGGGAACTAAGGAGAGAAAATAAAGTAGGTATTAGATAGGTTCAACTTTCAACAATTTGTGCGTAACAATTGCAAGACCTTTGTGTGTGGGGGGGGCTCTCCCCCAGCCCCCCCCTGGTGGATCTACCTCTGAAAAGGGCTGAGTCCACACGAAACGAACAGATGTAAGATGAACTCATTAATATTCAACAAGTTTGTTGATTACGAGTATATCTTACCTATTGTTCACAAGTAGGAATCGGATGTGAACATCACACGATTTTTCTTGTCAATAAAAAAAAAACTCTGCCAATGTGTTTATTATATTTTACTGGTTAAAAAATAGCCCCTTCCCCCCCAAAAAAAAACTCTTTTTAGACAGGATTAATGAAAACAAAAAGAGGCAAAACCGCAAGCGCAGCGATAGGTATATTCCATTTCACCCAAAAGTTTCGAAGCCATACTGAGACCCAAAATATGACATACCCGTACATACAAAATTTAAAATCTCCAGCTCTTACAATTTTTTTTATACTTCCTAAAAAGAGGAGGGTAAGAGCTGGAGCTTGATTTTTGGTGCCTATAAATATCAATATTACACGTGGAACGCGCCATCAAAGTTTTGGTTGAAGTCGAATTTACTGTTGGCGGTTTTTGCCGGTTTTGTGTAATACTTCCTAAAAAGAGAACGACAAGAGACATTTTTTTCACAAACAGACACACACGTTCTTGAGACATTTTTTTCACAAACAGACACACACGGGCCAATGTCTGAAATTTTAGGATTTGTGCTCTAGGTAGCTAGGCATCTCTAAAGGCGTTTTGGCAATGAAAACTTGACTTCGAAAATTTCAGCATATTAAAATATACTTTTTCCTTTTTTATGTAGATAAGAAAGGTCGTGTGATTTTCACACCAAATTTTATTTTTATTTGCTTTCTCTGCATGGCATACGTACTCGGTCGGATCTTTCCGATTTGGCCGATCCACTTCCATGCGCGTATATAGGGGAGGGCCCGGGGGCACATGCCCCCCCAGTTTTTTAAGCGGGCGGTGTTTCTCAAATTTCATTATACCTAATCACGTAAAAAATCAAAAAAAAAATCAAATGAATGGTGATCTGCTGTGTCTTTTATCCCATTGAGGGAGGGGGGGCACGGGCCCCTAAATAATTCCCAATCCTGAGACTAAATAGAAATACGTAAATAAAAAATCGTCAAAAAGACCGGGGGTCCGAGTTCTGGTACATGGTACCAGAACTCGGACCCCCGGTCTCTGGGTTACGAATCCCTCCCCTTCCAAATTTTCCATTAGGTATATTGTGCGATTGTGCCCCCGCTATATCCGCGCATGTCCACTTCTGAAAGAAGATAGAATAGCTACCAACTATCAGTATAATTTGTATGTCGGATAAGTTGGTATTTGTTCTATTAACTATTTGTTATCACCTGGAATGGATATTGCGTCACCTGTAATGGAACCGAGTACCTTCTAGTAACTAGCATGCAAATTACCAATGTGGAACCAAATATTCCAACACTGCACTCACACCAAATTGTGTGCTGAAATATCTACACAAATGTACAGCAGGGTTGCTCAACCTTTTCAGCAGAAGATCGACTTTTGTTTTCATATCATAGTCATAGCCGTGATGAATTATCTAAACACCTTGGTCCAGAAGCTATTACAATTTCACTGGCCGTGTATGCGGGAGACGCAGGTTCAATTCCTTGAGAGGTGCAAGGATTTCCAGCCGTGAAGAAACATCTAAACACCTTGGTCCAGAAGCTATTACAATTTGTACAGCTGTTTTTTGTGATGCGACCAGTGGCTACATCACGGGATCCTACACAATGGTCAGTTATACTCGAACAACCTCCATCCTTCGTTTCGACTGATCATGAATCGAATGATTCGAAACTAGTTTTTTTATATAAATAATTTTTACTAAAAATCGCTTCTCGGTATGATAATAATGTGAAATTTAGACCATATGACATTATTATTTTTTAAAAAACAAAAACCGCGAAATGTGTTCGCGATCGACTCGTTGGACATCCCTGGTGTACAGTCTACATTTATACAATGTAATCAAATCTAGGAAATCTTTGTAGTACCCACGAGTATATCCTATATGCTCATATTTCCAATTATTCTCTGCAATTTCTTTGTAGTACCTATATCCTATATGCTCATATTGCCAATTATTCTCTGCAATTTCTTTGTAGTACCTATATCCTATATGCTCATATTGCCAATTATTCTCTGCAATTTCTTTGTAGTACCTATATCCTATATGCTCATATTGCCAATTATTCTCTGCAATTTCTTTGTAGTACCTATATCCTATATGCTCATATTGCCAATTATTCTCTGCAATTTCTTTG
>CM022883.1:12665323-12686683 GCA_012654025.1 Pachypsylla venusta
AACAACAACATCATCATCATCATGAACAATGACAATAACAACAGCAACATCATCAACAGTGACAATAACAACAACAACCACCTCATCAATAACAACAAGAAAAACATAATCAACAGTGACAATAACAACAACAACATCATCATCATCATGAACAATGACAATAACAACAGCAACATCATCAACAGTGACAATAACAACAACAACCACCTCATCAATAACAACAAGAAAAACATAATCAACAGTGACAATAACAACAACAACATCATCATCATCATCAACAATGACAATAACAACAGCAACATCATCAACAGTGACAATAACAACAACAACCACCTCATCAATAACAACAAGAAAAACATAATCAACAGTGACAATAACAACAACAACATCATCATCATCATCAACAATGACAATAACAACAAGAACAACAGCAACATTAACATCATCTTCCGTGATCATCATTTTCAGATGTTAGTCCTGGCTTGGCTGCCAATCCTTCCCCCCCCCCCGAAAAAAATCTTGGGTACGGCCCTGGGAGACAGGGTTTCACCCTCCATTCACAGGAAATTTAGCCAACTGTCCATGCACATTGACCAACATCACGATTGTTCAAACCTACGTGGTCATCTACTAAGTAAAACCTCGCTGGACGTTGCTTGACTTGAGTGATGTAACAGGAACTGATTTATTCAACGTGCTATACTCACAGGCTAACATGAAGATTAAAATTTTTGCTGAAATAATGAATATTGTGCTCGTGGCAAGAGTAGCAATTGATGACATTAGATACAGGGTGTCCCATTTTAAGTGACCTAATCAATTTATTCCGAAACTGTTGGAGTCACAAAAAAATTATTCTGACCGAATGTTCATAAAAAAGAGGGGGACGTATTATGATGACCCTGCCTGACTTGTCAAGGTTGCTCTTCAAGGTCAGATGAAGGTCAACTTCATTTTCAAAATGAACATTCGAGAATTTTCGGATTCCCCATTTAATTCTACGTTCATTTGACTATTCACTTCATGTTTTCGTTAACCGTGTATAACGAAACGATGAAGTGAATAGTCAAATGAACGTAGAATTAAATGGGGAATCCGAAAATGTAATAAAATTTAGGTCGTCCCATTTAAGAAAATGAAGTCGACCTTCATCTGACCTTGAAGCACAACCTTGACAAGTCAGCCATGGTCATCATAATACGTCCCCCTCTTTTTTATGAACATTCAGTCAGAATATTTTTTTTGTGACTCCAACAGTTTCGGACTAAATTGAGTAAATTCGGACTAAATGGTCACTTAAAATGGGACACCCTGTATTTGTTTCTTATGCATCGAATTTGGTATAGTTACTGTTATTCACATTCCAGATAATTTTTCATTGTAAATATTTTATTACGTCAGTTGGCAATGAGATATTTATACGGTTCATTTTGTATACTGCCAAACTAATTCAAACAAACATTGCCGCGAGCCAGCGTCTATGGCACGTTGAATACATCAGATCCCGTTAGATCACTGAAGTTAAGCAACGCCCATCGAGGTTTTACCAATTGGGTGTGACCTTGTGCACGTAGGTTCAACCCTCGTAATGCTGGCTATTTTTTCACCCACACTGGGTGAGGTCAATGTGGGTAGCTGATTTGTAGAAGAGAGTAGACAAAGACCAAAAGGTTGTGGCATAACTGGCATGGTAGAATTAAGAAAATCAACGCCAACCCCAAGTAGAATTTGAAAATTGTGAAGTTGAATAATAATAATAACAATAATAATAATGTATATTTATTAATAATAAAAATGCTTATACAAGAGTACTTTCCCTAAGCCTATCTAAATTTAGGCTTCTAAAAATTGTGAAGTTGAAGAAGATCAGAATAGCTTTTTTGTATTCGAAAACATTTCGCATATATTTATTTAGACTGCGTAAATTAAAACTGACTCCCCTCTCTATTCTAGAGAAATAAAATAGTTATGGGAGTCCGCACATCACGCAATCTGCGGACTATGAGCACCCATTTCTCTCTTTTCATTAAGGTATAATTACATATATTTCTTCTCACCCTTCGTATTGTTGAGTGGCGAATTTAACTGCAGCTGAGTAGGCTGTTCCTAAGGCGTCAAATTTGGGGCCAACTTTTTTATGACAAACAGAAATTAAAATGATTCTTAATTGTGAACGTTAGTGAACTCCACTTTTGATCCCGGTATACATCCCTAAATGCACTTGTATATGTGTATGTTGTATGTACTATGTATAATGTACACAGGGTGGTCTTTGAAAGGGCATTGTGTGAATTTGAAATTTTGCATAGTAATCTAAGGTTACAAAACCTTCTTTTAGAGTTGGGCCAATTCAGGGCCGGCCCCCATGTCGCGGCCAGGGGGGCCAAGTTATTTTTTTCAAATACGACCCCCCCTCTTGCGATACATTTTTGAAAAGGTCTTTCAATTACAAGTACTTTGGTACAAATTTCAGCTTTCTATTGTTTGACGTTAGAGAATGGCGGCCGATTTTTTACAAAGAATTGCCTAAATTTTCAATTCCTTGAGTTATTGTAAAACTGGCCAGTATTCTTTTCTTTCGTTTGGGAAAGTGAATTTTCTCTTGTTTGGCGTTAGAGAATGGTGGCCAATTTTGTTTAATGAACGGCAAAAGTATCTTTAAAATTAATACCTTGAAATTGAAGTTTCGTTTGTTCGTTCTTTTTATTTGATCGCAGATGATAAAAAGATTGTTTAAGGAGTTACCTGATCCTGCACTTCTTCCTTCACAGCTTTACCGTAGATGTTCAAACCGATGGCCTTGCACGATTTCACAATGACTGATCCTAGTATAGATCGCATTCAATACGTTGATCAACATGTCAGGAGTTATGAGGAGAATTTCATCTCGAATGTTTCTTATTAGTTCATCTATGTTGTGGGGTTTGTTGCTGTAAACTTTATATCCTTCAGATATCCCCACTCCCCACAAGAAAAAATCCAGAGGGGTGAGATCCGGCGATCTTGGTGGCCACATTATCACTAGAATACCACCTGCAAACCTATTCCGATCCATCGATTGGGAAAAGTTATATCCAGATATTCCCGCACAATTGCACTGTAGTGAGCTGGTGCCCCGTCCTGCTGGAAATATAAACTAAAATGAATCGGTAAAAATTCCATGGCATAAGCCAACTGATATGCCGACATCCTGAGCAACTTCTCTAATAGTGATTCTTCTGGGCCGTCCAGGGCAAGCGTTGTCATTCACGTCTTTTCGACCTTCTGTGAAGAGTACACTCACACCGTATACTACATTCAACATTTCAAGTGTTTTTGGGCACTTAATTCCATTTTACACATAAAATTTGATGCATACCTATTCTTTGATCTATCTTTATTTGACAGCAGAAAAACGCCAACACCCGCTCTTTATGCCATATGTCTTTCAAATTTCATGCCTCTCAAAAACAAACAGAAAATGCTATAGGTATATTAGGTATTGCTGAAACTGTGAACATATATTCGGGACTAATTGGCCAACATAGGGAAGCCCGCGAAATTTGAAAATTAAACATATTTTTTGAACAGACCTCGAAAATATTACTAAAATTAATCTGAGAATTGCACATAAATAACTTTTTCAACAGCCAGCGTCTATGGCACGTTAAATACACCAGTTCCCGTTAGATCGCTGAAGTGAAGCAACGACCAGCGAGGTTCTACCATGGGTGTCCACCTGGGTTCGCGCCCTCGTGATGCAGGCTTTTTTCCGGCCCAACCCAGGCTGGGTGAGGTCAATGTGGATAGCTGGTTTGCAAGTTTCCAGCGAATGGAGGGTAAAACCCCCGTCTTGATTGGCCAATAGATGTTCATGAGACGATAAGCCAAATTAAAAAACACATGTCTATTCATCTATCATACCGAAATCATTATCAATTTTATTTACACATAAAAGCAAAATTTGAATAGCCTACTGACGGAAAATGTATAAATCCGTCACTGGTATATTATTTTATCTCCACTATACATAGTTTATGGTCAACTTTGAATATTGGTTAATAAGTTAAGGACCTCTCCTCATGCATCTAATGGTAGTGGTTAATGTTATCACAAGTATAACAATCTAATGTTTACATTACGACTGATATGATAACAAACATCTGTTTTGACTTACACTCACGCATAATATTAGAGCGTACAGTTGTTTTTAATAACAAAATAATGACAACAATGGATATACAGGGTGATCATAATGTTCAACCCTCACTTTAATTTATTTTGGCTTAAATTCTCTTTACCATCTATTTGTCATTCGACATTCGATGGAAACTCACAAACCAGCAACCTACATTGAACTCACCCAGTCTGGGTTGGGACGGAAATTCACGTAGTCACCCACTTAGTAAAACGTCTCTGGACGTTGCTTAACTTCAGTGATCTAACGGGAACTGGTGTATTCAACGTGCCATTGACGCTGGTTTGACTTTTACTTTTGAACGCGTTGACGTATCAGCTTAGATTATAATCAGAAAATATAGTAAAAAATATGAAAATCCTTTCTTGGACACAATCTTGGAATTAATTTTTTTTTTTTTTTGACAAAATATTAGAAACCGCAATTGAGTGAAAGGTATAAGTATAAATCTTGATTTGTAACCCTCCTGCCTTATTATACACTAAAGTTCGATAAATTGTGTCAGAGAAAAAGGAAATTGAGTTAATAACTAAAGTGAATATATCTTCACTCAAGATTCTCACTAGAAACAGACTTATTATACTGCCTTACTAAGTTCTTTAGAGTCTTCTTCTTAGATTGAATTTATTCCATAAAAAATATTTTTTTTAAAAAAAAACATACCTACAGGGTTTCATTTTGATTCTAGCAATCGTTAGAATTAGGGATTCATATTTAGGTATAAATTTTGTATGTTCTCGTTTTTTTCATATTTTTACTTTTATATAGATACAGTATCTTGGAAGTCCCATTTGAATTTTGAATGGTTTGTAATTTTTGAATTCTGATTGATCCTAGGTATAGAAAAGGGGCCATGGCCATTCGATTGTCGACAGTAAAATCCAGGTTCGATTCCCGGAAATGTCATTTTTTAAACAAAAGTTTCGGTTTCTTAAGAATTTTAAATAGAATGGTACCAATTTTTATTTATTTATTTAAAAGTTGGAATAAAATAAGGACTAACTTCCATTTACACTTTTTGAAGAAAAAAAAATCAGGGGCGGAGATAGTGGGGTCTGAATTTTCATTTTGTTACACCCTGCATAACGCCCCCCGTTTCGAGCTTCGATGTCAAATTATTTGTTCCAAAAAAGGTTAAAATCATCAAAAGTACACATTTTCATTTTTATCAGTGTGGTAGATTTTTATCACTGACAAAGTAAACTCTCATTTTTCTTCAGGCGGTTAAATTCAGGACATTTAGAAAACGGGCGTTTTCGGGTAGCAAGTCTAAAGTAAGGTTATCATTTTAGGACAAACAGTAGAAAGTAACTTAAATATGGAAACATTTTAGCATAAAATAACAAATATTAACCGTAATAACCGTCTCATTTATTTTACAGGGTTGCCGGAGGAATGAGAAATTTTTAATACAAATACGGTAGGTTTAGAATTTACTATGTAATTGTATACTGAAAATTTCTCATTCCTCTGGTCCTAATGTTAAAGAAATGAGAAGGTTACTTTTTGTTATTTTTTGCTAAAATGTTTCTATATTAAAGTTACTTTCTACCGCTTGAATTATAACCTTACATCAGACTTTCTACCCGAAAACGCCCTGAATTTAACCTCCTGAAGAAAAATGAGATTTGACTTCGTCAGTCTACCACAAAGTTTTAAAAATAGTTATCTGTTTTTCTTGCATGCGAGGGGACTCCTTGAAAATGTTATTTTGAATACCTATAGTCCTTTTAAGTTTAAGTCATCATATCTCAACGTATACCAAACATAACGTAAGAGGACGAAGTTTCAGATCGCATCCAGTATATTTGTGTATGTTTGCATTTAGGTTTGGAAAAACAATCTGGTCTCATACAGAAAGGTTATTAATGGAAATATCTGGCAGACGTTTTTCCTCACACGATCAGTGATGAGCTACCACAACTCAGTCAATGTCATATTAATATCGATAGTTGTGCGGTGATTAAGATATAAACTATTTAAATTAAAAATCGGCAAAACCTTTTTTAAAAAATAGATAAAAGCGCGAAGTTACAATTTACATCCAAAAACGAAGTACACACAAAATAAATATTAAAGAAAGTACAAAAAATAAATAAAAATGAGAAGTTAGAAGGAACTCATTATGACTATTGAAAAACCAAAGTGTTTTTTGTTTGTTTGTTTATATAGATAGGTATTGTAATCACTTTCCTTATCCTTTAAAAAGGAAAGTACTGTAATGGGCTGAAATTATCGAGTTTTAGGTATTGTTTCGTGTGTGTATCTGACTGCCATTCTGTCTGTAAACAAGATTTCTCAGGAACGGTAAATTGAAATTTGGTATGTACCGTTGCTAGAGACATGAAATTTGGTATGTACGTTTGCTTGAGATTTGAAATTTGGTATGTACCGTTCGTTGCTAGAGACTTGAAATTTGGTATGTACCGTTGTAAGAGACTTGAAATTTGGTATGTACCTACTGTTGTAAGAGACTTGAAATGTGGTATGTACCGTTGTAAGTGACTTAAAATTTGGTATGTATCGTTGTAAGGGACTTGAAATTCAGCCCAGAACAATACTTTTTTTTTTAGATAGAGAAAGTGGTGTGATGTTCACACCAGATGTTTCTATTTGTTAAAACTTGAAGTTTTGGACTAGGATTGACTTTTTGAACATTTTTATATTGATTGATACCTATAATATCTACCTACATCTTGGTAAGTAATCTAAGTACGGGACCATCCTATTTTGTAGATAGGGAAAGTGGTGTGATGTTCACACCAGATATTTCTATTTGTTAAAACTTGAAGTTCTGGACTAGGATTGACATTTTTATATTGACTGATACACGAGTCTACCTAATACCTAACTATAACTTGGTAAGTAACCTAAGCCCCGGACCATCCTATTTTGTAGTTCCTACGGTTGCTATATACATAGAGCTCACAACTCGCCCCGAGTTTCCCAATAGAACTCAAAAACTAATCAGCCAATTTTATGTCCATACCAATTTTTATTTTTTTCAAAATCGGACATTATAAGGTGTTCGAGAGTTATCGCGAAACTACAGGGAGGCGCATAACAAACACATGTTTTTGGAATGCGTGTTACATCGTGCCTCGGACTCGCTCAAGGTCACGAAATATTTCATTTTGAAGTTGACACTTGGAAATTTAGTAATCATGTCGCAGTGGAGCGCGTAGAACATCGTGTGTTCGCAGTGCAGGAGTATATTCGAAACGAATTTCCTGGAAAATTGATTTCTCGCTTCGGGGTCCCATGGTCTCCATGCTCTCCTGATCTTTCTGCCTGTGATTTCTTTCTATGGAGATACCTTAAAGCAAAAGTTTACAAAGATAAGCCCCGAACAATCACCGAATTGAAGACAGCAATTAGAAATGAAATCCATTTGGTGCCACAGGACATGTTGGAAAGGGTAATGCACAACTTCCAAGAGCGTCTTCAAGAATGCATGGCCAAAGATGGACGTCATCTGTCCGACATCATCTTCCGTTCCTAGTGAGCTACCTTTCATGTTCTAATTGTCTGTATTAAATTTCCTTTCATACACTTTGTTTGGAGATCAATTTCAACCTTCCGCCTTTTTATTTCATCCTTTTATACATATATCAAATTCGTGCGTTTGTTATGCGCCACCCTATATAAGAGAGAGACAAACAGACAAGTGGTAAATAGTAAAAATAAATAGTGACTTCTTTGTGGTACACTCTTGTGAGTGTTTCACAATATTCAAGTGTTCATCACAGCGTTTCAAGGATTTTTTCATCTCCTCGTCCATTGTGGGAACGTTGCCTTCATCAACTGTAGATGAAATATCATTTAAGTCAGGTCAACCGAACTGTACCTTATCGTCGTAAACCGTCTATTGTGGGAACATTGCCTTCATCAACTGTAGATGAAATATCATTTAAGTCAGGTCAACCGAACTGTACCTTATCGTCGTAAACCGTCCATTAAGGGAACGTTGCCTTCATCAACTGTAGATGAAATATCATTTAAGTCAGGTCAACCGAACTGTACCTTATCGTCGTAAACCGTCCATTGTGGGAACGTTGCCTTCATCAACTGTAGATGAAATATCATATAAGTCAGGTCAACCGAACTGTACCTTATCGTCGTAAACCGTCCATTGTGGGAACATTGCCTTCATCAGGTAGTAATTGCAGTGCAGTTAGTGTAACTATTGATTCAAGGTCATTTCTCATTTTAGTCAATATCAAGTAGTCATTAAGTAAAATGTTAACTGGAACCACTTTTTCTTTCTTTATTTTACAACTGACCAAATAACACTTGAAACTGGTTTTTATTTTATGATTTTAAATATCCGTAAAAATAAACCTATTTAATATTCAAAGAACTTTAAAAATATACCTATTAAATATTATATTATGCAAAGAAGAAATTGACAACATATTGATAGATACCTACGGTATTTGGTATTTGACTCGGATATACGAACTACACTTGGAATTAGGGCCATATTCTAAAACTCCACTTGAGTGCAAGTTAGAGTGGTCACTGCCACTTGAGTGTCTGATTTGTATTTTAAAAAATGTTCTGAACAAAAGAATTACATGTAATTTTATTATAAAATAAAAACGGAAAATTTACAAGTCCCTAATTTGTAGTCGGAGTGACAACTCACACTTGAGTGGAGTTTTAGAATATGGCCCTTAGGGTTACCAGATGAACATTTTCAAAAGTAGGACAATTAAAAGAACAGGACGTGTACTTTTTTATATCATAAAAAAAGTAGGTATTCAGGAGTTTTACATCATGTGACTAAGTGTTTTATAAATTGTTGTCATAAACTTACTGTCCATACTTCCAGAGCTCTGGATTCTGAAAATCATCTGATGAATGGTACTCTAAGCTCACGTTTCACTTAATTTTATTCTACGCGTTCGTCCGTGAGACTGAAAAGTATGTTATAAAAAATGATGAATGGTACTCTAAGCTCACGTTTCACTTAATTTTATTCTACGCGTTCGTCCGTGAGACTGAAAAGTATGTTATAAATAATGATGAATGGTACTCTAAGCTCACGTTTTCACTTAATTTTATTCTACGCGTTCGTGCGTGAGACTGAAAAGTATGTTATAAAAATGAGAATGGTACTCTAAGCTCACGTTTCACTTAATTTTATTCTACGCGTTCGTCCGTGAGACTGAAAAGTATGTTATAAAAAATGATGAATGGTACTCTAAGCTCACGTTTTCACTTAATTTTACTCTACGCGTTCGTCCGTGAGACTGAAATGTATGTTATAAAAATGAGAATGGTACTCTAAGCTCACGTTTCAATTAATTTTACTCTACCCGTCCTTCCGTGAGACCGAAATGTATGTTACAAAAAATGATGAATGGTACTCTAAGCTCACGTATTCACTAAATTTTACTCTACCCGTTCATCCGTGAGACTGAAATGTATGTTATAAAAAATGATGAATGGTACTCTAAGCTCACGTTTTCACTTAATTTTACTCTACCCGTTCTTCCGTGAGACTGAAATGTGTGTTATAAAACATGATGAATGATACTCTAAGCTCACGTTTTTACTAAATTTTAAGGTAAAACGCCAGGATGCGCAATTGGGGTAATCAATGTTTGTTGCATTGGGGCCCGAAAAGGCTAATTGGAGATGAGAAATGCATAATGCAACTGACTCACGTCTCATTGTTTCTGTTGTAGATATGCACTCGTCAGAGAAGATACATCCGAGTAGTGGTGGTGGTGCATCGGACTCGGGATCTGCTAGTTTGGACTTCTGGAGAGAAGATGACGAGGATTGTGACGTAGAGGCTACCTCTGATTATGACGCAAGTGGAAAATCTGGATCTGGCAAAAGTTCACACATAGGTAAGAAAATATTTTGGTTGCCACACAATCAATAGTGGCTTGCATTGTGTACGATGGTTGCCAAGTGTATGACACAAGAAGGAAACATTTAAATTGCAAGAAATATTGTTTGTCTATAATAATAAAACTCAATGTAACGATAAATGTATGTATGTAAATATGTACTTATCACTAATTGTTTAGTCAACGGTAAGAGATATCGAAAAATTGATGAGAATGGACCTCCGAAACCATAGACAAAAACCCCAGAAAAATTATCAGAATTAAAAAATGTCGAACCGTTTTTGGGTTACGACCGATTTTTCGATTTTTGACCGAATTTAGCCGGTCATGGTCCGATATCTTCAATTTTGCCGTGACAACATATTAACTCAATGCGAGAAAGTTTTAGGTGGACTTTACGTTTAAACCTTAATTTATGACATAGTTTGCAAAAAACTGCCCAACCGTTTTCGTCCCGATTTCCTCAGCAGATGTCAAAATGATTTGGTGAATCTGCTGTTAACATCAACAACTATGTATTTCTACTGACTCGATTTCCTCAGCAGATTTGATATATTCAACCAAATCCACATACTTCACCACGCAACCAACCTCTATGGCACGGTGATTACACCACTTAACACAGATCACTGAAGTTAAGCACCGTCCAGAGAGATATTACTTGATTGGTGATCACGTAGGTTCGAGTCCTCGCGATACTGGCTATTTTTGGCCAAGGCCGAGATGAATGAGGTCAATGTCGGTATCCAGTTTGTTAGTTTCCAAGGAACAGAGAATAAAACCACCGTTTCGAATGACCATAAAACAGACGCTTAAAATATCGCCACACTGAATTAACGTTTTCTTTGTCTGATCTCATTTCTAGATTTCTCAGACAGTTCAGACAATGATGAACCAAATAGAAAATGTTCCAAACTGAAAAGAAAATATCTTCAAGATGACTCAAATACCCTCAACCCAAATGCTCTCAATAGAAGAAAAAGAAATGCTCTGTCTGCCCGAGAGAGAAACCTAAGAAGACTTGAGAGCAATGAAAGAGAGCGGATGAGAATGCATTCACTGAATGACGCATTTTAAGTAAGTACCAATACCTAAGAAGACTTAAGAGCACTGAAAGAGAGTGGATGAGAATGCATTCATTGAATGACGCATTTGAAGTAAGTACCAATACCGTCAATGATCCAATTTGCAAAAGTCGTATCTGCGGACCAATAGAGTCCGAAGTCAAAAAGGTCTAAGCGATGAAATATAAATATGATAATTTGAAAACCTTGCGAACATATGCGAAAAATTTCCGCCCCTGGGCCAGTGCCCATTGTTAAAAATGGCTCTGATCAGACCAAGTAGAAAATACGAATAAACCTTTTTCAAATTTTCGTCCCGACCAGGAGTCGAAGAATCCGCTACCTCCCTGGTGCAAGCAGATTGTGATGCACACTCTGCAACGCCTTGGAATAAAGGAAACACAACACCCTGTATGAACCTCGGATCCAAACTTTATAATCACCCTGCTATAGGTATGTGTATATGAAGCCAAATTAGATCAAGCGAGTGAATGTTACATAACTTTATGTCTGGGTGAAAGGTATGCCAATAGTAAAGTTAAACAGTAGAACTTAAAGTTATAAAACAGAAAGTTCAGTCTAATTGCCAGACTAATCATCATTACAATCCTGTGTATTAAGGTTGAATTTAATGGAGTGAGGGAGGGAGTAGCGAAGTCGTCCTTCCCTCGCCAGGGGTGGATGCAGATATTCAGTTAAGGGGGGCGATCGAGGCTCCAAATTATAATCAACATGGAAGTCAGTAGTATTTATAAACATCAAATTTTAGAAAAAAATTTCGACATTCATTTTCTTCAGGTCTGGCGGAGGGCGGTGATCACCCTTATACCCCCAATCCCCCTCCTGCTTAGGGTTAAAGTGTCAAAGTAACCACACCAATAGCATTGCAGGACTGATTAGATTTGACCTTGATCTGGATTTTTGTATCATAAAAAACCATGAAACCAAACTTATTGTTATTATTATGTACTCAGTTGAGAGTATTATCCACCCTTTCTAGTGACTGTGATTTCACAGTCAAGGTTGGATTTTATGTTCATCATTCCTAATCCCCCCCCCCCCCCCCCCCCCCCCCCCCACCATGTATCCGTTTCTACCCTACGCAAACTTCCACCATGGGATCCTTACATTAATAACACATAATATAAATTTCGAAAGAATTAGAAACCAAAAATCATCTTGTCCGCCGTGATGGGCCACAGGTGCAATTGGACCCCAAATGGGACCTCCTAAGTGGCAAAAGTGGCTATCACGACGTACGGCGGACAACGGATTTTTATTTGATTTTTGGATTCTACGTATGTACTTTGAATCGTAAAATAACAAATTTCGAGGGGGAGGTGGGGGATATTTTTTTACGTGACAATTTCAAGAGTTCATAATTGAAAATAACAAATCAAAGTCGTGTTTCCTCGATTTCTTTATCCAGTAGGTAAATTCCAAGTTGTGCTAGTACATTGAACCAACCATTGTGGAGTAGCTCCACCTGATGCTTATATGAACATGATTTTAATGATCATACCACGTTGAATACACCAGTTCCCGTCAGATCACTGAAGTTAAGCAACGTCGGGCGTGGTCAGTACTTGGATGGGTGACCGCTTGGGAACACCACGTATCGTTGGCTCATACCGACATTGACCTCACCCAGGCAGGCTGGGTGAGGTCAAAGTCGGTAGCTAGTTGGCAAGTTTCCAGCGAATGGAGGGTAGAACCCCCGTCTTGAATGACCAATAGATGTTAAAGAAACGGTTAAGCAAATTAAAAAAAAAAAAAATGCTTACATGAACTTGATTTTCAATTTCAGCAACTTAGAGAAGTGATTCCACATGTTAAAATGGAGAGAAAGCTGTCTAAAATAGAAACATTAACTCTAGCTAAGAACTATATCATGGCATTAACCAATGTGATCTGTGAGATGAGAGGAGACGAAAAACCTTACACGTAAGTCATCTAATGGGGAGATAGAAGAGCGAAGTCAAGTGCCCGCAGACAATTCAGTTGAGTTGAAAAGCGATTAGTGCCAATAAAAAGTAACAGAAATGAACACAAGTTTGATGGGTGGGACGTGTTGGGAGTAATATTGGGTTAGTTTTTTTTAAAAAAAGTNAGATAGAAGAGCGAAGTCAAGTGCCCGCAGACAATTCAGTTGAGTTGAAAAGCGATTAGTGCCAATAAAAAGTAACAGAAATGAACACAAGTTTGATGGGTAGGACGTGTTGGGAGTAACATTGGGTTAGTTTTTTTTAAAAAAAAGTGGCGTTTTGAGGTCTATACAGGTCGAGAAACGTTAAATATTCTATTCGCAACCCCAAATATTCCATTCCAACAGTAATCTATATGTGGTATAGTTAGTTGTAAGTTAGGCTAATATGCTTCACTGACATAATAGTATTGAAGTGGTTGTTTCGGACTCAAAATCATAGAATTGACATAAACACCACCAAATTTGTTGAGTAGAACTTGTTGGGAGTAGTATTGGGTTAAGTTAAAAAAAAAAAAAAAAAAAAATGCGTGTTGAAGGCTGCGCAAGGTTAGGCTGGATAGCACCCATCCTAACCCCTTGCGCAGCCTTCAATATGCATGTAAAGTTTTTTGGAACCTAACACAATACTACTTCCAACACGTTCTACGCAGCTTAACAACCCGTTATTATTCCCCCATGTTCTGCATAGGATAACAAACGTGTAGGAAATATGTAATTTATATGTGGTATGCTCTGATCGCGTTTAAACGATTGTACCCCGGTGATATGATTTCTAATGTAAGAGTCAGATTTTTTTTTCTCTCTCATCTTCTCGAAATGAATTTCGTCGGGTACTCAGCTGTTTTCTATACATTTTAACCTTGATTATGATATTTATGTTTGTTTTATTTTTTAGATTCTTGGATGTAGAATGTAGCAGTGACAATGAAGTAATAAGTAATCAGGATAACTTAGGAACCAATTTGAAACAAGTAGCCCTATGACGTCACCAGAGGAACATTTTTTTTTTTTTAATTGATTTATTTTAAAAAGCTTTATCTGTGAAAATATATTATTAATTTTAAAAAGAATAAATTAAGAGACAATATTATTTTGGGATTTTTTGTGCAATTTTGAAATTTTATTTGTTTTTATTTTCACAATGAACCTTTGGAATGGGTCACTAGAAAACATTCATAGGGCTTGAGACTAAAATTTTACCTATACATGTGACTACAGGTGTAACCCGTGCTTTGCCATGGATCAATAATTTAATTCTTCCATCATGACATTTTTGAGCTTTCCTGGGGTCCCTGCACATTTTGGGGGGGCCTATTCCCATATTTTTTTTTCTTTGGAACCCAAATAGAACCAACATACCAAATTTTTTTAAATCGGTTAACGCTAATTGGCAAAAGTGACTCTTACGGCAAACGGTGCGACGGATGAACTGTTTTTTTTTATTCTATTTTTAGATTCTACGTGTGATCGCATTTACTGTTAGAAATGATGTGTTCTATATTTTATAACTTCTGTTAAAATTTGGGCAAAGTTTCTCCGGACCACCCTGTATATCACTTAATATTAGCATCTGGTAATTGCTGTACAATCCACCATGAAAAGTTCGGAAGATATATCGTTATGGTTATAGTAAAACTACTATCAGAAGAACATGATAACTATAATGAACAACGTGATAACCATGCCTGCTAAAAGTAGGTATATATTTATCTTGTTTTAATTTCTTCTCTAGTTTTTTATTAACATTCCATGGTGACATCGTTATGGTTATAGTGAAATTACTATCAGAAGAAGGCGATAACTATAATGAACAGCGTGATAACCATCCTGCTAACTGCTAAAAGTATATATTTATCTCGTTTTAATTTCTTCTCTAGTTTATTATTAGCATTCCATGATGACATCGTTATGGTTATAGTGAAACTACTATCAGAAGAACACGATAATTATAATGATAGAAGTATATATTTATCTTGTTCGAATTTCTTCTCTAGTTTATTATTAGCATTCCATGGTGACATCGGTTATAGTGAAACTACTATCAGAAGAACACGATAACTATAACTATAATGAACAGCGTGATAACCATGCCTGCTAGAAGTATATATTTATCTTGTTTTACTCGCTTCTCAATGAGTCTCATAGTTGTGTTGGATAGGCCCAAAGTATTGGCAATATTTCGTATCCGAAGTTGAGCGCCTTTCATTGTAACACCTTGTTCCCTAATATTTGCTAATATTGACATTCCAGAGTTGAGAAGTTCATCTGTCCGACTGTTAACATTCTAAAAATAAAAGAGATAATATTTATTTACATGTTGTTGTAGTGGCAGTGTTTCTTTGGAAATCAACCGTTCTTCCCATTTTTATGGGTTGGAAAAGCAATGGAAATAAGTTGATGCGATAATACGGAAGACGTAATGTATTCCAATCCAATAAATTATGACTTACTTTCATAGTGAAAAACAGAAGTTATTTGATGGTGTCATCCTCACGGGCTAAATCCACTTGGGTTGATAGTGAAAATAACACAAAAGGCAAAGCAATATTACTATGCTCATGTTTCTAATGAAATTATGATCCAGAGGTTGACATGGATCTGTGAGCCCATGTCAATTATTAGCCTCCAAGAATAGATGTACATATAAGGAAAATTATAAACTTTAGCAGCAAACAGCGACTTCTTTTGGACCGTGTTGTTGTAGTAGCAGTGTCCACCATTCTACGCCTCATCAACTACCATTGTCGGTAGATAAGGAATTGAGCTGCTTCAACTGGCTTTAGCCACAGGTCTATTGGTTGCAAAAGTGTTGGATTGTCGGGGCAGTTGAAAAGATGTACAGTGTCGTGCGGAGGTTGATTGCACTTGTTGCATTTGTCTTCAATTCCAGGATCAATTCTGTTCATGTAGCTGTTGAGTATTTTAGAGAAACCAGGGCGAAGCTGAGCAATATTGTTCTGGTTCCTCTGGGGAGATTCTTCTCATCTTGGGAGACTTCAGGTGTTCGGTGTTCAGAACACGCTTAGGACAAAAGCTGTTAGTTTCTTCTTCTACTGATCGTGTAGCTTCCATGATTTAGTTCAATGAGATCAGCTATATCTGGTTGGAAATTGGTGACTTTTTTTCGTATGCTTCTGTGTTGGTAGGTATTCCAGATCGATCATTTGGAGTAGGATCAATCCATAAATGTGGGCCGTCCGCCATGGGGCCCAGAGTGGCCCAATAAATTGCAGGAACATAATTAATTTCCATGGCAAATTTCATCAAAATCGGACAAGGCGTATGAGAATTTTCTCGGAACAAACAGACATTAAAAAAACAAAGATCTTAATTTTTAAACCACACTTCACTTCGTTCAAATCAGATTTTTTTATAGAAATGGAAAGAATGGGTTGATTTGAGATTACCGAAAAAAATTTGACTATTTTTTTTTTTTGCGATAATTGAGGATTATCATGAAAATGAATCCTATTCTATAAAGCAAAAAATAAATCAAATTACACTTTCAATTAGATTAGGTCAAAACTTAAAAGAAAATATTATGTTTGTTTGTTAACATAAACTAATTCCATTATCAAGTCACTGCTGATGCTGCAGATTATGATCTATCATTGGTGTTTTATTATCACTGTCTGTAGCTGTGCACCTTCGAGTCAGCATAAAGAGTAAGTACTTACAACAAGAGACTGCTGATGTTGGAGATTATGGTCTATCATTATAGTAGTATTTTCACTGTCTGTAGCTGTAAATCTTCGGCTCAACAACTGCTCTCTTTCTTCTTCTTCCTGCTTTTTCCTCTGTTTGGCGTATTGATAATTTCTAAACGCTGCTTGTAAATGCTGAAGATCATATTTCAATTGATCCAATTTTAATTTACTGTTTTGTCTTTTGGCAACAGGTTCTTTGAAGATCATAATGGACAGTTTTTCACAATTTCTGAAATTTAAATAATTTTCCTTTAGATTCCGCGTGTCCAATTCTATTACTTAACTTAAATAATGTGTTGTTAACGTGCTCAACGGCATTTAGTTTCAGACCAAAGAGGGCCAAAGTCACAACAGGATCACTTAAGAGTATTCTAGATGGGTGTGGGTATGGTCTGCATTCTAATAAATGGTTACAAAAATAAATAAAATTGTTACACCATATCAGCTCGGATTAATTATAAAAGTGGCGATCCTTCAATAGTACTCAGATTATCATCGTCGGACCAATGTTGACTCTACTGTGTTCAGGGTCACTTCTACTTTGAACACGGTCGAGTACATATCATTCTGACGATGATTATTATTATTAATTGTGGCGGCCTTTCCTTTCGGAATTCCAAGTGCTGCGTCCACTAGGATTATTGCACACCAGTTTTTCCACGTCTAATATCTCTCACCCAGCCCTGAAATTGCCGAACCCCTAGTGAAGTTCAGCAACGATTCTACTGGCTTAGAGTGTATCTCTATGAGTTCACAACCTGGGAACCCTAGCGTCCTGAAGCGTTGTAGAGACATATTATGGGCAATCAAATATAATGTGCGAAGCCGTCTCCTCTTCTTCTCCACACATCCTGCACATCGCTGTTCCCTTGTTGACCCCCATACTTTTTAGGTATTTCCTTAGAGCACAGTGACCCGTCAGCAGCCCAATCACCAGTCTGGTGTCACGTTTGCTGAAATTCACAATTTTCTTTGCTGTTTTCTCTGAGAGGCCAGTAATCATCCTCTTAGAGAAAGGAAGTCCCGTGACCCCGATCCAGGTCTCCTTGTGTTTCAAAGACCAAGTCTTCTATAGCTGCCTTGGCCAAACATTTGGCTATGCCAACCGCCGGCTCCGGACCATTGGATGGTGTCGAGGAACCGGCCCTGGCTAGCTCATCAGCTTTTTCATTTCCCTCAATGCCCTCGTGTTCAGGTACCCAATTTATATGGATCCTGTTCCTCCTGGACACCTCATTGAGGAGCTGTTTACACTCCCAAACCAACTTGGAGTTGGTTTAGTTTGCCTCAAGAGCCTTTAGGACTGCTTGACTGTCTGTGTAGACCGAAATTGTCCTATTGTTTAGGTCCATTTTTCTACACAGTTGCAGGTATCTGAGAATGGCATATACCTCAGACTGAAACACCGTAGTGTATGTCCCCAGTCCTATAGCTGTATCCTGGGGCCGACTCCGTAGACGCCAGCCCCCGTGACGTCCCTAGTTTTGGAGCCATCTGTATAGAATACAATATCTCCTGTTATTACATTGTCCCTTTTCTTCTTCCAATAGTCCCGCGTCTGGATGCACGTTCTTACCGATGGAGTAGGACAATGTTTTGTAGTCAGTGATCTGGTAACATGACTAGTCTTTCATTGTTGATGATAGTTTTGAATCTTGGCGATGATAGTCTGACCTTTATAATAAATCCGAATCGATATTGTTTAACTTTTATTTTTTACAAAAGTACTTTTTCAGAAGCTTTTAAAAGTTCTAATACAAGATCGAAGTAGCATCATTTGGTGTAATACATTAGAAACCAGGATCTGCATAGTCTAAATATACAGGGGGACCTTGCCGTCGGAACTCAACTTGGGCGATCTTTGGTCGAACAAATATTCCCGAGTGGACTTGGTACATAGAACCAATCGCCTTTGAAGTCCTACAAAAATATTAATTTCTACTGTTATCGGTTGGTAAATAAAATGAGCACCACCAGTCATTAAATATATGGAGTACTCTTGCAATCCATTATTTGAAGTTATTTGAGGGTGACATCCCAAGTGGATTGATAGTGTAAAATAACATAGAAAGAATCTCTGCAATATGTTTGTGTTACTGATGTAATTATATTACGCTGATTGACTTGGGCCTGGGTGCCCATGTCAATTATTAGTCTCCAATATTAGAAGTATGATGTCAATTATTTTTTTTAGCAGCAAACATAACATAGAATGATATTGCTATCGCACATGATATTGCTGATTAAGATCAATTGAAGTTGACTTATTCAATGCCTCGTATCTAGAACCTTTCAATTCTCAATCAAGGACTTTACCAATTTAGCTAACCATGATCCCTTATTACCCCATATTCCATTTTTTATGATTACCTTGAAATGGAATCCAATCTTTCTTGAATTTCACTGTCTCCATTTTGATTATTTTGAGTTCCAAATCTGTCTAAATTGTGAAAATATTCTTGGGTTTCTAAAACTGTTCGATTTGTCTGATGATATAATGCCTCCATGCTGAAAATAAAACTCAACATTCTACAAAATTGCACATTGGCTTATATTAACTTTTCTAGTACGGAACTTCTTGTATAAGTATGACTGATAGTAATGTCAAAATTCGAGGACCAACTAGAACTAAAATGGGACTCAAATAACGAAAATATTAAAATCGGTCATTACTTTTGCCTTAAAGTTTCATTAAAATCGGCCATTATAAGAGGCAAAAGTGACACGAATGGCGCCGGTGTACGGCACACTCTCAATGAAGGATAACAATTACTGCAAACTACACTGTACTGTACTAATGACAAAGTGTGGGTAAGTATACTGAATTTTATATTAGAGATGTAAAATGTAAAAGGGCCCTTATTGAGCTAGTAAAATTTCAATAGCAAGCTGGTTTCATTATTTATAAGTAAACGGGAACTTCTCAAGTATTGCTTTAAGCATTTATAGATATTTATTTTAAAACAGCTGTGGAAAGACACTTCTTCTTGACCGAACGATGTGTGATCTAGTTTTAAAACCACGATAACTCTTGAACGCCTTTTTTTCCGATTTTGATACAATACACATTAATTATGTTCCTGGGATTAGTTTTTGGACCTATTGGGCCACCTGTAACCAAATGTTAAAAACAGTTACTCAGTTGTTCTCATGAGACTGAGTGCAAGTCGGTAAAACAGACTATACATCGTGTCTTAATTTTAGATCTGACAGAAACTGGTACATTCAATGTGATAAATCGTAGAATCTTTAAGATGATGAAATAATATTTACCTTCCAAATTATATATATAACTAATCAATTTTTTAAATTAGGTAGCGTCAGTGAATAATTACAAATGCAGTCGAGAATTATTCTAACAAAGCTTCAGTGGTTCTTTTTAAGCAATATGGGAAAGAAGACACTCATTTTCAACTTGTTGATAGGCTTCAAGAATCTGTTAATACTTAATACCAACATTCTGTTAAAACGAGAGCTGACACAGTAAAGATTATTGATACAGCACTATTGAAAAATTTCAATTCAAAGATGAATAAAAAATATCTTTAATCAGTTTACGGGTGCATTTAATATTAAATTAAACAAATATTTATCTTGCTAATCAATAAACAAACTGATAATATTGATAACGTCAGTCAAAATTTCATTTCTTTATCATTCGAAATGCTGGCAACTTTTTCCTTAAATTTTGCTATATTCACAACAATAAGTTTTTTTAGCAGTATAAAATAACATGGCCATAGGTAATTGCCTCCCAAATGTTATAAAGGGTTTCATTTTCCGCTACAAAAGTGTGTTTTATGTGTTATTTTTATTTTAAGGAAGAGAAGCGAAGCGAGGATGTAATTTAATTGAAAGCAGTGAATTTGATATCCGTAAAGCTATTTATTTGAAAACCTATGCCAAAAAAATAAAATCTTCATTCACTCCCGTAAAATAATATCACTTTCCTTTGTCTTATTCAGGGCCGGATTAACCATTAGGCAGAATAGGCAGTTGCCTGGGGCCCCCGATTTTAGGGGGCCTCCGAGAAATGAAAAAAATCATTGAACATTTTCTTACAAACATAAAATTCCAAAGAATTAAATGAAAATATAATCACAACAGAAAATAATTGAAAAAATACAAAATAATCAAACAAACAAAGTGAAACCACAAACGTCACTTGAAACTTAGTTCGTTTTCATTTTAGAGATTTGGAGGAATTTTTCATTGAAATTGAAACAGTTCCAAACTTACGTTAACTCCAGATACACTGATGCACAAAAACTCATAGTCATTTGTATAAGATTCTCATGAAAGATCAATTAGCAGATGTATTTCCTAACACAGAAATAGCTCTTCGGATCTTTTTAACACTGATGATCACAAATTGTTCTGCCGAACGATCCTTCTCGCAATTAAAAAGAATCAAAGCTGCTGAAAGAGCTACAAAGCGACAAGAGCGACTAGACATGTTAGGTATACTTTGCATTGAGTCAGATTTATTGAAGAAAAATAATATTGATGATCACAAATTGTTCTGCCGAACGATCCTTCTCGCAATTAAAAAGAATCAAAG
>CM022883.1:12690854-12721164 GCA_012654025.1 Pachypsylla venusta
CACAAAGAAATATACATTTACAATATTAATATGGTTCAAAGATACCTTTGTGAAGCAGTCGAACTTTGAAGTGCAGCAGTAGTTGGTTTAATGTTTGATCGTAGAGCTGGCGAAATATTTGTCTATTGTTTAGAATACCTTGTAATGCTATGCTATCCACAAACATTGTGACATAATAACACAAAGAAATATACATTTACAATATTAATATGGTTCAAAGATACCTTTGTGAAGCAGTCGAACTTTGAAGTGCAGCAGTAGTTGGTTTAATGTTTAATCGTAGAGCTAGCGAAATATTTGTCTATTGTTTAGAATACCTTGTAATGCTATGATGTCCACAAACATTGTGACATAATAGCACAAAGAAATATACATTTACAATATTAATATGGTTCAAAGATACCTTTGTGAAGCATTCGAACTTTGAAGTGCAGCAGTAGTTGGTTTAATGTTTGATCGTAGAGCTGGCGAAATATTTGTCTATTGTTTAGAATACCTTGTAATGCTATGCTATCCACAAACATTGTGACATAATAACACAAAGAAATATACATTTACAATATTAATATGGTTCAAAGATACCTTTGTGAAGCAGTCGAACTTTGAAGTGCAGCAGTAGTTGGTTTAATGTTTGATCGTAGAGCTGGCGAAATATTTGTCTATTGTTTAGAATACCCTGTAATGCTATCCACAAGCATTCTGACATAATAACACAAAGAAATATACGTTTACAAATTAATATGGTTCAAAGATACCTTTGTGAAGCAGTCGAACTTTGAAGTGCAGCAATAGTTGGTTTAATGTTTGATCGTAGAGCTAGCGAAATATTTGTCTAGTGTTTGAAGTTTTTCCATAAATTTATTGGCAGTGCAAAACTATAGATTTGAGCTCTCTGTATGTGAATATTGAACATCAAAAATTTCAGCCCATTACAATACTTTTTTTTTATTAAAAAACTAGATTTTTACTTTCCTTATCCTATAAAAAGGAAAGTATTGCATTGGGCTGAAATATTTATATCGAGTATTCAATGCGAAAACATGTTTTGAAGGCCTCAGTGCCCAAATTTGGAGTTTCAGCCATTAAACCCAATGGTGTGTGTTTGTCTGTCTGTCGGCCAGTCTCTGTACGAAATATCTCAAGAGCGGCAAGCGCTAGATACTTTACATTTAGTATGCATGTTAATAATTATACTCATTTACATGGAACACATCATCATAGATTTGTATTAAGACATGTGATGTACACAACATGATATTACGAGTATTTTATTGTAGAAATAAAATACCTTTTTCGAGTAAATGAACACGCAAAGTAAGAGACGGGATTTAATTTTGCACTTCAAATTTATGTCGAAGGTTATTTATTAATTGTCCAACAATGTAATGACTACTTACATAGGTAGATATCAGTAATAGTGGCAGTTGAATATTTCATATTTTGAGTGGGGGAAGTCTGACTGTAAGCAAGGGTAGAGTGACAAACACGAATTTTTGAATTAAGAAAATGGGTAGGCAAGGCCGTACCCCCCCGGGGGTGGGGTTATGTGGTCTAGAACCCCCCCCGATTTTTTTTTTTAATTTATGCATGACTTATGTAATATTGTAAGGTGTAACTCATCATTACCACCACCACCATTTCTTCCTATTTCTGCCTAACCCAGGTTAGGTGAGATCAATGTAGGTAGCTGGTTTGTGAGTTTCTAGCGAATTGAGGGTAAACATACCGCCTCCAGTAAACTTAGATGCAAAAAAATGGTGGTGTCAAAATTAGACATTACTTTGTTTGATCAACTGCTTGAAAGTCAGGCGTGGGTTTTACCGTAAAACCCCCGTCTCGAATGATCAATAGATGTTAGGGAGACTTTAAAAAGAAGAAGAAGAAAAAAAAAAAAACTGCCGATTAAAAGTTTTCCAAAGAAATTTCTTTAAAAAGTTTATTTTGAAGTTCATGAAGTTTTTTATTTTTTACAGGGAAAAAAAATTGTTTTTTTTTTTTAGAATTTTGTAAAATTTGATTTTCAAATTAATAAATCATTATGTAGCCCACTCGCCTCTTGGTAGTTTAAAGAGTGCCATCATTATGTGTGTTCATTTTTTCATGAATAATAATAATAATGGATAGTAATTTATTGCCCGATTTCTCAAAAACTCTTTCCTCACTCTTATTTCCAAATCAGGTACAACCTTAACAATAGTAATGCTATAGGATCACTCTTTCCTTACACTCTTTTCTCTTTGATTGTTCAATGAACTAAGAGAGCAAGGAAAGAGTGATCCTATACCTAGCATTACTATTGTCAAGGTTGTACCTGATTTGGAAATAATAGAGTAAGGAAAGAGTGATCCTATAGCATTACTATTGTCAAGGTTGTACCTGATTTGGAAATAAGAGAGTAAGGAAAGAGTGATCCTATAGCATTACTATTGTCAAGGTTAGACCTGATTTGGAAATAAGAGAGTAAGGAAAGAGTGATCCTATAGCATTACTATTGTCAAGGTTGAATCTGATCAAACATAATAACACACACTTAAATTTAAACATTTTGTTGTTTCAGATTTTCATTGATCTCTTTTGAACATTGATCAGATGGATAATATTACCATTCAATCCAATCAACAAAATAATAAAATCAAACATAATAACACATATTTAAATTTAAACATTTTTCTGTTAAAAGTCGCCCTCATTTGGCCACTCGAAAATGATTTCTACCGTACATCGTACCAATGTGTACAAGGATTTACTTCAATCGCTCTATTGTATGTGTCTATCGCTCAAATTATGGCAATCTTAAAAACAAATGATTTGAAAATGATTAGTGCAACGGTTGATGTATTTACACTAACAGCGTCTGCCCTATATAAACAACTTTTTGTGATGTGGAATATAAATGCTATGAAATATATGGTTAGGGAGATACACGAAGTATTTCATGAACAGCCATTAGTATCTTACAAGAAGGAGAAAGGTGAGTTCTGAAGATTTACTTACCTTCCGTGTTCATCATGGAAAGTGATGGTGGTGGAAGCATGGGCTAACCTGACCTATATGGTTAGGGGGATATATGAAGTATTTCATGAACAGCCACTAGTATCTTACAAGAAGAAGAAAGGTGAGTTCTCATGATTTACTTACCTTCTGAGTTCATCATGGAAAGTGATGGTGGTGGAAGCATTGGCTAACCTGAGCTATATGGTTAGGGAGATACAGGAAGTATTTCATGAGCAGCCACTAGTATCTTACAAGAAGGAGAAAGGTGAGTTGTCAGTGGAACGCATGAGACAGAAATAAAATACATTAGTGGTTGTCTGAGGATCTCAACCCTGAGCACTTAGAATGTCCAAATCTACATCCATGACTGACTCGTAATCAACGTAACCCGTCGATGCTTAAATCAAGAAACTTGCTACTTTGGAACGCAGATTNAGGAGAAAGGTGAGTTCTCAAGATTTACTTACCTTCTGAGTTCATCATGGAAAGTGATGGTGGTGGAAGCATTGGCTAACCTGAGCTATATGGTTAGGGAGATACAGGAAGTATTTCATGACCAGCCACTAGTATCTTACAAGAAGGAGAAAGGTGAGTTGTCAATGGAACGCATGAGACAGAAATAAAATACATTAGTGGTTGTCTGAGGATCTCAACCCTGAGCACTTAGAATGTCCAAATCTACCCATCCATGACTGACTCGTAATCAACGTAACCCGTCGATGCTTAAATCAAGAAACTTGATACTTTGGAACGCAGATTCCTTTTGCAATATGAGTACGACATAAGAAAGAAGAAATCTAAATTTCAAACAGAAATATCGCTGAAAATGACGCTTTTTGGCACCTTTTTTCTCCAATGTTTTACAGGTAAACTAAAGGAGATAACAAAAGTGACCAGGAATATAATATCTAAAAATTAAAATTTTATGGTTTCTCCCCCCCTTCAATTTTTGCCCGGTTTTCACGTCCAAAAAATCGTACCATTTTTGGATGATTGAGGAAACAGAAATTCGATACAAAGTTGTTCCGAAGCACAAAAAATAAAGTCCTTTTAGAGGTTAAAGAATCAGCCAATATTTGAAGTAGAAGAGATGAAAAAAAAAATCCTTGTAACGCTGTGACGAACACTTAAACATTGTGAAACACAAGAGTGTACCACAAAGAATTACTATTTATTTTTTATTTATATTTTTATAATAAACTAGCTGTTTCGCCCGTGCTTCGCTACGCCTATAACTTGGCGCCTTAGAGGCATGGCCGTTCCCGTGCTAATAGTATTCTATGTTTCCCCTTACAAAAATCGAAAAAACGGCCATAACTAGAAAACGGTTGGACCGTTTTTTGCAAACTGTGTTCCAAATTAAGGAATAAAAGGTCACCTAAAAATTTCTCGCTTTGATATGTTGCCGCGACAAAATTTAAGATATCGGACCATGACCGGCTGAATTCGGTCAAAAATCGAGACCGTTTTTTGCAAACTATGTTCCAAATTAAGGATTAAAAGGTCACCTAAAACTTTCTCGCTTTGAGTTTATATGGTGCCGCGACAAAATTTAAGATATCGGACCATGACCGGCTAAATTCGGTCAAAAATCGAAAAATCGGCCGTAACTCGAAAACGGTTCGACATTTTGAAATTCTGATATTTTTCCTGGGGTTTCAGCCTATGGTTTTGGGGGGTCCATTCCCATCAATTCTCACCGTTTTGGCTAAACAATTAGTGATACATACACACACACATACATATATTTAGCGTTACATTGAGTTTTATTACTATAGATTTATTTACATTTTTTTTCATTTTGTTTCAAAGGTCACGCTAAATTTTCTATGTTAAAACATTTGAAATATGCCAAACATTATTCTGTGATTCACGTTATGTCTGCTTTCTTATTGGGAATTTTATGGTCATTCTGTCCTTTATTGGTAAAACCAAAACTGTATTACAATATAGATCAAGAACCATATTATAATACAACTCAAGTACTTCAAGAAAATATAAACAAAACATTACAAGAAATTCAATTGAATGCGAACATTGTAACAAGTATTGATACTAATAAAGCTGAAATAAATACTTCTGAAGATTTGGTTAATAGAATGACAGCTGCTGTGAAGGAAAATGAATATTTAGAAAACATTCAAGTTACAACATTGAAAGATATTGACAGAATTATAAAAAATGATGATACAAAGAATTTTAATTCTGAGAAAACAATTTTAGAAGAGATCATTGAAAATTTAAATGAAATTATGTATGATTTGGAATTAAATAAAACAGAAGGGGAACTCAGTCACAAGAATAAAGATACATTCAATGAAAATATAACATTAGAAAATAATTTACAAGAACCAAAGAAAAATCAGAATATATCTCTGGATAAAGGAACCCATGTTCATGAGATTATGAACAGTTTAAAAGAAACTCATAGTGATTTGGAAATAAAAAGAAATAAAAAAGAAGAGGAACAAACCCTCAATGACAAAGAAAAAGCTGAAAATTTCAACGAAAAAAGAAAATTCAAAGATATAACTCGACCATCAAAGAAACATGTTTACAAATCTCTAGATGAAAGACCTATTATGCCAATGAACGTATGGACATATTTTAATTTCTATAATAGTCCCATTTATGAAATCCTGTTCACATTGGAATTCTATACGATGACTATTAGCTGTGTGATTTATTTAGCAATTGATGCATTTTATTTTTCAATTATTTACATAATATGTGGACAATTACAATTGATTCATGAATCTATGAAGAATTTATTTCCATCTGTTGAACAAGAAGAAATTGAATTCAATGATAAAAACAAGAGAGATGTTATTAATAAGATAGATAATTTGAAATTAAAAGAAATTATTGTTCTTCATGCACAAGTGTTGAAGTAAGTTAATATTTATTTGGTTCATTAATTTTCAAAATGAAGCCAGCGTCAATGGCACGTTGAATACACCAGTTCCCGTTAGATCACTGAAGTTAAGCAACGTCCAGCGAGGTTGTACCATGTGGGTGTCTCGTGGTTTCGTGCCCTCGTGATGCTGGCTATTTTGCCGGCCCAACCCAGGATGGGTGAGTTCAATGTGGGTAACTGGTTTGCAAGTTTCCATCGAATGCAGGGTAAAGCCCCCGTCTTGAATGACCAATAGATGTTAAAGAGACGTTAAGCCAAATTTTTTTTAAAAAAAAAATCAAAATGAACTTTTGGAATGCATCACTTAAAAAATGATATTTTAACGTGTTCCACATATATGCAAGGAAAAGATACACATTTTTAGCCAGCGTCTATGGCACGTTGAATACACCAGTTCCCGTTCGATTACTGAAGTTAAGCAACGTTCAGCGAGGTTGTTCCATATGGGTGCCCACGTGGGTTTGCGCCCTCGTGATGCTGGTTAATTTTCCGGCCCAGCCCAAGCTGGGAGAGGTCAATGTGGGTAGCTGGTTTGCAAATTTCCAGCGAATGGATGGTAAAACCCCCGCCTCGAATGACCAATAGATGTTAAAGAGACGTTAAGCCAAATCTTTAAGCCGTTAAGCCAAGTTAACCTACAATAACAACTCTGCTCTTTCTCTTGCAATGCAAAGAGCACCTCAAAGATCGTCATGCCCTTAATATTGATTATTACTTGGTCTTCCAATAGGTCTTATTTTGATCTACTGACCCAAAATCCTTAATGTTTGAATTCAACCTAAACTCGACCGATTTTCTTTTTGTAGGTTGATCCGATTTTTGGAGCAAACATTCACCTCTACAATAATGGTTGATTTTCTGCACGCTATTATTTCGTTGAGTTTTGCTTTATTTCAATTTCAAACATCCGAAGGTATGGTGGAGCTAACCAAAATGTATACATTTCTTATCATCTGTATTCTGCATCAATTTTTAAATAATTATTTTGGTGAAATTATACTTTATTGGGTAAGTATCTGAATGTATATTTCAAAAATTTTATACTTGAACGTGACTCCAGGAATAAATGGTGACTGAACTAGTCTTGTACTCGGGACATCCGGGTTCGAATTTGTCACTGTGGTTTGGATTTTTTGGGGCCCACTCGGCCTCATGAGGACAATGAGTAGCTATGGAGATAAATGTGCATGGCGACTGTAGATAAAGTTGAAAAATTCAAAGTAATTGGATAAAGATTGATATTGGTAAAATCCTATAATGCTGCAGTTGTGACATAATAGGTACTCATAACACGAACAGCATTTATTATAAATTTTATCTTTGAAAAAAGAGCCTTTCGGGCTTTCTATAGTCTTGAGGACATAACTCATTGCAAAGAATATTTTATTTAAAAAAGTTTTTTAGATACCTGCTCGTATGTGCAAAACATAAACATCTTTTATCGACAATTGCAACACGTGGAAAGCTAAAGATTCAACTAAAGATCTTTATGGAAATGTTTTTTGATCAAATTTATAACAAATGATAATACATTTTAATAAAAGTATTTAATTCAATTTACTGGGGACTACTCAGGCAAATGCTTCAGTTGAGAAGATTCCATCAATTCATCATTATCAAGAACTCAAAAAATTTCAGACTCAATATGACCAATAGAATACCTGCCGTGGAGAAAAATCTGCAACCTCTATGTAAGATGAGAGAATAAGGAGAAAATCAAGCATCGAATACAAACAACCTAAAGGGGGTCAGAACGATAACGCCTGACGTCGTGAACGCTAGGGAACTTGAGTTATTTTTGGTCGTCATATGTGAAAAAACACTGCACCTCTGTGGTGTTGGGTACTGCCCACAAAGTACTATAATAAGAACCACCCTACGTCTTAGAAGCGGGCGTATCAAAAAACATTTTTAAAAAATAATGTTTTTTTTCGGCACAGTGTTGGATGTCTGTTGAAGATTTCGAATGATGACGCATGCACCTAGGGCCCAAGGGGGAGGGGTCTCATAGATTCTGCTCCCTACTGTCTGGATGTTCCATAATGATACACACCATGTACCTTGGATCGAAGAGGGGAGGGATCTCAGATTCTGCTTCCTACTGTCTGGATGTTCCATAATGATACACACCATGCACCTAGGGTCGAAGGGGGGAGGGATCTCATAGATTCTACTCCCTACTGTCTGGATGTTCCATAATCCATAATGATACACACCATGCACCTAGGGTCGAAGTGGGGAGGGATCTCATAGATTCTGCTCTCTACTATCTATATTTTCCATAATGATTTCATAAATCCTAAATTCCATCTGTTAACTAGTACTTTGAAAATGCTTGTTTTTATGTGTGCACTTTTATTTCAGCAAACCATAATTTCTCACTCAATCTATGAAACCCCGTGGTATCTGAGAGACAAACAATTCAAACGATCAGTTGGGGTCATTACGTGCAGAACCAATGTAGCCATCCACATGAATGGCCTCAAGATGTATGTGCTTTGTTTGGCGTCGTTTATTGAGGTAAGATCATCCAATTTGTTGTATGGATATTTAGGCCCGCTCTTTAACCGGACGATGTGAGGTGTACATTTAACATTAAGATTTTCCTTTATCTTTCCGTATGGTATTCAAGAATTATCGTTCCCCGATAATTCTTGAATATCTTCTCAGAATTTGTTGTAACTTGGTATGAACATTCATTAAATTCTTGGAATTAGCTAAATGGTTGATACAGGCCATATTGGGCCATCAGGGGCCAAATAGTTGGCTTTTTACGGGCATTTAATGATATTTTTTCTTATATCAAACGTAACGCTAGTTTTGCAACGCCAAAAAAAAAATAAAAATAGCCTGATTTTATAAAGTAGGTAGTGCACATCAGAGTACTACTAGATTTTTCAATTCATGCAATGTGTTATGCAGGGTGTTCCATCCCAATAGCCCCACATTTCTTATCATGGCATGACCTGTAGCTTTGTCATCTCAACGTGAAATTTCCCGCTTGTCATAAATCCGCTGTCAAAAATGGATTTTATTAATATACTAGCTCTTTCGCCCGTGCTTCGCTACGATTCTTATATTACTATCTTTGTTTTTCAAGAACAATGGAAATTGGGGGGGGGGGNAGTCGGGGGGGGGGGGGTATTGGTTTGTGTCCGCCCTGTATATTGCAACCTTTAAAAACTAAGATTTAAATGTTTCGCCAAGCGCGTTAGGGGCACGGTCTTTCTGAATTTTTAGTATTTTCTAAATTTTATTTTTCCCGATCCCGGTTTCGAACTCGTAACTCTGGAATGACTGGCCATACCTTTGCGGAAAGTATCCTAAAAAAAGGTCTAAAGGGCCACCTAAAACTTTCTCGCTTTGAGTTGGGGTCTTAGATCGTGATTTTGGGGGGGAGGGGTCCATTCCCATAATTTTTTCGCCATCTGCTACCGTTTGGGCTGTGGTATTGTAACAGACAACCCCTCATACATAAGTACACACAAATTTCTGTTTTATATACAGGGTGAGGCCCGGAAATGCCCTTTTTTGAAAATGCTCCTGTATCGCAACGAAAAATCGTAGGTTGACGGGGCTAGTTTCCCTGGACACAAAATTAATGGAATTTTCCCATTTTGTGAAAAGATTTTAACCAGTAGCTTTTTTCTTTTGGAAAACACAAGTTTTCACTTTTCCGTTTTTGAGGAATATTTCTTCACCTCTAAGTTTATTTTTTTTGCAATTTTTTCAAACCCCTTTATCAAAGAAAGATGAGGTGGTCCAAACACAAATCTTTTGTAGTGGAAGCATACTTCTCTTACGGGCATTCCATTATGGCGACACGGCGTGCATTCCGAGTTCGTCTCAGAATTCCACCCAGAGGTGCTCTTCCCGTTCGCAAAACAATGTTGCTTGGGTAGAGAATTTCAGAACAACGAGAAGTGTGAATGCACGCCTTGTCGTCACAATGGGATGCCCGTAAGAGAAGTATGCTTCCACTACAAAAGATTTGTGCTCTTTGGACCACCTCATCTTTCTTTGATCAAGGGGTTTGAAAAAAATGCAAAAAAATAAACTTAGAGGTGAAGAAATATTCCACAAAAACGGAAAAGTGAAAACTTGTGTTTTCCAAGAGAAAAAAGCTACTGGTTAAAATCTTTTCACAAAGTGGGATTTTTCGTTGCGATACAGGAGCATTTTCAAAAAAGGGCATTTCCGGGCCTCACCCTGTATTAACATTTCATAATAATAATTTTTAATCTGAATGTTGTAAATATTTTTATTATTACTACTATTTGTTAAATATTAGACTTGATTCGCTTATGATTTCTTCTTTCAGTTTCTGCGAAGAATTTTCTCCTACTATACTGTGCTTCGTGAAATTTCAAAATAAAAGAATTATTATTTATCGAATAGCATGGAATCGATCTTGTATCAACTTTAACAAAATGGTTGAAAGTTAATTAGGTATTTATTTTTAGTTAGACGCTTATCCTAATCACAAAAAGTATAATAAAAACGAATTGCGAATTGTATTTGTGTTGACGTAAGAATCGTCACATTGAGCAAAACTCCGCCAAATACGAGGTGTGGCTATTAAATAACGAGACTGAGCGCCAAGAGGGCGCCCTAGAGGGGTAGGGAAAAAAACGAGTAGTGCGTTGGGTATCTAGAAATCTTCTCTATTCACTTACCAAAACACGTCACTATTATAGTATTTGTGCAGTAGCGGTTTGAAAGTGTGAAGAAAAACAGGAGCAATCTATCAATCTCAAATTTCTCGTTAAATCGAAAAAAACTCCGACTGAGTGCTATAAATTGTTGCTATGGGGAGAATTTTCTACCTCGTACGCGTGTTTTTGAAAGGTGAAAGCACTTCAGAGAGGGCCGAGAGAGCACTGAAGATGGCCAGCCAGCACTGAAGATGCCCAGGTCGCCTCAAATCAAAATTCAAGGCAATGTTGATTTTTTTTTTCGACATTAACGGTATCGGGATGACTGAATGGGTTCCAGAGGGTCAGACTGTCAACCAGACTTACTATTTGTCAGTTTTGTTAACACTGCGAGAACGAGTTTGTAAGAAACGGCCCGAGTTATGGAAGAACAACTCGTGGATTTTGCACCAGGACAACGCACCTGCCCATAATGCGCTATCTGTGAAGCGTTTTTGGCTGATAANTTATTTTAAAAATAAAAAAATCTAGTGTGAAAATCACACGACTGTTCACTGTCCATATTCATTTTTCATATAATTTCCTAACTAAAGAATTCCGTAAAAGCAAGGCCGTACCCAGGGGGGGTCTGAGGGGTCCAGACCCCCCCCCCGAAATTTCATTATTTTTTTTTATGCATGACTTATGTAATTTTGTAAGGTGTAACTTATTATCACCACCACCAACAGCAACAAGAAAAACAACAACAACGACATCATCATCAACAACATCAACTACAACAACATCATCAACAACAATAACAGCAACAAGAACTTTATCAACAACAACATCACCTTTTTATGATCATGATTTTGGAGATAAAGTTGTCTAAATTTTTTTTTACATCCTATAACACGGTCTCTTGTTTTGAGCTTTCATGTGAAAGTTCATTTTTTGGAATCCAAAAAAGGTTTCTCATCTATTTAAATCATCAAAAGTGTTCCTTTTGATTATTTATTAGGAACACAAAGTCAAATCTCAAAAGTAGGCCGTTTAGAATTTTTTTTTTGGGTAGAAAGTCTGAACTTTTAGTTGTTGTTGTTTTACATAAATCCATGTGCTTAGAGCTGAGAGAGTGATTTGTTTTATTATTTTCAATAATGAACTTTTGAAATTGTCACGAAAAAAAAAAAAAAATACACCCTCCATTCAAAATTTGATATTTTACGTTTCAAGGAACGTAGAATCCAAAAATCTAATAAAAAAATCCGTTTGTCAGCTAAAAGTTGTTGGGTCCGTTAGACCTCAAATGGGACCTACATACCGAATTTCATCAAAATCGGTCAACGCTAAGTGGCATAAGTGCACTGCACGTCGGAAGTGCACTTATCCTTGTGTGCCCCCTGTGTGGCGCACACAGGGTACTGGGGAACGCCTTCCCCCGTATCGGCGGACGAACGGATTTTTTTTATTCGATTTTTGGATTCTACATATATTGAAACGTAAATGTCAAATTTGAGGGGGGGGGGNGGGGGGGGGGGGGGTAAATTTTTTTGGCCGGTAAAAACATAAACCCATGTGTTACATTGGCATAGTTTTTTTTACTAAACTTTATTTCATTGAATTATGATGTCTTATGCATAATAAATAAAATATTATGTTGTTATCTACATACCCACTTACATAATACATAGTTCAGTACATAGGTAGGTACTGTTATATTGTTATTCACCAAAATACTGTTATTTACTCAAATACTTGCATGAGTTTGGTTCTTTTTAAAAGTTTCTTTTCTTAAAACTTTTTTTTACAAATTTTATTTTTTCGAGTTATATTAATATTTCATGTAAAAAGTCATATATTGTTTGATAAAGTCAGATTTTGGAGAACACAAAATTATTCTAACAACATTATTAAACGGAACCAGTCATTTCTGAAACCCCATAACTCATTATTTTTTGAAATTGATATTTATATTAATGCCAGCGGAAAGAGGAGATGAAAACGCATTGTTTCTTCTATAAACCATGACTAAGACACAGAACATACATAAAAGGAAGAAATAATGTATGAGTTGAAATCGCTAGACACTTTTGAAATGAATTAGGTAGGGTCTTAGATTTTGCGCCGCCAATTTGAATGTACAGTCCTGGATCTTACAGAATTTTAGGGGACAACATCAACCTAGCGTTAATAACAATTATTTTGCCAGTTAACCAAACGTTCTTCTTGATAGCAAGCGTCGAAATAAAACAATAAAAATATTTCAACTCAAAGGTTAAAATAAATGAGTGACACACGGAGAAGAGTCCAAAGGTCTTTTCATGAACGCAGCACTGAAAATTTCAATTAAAAATGTAAACAAAGATGGGAGCCTGGGGGCGGTAAATTTCAATTTTTTTGAAGTGTGATATTTAAGTGGCGATAAAAACATTTCAAAAAAAAGAAAACACTATAAAACACCATAATTAGATATAAACCATCAATTACATATGAAAAAAAAAATATATATTTAAGTAAGTAATAAAGAAAAAAAATAAAAAAGGGTCCATCGACGAAAAAAAATAATGTCCGCCTGGTCTGCCATTCCAAAAAGGTGTTAAAGACCCTAATTTTACAAAAAATGTCTACCGATTTTTGTACGGAGCTGAGCTGATGCCCTCAAAAATTTGTACGAATCTGATTCCCTCAAAAATTGTGACATAATAACACAAAGAAATATACATTTACATTCTGAGTTCAAAATTAGATCACCTTAACTGAAGACCTGTGTCAGCCCATATGAATACTACTGATTTTTATATGAACGCACAAATATGAACCCCCATCTTGTGATACATTTTCAGAAAGCCAATAAAATTAGAAGTACTTTGCACAAAATTTTACACGTCTAGCGTGTTTGTTTTCAAAAATTTTAAATTTCCAAGACATGACTTCCAAGAGTGTCTAAAACTAGGCGAATTATTTGCAATGGGATATTGAATAATTCCATGGGACACCAATATCGAGTTTTTCAGACATACATTTTTTTCGGGGGCGGAATTTATGTGACCCTGAGGAGCCAGTTGTTAATGAACGCATCCCAAGAGTTATAACTTATAATTAGGTAAATTTCTCCAATTAAGGCCCGTATCTTTTATCGGGGATGTGTACGTACCGTGATCAACGAGAGTAAGAGAAAAAAAAAATCACCCAGTAAAACTAGGTGAATTTTTTTTCTCTTGGAAATTTCAAATGCCACCATTCTGAAACCAAACATGCTAGACGTGTGAAATTTTATGCAAAGTACCTCTAATTTTATTGTCTTTCTGAAAATGTATCACGAGATGGGGGTTCGTATTTAAAAAAAGACATGCGACTCGCCCCTGAAAAATTCGTTACACCATCAGGTGGTTTAATTTGGGATATAATACCATGCAAAATTTCAAAACTCCACATAAAGCCGTTCAAAAGATATTGAGGTGGTCTCGGACTTTTGGGACACGCAGAATAAGTTGGAGCTCGATCGCCCCTTCTCAAATGGGAACCTGTTTCTGCCCCTACATTCGAGAGTTTTTTAAATTGAAAGTTTTTTTTTTCACCTCCCTTGGTTTTATTTATCCCATTTTCCGGTACGTATGTATTAGATTAGATAAAAAATAAATGAACACAACTTAATCAATGATGTGGTCAAATGAATGAAGATTCTGTACAAGATGTCTCAAAAGTTACTTACAACGATATACGCATGTCTTTAAATTAATATTTATGATTTTAATTTATAGCCAGGAATTTTAGAAAAATAAATAAATGAATAGTTCTAAACTTTGCTGAAAATGTAAAATTATTATTAGTCGTCTGTGGCACGTTGAATACCACCAGTTCCCGTTGAATCACTGGAGTTAAGCAACGTCCAGTGAGGTTGTACCATGTGGGTGTCCACGTGGGTTCCCGCCCTCGTGATGCTGGCTATTTTTCCTGCCCAACCCAGGCTGGGTGAGGTCGGGTAGCTGGTTTGCAAGTTTCCAGCGAATGGAGGGCAAAACCCCCGCCTTGAATGACCATTAGATGTTCAAGAGACGTTAAGCCAATTTTTTTTTCTTTTTTTAAAAAAAGATTATTATACCTCCATCGTCAATATTATAAAAAGTCTGAAGGTGGAGAGTTGCAAACCCGTCCGCCATTTTGTATATTATGTCCTTTTTTGCATATATCTCGGGAACGGTTAACTTTATTGAATTTATTATTGAACGTTAATGAACGACAATTAAATTTTCAACAAGATTACTTCTGTACATTTCTGTCGGATCCCTGACTGTTTTCGAGATAGTCTAGGAAATGAATGATTTTACATTTAAAATTATATTTTGGTTCAAGTAACTATTAAGTCCAACTTGTATAACAATCAAATCATTGTTGTATTTAATTCAAGAATAAATCATTTACAAAATATTCTTAAAATAAATATAAAATAATAAATATTTAAATTTAAAACATTCTTTTTACTTGTCGAATCATAAAATAAGTTCAGAGAATTACAATCAAAAATTGGTCAGTAACGGAGAAAATCCGGACAAAGGTCTTATGGTTTTATATCTAAATTTAAAACATTCTTTTATTTGTCGAATCATAAAATAAGCTAAGAGAATTAGACTCAAAAATTGATCAGTAACGGAGAAAATCCGAACAAAGGTTTCATGGTTTTAATCGCTTCGGGTATGACCCAATATGGATATATTTTTCTCCTCTCCTCCTCCATGGCAGTGGGGTAAATGTATCAGACCGAGATAAGGTCATTTTTGTTTATTGGCCCCGTTCATCTGGTTCCAAAATATTGAAAATATGGTACAAGAGCAAAAAAAAAAAAAAANGGTGCCTATTTCATTCTTATCTTAAAAAAAAAATATTGTCTTTTATTTTCTATCTGAGAAAGAGCGAGTAATTTTTTTTGGACATTTCAAACGCCTTGATATGTTTTAAGGTACCCGCGAGTGGAATCCAAAAATCGAAGAAGAAGAAAAAATAATTGTTCACCGCCGCCCTCTACCCTGTACACCACCAAGCCCGACGAGAGGGGAGATTCCCCCCCAGGTCCGAGATTTCCTAAGAGGCCCGGTGAGAAAATTATCATAATGAAATTTTTCAAGTTTTTTTCTGAATAAAAAATAAATCAACTTAAAAGTTTTGAAAAAAATTCAAACACAGAAAATCAGAAATTTTGCAATAGTGGGCTAATATGGGACAATCATGGCTATTGCGCGACACTGATTTTAAAATATAGTGCAACCTTTCAGCTTGTATAGCAATCATAAATATTTTTTCGTAAACAGTAACATCCCAAAATCGAATTATGTGTTGCCAAGAAGAAGCCTACACGCCTTTTCACAACAACTACGTGAATTGCATACTTTTACTATTATTACTGCCATACGGCGATTTTAGAATAAGAATGACAGAGGGGCTCGTAATTTTTTCCCCCCGGCCCGGGTTTTCTACGGCCCTGTACACCACACTTTAATTTATACGTGCCTCTGGATCATTTTGACTGGACGACTTTTTTGTCGTGACGACTGACACACGCGTAATGAGGCATCTCCATTTAATTACATATGTCATCACTGGAGCACTTCTCGATTTTTATTGTGGTCATTTTTTTTTTTTTTTTTTTTNTCAAAATCCAAAGTTTTTTTTTATCGTGAGCAGTAAATTGTTCGTAATGGGAACACTCTAATTTGTATGCATGTTCCAATTGTTCCACACTACAAAAAAAATAAAAAAAAATAGAAAGGACAAAAACTCTGCCAGTGTAACACATGGGTTTATTATTTTACTGGCAAAAAAAATACCCCCTGAAAATTTGGTATTTTACGTTTGAAGGTAGGTATGTAGAATCCAATAATTGAAAGAAAAATAAATTAGTTTGCCCGGCGCGACTTTCACCAACCTACATACCAAATTTCAATAGAATCGGTCAACGCAAAATGTCAGAAGTGCATATCCACAAGTTCTGTTCCAGTAATTTCATATTCACCCAGTTCAATATCTTTACCCGCAAAGTACCCATCTCGGCGGACGGTGGTTGTGCGGTGGATGAACGGATTTTTTGTTTGATTTTTGGATTCTACGTACTTTGAAACGTAAAATTTTGAGGGCGAGTATTTTTTTATTCGAGACGATTCCAAAGGCTCATTATTGAAAATAGTAAACAAAAATTGTGAAGTGCTGGTGGGAACGGTGTTGAATGATGTGATGAACACAAGTTGTGAAACGCTCACAACAGTGTAGGTACCACAAAGAAGTCATACCAACAAAACCTATTATTATTATTTTGATTATTAAGTTAACGACAAAGTAAATGAAAGCATCAAGTAACAGAGAGCAAACTTAAATTATATATTATTATCTTAAACGATGTAACTTTAATGTTTTGTGTAGCTATCACATCACGAACCCTAACTAAAAAAATAAGCTTGCATATCCTATATTTTATTTAAGACATTTTAAGCTGTTCTTTTCAAGGTCAACTGAAGTAGGATTCACACAGCAGAGTGACATTGTCGTTACTGGCACATGATCCGCCCGGCAAAACAAAAAATATTCTTCCAGGAAGTTGGAGGAACATGTTCATATCAGACAGACCTGTGACAGTGCAGCACTGTGAGCTCACGATCAGCGAGATTCAGTTGCCGGCACTGTCACTGCTTAGTGTGAATGCTCCTTTAAGTTCCCAAGATTGTAATAAGATTCCTGTTAGAAATACTCAAACTTCTTCTGTTTTTAATTATTTTGGTCTCGGTCGTTTGAGAACCCAATCTTGTGAAAACCTTTTACCACAATGAGGATTACAAATAATGTACCTAAAATTATGTGAAATTGATCATTGGGCCTCTTCACGGTCCGAGTCCGCCTGAGCTGATGGTGTTAAAATATAATGAAAGTTTCTTCTGATCATTTCTACATTTCATTTTGCAAAAACGGGATGAAAGGTATTAGAGAAAATATCAGAGAAAATAGGGAAGACAAAACAAAAACCACCCTCATTTACATCAATTCATTCCTTAGACAAAGTAGTCTACTTGAAGTTTAATGATGATATGCAAAGATATTTGCTACGAAATAAGACAAGTATGCGGCTGTGTGCGAGCACTCTAAGAAGGATGTTAAAGACCTCGTGGAAGCTGAATAGATAATCTTAAACTCTAATATGACACAAAAAACATTTTCCATATTTATTCTCACTTCACTTGACAAATGAAGTTTTAGTGTTCTATTTATGCAACCATTTTCATAAAAATTTATACAATTTCGAAGAGAAATTAAAGTATTTTTTTTTTATCAAGGCATCGTCAATAATTTTCTTAGACTAGTAAATTGTCGTTTGAACAAGCAGGACCTTTAGATGGCCAATTACATGCTCCAATCTTGTTATCATAAGCTAAATGGATGGGACATTTGAATTCATGAAGAGTGTATTTCTTTTTCCATTCATCCCAGTTACATTGATAGAATTTGTTACATTGTTTTGGATGTCTAAATAGACCAGCTCGTTTACATTCAACTGTTCCAAATTCTGTTATGGAGAGAGTATCATCACCGTTATGAGAATGTCCTTTAGAAAATTCATCAGATTTTTCTGTTGTCGTTGTTGTTGAAGAAATTCTCTTTGCAGAGAATAATTTCTTCTGTGGTTTTTCTGCGTGGAAAATATGAGCTTTTTCAGATTCCTCTTGTGTATTGTAGGAGACTATATCAACATTTGGATTTGAGTTTTCAATTTTATATGCGTTGTATGATTGAATAAAGTTGCTATTATATTTATCAGAACTTTCATTATCATAATTTGAAGTTGTTGATTTGATTTTTCGTCTTCTAACAACTTTAATTGGTTGACTTTGACTATGGCAATCACAAGTAGCGCCTAATTTTTCAACTAAAAGTGGATTAAAGTCACTTAATCTTGATACAATTACTACTTTATCTTGTTTTTTAATTCCTACAACGTATGTACCATCAGGAAGATGAGATGTTTCAGATTCATTTGCAATATCTAAAGCGTTAGCAGATGCACAAGGTTTAGGAGTGGCTGTATATGATTGGATATCATATGAACCAGTTGATTGATAACTTTTGATTGGTTGTAAGTTGTTTGGTCCATATACAACAGGTGGTAAGGAGTAAGATGAATATGATATTGGTGCGGGTAAAGGTGTTGAACTGGGCGAATATGAAATTACTGGAGCGGAACTTGTTGATTTGTATATTTTGGAAGACTCAAAGGCTGGATAAGGTACGGGGGTAGAATAAGAAATAGGTTTAGGAGAATAATTGGAAGTAAATGAATATTCTATGGGCGCTGATGAAGAGGTTGCTACTATTGGAGTTGAATAGGAAATCGGTTTTGGAGAATTACTGGATTCAAATGAATAGTTGAGGATTGGTGAGGAAGTTGTAGTGTAAGGGATAGATTTTGGTGTAGAGTAACTGGAAACGTATCCATTATCAATTGTTGTACTTGATACAGTTGATGGAATTGGTCTAGGTGTGGAATAACTGGAGACATATGCTGGTGTTGTGCTATATGCTACAGGAGATGGCGTAGAATATGACGGAGGTAATACGCTCGAATAGAAATAGTCTTTGAAAGACGAGACCTCAGGAAGTTGTGGAACAATAATTGGATTTATTAAAAGACTTTCAGAATTATAAGATGTCGAAGATGGTATTGGATAGTTTATTGATTGATATCCTGATTCAACATAAGTTTGAGGAGGGATATTTTTAGCTGTGTGAACACAAGGTTTCTTTACATTATAAATAGGGGAGCTTTCAACAGGAGGCAAATATTCAGCTGCCGAGTAGTCAACACTTGATTTGAAAAAGTCGTCTCCATTTGATGTTTGGATAGAGATTGGTTTAGGAGTAGATTGAACATACGCAAGAGATGGAGAAACACTTGGAGAGTACACATCAGGAGCAGATGTAGAAAAAGCATAAGCTCCCTTTTCATATGAGTAAGGTTTTTCAGTGGAATATTGTACCTTTCCTGAGGCTAATGAACTTTTATAATTTGAATTTCCAATGTAGGAGTTAGAGTATACAGCTGGATTATTTACTAAATAACCTGATTGAGAATAATCTGTTGAGTATTGATTTTTACTTCCAAAATCTCCGGAGTATATTTGTGCGCCCTGGGCAAGGCTACCTACGCTAGCAAGTTGTCCTGATTCGTAAGAAGAATAAGATTGAGGGTAACTTTGGAATCTGGGAGCAGATATTTTTTTATTTGATGCAACTGAATAAGAATGGGATTCTTCAGATGTTTTGTATGTATGCGGACTAGAAGATGGCTGATATAAATTTGGGGATGGGGTACTTGTTGGATAATAAGTTTTAGGAGCTGGAGTTGAGTAGGAGACAATAGGAGTGGCAGAAGACGTGGGATAAGAAGTCAACTTAGGAGATGCAGGGGTTGAATAAGAAGGGAATGCGGGAGCAGGAGTAGAATATTGGGCGTATGCGGGAGGAGCGGGGGTGGAATATGAAACGATTGCAGGTGAAGTAGGAGTGGAATAGGAAGCGTATTTTGGTTGAGCAGGAGTGGAGTATGGAGCGTATGTGGGTGGAGCAGGGGTGGAATATGAAGGAAATGCAGCAGCAGGTGAAGGATATGAAGGGAATACGGGAGCAGGTGTGGAATATGATGGGAATGCGGGAGCAGGGGTGGAATATGATGGGAATGCAGGAGCAGGGGTTGAATATGAAGGGAATGCGGGTGGAGCAGGAGTTGAATAAGAGGCGTATTTTGGTGGGGCAGGAGTGAAATATGAAGCGTATGCGGGAGCAGGTGTGGAATATGATGGGAATGCAGGAGCAGGGGTGGAATATGATGGGAATGCGGGAGCAGGTGTGGAATATGATGGGAACCCTGGAGCAGGGGTGGAATATGAAGGGAATGCAGGAGCAGGAGTTGAATAAGAGGCGTATTTTGGTGGAGAAGGAGTGGAATATGATGGGAATGCGGGAGCAGGTGTGGAATATGAAGGGAATGCAGGAGCAGGGGTGGAATATGAAGGGAATGCGGGTGGAGCAGGAGTTGAATAAGAGGCGTATTTTGGTGGAGAAGGAGTGGAATATGATGGGAATGCAGGAGCAGGGGTGGAATATGAAGGGAATGCGGGTGGAGCAGGAGTTGAATAAGAGGCGTATTTTGGTGGAGAAGGAGTGGAATATGAAGGGAATGCGGGTGGAGCAGGAGTTGAATAAGAGGCGTATTTTGGTGGGGAAGGAGTGGAATATGGAGCATATGCGGGCGGAGCGGGAGTAGAATATGAGACGATTGTGGGTGGAGCAGGAGTGGAATAAGAGTCGTATTTTGGTGGTGCAGGACTTGAATAAGAGGCGTATTTTGGTGGAGAAGGAGTGGAATATGAAGGGAATGCAGGAGCAGGGGTGGAATATGAAGGGAATGCGGGTGGAGCAGGAGTTGAATAAGAGACGTATTTTGGTGGGGAAGGAGTGGAATATGAAGCGTATGCGGGTGGAGCGGGAGTAGAATATGAGACGATTGCGGGTGGAGCTGGAGTGGAATAAGAGGCGTATGCAGGAACAGCAACATTGGAATATGCATTGAATTCCGAAGATCCTTTGTATACTTGTGAGTTAACAGATGGCTGGTAAACAACTGGAGCAGGTGTGCTTGTAGGATAGTAAGTTTTGGGAGCTGGAGTAGAGTAGGAGGAGACGGCAGGAAGATTAGAATGGGAAATTAATTTAGGTGATTCAGGTGTTCTGTAAGAAGGAAATTCGGGTAAACTAGGATTTGCAGAGTATGGAATAAATGAAACTGGTCTGGATGGGAGCGAATAAGAACCAGGATTTATATACTCTTCGGTTGTTGGGGTGTAAGGAGATGGCGTTGAAGAATAAGGAGCCTTATACGACGGTGGATTTGTGTTTGAATATGTCTTTATTGGTAAAGGAGACGGAGTGGTATAAGCAGTAGATTGAGCAGTTGAATAAGAGCTGAATTGTACTGGAACAGGAGACGTAGGTGCTGGTGATTTCGCTCCGAATATTGGTGAGAAAGATGCTGGTAACGATGTGGATGTTGAACCAGAGTAATAAGGTGTTGGAGCGGGTGTTGAATATGACCCCGGAGAATAAGACGAGAAGCCACCTGGTGTTGGTGTTGGCGAAAAGTATTCTTTTCCAGATGTTGAATAACCGTTTTGGTAAACATTTTCAGACAATTTTGGTTGTAACGAATTAACTTGAAGTGCTATATTATCAAACCCATTGTAATGTGCACTTTCAAAACCAGAGTAAACTTTATGATCCAAAGGTACTCTGTGACCAGACTCGCCATTTACTCCAAAATGGTCACCACTTAGACTTACACCTTGTCCTTCATATTTTCCTGTTGAACCATATGTAGTGTACACTGGTGTAGTACTGCTAACTACACCTTCATATTTTGGTGTAACTGTCGTACTTACAACGTTGCTGGGTGTGCTATAATATCCTTTTGCTGTACCAGACGTTTCTTTGGTTGATACAATTGTTGGTTTAACACTTGGTCCTGAATACTGAACTCCATTAGAAAGTGTGTATTGTCCAGCTTGTGTTGAAATAAATGATGGACTAGTACTACTTACAAGGCTTCCTCCAACTAAACCTCTCTGAATATTTGAAAAGTCTCCACCGGAATATTGTCCATGGCCTGAAACATATGTACCAGAGCTTCCGGAGAATTGTCCACTTCCAGAATATTGGCCAGTTGAGTATTTGCCAGCATCGTATATTCCAGCCTCTCCGGAAGAAATGATTGGCGCAATTGTACTGCTTACCAATGGTTTGCCTGTAGTAGAGTATCCACCACTTAAAATCTGTCCATTTGAGATATAATTACCAGAACCCCCACTATATTCGCTTGTTGCAGAATGATGTGCACCAGCAATTTTGGCACCATAGTGTCCAGATTCAGCAGAATAATTAATTCCGTTCAAGTTATCAGCAGCTCCTGCTGAATATTGACCTCTATTATTCAAACTTGCCGCTGCACCATAGTATTTTCCAGGACCATTAGCAGATTTAGAGTATTCTCCATTAGCTCGATCTGTTGCATAGGTTCCTGATTCATGAGATCCTGAATATTGTTCTCCTTGGTATTTTCCTGCATCATACTGGCCACTAACTTTAGTACCAGAATATTGATGGGACCCAGTTGTACTGCTTGCAATGTAGCCTCCACCATTGCTTTGGTACAATTCATCATTACCTTCCCTACCAGATGCTCCTGCAACTTTAGCACCAGAATATTGATCAGAACCAGTTGTACTGCTAGCAATGTAGCCTCCACCATTACTTTGGTACAATTCATCATTACCTTCCCTACCATATGCTTCTGCAACTTTAACACCAGAATATTGATCAGAACCAGTTGTACTACTTGAAATGTAGCCTCCACCATTGCTTTGGTACAATTCATCATTACCTTCCCTACCATATGCTCCTGCAACTTTAGCACCAGAATGTTGATCAGAACCAGTTGTACTACTTGCAATGTAGCCTCCACCATTCCTTTGGTACAATTCATCATTACCTTCCCTACCAGATGCTCCTGCATATTGATTACCAGCGTATGATCCAGATATACCACTCGCGACGTATTCTCCACCGTTATTGTACTGTCCTTCTTTGTATGATCCATCATTGCCGCTATCTCCAGCATATTTACCACTAACTTTAGCACCAAAGTATTGACCGCCTGAGTAAGATCCACCACTTGCTCCATAATTTACACCGTTGTTGTACAGTCCACCTTGATATGAACCGCTTTCACCAGCATATTTACCGCTAACTTTAGCACCAGAGTATTGACCGCCACTTGCTCCATAATTTCCACCGGTGTTGTACTGTCCACCTTGATATGAACCGCTATCACCAGCATATTTACCGCTAACTTTAGCACCAGAGTATTGACCACCTAAATAAGTTTCCCCAGTTGCTACATATGCTCCACCCTTAATGTACTTTCCTTCTTTATAAGATCCACTGTCACCGGCATATTTGCTGCTAGATTTATCACCCGAATAATAACCCAATCGACCACTTCCAAGGCCAATACTATATTTTCCTTCGTGATAAGAACCATCATCACCGCTATCTCCTGGATATTGGCCATTAATATATTCGCCTTGATTTGTTTTAGCGTATTGTCCAAACTGATTAGATCCTGAAGTATAGCCACCTCGTTCACCAGAAGAATATTGGCCATTGCCTGAAACGCCACCTACACCCAATTTTGATCCGTAACCACTTTGATACAATGATTTGGCTCCATAATTTTGTTGGGAATCACTTCCATAGTTACCAGCACCATTAATATCCAAGATACCATTTGATCCGTAATAAGTTCCTGAAATCATTTTACAAAGATAATCAACCTTTAAAATTTGCACAGGATTACTATCTATCCAAATTGATGACAACCATTTTTATTATCTTTCCGAATTTGTCGAACACAAAGAATGCATGAGTGGGAGAGACCACAAAGAGAAGTTGAAAAAAAAGAACTGTTCAAACATCAACAAACAAATATTCACCTCTGATACAAATTTATATCCAAGATCACAGTACTTAAAGAGGCCAATAGCGAGAGGTACTTTATGATCTCGCATCCGCGATTTCTTACACTATGCTATGGTCAAATGAAAAGATTACAAATCACGTCTGACAAGGTGACAACGGAGACCAATTAGGTATTAAATCAAGGATCCAATGATGACCGAACGATCTAATGATGACTGCTTGTATTTTGCCACCTTTGCTGAATAATGAAAACTTATTGAAGTGGGAAGTAATCATTCAGGGTGTATCGAAAACTTATTGAAGTGGGAAGTAATCATTCAGGGTGTATCGAAAACTTATTGAAGTGGGAAGTAGCCATTCAGGGTGCATCAAAAACTTATTGAAAACTTATCTGAAAGATATTTTTTTTTTCTCTTCCCTATCTTCGATAAACAATTATTTTTAAGAAATAAATAAGCTTCACGGTGTCTTAGTAGATATATTTTTTATGTCGATGAATGATCCTGCAGATTTACAACAGGTTCATAAAGATCCTGAATAAAAAATTGTGCTGATCCACTTAAAAGGCTTAATATAGGCCTGTTTTTTTAAAAACTTATTTAAAATAATGTTATTAATCGAACTACTGAAGAATTTTTTATAAAAAGAGGAGAAATTCTGTTAAACTATTTGAACAATTTCAAGATCAAATCAAATTATGGAAGAATAGAAAATTTCTTTTCTCTCCAAGATTTTAACTTATTTTATAAAAGTTTTTGCCGGTTTTTAAAAAAAAGAATTAAAAAGTCGAAGAGAAATGAGAAATAAAGTTTGTAAATAAAATGAGATAAATAAGTTAAAAAACATGCCTCATGAAATGCTCTTCCCCGCACTTCCTCGGTTTGAAGCTAACTCACCTAAAATATTTCCACCATTTGGACTTTCAATTCTTCCTCCAGAAACCAAATAATCGGGAACTGTAGCGTAAGATGGTTTCAATCTGCCTTCCAATAGATCACCATATGTAAACCTGGCTCCACCAACACCTTGTTTTCCTGTAATGATGCGAATTTTATCATCATTGGTATTATTTTTTTCGTCAAATTAATCAATAATTATAAAGACTTACAGTCTAGTAACAGTAAACTATTATCCAACCAGCCAGGGGCGTACGCAGGATTTTTTTTCGGGGGGGGGCTGGGCAAACCAAGTAGGTACCATAACAACGTCGTGGTGTTGAACCCAACTAGTTTCACAGAGAGATAATGTAAACAATGTGTAAATATAGGGATTTACAACACCCCCCCTGATAATCGAATATTTCTAGAGATAAAAGGCGTAGCAAAGCCCTATAGGACCTGGATCCGGGGCGGTTCGCCCTACCGTTTCTTCGCCTCTGCCTAAAAGATGATGTATTCTATAGTGCCAAATGTTTTTTTCGAGAAATCTTTGTCCCTCCATATATAGTAAACATTTGGGCGTTTTTTTTTCCTTAAGCTACCTAGGTTAAATTGTTTTGCCTAAAACCTAAAACCGCGGCACCCCCCATCAGGCGGCCTTCTTTCAAAATTACCATTAGAATTAGGTAACAAGTGTCTTGGTGAAACCCACCCAGCTTATTTTAGTTACAAATGTAATTATTAAAAACTCTACTCTACTAGTTAACACATAATACAAATCCTAAATAATAGTAGGTAATAATAAAAAGCAAGGTACAACTACCTAAAATTTGAAAATATGTAGGAAAAAGTTAAATCGCCCTTAATTTGCACTTTGTTATGTAAGTATGAAACACCTTTCCCAAAAAGTGTTTTCTGCGTGACATTGAAAAAGAAGCACAGGGTTAGATGATATACACTCGCGTTTCACATTTGATGGCTTATCTCAAAAATAAATTTCGAGGGGGGGGGGCTATAGCCGGTCAGGCCCACCTTGTGTACGCCCCTGCAACCAGCGTCATTCACACTTTGAAAATACTTGTTCTTGTAAGATCACTGAAGTTAAGCAGCGACCAGAGAGGTCTTTTCTTGATAGGTGCCTATGCAGTTTCGCGCACCCGTGATTCTGGCTATTCTTGTCCAAACACAGACTGGGTGAGATTAATATGTGAAGCTGGTTTGTCGAATGATCTCAAATGATGTTATAGAGACTTTTAGCTAAAACAATATTATTTTACATTCCAATCTATCAACTCTCAGATTACCGACTGTAAACAAGAAGCGATTTTTTGGTTTACATCTGAATTGTGAACTAAATGTATCATTCCATCATTTGTGGTACCTTCTTTTTAAAATCAACTGTTCCTCCAATTCTAGATGTAGGTTTGGAAAAATGGTGGAAACAGTTTCAACGGTTCCTGAAAAAGTGCATGAATATGAACTTACCACATCCTTGAACATTCTGAGTCCAATCACACACCAAAGTTTGTTCATTGAACACCTAACTGAATGGACATCTAAATTCATATGAACTTACCACATCCTTGAACATTCCAAGGCCAATCACACACCAAAGTTTGTTCATTGAACACCAAACTGAATGGACATCTAAATTCATATGCTGTCAATGGTGTGACACCATCTCCAACGTGATCAAGACAAGCAAAGAACCAACGACAATTTTCGGGGTCTGCATAGTAACCAGGTTGTTTAGGACATTGGAAGCGATTTCTTGGAACTGGAGCAATCTCACTTGAACCTTAAAAAAGAAGAAAAGTATAACATTAGTTGGCATCCAATGGTAGCCAGATTTATATTCCTCAAAAACATCTGAGGAACAACAGCTGCTAAAGTTCATAATAATTATGTCATCTTCTATTGTTGGAAGCTATCAATTGAAATTTGGTCCAAAGGCCATTTAAATCATTGAAACACAGTGTGTCCAGGAATACCCGATCTTTTGATAAATTTTCGAATGGTTATGGCGAAATCGAAGTTCGATCCCCGGAAATGACTTTTTAAACAAAATGTGAGAATTTCTCGAGAAAGGGAAGTTAGGTAGTCCCTTTTAATTTGGACTTTTATTTAAATAAAAAATATTTGTACCATTCAATATTATATTCTCGAAAAATCGACTCTTTTTGTCAAAAAAAAAAAAAAATATTTCAGGGATTTAAATATAGTACGAGTGTTCACGTTTGCATATGACAAATCCTATTGTTATGTTTGTGAAGACTGGAAGGAACGGGGCACATCCCAGGAGGATGTCACACTCAAGTAGCTTCTCACAATCTCAAGTATGATTTATTAATTTCAATACTGAACCTTTCAAAATTTAATATTTTTGGTTTAAAGGTGCGTAGAATCCAAAAATCGAATAAATCCATTTGTCCACCGTACCCCGTGATGGACAATTTCGCTATTTATCCTTGACCGATTTGGATGATATGCTAAGTCTTGTTGGGGGTTTAATTGTGGCGAAAATGTGTTTTTTTGGTGTAATCGGACATTCGGTTGTCGATTTTTACCGCTTTTTAATTAATCCTTTCTAAAAAGAGATTGGTAAGTGCTAGAAACTAGAATACATAATTATGTCTTGGGGTCTAATTGTGCTCCGAAAATTTTGGGTGCAATCGGATGTACGTTTGGTGGTTTATGCCGCTTTATATCGGTTTTTTCACTATAGAAATTATTAAGTCATAACTGTATCGCAAAATATTATAGTTTTGAATGGAGCACTGTTTAATATGAATTCTTCAAACCTTGACAAGCGCCGCCATCAGGAAGTGATCCTGGCCAAACACACACCTCCCATCGTTCATCAAAAGCGAGCCCAGCTGGACAATCATATTCAAAGACTGTGAAATCATCTGTGTACTGATTGAACTTTACGCAACGGTAAAACCTGAAATTTTATATGAGTCTATTTCAACACCTTTTATAACAAATGTATCAAATCTCAAATAAATAGCAGACAGCGAAACATTGATGAGAATGGATCCAAAATAAAATAAAATAATAATAGTCTACAATCGCAGGAAAATCAGAACATACGGTATCTCATATGTTTTAGCTAAAACATAATATATGAGATACCGTAAACATCAGAATTCCAAATTCTACAACCGTTCCCGATTTTTGTATGGGGAATCATAGAATACTGTTAGCAAGGAACAGCTAGGCCTCTAAGCCACCAAACGAAGATTCTAGAATTTAAAGTTTTTTTTTTTATTTATATATATATTTTTTTATAGAAAGAAACTTTTCCTAAACTGTAATAGCTTTTTAGAATACATTATCCAATTCCCTGTCGGGGAAGTGGGCATATTGTAGCTACTGCCCAGTCTGCAAACTTGACAGATCTATTGTACGAGGAATTTATACGAGTGAGGATCAACAGAAACTTGGTGGTGGGCTGAGTCAAACGACCTATAGGCAAATTGATTTAGCCGTCCTATAAGTCGTTTGCCGTCTGCTTTCCGAGATGTTTGTTTGATTATCTCTCCGATATTATTCAGGTTTTGCCAGGACGATTTTCATACGGTGGCGAATTCTCAGGGGCGGAAATTTCAGCTTATGTTCGCAATTTTGTACAATGATCATGTTTCTATGCACGAGGACCAATAGTTTCGATTGCTTGAACCTTTTTGAACTTCCAACTCTATTCGTGTTTTTTGGATCTAAGAAAAATGACATTGTGACCAGTAAGTTAAATTTCTAAAAACATTTTTCGTTAATGCGAAAATCCGCGACAACAACATCTTTGCACTTTATATGTTGTCCTTTTGAAAAATTATTTTAATTATTTCACAAAAAAAAACGTTGTTTTTTTTTGGCTCAGAGCGCTTGTTAGGGCTAAAATGGGCCTCGGTTTTAAATAAAACCCAGGCCTCTGACTTCTGACATGATTTTTGTTTACTTACCTGTTACATCCAGTAGGATGTACGAAGTATCCTTGCCGCGAACATTCGAAATTAATTTTAACATCTCTTCGAACCACATGGACTGCGCCTTCGTGATCAACTACTCGAGATATTCTGGTTGGTGCATCTGATAAGTTAATAGAAACAGAGAAGGATTTGGATATAATGCTCAACTTTAAAAACATGCTCAACGTTTCTTAACTTCATTGAACTAGACATCTTGTTGTTAATCGTTCCTAATGCTGCATTAAAATCATATCCGAAGTAGAGGGTTACCAGACGTCCGGCTTTGTTAGGACATGTCCTGCCTTTTTCATGCGTCCTCCCTGCTTTTGAAATGCAGGTAATTTTCCTTTCAAAAGTGTTTCTGTTTCTCTGAATTAATAAATAAATTCTAAATTCATAGAAACTTTACATAATTCATCTCTCTGAAGTATAACTTCAATTGAATAAATTGTGAACACTTCTGAGGAAAATGAAATCAGAATAATCTGTGGTAAAAACCCTCCTGACAAAAGACCAGAGCTCCGAAAAGTATGGCTATGGCCAGTAGTGTAAGATGATGACTACAAAAGTTCCTTTTTTCACCATAAATAGACATGCCCGCCTTTTTCTTGGGAAAAGTACTGTTTATGAAAATTTTCATCTGGTAATCCTAATCTGAGGTCCACTCTACGATTTTTTTTTTCGTCTGTTTGTACGTTCTTTTGTTTGTTTGTACGTTCTTTTGTCTTTTTGCGCGTACTTTTGTCTGTTTGTTCCTTCTTTTGTTTGTTTGTACGTACTTTGGTCTCTTTGTACGTCCTTTTGTTTGTTTGTACGTTCTTTTTTCTGTTCGTACGTACTTTTGTCTCTTTGTACGTTCTTTTGTCTGTGTGTACGTACTTTTGTCTATTTTTACGTTCTTTTTTCTGTTTGTACGTTCCTTTGTTCAAAAGAAGCCACTTACCTAAGGAATGTTCGTGTAATTCTTGTTGTAATTCAAGAAGTTGGGTCTGTCTCGGCTTTCTAGTGACAACAGTAAATGTTTCATAAATAGATTTCAATATGGCGGGACCTTTATCGGAGCATTTGTTTGTCCAGTCAAGATCTTCGATATTCATAATGGCGGCTCCAGCCAAGTTACTGAGGGCGATATATTTGCTCTGTGAAAGAAGATAGTATTATGTGCATTAGATGATACAAGATAGATTTGGTCGATATTCATAATGGCGGCTCAGCCAACGATCATACCACGTTGAATACACCAGTTCCCGTCAGATCACTGAAGTTAAGCAACGTCCGGGCGTGGTCAGTACTTGGATGGGTGACCGCTTGGGAACACCACGTATCGTTGGCTTTTTCCGGCCCAACCCA
>CM022883.1:12724107-12751926 GCA_012654025.1 Pachypsylla venusta
TTTTTTTTTTTTTTTTTTTTTTTTCGTGACGATTCCAAAGGTTCATTATTGAAAATAATGAATAAAAAATGGCTTCATATTTCGTTTGGTCTGAAAGAATGTCTTTGCAGAAGTTTAGGAGGCAGCTGGCAAGCAGCAATGGCTGAGGCTATAACTGATTGATCGATTAATCTAGTTCACAATACAGCAAGGCTCTCTACTGAGACAAGAAAAAGTTTAATTTCAAAAGACTCACTAAGAATTCTTGGTAACCAAATATGATTCATCCAACTGAATGAATCATACTCTGAATCACAGTGGACCAGAATCACAACTTGATAATTATTATTACGATTAGCTATTTCAGGAATTTCACTGCTGCCAACTATTCTATCTCTTAATTGCAATGTCTTTAATACAAGTTTATTTGGTTGCTTTTATTTAAGATGTTATTGAACGCCTTTTCAATAACTCTCGTTGAGAATTGTATTGTATATTTTATTTAATTGCAGTGTCTTTAATAGAAGTTCATTTGGTTGCTTTTATTTAATATGTTATTGAACGCCTTTTCAATAACTCTCGTTGAGAATTGTATTGTATATTTTATTATTATATTTATTTACAAGTTCACTTGGTTGCTTTTATTTAATATGTTATTGAACACCTTTTCAATAAATCTCGTTGAGAATTGTATTATATATTTTGTTATTATAATTTTAATTGCAATATTTTTAATACAAGTTCATTTGGTTGCTTTTATTTATTATGTTATTGAAGTCCCTTCCAATATCTCTCGTTTGAGAATTGTATTGTATATTTTATTATTATAATTTTAATTACAGAGATTCCTTTCAAAAGACAAACTTCTAAGAAATTCTTAGAAGTTTGTGGCTCTTGCATTATGTTTTGTCTAGACACATGCTAGGCCAAGACCCAGCATAACGCACGCAGTTTGTATGTTACACGAAACATTTCATCATGTTTTTACCCCCCCCCCCCTCATAACTTTGCTCTTGCCTAGTGACACAGATGACACCCAAGATTTAAATATATTTTATGGTACTCATTATTCACTCATCAAAATTATAGAGCACTTCGGGTGTTGGTAGAAACTTGAAAATTTACCCGAGGATTGGTCTTGGTGATGATTAGTAAGCAAAGGGAAAAATCGTTCTCTATAGGAACCCCCAAACGGAGAAAGCTCTATTACTATTACATATGTGACATAATTTGTTTTAGGATAAACTAGTTAAATTTCTTGAAACGGACATGGAAGTTTCCTTATTATAAGGTTATTTATTAGGAGAGATATTGACATGAAAATGTTTCCTAACCTCTCTTGTTGGTTGGGGGTTCGTACAATTGTATAGAATACAAAAAGACATAGGTACAGGGGCGGAACCAGGTTAAAAATTTAAGGGTGGACCTAAGGAAATAAAATGCATTTATTGGCAATAATTTGTTATTAAAGCATAATGTTTTTATGCATATAAACAGTAGTATTATAGGTATTACATTATAATCGAAAAGATTATTTGAAATAGCATTTACATCAACTTAACTCTGCAATCACTTTTTACTTTTGTAATTCACGATAAAACAATAATTCAGAAATGAAAAAAAAGTATTTCTAAAAAGTACAAATGTAAAAAATATCTTTTAATTTTTTTTATTTTTTCATTTTTACAATTTCAATTTTCACGCAAGTGGCAAATATGCTTCCAAAATTGATGTCAAAATATTCCAACAGCAAGGTGAATTCTACCGGCGAAAAGAGATGATCAACTAAACTCGGCCGTGATATATGTTGTAATGCAGCAAAAAATTGATTGAAAATTAGATATTCATACGATTAGAATTCAGAATATTACGAAGCACAACTCTTACTTGAGGTAGTATTCGCATGAGAAAATAATGTAGTTAATGAGGTAGGTTCAGCTTTCAACAATTTGTTTCACCTATTGCAAGAAATTTGGGGAGGGGGAACTCTCCCCCAGTTCCCCTCGTGGATCCGCCCCTGAAGGCATAATAGCACATTCTGATGTACCTATTTTGACATTTGTACTATTCCCCTCAACCCTCAAGAGGTTAGGAAACTTTATGGCCATGTCTTGTCTGTTAAGAAAACTTCCATGTCTGAGTGAAGAAATTCACTATGGAAATAGTTTGTTCTAGGATAAATTGAATCAGCCATTTCACTTAAAAATATCAACTTTTCAGGGAGCGAAGAAGACCTTTTATGGTGTTTCTGAAATGAGCGCATAATATTATCTTCTATAAATTCCAAACAAATCATCTGAGTCCCAGTGTTTCTATAAGAAATGATGCGATTTCATCTCCTCTTTCCACTATCAATATCTCAATTTCGAAATTTAGTGAGTTATAGAGTTTCAGAAATGACTATGTGTCCACTGGTATTGGATAATAGAATATTAGTGACATTATTATAGATTTCTCATGTCAATTATTAGCTTTCAAGAATACATGTCTGTATGATGACAATTGATAAACTTATTTAGAACTGCAGTCTCATGCATATATTAGGGTCAAGTAGGGTAATTGTAAACTAGCAAAATATTTTTTTTCATGACAAGACTATTTTTTATAGAATGCAATGGGTGTCAAGTTAGCTATTGTGTAGCAATCTCAATGTTCCCATCGTAAATTACACCGTTCAAATGTTTTGTTTAATCCAGAAAAAATACATTTTTTTTTTGGTCAGTCCTAAAATTTTTTTCAACAGAGCTGGACGTGACCTGAGGAATCAAAAAATTCGATTCTTTGATTTGCTTTCAAATAATAAACATAATAATTATTAACTGTTTCATAATACACTCAATCTTAAATCAGAAAAACTGTAATGCAGAGTGGTTTCTTATAGTACTTGAATAGAAATTTATCTTGTCTTTTATATATCTAATTATCTATGTTTGTGTATATATTACCGCTAATGTATGAAAGTCATTCTGCAGAATGCCTGCAAAAATTAGTCAATGTATGAAAAAAAAAAAAAATTCATACATTGAGTAGGTGTTCTGTAGAATGACTAAGACCTTTTTAGTCAATATATATATATATATAAGGTTTTTTAGGCGAGGCATTGCCTTTAAGTGCCAAAAATTTGAACACCACAAAAAAGTTTCCCCTTTACAATGGAGAAATGTGTCAGCTTTTCTTTAAATTCAAGTTCGTCCTTAAGATATTGAGCTCCCTCCTTTTTTTTTAGACCCCGTATAAATATACCAAATATTCCAATGTGGTATGCATATAAAAATACCAATTTGGTATATATAGGTATAAATATACCAAAAAATATTATTTATATAAATTTTGTTCATTAATGTGAAAAACGTTTACAATTACCCCAGTTGACCCTAATAACACACGAGCTTATGCACTTTCCAAAGTTTAATGATTCGAATACAATGAATCACGACATCCATAATCCATATAGGTATCGTCTTATTGTCCACTCATCCATGATGAGGATTAGGAAGTTAGTCGGATACAGTAGAACAACGTTTACAATTACCCCAGTTGACCCTAATAACACACGAGCGTATGCACTTTCCAAAGTTTAATGATTCGATTACAATGAATCACGACATCCATAATCCATATAGGTATCGTCTTATTGTCCACTCATCCATGATGAGGATTAGGAAGTTAGTACAATACAGTGGAACAACGTTTACATCAAGATTTAATGAACCAATAAAAGCCCTCTTACATCAACACGTGTACAGAGTGTTGATAATAAAAATACTATTGGCACAACCCGACTCTTCTATTTTTACTTTCCTCATCCTATGAAAAGGAAAATATTGAAATTTTCGATGTCAAGTTTTCAATGCCAAAACAAATTTTGATGTCCCAAGAGCCCAAATCTTAAGTTTCAGCAATTGTTCCGTGTGTGTGTGTTTCTGTCTGTCCGTCTGTCTGTGAACAAGATATCTACCTTTGGAGGTTTACTGTCCCTTTTAAGCGGTTTTTACGAACACTACCTAAAATAGAACGGTAAGAGCTAGAGCTTGAAATTTGGTGCCTATTTAATCATTTTTACACATGAAATGCGCCAAGACAGTAAAATGTCTTTTTTNTCGAGTTTCAGCCATTTGTCCGTGTGTGTGTGTTTCTGTCTATCCGTCTGTCTGTGAACAAGATATCTCAAGAACAGCAAGTGTTAGAGACATGAAATTAGTTATGTATGTCTGTTTTATGTCATGAACGGCAAAATAAGCTTTTGGTGGAAGTCGAATACACCGTTGGCGGTTTAGGCCACTTTTTAGCGATTTTCGCATATCCTGCTTAAAATGAGAACGGTATTAGTTAGAACTTTAAACTTTTACTATTCATATCGACTGCATACCATAAATAAAAAGATACTTATGTTGAAGTGTATTCTGTATATTATATTGTTGGCCGCTAATTAACGGTTGAAAGCCGCTTTTTGGCGGTTCCGTCTGAAACCAAAATGAAAAAAGCTAGAACTTGAAATTTGGTGCCTAAGAATACAACTTAGGTTGAAGTGTAATATATTTTTGGCCGGTAATTAGCGGTTGAGGCCGCTTTTTGTCGGTTCCGCCTAAAACTAGAATGGAAAGAGCTAAAACTTGAAATTTGGTGCCAATTCATATAAATTTCNACATCTGGCTACCATCGGATACAATGATGCCACTATTGAATGAATTGAATTGAAAAAAAAAAAAAAAANAAAAAAAAAAAAAAATAAAAAAAAAAAAAAAAAAAAATGACTACGTTACCTACTGTGATTTTCTCCATAACGCACACTATTTTTCGACTTTAAGTTGAATCTTTAGGTCAATTTCATTATGCTATTAAACATAGATGAAGTTAAAGAAAAGAAGAATAGTGTCGAAATAACTTTACCTGGACAAAGACTTGAGATCATAATGTTTGGCTAAGGACATCGAATTCGATGGCAATCGTAAAATAATGGATGGCCTCTGATCAACATCGACTGTGGCGATGTCAACAAATTTTGGTAACGATTTGTGGACTTCATCAATGGTACTGAAAAATAAAATAAAGAGATAATTATGTGAGAGGGATTGAAGTTGCGGGATGGACTGTTGAGAAGATTGGAGATTGATAACAAGTTGTTCAAATATAATGACAATGGTTGTGGAACAGGTTCTGTTGTTGGATTGCTCGCTGCTCGGCAAGTCGGCATCCAATACAAAATTCTCTACTTCCTACAACTGATTAATCTGATCCCTTCTTGGTTATTTTATTATCTAAGGATGCTCTCAGACAGCCGCATACTTACTTATCTTATTGCACAGCATACTTCTTCGCATATTTGCAAGGAAAAATAAATACATTTGTTCTTATGGGAATACCCAGATTGAGCAATTTGCAGACTCGCAAAAGAACCTGGGAATTTGTTTTTCCTTGCATATATCCAAGATATGTGCTATGCAATAATTTCAGTATATATGCGCGGCTGTCTGCGAGAATACTTAGGTGTATGTGTATATAGGTTTGTTGCGATATTGATCTTTATGCGATATCCGATATCGATATTTTTTCCGGTATCGATTTCGCGATATTATTGCAAAGAAAATATCGATATCGGCAATATAGAAAGATATCGGTTTGGAATCGAGTTTAAAAAGTTATGCTGCGTGAATTGAAGCTTTATTTAAACTTTACTAGCTTAGTCTGCGGTTTTCGCAATATAAATATAATCTCTGCAGCTAAAAGAGAAGCTAATAGAATAATTTTCACAATCCTCTGATAAGAAGAACACAATCCTCTGATAAGAAGAAATCGGTGATCAGTTCAAAACCAGACTAAAGATAAAAACAATGACAAAGAACTGCTAAAGGTGATCATTGAATAAAATAGGGAAGGAAGTGTCAATCCACTTACACAACACAAAGTATCTGATATGCTCTAGGACCCTACCTATGACATTCTGATTCGATATCGATATTGACATTTTTCTTCCCATATCTGATATTATCGAATCCTTGATATCGATATCAAGGAAATATCGAAAGAAAATATCGATATTTATCGATATAATTAATAGCGCAACATCTCTATATGTATAGTGTATACTGCTGATGTATACAGCGTGTCCCAGAATGATCAGTCACCTCCTTTAACTTTTTAACAAATTGGAATTTGGATTTATGAGATTTCAAAGGTTCAAATAATAACACCCAGTAGATTATTTTGTTGCTGTAAAATGAAGTGTCATTTTAAATCCATTAACGCAACGCAAATAATGCGTAAATGGTTTTAAAAGTACGAGGAACGCATCCTTGAACTATGTAGTTAAGGAATAAAGTCTATAATATGGCGTTTTAACACATTTTTACATATTATAGGTAACTATCTAGCCAAAGCACGCATATCCGTAAATCCGTATGCGTTTTTCTCGTACTACCGAAGGCGTAATTTCTTCCAATCCATCTATGACTTGCTATCTTATCATAAGGAAAAGTAAATCATACTTGAGATTGCAATAAAGTTACTTTTGGGTGACATCGTCACGGGCCATGTCCACCTGAGCTGATGGTGGTAAAATAAAACAGAACGCAACTCTGTTATATCATGTTGTAACTCTTGATATGTTACTGACGTAATTATATTACAGTGATTGTCATGGTTCTGGAGGTCCATGTCAATAAATTATCAGCCTCCGAGAACAGATGTATGATGACAATTAAAAACTTTACCAGACTTATATGGGTTGGTGGTGCAGTGGTAAGACGCTCTGACTGGTAAACAGTGAGGCGTGGCTTCAAACCCAGCAAAAGCATGAAATTTTATCCTCGTGAATTTGAGATACTTACCACATAATAATAGCACCAAAAAAACTGCCGGTGTCAAAGGGACTCTTCAGTCCTATTGGGGAATTTTAATAAAGGACTATTATATCTAGAGGCACATTTGGATATGATAATACCACTATTGAATCAATGATTACCCGTAGTTGTAGGAAAGTCTTTTCCTACAGTGTCGAAGCTGGATTAGTTGGGATGCCTACGAATCAAGATAGGTTGAGAATTTCCTGAATGTTTTGAGTAAGTTTTTGGTTACATTCCGGGTGTTTTTTCTGATATCCCTTATTTACCTATGGGCTGTGTATTAGCAGTTAAAAAGCGAAGTATTTTTGGTGATAATTCTCTTTCACTTAAGCTCTCGATTTTTTCATTCCTCATTTCCATTGCTAAAGACTCTATTTTGAGTTAAGTTGAGTATGAGTTAGTCAGTACACCCGGCAGTTATCAGTTGGACTTTATAAGATTACCTCTCAGAATCAGCGGTGTCCAATTGATCCTCCTCAAGTGTGGTGGTCTTCCATTCATCTGATGTTTCCTCATTACCAGAACTTCTTTTGTCTCTAAATGAGTGGTGAAGTTCCTCCACAATACCCTGAGAACAATCAAAATAAAGGCGCGATCAATGACACAAATTACGGTCTGTCCATCCGTCTGGAATCAATCTGAGCGCACGGCAGTGCGCCAGGCCAAGTTCCGGAAAGCACCAGTGTATCTTTGCACGAAGCAATTCACCAGGTTTTTCACACCGTCAGATATCCGGTTCTACAGGGGTTAGGTCATTGAAATTTTGAACATACATTCCGCAGTATAGTACAATACTACAGGATAAACTTCAAAAGTTAATATTAACCCAGGCAGGAGATAGGTAATTTCAAAGTTTGCACTTTTGGATACTCACTGACTGGCTGATTGATTCACTCATCATCAAAAGTTTCAGGCACTTCCCGTATACCTAGAGCGCTGATGAAGTTTGCATGAAGTTAGAAATTGACATCCAAGTAAAGGGAAAAATCCGAAAACTTGAACTTTTAACACTAAGTGCTCCAAAACTGTGTCGCTTTAGAGAAGACAATATACCGTATTGTAATGTAGTTTTGGAGTGATAAAACACTGAAATCTTGCACAAAGTTAAATTAGATATTTACATGCAATTAAGCAGGAAATAATTTATATTTGAACATTTACACTCCCGGTGCTCCAAAACGGTTCCGCTTTAGGGAAGGAGATGGTCGAAAACAGTTTAAACTGGTAGGACGCTGAAATCTTGCAATCTTGCATAAAGATATTTACATACAATTAATCAGGAAATAATTTACATTTGAACTCTTTCACTCCCGGTGCTCCAAAATGGTTCCGCTTTAGGGAAGGAGATGGTCGAAAACAGTTTAAACAGGTAGAACTCTGAAATCTTGCATAAAGTTAGATATTTGCAAGCAATTTAGCAGAAAATAATTTATATTTGAACTCTTTCACTCCCGGTGCTCCAAAATGGTTCCGCTTTAGGGAAGGATATGCTCGAAAACTAGTTTAAACTGGTAGAGCGCTGAAAACTTGCATGAAGGTAGAGAGACTTAAATTCAATTAAACCCGCAAATGTCAAAATTAAAATTCGTTAACTATAGTGCTATAACTTCAGGAAAGAGGATGCACTATAAATATTTCTGTTTTTATTTGCTTTGTAGTGTACATTACTTTATTAATACTTTGGTGTTAGATCTTATTAATCATTTGGGTCCAGTTTGCACAGAAATTTCCTGGTTTCCAATTAGATGTGTAATTAAAAAGAAGAAGAAGAAATAAAGAAAAAACGGCCAAATAATCAGTTACATATAGTAATCTTTACAAAAAGTATTGATATCTCACAAAAAAATTATCATTGAAAAAATGCCAAGTACCTCCCACTCTTCCAAAAAATTCCGCCTATGAAGTAGTGATATCCATTATTGGGGCCAAGTTTATTGTTGTTGCTGTATATCCCGCATTTAAATTTATTATTGCACGTTCTTCTGTCTCAATTCTCTTAAAGTAATACCGACTTTACACTTAACCAGTTTGTAAAATTTTACGAATCCCCTTAAAAAAAACTGACCAAGTGTAAAGTCGGCATTACTCTCAAATCTAATTTATTTAAACAAAACTCTAAAAAAAAAACATATAATAAACAACATAATCTCTTCTCAGAACTAATTAAATACTTAATAATAATATTATTAAAAGTTTGAACAATCAAAATAAAGGCATCATAAAATGTTGTCAATTCAGAGTTCATTCTGAAGTCCGGTGCTTCGCTAAGATTCTTACATTGAGGACAATAATGGGAATTCGGAGGAGGGCGCTGTATTGCTTTGTGTCCACCTTGTATATTGCAACCTTTAAAAATCAAGATTTAAACGTTTCACCAGGCGCCTTAGAGGCGCGGCCATTCTTACTTTTTAGTATTTTCAAAATTTCATTTTACCCGTTCCCGGTTTCGAACTCGTAACTCTGGAATGGCTGGCCATAACTTTGCAGAAACTGTTCTAAAATAAGGACTAAATAGCCACCTAAAACTTTCTCGCTTTGAGTTGATATGTTGTCGCGACTAAATTTAAGATATCGGACCGTGACTGTCCGATTTTGGAGAATAAATTATAAATTTGGCCGTACCTCGAAAACGGTTTGACATATTTTAGTTCTGATAATTTTCCCGGGTCGTAGATCATGATTTTTTGGGGGGGGCCATTCTCATTAATTTTTCGCTATCTGCTACCGTTTGGGCTGTGGTATTGTAACAGACAACCCCGCATACATAGGTTTAATTAAGATTTTAAGGTTTAATTAAGATTCTGATCTAATTAAGATTAACAATCATTTGTGCAATGCTCATATTATCTGGCGGGCGGAGCGCTCCTCAAAAACCACACTGCTGGTATCTGCAAAACCTAGAAATCAAAGATGTATTGTAGAAATGCATATGATTTTTTCCAGAAATCACCAAAGAAATCACCTTATTAATAACCGTCATCGATTAATGATAAATAGTCATACGATTTACAGAATTCATAATAGGAACATATTTTATCCATCTGAAGTAACCTTATAATATTATTAAGCTAATTGTTGACAAGATAATCTTCAATATGAATTACTTACCCATTACCATGTAGGGTACGTGGTATGTGTGTCATGCAGAATGCAAGAAATGTTGCAGATATTATTTTTTTTTTCAAATTATTGAAATATTTCATTCATGACAGTTTATCTTTTCAGGGTGTTGTTTCCTACAGGGTGAGACTGAACCAATGACAATCTTCAGCTAAATGATGATATGAATTACTTACTATCAGATACCTTATAAACAAATACACATATTTTTATTAGAGTCTGCGTATTTTTTCATCTACGGACTCCCATTAGAACAAGTGTATTTGTTTCTCCCTTGCTTATAAAAAAAACTCTGCCCATGTGAACATGAGTTTATTATTTTACTGGCTTGAAAAATACCCCCCCCCACCACCAAAAAAGAACCCTATCAAATTCCTGGGCATAAATAGATCTGAATACATACCAATTTTCAAGTCTCTGGCTCTTACCATTCTCTTTATAGACAGGATTAGGTAATCAAAATCGCCAACGGTACATTCAATTGCACCCAGAAGTTTCGGGGCACAGTTAGACTCCAGATGAGATTACATACCAAATTTAATACAAATCGGTCAACGCAAAAGTGCCCATTACGGCGTACGGCGACGGATTTTTTTATTCGATATTTGGATTCTACGATTTCTACCTTGGAACGTAAAATATCAAAATTTGAGGTGGGAATTTTTTTTTCGTGCTGATTCCAAAGGTTTATTATTGAAAATAGTAAACCAAAATTTGTTTGGGGAAACTAATATCACCCTTAGTCATGTTACCTCATTTTTCTCATCACTGCTATTGGCAGATCTCATCTGATAGTAAGTTGAACTGAATAGAATAATCCAGTTAATGATAATTTTTTATTAGTAAAAACATATTGCAGCTATATCTAACTGAAGATTAAAGAGATAAATAGCACGGTTATATAATATGAAAAATAACATAACTTACATTATTGAAGACTATCTTTGACTTAATTAGAAATAAGGAAGTCTTTATATTAAAAAAGAGATAAATAAAGGTATGGAGACATTTAAATAAAGGTCTTCATCATTGAAATAACTTATACAGTTATACAAACACACAAAGAAGAATTCCCTGACTGACAGAACATCTATCTAACTCAAACTATAAAAGTAAAAAATTATGAAAGTAAAAAAACAACAACGCTAAGTGATAAAAGTGACCATCTCATAGTAAGGGGACAAACGTTTTTTTTCTTCGATTTTTGGATTCTACGTACCCCGTAAAATATCAAATTTTGAGGGGGGTAGTTATTTACTTTTCGTGATGATTCCAAAGAGCCATCATTGAAATTAATAAAACAAAAACAAGCGCTGAATTTTGGTTTATTATTTTCAATAATGAAATGTAATCGTCACGAAAAAAATACGCCTCAAAATTTGTTATTTTACATTTCTTAGTCCCCCGTTCTCCGAGATGGGTACTTTTGTCACTTAGTATTGAACGGTTTTGATGAAATTTGGTATATAGGCCTCATTTGGGGTCAATTTCCAATTGGTCCCCGATACTTTTAGTTTCAATCGAAATGAACTGTAATCGCTCGAAAAAAACGTTTTACCTTTCTTATTCCCCCGTACCCCGAGATGGGCACTTTTGCCACTTAGTATTGAACGGTTTTGATGAAATTTGTTATATAGGCCTCATTTGGGGTCCAATTGGTCCCCGATACTTTTAGTTGCAATCGAGTATACGGTTAACGTTTTTTTTTTTTTTTTTTTTTTTTTTTTTTTTGACGATTCTACAGGTTCATGGTTGAAAAGAATAAACCAAAAATAATTGATATTTTTTTAAAAAAAACTCGACAGAGAATCGAATCGGCTTTAAAACTATTGGCAAATACGCCTCTAGTTTTAAGAACAATTTTCAATATTTTACCCCCTGATATTACCTATTTTTTGTGCTACAGAAAACGTTGTATGGTTGTATCGAATTTTAACTTTTCTCCTCATCCAGGTCCGTATACACGACAGGGTTTTAAGGGTTCAAACCACCAACCCCGATTTTTTTTCCTATAATCTCTATATGGAAAAAATCCCTTTACATGACCCCCCACCCCCGAAGTANCCCCCCCGAAATAATGAGCCTGTCCTCATCTCAAAGTGGTACTTCTCAAAAAGCGACCATAAACCGAAAATAGCAGCGAGGCATGGACACTACTGACTAAGGACGATCAAGAAAAATTAAAAAGATTTGAAAGAAAGTTTCAGGAGAATCTATGGAGCTATTAGATTAAACGAAACGGTCAGGCGCATCAGATATAACTCTGACATACACGAAATACTCAAGAGAGCAGATGTGGTCAAATTCATAAAAGCACAAAGATTAAGATGGTTTGGTCACGTCCAAAGAATGGAGGAAGAACGAATGCCCAAGAAAATATAGAATGGGAAAATCTATAATACCAAGAGGAAGGGAAGACCGAGACTGAGATGGCTGGACGGTGTAATGCATGACCTGAGCGTTATGAAAGTCAGAGGATGGGAACGAAAGTTCACAACAGACCAGAATGGAGTCAGATTATTGAGAAGGCCAAGGCCCACCCTGGGCTGTAGTGCCATTTGGTAAAGTAAAATAAGTAAACCGAAAAAAAACCCTGAAAATTTCAGACTTTGCATCCACCTATTTGTTAAATCTAACAATTGGATTGATGCAAAACCTGCGCGCCTTGCTTGTCTCAATCTTAAATTTAATGTTTCAATAATACGCTGTTAAGTACAGCTGGGTATCCCCAACTAACTGTTTAGTTGTTATGACATAATATTTGTTCCGTTTTAGGTTCCATGCTCCAACTTGTCAAAATAGTTTGACAGAAGATCTAGATAGAAGATTAATGAGTGCTTGAAGATATTAATGATGTTTGTCAGGGATGCTCAAACCAAAGGACAAATTTCAAACAGATTGTTCAGTTTTGATGAAAATTGATACTTGGAATTAATTGATTAGTTTTTGAGTCTTATTAGGCGCTGTGGATCAAAGGGACAGGTCAAATTTTGCGTAAGGTCTATGTAACAATAGAAAAACCCATTGAGTTTTTCTTTGGTTGGATTAACTAGCCATTGTTTCAGGTATAACGGCATCTGTTGTTGACTTATCCGCTAAGGCTAAGGTCTACACAGTTCACAGAGAACTAGTTTCATGTTTCGTAAATTCCGTATCCGAAGAGTTAATATGGAACTCTAGAAATATTGACGCAACCATATTTGATTTTGGTTTATTATTTTCAATAATGAAAAAAAAAAAAAAATGGGTGTGTATACTTATGATAGTTATGTACGCAAGTGAGAAGATATACTTCTTTTTAAAAATAAATTTAATAATATTTCAAAAAAACATACTACCCCACCCGGGAGTGAACTCAGAACCTACCAACTATGAAGCAGAGGCCTTGCCACTGAGCCACGATGTTCTATGGATATACAAAGAGAAAATAATATAACTAACTCTTTTTTCATAACTAACTTCATCTGTGTTACACTGATGCGGTGATAATTTTTTGTTACAGGTTTGCGCGCATCTTAAAATTTCACTCTCATCATTTTTTCATAACGCACCTAAAGAAGTATAAAAGATTGGTTATGATTTTGGATATCCCTTACTAATTATTTTGTTCTTATTAAAATAATTAATGAGGCAACAAAACAGTTTGCACTGCTCATGCTCATTAGACTCATCGATTTGATGATGCTTTGGTAACCTTTACAACAATGTTGATGGATGGGTCTTGGAGAGTGTTGCCAAGCATAATACTTTCAGTTTCAGTAATTAGCTTCCCATTTATGAGACGAGCAATTCATAATTATATCTATAATATTAAAACTTTTTTTTTTTTTTTAATTTGGCTTAACGTCTCTTTAACATCTCTTGGTCATTCGAGACGGGGGTTTTGCCCTCCATTCGCTGGAAAATTGCAAACCAGCTACCCTCACTGAACTCAGTTAGCCTGGGTTGGGTCGGATAAATAGCCAACATTACGAGGGTGCGAACCCACGTGGACAACCATATTTTACAACCTCGCTGGACGTTGCTTAACTTCAGTGATCTATCGGGAATTGGTGTCTCCAACGTGCCATAAACACTGGCTGGGTATTAAAACTTAACGTAACGATAAAGGTGTATCATTGATTGTTTCTTAGTCAAAACTGTAAGGAAACTGTTGATAGGAATGCCGCCCCCCTAAACACTGGCTGGATATTAAAACTTAATGTAACGATAAAGGCGTATCACTAATTGTTTCTTAGCCAAAACTGTCAGGAAACTTTTGATAGGAATGCCGCCCCCCTAAACACTGGCTGGATATTAAAACTTAATCTAACGATAAAGGTGTATCACCAATTGTTTCTTAGCCAAAACTGTAAGGAAACTTTTGATAGGAATGCCTCCCCCCTAAAAAATAGGCTGGTACTAGTAAAATTATAAAACTTAAATTTTTCCGATTCGTAACTAAGCCACGACCGATTTTGCAATAAAACAAAACTATCAGCATAAAAGATTTTTTTACAAAACAGGCGTTCGATAATTTGGGGCCTCAGTCTTGAAATCTTATTTATTTGGGATATTAAGTCTCAGTCTTGAAAGCTTATTTATTTGGGATATTAAGCCTCAGTATTGAAAGCTTATTTATTTGAGATATTAAGCCTCAGTATTGAAAGCTTATTTATTTGCGATATTAAGCCTCAGTCTTGAAAAGTTATTTATTTGGGATATTAAGCCTCAGTATTGAAAGCTTATTTATTTGGGATATTAAACCTCAGCCTTGAAAGCTCATTTATTTGGGAAATTAAGCCTCAGGCTATAAATGGTACCCCTGAATTTCAAGTGGACTACCCTATTTGTTTATATCGTTTTGATTGTGAATTTAAATCATGTAATTAAGTATTATTATAAAAAAAGAAAATATGTAAATCATGTACTTAAGTATTATATAAATAAAGAAAATATGTAAATCATGTACTTAATTATTATAATTATCTCATTATTATAAGATCTACAAACATAATGATACAAATTTTATATTTTTTGTGCGGTCCTTATATACTATTTGGGGGGGTCCATTCTCGGTAATTTTTGGTTATCTTCTGACCGGGGAAAAAAGCACCGGAAAAAAAAGCAAAATAAACGGTTAAAAAGCGACATTTTTGGGGGTAACTTTCTTATACATGACCTTTTGATTTTTCCTTTCTTATTACACACCTTCATACTAAAAGGCATCTGTGTGCCAAATTTCAAGTCTCTAGGTTTAGCCATTGTGGAGCTACGTTGATTATCAGTCAGTCAGTATACCAACTGGTCTCTGCGTTTTATAAGTATAGATTACAGATTCGCTTACTGTGTTATTTTAGACTCGGCCCGTGAGGATGTCATCCTCAAGCAACTTCCTGAAATGTCAAGTATGATTTACCTTTCCTCATGGAGAGTTACAAAGTCATAAATGGATTGAAAGAAATTACGGCTTTGGTTTAAATGTATAAAAAATTAAATTAATGAAATCTTATTTAATAGCGACGAGGTAAATTCTAGTCTGAGCGACCAGACAAAATTGGAAGCTTAAATAATATGAATCAAAATATTGTACGAGGTCGAATTAATGGAATCATTAATAATAAAAACAAGGCCGAAGATGACACTTAAAACTGGTTGTACGTCTTAACCCTTTTAGTGGTCAACAGGTTTCTATACTGATTTGATTCCGATAATTTTTTTGATGGCTCTTACCTTTTGGGCTGCGGTATTTTACCGTTAAAAACTGTCTTTTTGACGTTAACTCGCTTCTGGGTGAACTTCGTGGGTATTTTTCTTCTTCTCATTATAGTCCCCTATGGATAGGGGGACTTAAAAAGAATACTTTCAAGGCACCTAGGTCCATGCCAGTCGTAAAAAGCGACTAAGGGCAGGGTTAGGAACGATATCTTTTTTATTACTCATGCAGAAAGCAAGGAGAAGCTGCTGTATTATGATGATGATTATACGTATCTATATACTGAAAGGTTTCAAATTTCAAGTTTCTACCCTAACCTAACCTTTCTTTTGGTTGCTTACCAGGGAGGTGGAATTCTCTGCTGCACTTATCCACTGTTATCCGCCAACCTAGTAGCAAAGACACTACAAAGACAGCGTGGGGTTGACGGATCCTCTATTTTCAAGCTAGGTCATGCAGCTCTGCACTAAAATGTTCAACTTAAAATAAATTAAAATAAATTACTTGATGATTGTCTGGTCGCCTCGCTTGTCATTTCTTTAGAATTACCCAGAGTACACCAGGTGGAGCTGAACTAACATTGTGCAAAGGGTTAATATTTATTTAGCTCATGACAATACCTACTTTTAACATCAACCATCAAAATGTTAATACATATTTATACTCGTACTTATAAAACCAAAAAATAACAAGTTCCACACCAATAGTAAGAGATTTCTCGTGGAACGAACAAACAAGCAGACATTTCAAGATAAATCGTAGAGTTAAAACTAAACTTATCTTTGTTCTATCAATTATCTTACAAAGGGTTAATTTTTTTCTTCCCTTTACAGATTTGACCTTCTTTTGGACAAAAAAAAAAATCACAAACTATTAAATTTTGCAATCTTGAATGCAGCTAATATTCTACTTTATTGTGTCTGGGGGACACTGTATTATGCGTATACAGAGGTGAAAAAAAATCCCATTTGGGGTCTAATTTTGTATTTTCGTCATAACTGTGGAACTCTGTATTATGTGACTCAGGGTGGCGAAAAGTTGTGGGGCGTGATCAGACCAAATAGAAGTTTTTGGACTTAAACAATGCTTTAGAACCTCAAAACTCAAAGTGGCATAATGATAAAATATATAAAGAAAGATATTTTGTAGATCAAACTATTTCTATTGATAAAAGTAGGTAAACAATAAAAAAATGGTATCCTCCTTTAAAAGAGAAAATTCATATTTTGAGGGGTTACACCCCTCATATCTTTTGCCATTCGCAAAAGATAATGAGCCATATTACAGAATACAGACACTTCCCATAGACTGTATGTATAAGTTTGGTGTAGGTTATAAAGAGATTAGATACATCAATCTTCACATTGAGGTACAGAATGTATTTTACATGCATAAATTACTGTTCTTTAATTTCAAAGTATATTTACACTAGCTGATATCTGATGCCAGCAACTCTGTATGTATAAGTTTGGTGTAGGTTATAAAGAGATTAGATACTTGGGTACCTACATCAATCTTCACATTGAGGTACAGTATGTATTTTACATGCATAAATTACTGTACTTTAATTTCAAAGTATATTTACACTAACTGATATCTGATGCCAGCAACTCTGTATGCGTGCTCCCCTCTTATACAGAGTGTTCGAAAAGTTCCGCAACGGATTTTTTTATTTTTAACGGCTAATGATGGAGACTTGAAATTTTATATGTAGTTTTAACACAAATTAATCTAATTTTTGGCGCAATTAAAATTTCTACAAGGTGTCTCAAAAGTGGGTAAACAGACTCCAACTTTCGATTTTTAAATTGAAACCCCTATTTTTTATTTCATATTCAAATTTTACGTCAAATTCTACACACAATCGAGTCCTCACTCAATACTTTGATCAAACGATTTTTCTTCGGAATAAAAGTGATACAACCAAGAGCGTAATACATTAAATCAGTCAGAGTGTAATACAAGTTTTTTATGCTGAATCTAGTGGTACCATTGGTTTTTGATTTTTTTACACTTTTTATACCCAAGGAGGGTAAAATTTCATTTTTGAAATTTTAACATCAACCAAAAATGAATTTCTACCCTCCTTAGGTATAAAAAGTGTAAAGAATGAAAAAACCAATGGTACCACGAGATTCAGCATAAAAAAAATTGACTGATTTGATTTATTACACACTTGTTTTTATCACTTTCATTCCGAAGAAAAATCAATGATTGGCCGGGTTTGATCGGAGATCCATTTGATCAAGGTATCGAGTAATAGAGGTTTCAATTCAAAAATCGAAAGTTGGTGTCTGTTTACACACTTTTGAGACACCCTGTAGAAAGTTTAATTAAACCAAAAAATAGATTAATTTGTGTTAAAACTACATATAAAATTTCAAGTCTCTATCTTTAGCCGTTAAAAATAAAAAATCCGTTGCGGGACTTTTCGAACACTCTGCATATTCTCGTATTCTGTTCAGTCAAAATTAACTATCTGCTTTTGGTTTAATATTTTCCACAATATTAGGTAACCTTACGAATCGTTACGAAAACAAATACCCCCTCATCAAAATTTTATACAAACGTTTCCAAGGATGGGGATTTGTACAAGTAAATAAAAACCATTAGCCGCGCCGGTACTTTTGCCACTTAGTGTACGATTTTGATTCAATTTTGGTATCTACCTTAAAATATTTGGTTTGGTATGATATGCGGAAAATTTTCGCCCCTGAGAATTTGTTGCCCTGGGTAAATGCCCACTTTGCCCATTTACAGGGCCGTAGCCAATATTATTTTTCGGCGGGGGGGTCCCGAAAGATTGACACCCGAAACTGATGATCATGGAAGGATGTTGTTTTTGTTGATGTTGTTGTCGCTGCTGTTTTTGGTGTTGAAGTTGTTGTTGTTGTTTTTGTTCTTGTTGATGCTTCTATTGTTGTTGCTGATGTTGTTGTTTTTGTTGATGCTGCTATTATTTTTGTTGTTGTTGATGTTGTTGCTGCTGTTTTTGTATTTGTTGATGTTGTTGCTGCTGTTTTTGTATTTGTTGATGTTGTTGTTGCTGCTGCTGTTGTTGTTTTTGTTGATGTTGCTCTTGTTGTTTTTTTTAAAAAAATATCGGTCACGTGGAAAGTACAGTATTTCTTTATTTAAAAAAAAAACTATTGAAATTTCGGACGGGGGGGGGTTAAACCTCATGTACCCCCTGGGTACGGCCTTGCCCATTTATAAAAATGGCCCTGATAAAACTGCATTTTTTTCCATCTTTTTACTCTGGTGGGGGGGAGTGCACTGTGCCATAAAATCCTTATTCCATTAATTAAAGACTTTAAATTCCTTATTCCATTAATTAAAGACTTTAATTCAAATAATTCTAACAAATGGAAATTCCAATATTATCATACAAAGCGCCATTAATCGTTTATTTTATGTGGTATGTGGTTATGACAGTTTTAGTTTTGCAAGAGAGTGGCCTAACGGTCGAGTCAAGAGTAATCAAACAATGTTTTTCAAATATGGGAAACACGAGGCCAAGGTTGTTGTTGTGAGCTTTACTGCAAAGTGAATTGATTAATATACATTCCATTATTTATTATTATTCATTGTTTTTTAAATGAAAAATGTAGCCATCGAGAGGAGCAAGCCAGGTTCATTGGGCGACAGTCCTAAGCCCGTGAAAATACAGAAGGTGTGGTGTAAGGAAGAGCATTCAGCCTTTTAAAAAGGTTACTTCAAACCAATGATGAAAGGTCATCAGCAAAACGCAAGTTTTTAAGCAGTTTCTATACAGAGTGTGCCAAAAGTCCGAGACCACCTGTATACCTTTTGAACGGCTTTATGTGGAGCTTTGAAATTTTGCATAGTATTATATCCCAAATTAAGCCACCTGAGACTGTTAACAATTTTTCAAAAGCGGGTCCTATGTGGCCCCCAGGGGGTCCAACTTTTGTTTTTTACGAAACCCCATCTTCTGATACATTTTCAGAAAAGCAATAAAATTAAAGTACTTTGTAACAAAGTTCACACGTCTGTAGCGTGCTTTTTTTCAAAATGGCGGCCATTTGAAATTTCCAAGATAAGACTACCAAGAGTATCTAAAACTAGGCGAATTATTTGCAATGGGATATTTATGTCTAAAAAAACAGGTTCCCTGAGATTGGTGTCCTATGCAATTATTCAATTCGCGGGGGACTTTGTGTTATAATATTTATGTAAGGATTATTAATTTGTCCATTAGCAAATATTTTTTTTAAGTGACCTAGTTGTGTCCATATGTGCAAAATCATTTTGAAATCTGTCACTAATCGGATTTAGATTTTATCATTAACTAAGGATGCCAATTTTGAAGCAATCATCATACTTAGGTGGGCGGAATATACCTGGGGGTTCCCATTAACTATAAAAAGACCAAACCTAAATCACATTTACCAAGAAACTGTCTATCACTATTGTACAATGTACATGTGACGTCATCAGAACTTTGGTCATGCCAAATATTACACCCCGTCGTGACATAAATCTATTTGGTAAAACCATTGCTAAGTAATGACAAGAACTTTGCGTTGTACATGTGACGTCATCAGAACTTTGGTCATGCCAAATATTACACCCCGTCGTGACATACATCTATTTGGTAAAACCATTGCTAAGTAATGACAAGAACTTTGTGTTGTACATGTGACGTCATCAGAACTTTGGTCATGCCAAATATTACACCCCGTCGTGACATAAATCTATTTGTTAAAACCATTGCTAAGTAATGACAAGTTCTTTGCGTTGTACATGTGACGTCATCAGAACTTTGGTCATGCCAAATATTACATCCCGTCGTGACATAAATCTATTTGGTAAAACCATTGCTAAGTAATGACAAGAACTTTGCGTGACTTGATGCAGAAACCCAACGAAATTAGAAGTCGGGAACTTTGAAAGTAAAGATTTAGAGTAGGGGTTCTTTTTCGTACCGCGCCCCCTTTTCTTGAAATGAAAGCCTCTCACGCCCCCTCCCCTTTACATTATAAATTATGAATGGGTATTGGTGTTGCTGAATGCTATGTCATTCAAAACGTTAATGTGTTGCTGAATGCTATGTAATTCAAAACGCTAATGTGTTGCTGAATGCTAGCTATGTCATTCAAAACCTTAATGTGTTGCTGAATGCTATGTAATTCAAAACGCTAATGTGTTGCTGAATGCTATGTCATTCAAAACGTGAATGTGTTGGTGAATGCTATGTAATTCAAAACGCTAATGTGTTGCTGAATGCTATGTCATTCAAAACGCTAATGTGTTGCCGAATGCTATCTCATTCAAAACGTTAATGTGTTGCTGAAGGCTATGTCATTCAAAACGCTAATGTGTTGCTGAATGATAGCTATCTCAATCAAATTTTCTAAACATTTTAACTAAATGATAATAATTCAACTTGTCTCGCGCCCCCCAGTTGGGGAACTTCTGATTTCGAGGAAGTGGCAAAAGCTCATGGGTATAACACTCATTTAATCTCGAAAATTACGTGACAATTGATACAAGAAAATTAAGGAATTCAGTTATAGATGGTGTGGTTTATTCGTCCAGCAAATTCCAGCGAGGTTGTATCATTTGGGTGTCCGCGTGGGTTCGCGCCCTCGTGATGTTGGCTTTTTTCCGGCCCAACCCAGGCTGGGTGAGGTCAATATGGGTAGCTGGTTTGCATGTTTCCAGCGAATGGAGGATAAACCCCCCGTATTGAATGACCAATAGATGTTAAAGAGACGTTAAGCCAAATTAAAAAAAAATAGATTTGAGTAAAAAAAAAATCTGGGTTTCAATTTGAATTTTTCAACCATATAACTTTCACGCCTCCTGAAAAGATTAATACCTACGAGTTGCGAATTTCATGCTATCTTGGTGAATCTGACCAAAAAATATTACTCCAAAACTTCGTGGACTCCTACTTGGTTAAATGTGGTTAAACCTCGCTGTACGTTGATTAACTTCAATGATCTAACGGAAATTGCTGTATTCAACGTGCCGTAGAAGCGGGAATTCGATATTTTTAATTCTGATAATTTTCTAGGGTCCCAGTCTATAGTTTTGCTGGGTACATTCCTATACTTTTTGGTTATATATATCCCTTATTGTTTTGGCCAAATAGTACTGGACAAACAAACACATCATACAGTAGAAAAACGCTTTCCAAAAATGACCACAAAATTACAATTTTTCCTCTTCCCTCCATCGCCTCTAATTTGATTGTGGTTTCAAGGAAAGCACTTTAAAAAACTGTAGCAAATGTATCACTCACTCATTATTTATTTGTCCTTTAAAATCACATTCCACATGACAATATACAGGGTGTAACATAATTCCATGTCAATCCGTTAACCACATATTCTTGAGAGCAAAATAAGATGATTTTACTCTATAAAACTATCTGCGAAAATGCCAAGCTTCCCCTCCAAGGAAGTTGGAAGAGAAATGCCGTTTTTCCAATAAATTTGGTTTTAATTTTCCTACAAAAAAATGAATATGTCACTTTACTAAAATTACGTGGAACTTATTTGTGAAAAGCTTGGATATGATCTTGCTTTCAGGGGCAGTTACTCAATCTAAATATACTCACAAGCTCTTCGGTGGACGCTGTGGGACAAAAGTGCCCATTACGGCGGACAAATTGACTTTTTTTATTAATTTGATTTTTGGAATCTACGTATCTTGAAACGTAAAATATCAAATTTTGAAGGGGGTGTATTTTATTTTTCGTGACGATTCCGAAGTTCATTATTGAAAATAATAAACCAAAATAGCGTGAATAATACCACTTTCTTAATTTCTGAAATGACGGATTCAGTTAGGCCAAAACAAGAAAATATGTGGTAGTAGTAGTAGTAACATAGGATTTTCGTGTTTTGGGACATTTCTGAAACACCATAACCCAAAGCTCAATATTTTTAGAAAGATGAAAACGCATCGTTTCTTATAGAAACACCATGACTCAGATGATTTGTATGGAATTTATAGGAGATAGTAATGTGCGTTCATTCCAGAAACAACATAACTCACTGATACGTTATAACACAAAAATTCCGAAACACGATAAAGGTTTCTTCGCCTTCTAAAAATTCGATATTTTTGAGTTATGGAATTTCGTAAATGACTGATTCATTTAGAGAGTAAACACTCTGTACAAAATAAGTGAAAGTATAGACAAAATATTCTTTTGTATTTTAAAAAATCGCACGTTCACCCCGAATATTGAGATTATCATGTCAAAAATTATAACTTGGTGTCCCTAATGTTATTAAGGTACACCTATGACTGATTCATTTAGAGAATAACACCCGCTACAAAATCAGTGAAAGTATAAGCAAAATATTCTTTTGTATTTTAAAAAACCACACGTTCACCCTGAATATTGAGAGTATAATGCCAAAACTTATATCTTGGTGTCCCTAATGTTATTAGGGTACACCTATGACTGATTCATTTAGAGAGTAACACCCTGTATAAAATCAGTGAAAGTATAAGAAAAATATTCTTTTGTATTTTAAAAAACCGCACGTTCACCCTGAATATTGAGAGTAGGTATCATGCCAAAACTTATATCTTGGTGTCCCTAATGTTATTAAGGTACACCTACGAGATAGCAACAACCAGCAGCCTACACGTTTTGCAAACTACAATGATGATTGCAAGTCTCAGTTCAGGATTGTTTAAGGATAGCTAAGATGGAGGCATCGCCCGAATGGATTGCGAAGCATGAGCGGAATCATAGCGAGGTATAGTCTGAGTATTTGAACAAAGGAGATTAAAATAAAGATTTTAATTTTGGTTTATTATTTTCGATAAAGCCTTTAAAATCGATACAAAAAAGTACCCACCCCCTCTCAAAATTTGATATTTTGCTTTTCAAGATACGTACGAGTAGAATAAAAAAATCGAATAAAAAAATCAGTTTGTCCGCCGTACACGGTACGGCGTTCCGTTTAAGGTGAAATTGTGCACCGAAACATTTGGGTGTAATCGAATTTACCGTTATTTCCTTCAATTTTATTTAAGGCTCTCATAAATCCTGTCTAAAAAAAGAATGGTTAAGTGCCAGAAGCTTAAAATTTGGTATATACATATGTTATATTTGGGGTCTAATTGGGCGCCAAACCTTGAAACGTAAAATTTCAAGTTTGGGTGGGGGTACTTATTTAGGCAGTAAAATATTAAACCCATGTGAGACATTAGCGGAGTTTTTTGTTATAAGGAAAGATTTTTAATATACATATTTTATTTTTAAATTGTATTAATAATGATATTTTGTTTATTTTGTGGTAAGACGAATGTGGCTACTGAGGGGAGCCAGCCAGTTTCATTAGGTGACGGCCTAAGCCCATGTAAATACAGAAGGTTGTGGTGTTAGCAAGGGCATCCAGCCTATAAAAACTCTGTTTCAAATTAAAGATAAAAAGTCTCCAGTAAAATTTAGTTTCTACGCAGTGTCAATATATAATGTGAGAAGCAAGCGAGTGTTTCCGTGCCAGGAAAGGGTACAGCTAAGGAGAAAAGGCACGAAACAAAAGATTGTTGCTCGGTAGAATTACGCCAATTTCAAATAGAATTGGGAAAAGGTGAAGTTAAAGAAGAAGGACATGGAAGGGACCGGGATTAACAGCATATATTCCGTGACCATTATTGTTCGTGATTAACACGGAAAGAAAAGCAAGTTTGGTAAATTCATTAGATACTTAATGCTAATATCAACCTTCAACTTGATTTCTACTCGGGAATCAAGATCAGTGTCATCGCTCAACATTCTCCGGAATGTAAAAACAACTTGTTGAGTCATTTGACATTTCCCAATGTATTCACGTAATACGCAAGTGTTCAGGCAGGCACTGCGGCAAGGACAAAGTATTCTCTTGACGAAGTCCTCCTTTGATTTTTTTAACTCTCCCTTGATTTTCAGGAAAGAGGTCGCGGAGCATTATTTTGCGGCCTCAAATGTTGATCAATATACTGTGCTCAATTTTTCTTCTATTGAATTGATTTTTTGTACACCGAAGGATAATTAAGTTTTCTATCAATTTATTCAATCAAAAATTTTGAAAGAATAAATAAAATTGAGAGAAAACTTAATCCAAGATGATCTGCACTCAGAACGAATTACAGTGATACATTTTCTATGTTAATTTGTTCAGAGTTCAATTAATTAAACTCTGAATCTATATTGTCAATATTTTTATATTGATATTGTTGCCGGTTTAGTTGTGTTTTTGCTGGCCTTAACATGTTGTTGCTGGTTTAGTTGTGTTTTTGCTGGCCTTAACATGTTGTTGTTGGTTTGGTTGTGTTTTTGCTGACCTTAACATGTTGTTGCTGGTTTGTTTGTGTTTTTGCTGACCTTAACATGTTGTTGCTGGTTTGTTTGTGTTTTTGCTGGCCTTAATATGTTGTTGTTGGTTTGGTTGTGTTTTTGCTGACCTTAACATGTTGTTGCTGGTTTGGTTGTGTTTTTGCTTACCTTAATATGTTGTTGCTGGTTTCATTGTGTTTTTGCTTACCTTAACATGTTGTTGCTGGTTTGGTTGTGTTTTTGCTGACATTAACATGTTGTTACTGGTTTGGTTGTGTTTTTGATGACCTTAACATGTTGTTGCTGGTTTGGTTGTGTTTTTGCTTACCTTAATATGTTGTTGCTGGTTTCATTGTGTTTTTGCTTACCTTAACATGTTGTTACTGGCTTGGTTGTGTTTTTGCTGACATTAACATGTTGTTACTGGTTTGGTTGTGTTTTTGCTTACCTTAACATGTTGTTGGTGGTTTGGTTGTGTTTCTGCTTACTTACTTTGTTGCTAGTTTTGGTGCTGTGTTTTTACTTACCTTAACATATTTGACTAGTAATTTCGGTTCTTTTTTCCACAGCGTGCTTAGTTCAACCCCTTGCAAATTTTCCGAAAATACTTCTTGCGTCAGATTTGTTTCTCCAGTGTCGACTGACAGAATGATTTGAAGATCTTCATTTCTTTCTAGGAGATAGTCTTTCTCGTCCAAAAGATCTGAAAATAAAAGTAATAATAAAATGAAGATATCCGAAATTGATGATATATTAAAATAATCAAAATATTTGGACAATTTTACCTTGTGTTGTCATTCAACATTCTGAGTTATGTACAAATATTGTTAGGACTACAATAGTAACCTTTTCTTGTTCGAGCAGCGAACTTTGGATCCATTCTCGCAGGCCGTGCACAATTTTTTTTTGGGGGGGGGTGGAGGGGTCCGAAGCATTGATAGCCAAGCCAGGACTAACACCTGAAAATGATTATCATGGAAGGTGATGTTGTTCTTGTCGTTGCTGCTACTGTTGTTGTTGCTTTTGTTGTTGATGATGTTATTGCTGCTGTTGTTGTTGTTTTCGTTGTTGCTGTTTTTNACGATTGAAATTTCGGGGGGGGGGGGGGACTGATCCCCCCCTCGGGTACGGCCTTGCATTCTCGTATGTATATTTTATGTACCTACCAATTTTCACCGAAGCCGGAACACACATTCAAGATTTATCGTGTTAAGTAAGATAACCACTCTGTATGACCTAATGTTATACATTTCATTGGCACAGATAATCTATTCTATTCTATCATAGATTTAAAATAAGATAAGTCTCAGATTGACATTTGATTAGTATCAATTTAAAATGTCGTTTTATATCATGTAATGTACCCAATCCATAATGTGGCCTTTCTGAACATTTTAATTTAAATCAGATGACACCACACACTCATTTATAATATTGACTTTCTTTACAAACTACCACGTTTGGAGTAAACAGGAAAATGTTGTCCCTTTACACGATGCCGTACCTAAGGGGAGTCCATGGGGTCCAGACCACCCCGAAATTTCATTTTTTTTATGACTTATGTAATATTGTAAGGTTTAACTTATCATCACCACCACCACCACCACCAACAACAACAACAACATCATCAACAATAATAACAACAATAACATCAACAGCAACAATAGCATCATTATCAACAACAACATCATCATCTACAATAACAACATCAACAAGAACAATAACAACAACAACATCAACAGCAATAAAAACAACAACAACATCATATGACAACGACAAGAAAAATAACAACATCAACATCTCCTTCCGTGATCATCATTTTCAGGTGTTAATCCTGGCTTGACTGTCAATCNTTCAGACCCCCCCCCCCCCCCCCGAAAAAAAATCTTGGGTATGCATCTCGCAGCTATAGCTACTCAGTTGTCTTCAAAAGGTTCGCTTACCCCCAAAAACAAGCAGGCCAAGTAGAAAATTCAAGAAAACTTTTGTCAAATTTTCAACCCTACCAGGATTCGAACCAAGTACCTCCCTGGTGGTACACTCTGCCACGGAGACGTTGGATTGTCGAAAACGTTGACCAAAAACTAAAAATTGGTTTTACATAGTAACACAAACATGATGTCATATGGGTAGTCACTCATAGAATGCAGTAACATAACGAGTCTCACTGTTTGGATTTCACAATACAAATTATACCTATTGGACTACATTTATTTAAGGTTAGGTTACATATTTTTGTGAGTGTTTGGACCGGGGCCAGAATTTTAATAAAAACAAAAGTTGCTCTATAAATTTCTCATAAGACACCCAACTTTATGCTAGTATGTATTTTTGAGTGGGTAGAATCATTGAGCAGAACTTTTCAACTTGCAAATCAAAAAGGTCTTTTTTTTTAATAATTTTATAGATACCGTAATTTGGGGTACATTTATAATTATTAGAATTTTTCATTTCCCTCACTGCCGAAGAGAGACATTCATAAAATGAAGCAAAACATTGTCCTCACTTATTTCAGAAATCTCAAAACTCAAAACTATCAAATTTTCAAAAGGCGAAGGAAAGCCTTTTATGGTGTTTCTGAAATGAACGCATTTGTGTTATATCAGTGCATGAATTATGGTGTTTCTGAAATGAACGCATATTACTATCTCCTAATAAATTCCATACAATTATGTTATCCTGACGCCATATTAGAGCTAAAATCTGGAGCAGGAAAAATTTCAATTCAATAATTTATTTATGTTATAGGTATTATTGGAACTAAAATCTTGAACAGAATAAAACCTCGGTCCTGAATAATCAAATTGAACTAAGTTCACCGTAAAAAAAAAAAAAAAAAAAAAAAAAAAAAAAAAAAAAAAAAAAAAAAAAAC
>CM022883.1:12756041-12768999 GCA_012654025.1 Pachypsylla venusta
CCAAGCTCTGATGATGTGCTCAGGAGAGTACGAAACTAGTCAGCTCTAATTAACATCTTAATAATTTTATAGTCAAGTGAAGATATAGTATTTTCTTTACCTTATTAATATGTAAATCTTTTCATCACTGTCACTTACATAAAAAGGGGTTCATACTTATTTCCAGTGACAAATATGAGACCCCAAATGGGACCTGCATACCAAATTTCCTCCAAATTGGACAACGCTAAGTGCCGAAATTCCCGTTCACGCTGAAAGGCGGACAAAAGGATTTTTTTTATTCAATTTTTGGAATCTACGTATACCTTGAAACGTAAAATATCAAATAATGAGTGGGGTGATTTTTTACGTGACGATTCCAAAGGTTCGTAACTGAAAATAATGAACCAAATTTCAAGAAAAATACAATTAGGTAAGAGAACTAAGAAATAAAAAATATAAGAAGATACGTAATCCATTTGGGATAAATAATACAAAATGCATGCAGAATGTAAGCAGAAAAAAACCTACACTTGGTGGGTTGGTATAATGCACTCAACCTCAGAAGATAGTTTAAACTCATACTGGCATACATGACTGTACTGGAACACTCTGTACTATGCACCAAAATGTGATCCGCCCTAAAAATATTTCAAATATTTTGTAACTTTAATTGTATGTTCTACAAGTTGTGTAAGTATTAGGTACACGTGGAGTGAAGATAGGGGAAGCGTGCCTAATATCGAAGCCATTATGATATCGCCTAATATTTTGATTTTGTTTAAAATAACTTGTGCAGTAGGCAAGAACGTGCAGGTTTTGTTATCCGAGATCATTGGTTCAACGCCATGGTGGTTTGGTTTTAACTTTATCTGTCCCTCGAATATTTTAAGATCAGAACAACCGAGTGTTCAGAAACTTATTTAGCAATCCGAGATAATTGCTTAAATTTTCAACTGAAGAAAGCGAACTTATTAAGGAATTTTATGGTACATGAATATTGACGTTCTTCACTAACTTGTTTTTTAATAATACGAAAAGTATTAGGTGGGGGTATATACTGCTACTCCTGACGCCTTTTTTGTACGAAGTGTTTTTTGGGGGGTAAATATTCAACGCGTACTAATTTTTGTGAAAATTTGGGGCTCACGAAGTTTGCTAATGGGGTCGGAAGTTTTGAAGTTTACACTTTAAGATCAATATCCTTGTACTGAATCCCCCGAGGTCGATATATGGAACATTTCGGGCTCTAAAAACAAATTTCAGAGACAATGTAGGTAGATGATTGGCAAAAAAATCTGTTAATGTGACACGAAGTTTGCTAATGGGGTCGGAAGTTTTGAAGTTTACACTTTAAGATCAATATCCTTGTACTGAATCCCCCGAGGTCGATATATGGAACATTTCGGGGCTCTAAAAACAAATTTCAGAGACAATGTAGGTAGTTGATTGGCAAAAAAATCTGTTAATGTGACACATAGATTTATTATTTTACTAGCTAAAAAAAATCCCCCCCCCCATCNAAAAAAAACCCCCCCCCCCCCCTCAAAAAATTGACACTTTACGTTTCAATGTACGTATTAGAACCAAAAATCGAATAAAAAATTTAGTATCGAACCCTGTATATTTGCTCACAGTGACGAAAATATCACATTTTGAGAAGTATATATTTTTTTTTCCCCCCTGACGATTCCAAAGGTTCATTATTGAAAATAATAAACTAAATTAATTCAGTGATACTTTAGTGTAGTGGCTATCGTAGGGCTGTGGCACCCACAAATCTAGATAGTAACAATGCAATGCGTTAACGCAAATGAGACCTTCAAAGTTCCCGTAATCTGTTATCATCAACACCAATCCCTATCCGTGTGTAAAATTTAAATTTAGATCCAAAATACTTTGTTCTTTGATGCAGCTGAATACTGCTTTCTAGTACCTACCTACCTAGCATTATTTGAACATGGGAGAGAGTTCCATATCAGAAAGAGTTCGATATTTGGCACACTTCCCCAAGTATTCCTCCAAAGACCATCATATTTGCAGATGAGTCTAATGACATTGAAAACACGGAACACTTGGAAAGATATTTATAGATTTAATTATCTCACCTATAAGGGCATAATCTATTTCAAAATGGGAGGGGCAGTTTGTATTTTAATATCTTTCTGTTACCACATAGAACCATACAGAGTGTCTAACCGGTACCTAGTCCTGTCAACTGTGATTATTCCGAACACTCAAATATCATGACCTACCTAGGTGTTCGTAATGGCTCCTGATGTATATTTGTAACTAGCAGTTGTGCCCCGTGCTTCGCCACGGTTAAAATTTGTAGAATTTAACCGAAAAATTAGCTTTAGGTATCTCGAAAACGATTTAACATAGCTCTGATAACTCATCTTACCATTCTCCTTTTAGACAGAAGTGTCCTTCACGGCGGACGGTTTGCAATGTACAGGGTACGGGGAGGAGGTGGCGAACGACGGCGACGGACGGACGGATTTTTTACTCGATTTTTGAACTCCACGTACCTAGAAATGTAAAAGATCAAATTTTGGGGGGTGTTTTTAGCCTGTAAAATAATAAACCCATGGTCAGTATTATGGTTTTAAGTTCAATGTAGCCAGCGAGGGTAGCAGCTACACTAGGTGACGGTCTTAAGCCCGTGTTAATACAGAAGGTTTGGTGTTAGGAAGGGCATCCAGGCTTGAAAGGTCATCAGCAAAATGCGAGTTTCTACGTAGTTTCTATGGATACTGTGAGAAGCAAGCAAGGGTTACCGTGCAAGGAAATGGTAAACTGCTAAAGAGAGTAGGCACAGCACTAAAGGTTGGGCATGGTAGGATCCAGGAAAGCAACGCCGACTCCAAACCAAAATTTTGGTTTATTATTTTCAATAATGAACCTTTGGAATCGTCACGAAAAAAAAAAAAAAANAAAAAAAAAAAAAAAAAAAAAAAAAAAAAAAAAAAAAAAAAAAATACTCTCACTCAAAATTTGATATTGTACGTTCCAAGGTACGTAGAATCCTTTTGTTATTTGAAAATGATTTTTTAAAATTTGATTAAGATATTTTTTTCTATAAATGACTACAACACTAACGTCAACACCTGATCATCTTGATCCACTAGCTACTTTCCTTATCCTATGAAAAGGAAAGTATTGTAATAGGATGAAATTTTCAATGTCGAGTTTTCAATGCCAAAACAAATTTTGATGTCCCAAGAGCCCAAATATTGAGTTTCAGCAATTGTTCCGTGTGTGTGTGCCTGTCTGTCCGTCTGTCTGTGAACAAGATATCTACCTTTGGCGGTTTACTGTCACTTTTAAGCGGTTTTCACGAACCCTACCTAAAAAGCTTGAAATTTGGTGCCTATTTAGTCATTTTGGTTTATTATTTTCAATAATGAACTTTGGAATCGTCAAGAAAAAAAAAAAAAATATTCCCACTCAAAATTTGATATTGTACGTTTCAAGGTACATAGAATCCAAAAATCGAATAAAAAAAAATCCGTTTGTCCGCTGTACGCCGTGATGGGCACTTTTGCCACTTAGCGTTGACCGATTTGGATGACCGAGTTGGTATATAGGTCCCATCTGTGCTCTAATTGTGCCCCGAAACTTTTGGGTGCAATCGAATACACTCTTGGCGATTTTTGCCGATTTTTAGCGGTTTTCAGTATTTAAAAGGAGAATGGTAAGAGCTAGAGATTTGAAATTTTGTATGTATATCATATTTGGGGTCTCTGTTAGATCCGAAACTTTTGGGTTCAATCATATATGCCGCTGGCGGTTTTTACTGCTTTAGTGCGGTTTTCATTAATCCTATTAATCCTGTCTAATAAGAGAATGGTAAGAGCCAGAGACTTCAATTTTGGTAGGGCCCAAAAAAGGTTTATTATGTGTCATATTGGCAAAGTTTTTTAGTGTCATCCAGTATCTTGTTTTTTCACTCTCGCTACGTTGTTTCAAGTCTGATTCTGTCACTTTTGCTCTGAGCTGCTTCTCAAATTTCAACCATATCATCTCTACCAATATATTATTAGATGGTCAACCGTAAAATGTCAAGGTCACGAAGACACAGTTGTGATGATTGCTATTAGGCTATTTGATAGCTTGAGTAACATGGAACAGGTCTAGTGGGTTATAAATTTGATTATTCTCATATTATTACCTACATATTGTAAGTAGGTAGTAAGTATGTAGGTATATAAAAGTTTGAATTTTGCTGCTGGGTAAATAGGCAGTGGTGTAAATCCACTGTCCACTGGTAATGATGGGCCGATTCCGTTTGACTCTCTTCAGGAGTGGGCGGATGATGAACATTTGCCTGAATGGGATCTGAAGAGGACACACGACAAACATGCAAAAAGCAGACATGTCCTGCCAAGGCTGGGCGTCTAGTATCCCACCATTCAAGAAGGCCGGATCCAAAACCATTGGATTAAATTTTGTAGAATCCATTGCAATAGATTCCACAACTTTTAGTTCCTGCGCCCACCTATAATATGCTGCCCATTCATATTAATGTGACACCATCGTGTCCAATAGTAACCAAATGCAAGACACCCCCTGGTCTGAAATTTCATTATTATATTTTTTAATTCATACTTATGTAATATTGTAAGATGTAACTCATCACCACCAACAACAACAATATCATCATCAACAACAACGACAACATCATCATCATCAACAACAATAACAAAAATATCATCAACAACAACAATATCATCATAATCAACAACAATAACAACAAAACAACAACTATATCATCAACAACAACAATATCATCATAATCAACAACAACAATATCATCATAATCAACAACAACAACAATAATATCATCATAATCAACAACAACAATATCATCATCAACAACAACAACAACAACAACAATATCACCATCATCAACACCATCAACATCATCTTCCATAATCATCATTTTCAGGTGATAGTCCTGGCTTGGCTGTCAATCCTTCAAATCCCTAGCTTCTCCAGATAAGTTGTAGACTACTGCTTTTCAATTGTCATCATATACATACAGCTGTTCTTGGAGGCTGATAATTGACATGGGCCCCCAGAACCTGTAATGGTACGAGTATGCTGTTCCTTTTCATTTGTATTTGTTAATCAATTCATCTCGCAAGTGAAGTCGGTGTTCAAAATGTATCAACTATTCTGGTTGGTTCAGCCACGCCACTGTGAGATATCTCATCCTTCCTAACTTTTAATACATTTTTTTTCCACAAACTGGTTTGATTTTTTTTTTTAATTCTGAAATTAATTCTATGGTGGAGATATGTTCATGAGAGTGGGCGATGATGGTGACTAAACCACTTTTAATTTCTAGATTTTCCTTTTCATACTACGCAAGAGTGTAGGTAGATGCGCGCACGTCAAGAGTAATTAACTGTAGGTACGGTGAACTCGATAACTAGTGTTTCTGTTCAATTTATCAAGACATATAAATATATTTGGTTGATGTACAAGGCAGTGAATTTTAATGTCAGGTTCAAATTTCAAGCACTTGCGTTGGATTGAGAAAAAAAAAAATATTCAGACCTTTTCTGTTCATAATAACATTGGTTTTAAGTGGGCAATAAAGAAATTCAAATTCGGTGAACCATCAAAAAGTTGTGGCCTATTTTCTTTCAGTTTACCCTCCTGTGGCCGTCCCGGAAAATGTAATGAACATGATTTCCATGTCAGAAGAACGCTGGCACCTTGGCACCTTGTATTGGGAATGATTTTTCCCCTATTCCAATAGCTCAGACAGGTAAGACGTGATTAAAAAAATACGATTTATTACTTACATATAATTTTCGATCACCCTGTAATACAAGGAAAATTATACAAATACTTTGATACAAATACTATTTGTATCAAGTATTTGTATAATAATATAAAATTATTATACAAATACTTTGATTAGTTTAATTTTGACATCAGGCCATCTTTGTTTAGGTTCCGAGTACATTTTTCGCGATCAACGTCTGCTGTGCGTGAGCGTGGCTTATCTCAGTCACCTTAAATCCGAGCCTGCCCCCCCCCCNAGCCTGCCCCCCCCCCCCAGTGACAATTATTTATTTATTTTCAAACCTGAAATCTGAGCTACGCGAAAAAAAGTTGGAGTAACGAATGGATCAGGTTGGCTGTTTTAAAGTCTTTTGACTGTAAGAATACTAACTACATAATCTCTTAAGGTCCAGTGTCCAAAATTTTGATCATTCATTTTGTAGGCCTAAAAGCCCAGCGTAAATTTGTACCTTGTAGTCATAAAGTCCCAGTGTCCAAAATTTTGGACATTCATTTTGTAGGGCTAAAAGCCCAAAGAAATAAACGAAATATGTTTGAAGTAGAGGTGTTTTGGACCATGAACATTCAATTCATTTGTCTATTTTTCAATAATATTACTACGATTTTCAGAGGGTTAAAAAATGTTCCAAATTTTGCATTATTGCAACAACTCAAAATTTCCAAAATTTTGGATACTTGGCCTTTAAGCCTACCGAACACAAAAAGTCCTTGGGACTTTAGAGGTTATTGACGGGCATAAAAATGTTACGCAAAAGATGAAAAATATTGTATTTAAGTCAAGGGAGATAATGTTGAAAAATTAATAAGACAAGCTGGGATTTTATCTTTCTTCTCCATCTTGGTTAAATATATGTGCCAGTAGTTACTATGTACCCTGATTAAATTTTTGTCAAAGATCGATCTACATATTATTGAATGGGTATAATGTCAGGTCCTTGACAGACCTACATAGGTAACTGGGTACCATTAGACCTATTGTTCAAGTCTAGCATAGAGGTGGCAAGCAACTGCACAGATTTTTATAAAATTTAGAATTAAAAAACTATTATCTAAGTACACCGGTTGTGTTCCAATCAGCCAAGTTTTAACTTAAAATCAATAATAGGTTGCACCAGCAGGGCCGTACGCAAGACTTTTTTCGGGGGGGGGGGGCGAAGTATTGACAGCCAAGCCAGGAATAACACCTGAAAATGATGATCATGAGAGGTAATGTTGATGTTGTTGTGGATGTTGTTTTTGTTGTTGCTGCTGTTGTTGTTTTTGTTGTTGCTGCTGTTGTTTTTGTTGATGTTGTTGTTGTTTTATTATTATAGGTCAAGTGCAAAGTAGAGTATTGTCATTAAAAAAAAGATAGAAATTTTGAGGGGGTCTGCCCCCCCCGAACACCCCCCTGAATACGGCCTTGTACACCACTTATGTACGGATGTACTTGTCAGATAGGTACTTAAATATGACAAAAATTCGGTTACTAGCGGACCAAAAGTACCTACTGATGACAATCAAATTCTCAGTCAATTAATATCAAATTGAGTCGATATTTAGATTTTGGAGCGATACCATTATTATTATTATTATTTTTTTTTTTATTTGGCTTAACGTCTCTTTAACATCTATTGGTCATTCAAGACGGGGGTTTCACCCTCCATTCGCTGGAAACTTACAAACCAGCTACCCATATTGACCTCCTCAGACTGGGTTGGGCCGAAAAAATAGACAGCATCACGAGGGCGCGAACCCACATGGTACAACCCATAGACGCTGGCTAGCGATAACATTAGTATCTTCAAAATTATAATTACAAATCATTCACTCAGTGAAAATTTAAATTATTTATTTTAATTTTTCCATAAAAAAGAATCTTAATTTGCACCCCGATCAAGTGTGAGTATCATCGGACCACCAATGCCAGAGGGGAACTCGTACAAAACAATCTGGTATAAGACTGCTCAAACTCTCTGACCAGTTGTACCTTACCTAGAGAAATAGACTTATACAAAAAGCCCATGATGCTGAGGTGTAAGGATTCCAAACCTTAGGGGTGAAGCTCAATGAAATGAAATAAAGACCATGCTTCTGAGGAACCTAGCAAAGTGGGCGGAACCTATTACCTATTGGTCATAAGTTAAAATAGAGAAGAGCTACTAAAGGTCAATGAAGTAATTAATGTTTTTAATTGAATTACCTGGCATTTTAATATACAATAAATGTTTTTTTTAATCAATGTACTGTTTGAACTTCTATTATCCAAAATGAGATTATCGTTAAGGTGTGAAGCATTGATTAAGCTTTTGACATTTAAATACTCAAAGCCCACCACAATTCAACTTACCAAATTGAATACAAGTACCTACTATAGGTATTAGGCACCGAATTTGCAATGTCAAAGCTAATGATCACTTATAAAGTCAGGGTTACTTCTGCTGTACAGAAACGGAATTTATTTCATGACAGTAAGACCTACTATAGCTCATGAAATTTTTCGCATGAAAAGTACAAATATGTTATTTTTAGATATGGGTATCGCTTGGATTCAGAAAATCAAGCTCTATCGAATGATACAAATGATTTAAGTCTCAACAAAACTGATAAAGAGTAAGTTGAAAGAATCCTGGCTGGTGCTATAATTTTTCGCATGAAAAGTACAAAAATGTTATTTTTAGATATGGGTATCGCTTGGATTCAGAAAATACAATGTATACTTAGTACTTAAAAGTTAGGCTCATCTGCGAGGGTTGAGCCTAACTCAACCCTCGAAATTGCTCTTTAAGAAGAAAAAAAACATCGCTGAGTTGTCACTTCTTGAAAATACTTCAATGACTCCAAATGGGCATCCCTTTTACCTATGGCCGTTATAGGAGACACATGGCCATTAAAACGTTTCCCCCTCAATAAAAACTTGCCCACAATAGCCGAATTTTGGGGTTTGAACTTTTCGCTAATTACCTAATTCTGTCTTCGTAATTTGTCGTACTGATTGTCAACTTAGGTTTCAAGGCGTCAGGATGGATGGATATATTATACCCATCCACCCTGACAGACTTCATCTGGCAAATTCTGTCTCTATGTTTTCTCCCTCTCATTGAACGTGACAGACTTCATCTGGCAAATTATGTCTCTATGTTTTCTCCCTCTCATTGAACGTGACAGACTTTATCTGCAAATTATGTCTCTATGTTTTCTCCCTCTCATTGAACGTGACAGCCTTTATCTGCAAATTATGTCTCTATGTTTTCTCCCTCTCATTGAACGTGACAGACTTTATCTGTAAATTATGTCTCTATGTTTTCTCCCTCTCATTAAAACTTGACAGACTTTATCTGGCAAATTATGTTTCTATGTTTTCTCCCTCTCATTAAAACGTGACGAACTTTATCTGGCAAAATATGTCTCTACATGGGTGGATGGGTATATTATACATCTGAGTGCGAGACATTAGTAACTGAGCTGGAGAGGGCTTATTTCCTTTGGGGTTATTTCTGAACTGTAAAAGTGTTAAGTTCATATCTTGATGTGAGTCCAGGCACTATTGCAAATAGTCTACACTGCATAAAATAGTATATCTCATAACAATAATAATAATTATAATTAAGGTATGTCTTTAGTGGCGATAAGTTTTTTTTTGTTTAAGGAAAGATTTTCAATATTTTTAAATTTTCGTCGAATTGACTTTTTCATATCTAGATAGAAAATCTATCTATCTAGATTAAATTTTCTATCTAAATTTGAAAAAATCAATTCGACGAAAATTTAAAAATATTGAAAATATTTCCTTAAACAATAAAAACCTATATCTCATAACAATATCTCATAACAATATATCATAAATGATAAGATTTTTTTATATTTTGCTCCTTATAATTCGAAATCCAGATTTTTCTTTGCAATAATGCCCTCCCCCCTTTAATTTCGAATTAGTACTATTCTTCTGTAGGTAATAACAAAAAAAATCTATTTTATTTTGTGAATCGTTGTTCGTACAAACTATTTTGAATTTTGTGTAAGATGTAGGTAAAGCTTTGTCCACATGACCGCGCGGGATCATTATGAACAAATCGATACAAGTTTGTAGAACTAGGTAATACCGCGTGGTCACGTAGACAATATCCACTATTTAGATAGATCTTGTGCCGCGCGGTTCGTCGTACCGCGCGGTCATATGAACATAGCCTAGTGTTCGGTATATGAATAATCAAGGATTTTAATTTTATCAACTTTGAAATTTAAAATATTAATTCTGCTCATTTATCATGTTTTCTCAACTGAAGTGATTATACTGTCCTCTGACTAGGAATATAAATTTTAAAAAATCTTCCATTTTTTTATGTCACTGAACGTCCTTCAAACGAATCTGGTAACAAATCATGTCGTCCAGTCGAGATTTACAAAATAGTAACTATGAATATCTTTAATCTTAGGCAATTTTATAAACGAAAGAAAAACCTTTTCGATATTGATTGATTAAGTGGCATCATCGTGTCCGTTGGTACCCAGAACCTTCTAGTCAACCAACCATTACCTATTAGATGTATACGCCGATCCATCAGTTTGCTGCAATCTAGGATAGAGGAGTTCCTACCAACACCTACCATTGACCGTCTACACCACAAACTGTGCATTGGCGATATCCACACCCGTCAAAGATGCGATCGCCCAATATCAACCAAACAGGGTGTTGGGACGCCAACCACCACCAATCGCCAAAGAAGAGGCAGACCTGCCAAGAGAAACCAGGTCCAAAATGACACAACTACGCTCCGGATGGTCCAGATTACTCAATTCATACCTCAACAAATTGGACGCCAGTGTCAAAAATGAATGAAATCTTTGCCATGGACAGCCACACGATGTTCATCATCTTTTTGACTGTCCTCAAAATCATACCACACTTTCAGTACTTAATCTCTGGAACAAACCGAAAGAGGTGGCAGCTATTCTCAACCTACAACAACAAACTTGATCTGATCTGACTTGTCGTCTGTCGCTACAAAAACAAAAACATGGTAGCCAGATGTATGTGACAGCAGCTCTAGAAGTTGTTGTTTGCTACTTATATTTTTAATTATTATCATACATCTAATCTTGGAGGCCAATAATTGACACGGTCCCCCAGAACAATCTCAATCACAGATGTATTGCTGTGATTGATTACATCAGTAGCACAAACATATAAATTTTCCAGAGTTGCTTTCTGTATTATTTTACACCATCAGTTTAGGTGAACCGGTGAACCCGCATCACCTATTTTTATTCGTGGTTAGTGAGTCATAATTGAACAGGACGAAATTACGCCTTCAGTACAACTTTACCATGAAAGGAAAACATATTTCATACGACAGTATTATTATATTATGCCTTCGGAACAACTTTACCAACTTAGCTTAACATGGGTTTATTGTTTTTACCTTTTTTTCATACGACAGTATTATTATATTACGCCTTCAGTACAACTTTACCAACTTAGCATAACATGGGTTTATTGTTTTTACTTTTTTTTTCATGCGACAGTATTATTATATTACGCCTTCGGAACAACTTTACCAACTTAGCTTAACATGGGTTTATTGTTTTTACTTTTTTTTCATACGACAGTATTATTATATTACGCCTTCAGTACAACTTTACCAACTTAGCATAACATGGGTTTATTGTTTTTACTTTTTTTTTCATACGACAGTATTATTATATTACGCCTTCAGTACAACTTTACCACTTAGCACAACATGGGTTTATTGTTTTTACCTTTTGTTTCATACGACGGTATTATTATATTACGCCTTAGGAACAACTTTACCAACTTAGAATAACATGGGTTTATTGTTTTTACTTTCTTTTTTTTTTCATGCGACAGTATTATTAAATTACGCCTTCGGAACAACTTTACAACATAGAATAACATGGGTTTATTGTTTTTACCATTTTTTTTTCCATACGACAGTATTATTAAATTACGCCTTCGGAACAACTTTACAACATAGAATAACATGGGTTTATTATTTTTACCATTTTTTTTCTTCATACGACAGTATTATTAAATTACGCCTTCGGAAAAACTTTACAACATAGAATAACATGGGTTTATTGTTTTTACCATTTTTTTTCATACGACAGTATTATTAAATTACGCCTTCGGAACAACTTTACAACATAGAATAACATGGGTTTATTGTTTTTACCATTTTTTTCCATACGACAGTATTATTAGGTATACCTTCGTATATTCGTGAGCTATTAGATTTCCTCTTTAGGGCGATATGAGCCCCTGCACCTAACCCTCAACTGGGCTTTTTGTGCTTATTGTGAACGTTATTGAACTTCACTTTTGACCCCCTTAATTCCCGAAATGCACTTATATATGTGTATGTATGTTACGCGATACAAGTCACAATTTTCACCCGATTTTGACGAAATTTGGTATACATCTTTTAGGGTATCAAGGAAATTTGGGGGCCCCAGGGGACCCAATATTGTGTTTTTTGAAAATGATTTTTATCTTTTTAGCGGTTTGTTGCAGAAACGTAAAATTTTGATATGTGATGGCTGGTGTTAAGCGCTTTTCGATTTTTTTCTATTAATGACTGCAAAACTAACGTGAATACCTGATCATCTTGATTCACTAGTTATACCTTATTTATACTGCGAGGATGAGACTGAAGAGTTCCTTTGCCCCCACAGTAACACAGAAATTTGGCGTTACTGTTGGGGCGTTTGAAAAACAACTATTCTATTTTTTTTTTTTTTTTTTTTTTTTTATTTCCAAGGTTTACAATAAATTTAGGATTTCTCAATCTTTTACATATTGGACCTTGAGTCAAATTGGCGTGATTGTGATACAAAATACAGTAGCGGCCCGTGAATATATGACCTGGGGGGCTACAGTACAATTTAAAAAAAAATTGCATGTCTGTGCATACAATACAATAGAACATTTTTAGCTTACCTTAAAAGTATTTTATTTACAATTTTCACACTACTCCAGACACATACTTATAAATAAAAAGTAAAGCAATTTGTCCTCAGGAGGCTGAGAGTTACGCACAAGATAAATCACATCACCAAACAGAAAATTTTATTTATTCAAGAGAAATCTCATTTCGATGTTTATTTTATTGAGAAAACACTTATTTTCTGACATAAGATGTTCTTGTTTTTATTGTTGTTG
>CM022883.1:12771214-12785839 GCA_012654025.1 Pachypsylla venusta
AAAAAAAAAAAACTATATGACTAATTTGTGCCTAAGTTTTCCCCTTAAAGGAGCATTCACACTAAACAGATACAGTACCGTGTACGGCAAGTGATCCACCAGGCAAAACTAAAAAAAAAAACTATATGACTAATTTGTGCCTAAGTTTTCCCCTTAAAGGAGCATTCACACTAAGCAGTGACAGTACCGTGTACGGCAAGTGATCCACGTGGCAAAAAAAAAAAACTGTCTGACTAATTTGGGCCTAAGTTTTCCCTTTAAAGGAGCATTCACACTAAGCAGTGACAGTACCGTGTTCGGCAAGGGATCCACCCGGCAAAACTAAAAAAAAAAATCTCTGACTAATTTGGGCTTAAGTTTTCCCTTTATTAAAGGAGCATTCACGCATTCATACTAAGCAGTGACAGTGCCGCGTCCGACAGGTAATTCCAGGCACTTAAAGAATTATATTCATACTAGACCGACACACGACAGTGACAATTCATCACTGTCAGCGGGTATCACTTGCCGGTACTATCTCCTGCATAAGTAGCTTTCACACTAAGCAGAGACAGTGACGGCAAGTGATTCTCGCTGACCGATCTCGTATAAACAAGTTCCTTCAAATACCTGGAAGATTTTTTTCAGTTTTGCCAGACGGATGACTTGCAAGTCACGGTACTGTCACTGCTTAGTGTGAATCCTTCTTTGGTATTACAGTTCATCTGTTGTTGTGTGTTCCACTGTGTGTATTTATATTCGTAATAGAGTAGTGTATTGTTATTATTTGAAATTTACTATTTTATGTACCTACTCATATCTTTTCAGTTCGGGTACCCAATACCCATACATTGTGTTCCAATTCAATGCTCGTGTTGACTATATCATCCCACAGCCAGACAGTACTGTTCTATTTAATTCGACTATTATTTTTATTTAATATTCCTATGTATGTGACAACAGAACAAGGTCTGATTCATTAAAATAATAATATTAGTATTGGAAATGTAAATTCTTAGAAAATATGAAAATTAATGTACAATAATTATTCTGTAACTGAGGTCATTTATTAGAGAGTGCAATATTTCTTTTATGTGAGAGAGGCGTAAAAGCTGGGAAAAACACGCCAAAACAGTAGATTCAATTTCAAACAAAAGATTTTTCTTTTCATTTTTTTTAATTTGGCTTAACGTCTCTTTAACATCTATTGGTCATTCAAGACGGGGGTCTCACACTCCAATCGCTGGAAACTTGCAAACCAAATACCCACATTGACCTCACCCAGCCTGGGTTGGGCCGGAAAAATAACCAGCATCACGAGGGGGGCGAACCCACGTGGACACCCACATGGTACAACCTCGCTGGACGTTGCTTAATTTCAATGATCGAACGGGAACGGGTGTATTCAACATGCCATAGACGCTGGGTAGATTCAATTTTTATCATGATCGTTGGTATGATACAGGGTGTGTCAGAAAAAACTGATGATTTTAAAATTTCTGCTACGCAAGCAATTCTTGAGATAGAACAGCAATTATTGTTTTNAAAAAAAAAAAAAAAAAAAAAAAAAAAAAAAAAAAAAAAAAAAAAAAAAAATGAGGATGTATGATTTATTGAACACACTCCTACTCATATATGAGACAGTGACGGAAAGTGCCTCCCGCTGACCGATCTAGTATAAACATGTTCCTTAGGAAGACAACTTTGGGCAACTTTCGACTCTGTTGTATATGCATGTCGCATAGCTTCGACGTTTTCATGTGTTCTTGCTCCGCATAAAGGTTTCTTTTTCAATTCAGAGCCAATCTCTATGAAATTTGGGACATATTTTAGAATGGGATTGCGTGTAGGGAGTAGGAACCCTCGCACGTAAACTAATTCGGTAGTACGAAACTTTCTCTCTCGTACGAAAATTCACGATGCTCAGGGGTTCAAGACTCCATTTTAATTAAAACCCCTTCTGTTGGGAAGAAAATGACACCAACATCAACAATCTACGACTAGGGATGTTGCAATATTATCGATAAATATCGATATTTTCTTTCTATATTTCTGATATCAATATCAGGAATTCGATAATATCGGATATCGGAAGAAAAATGTCAATATGTCCTAGTATAATTAAAACTGGATTCATTTTTTTTTCTCCTTTTTATTGGCGTTCTTCTTATCAGAGGATTGTGGAAATTATTCTATTAGTTTCTCTTTTAGCTGCAGAGATTATATTCATATTGAGAACGGTTAATATTATTATTATTGTCCACTTACTTCTCGCTATTGCGATTTTCACCCTATTACCGGTCTATGATGAGGTAATAGGGTTGTTTTGCTTCAATCACAACATATCACGCCGAAAGTATTTTTGTTTAAATCTTTTCTTTGCGTGATATGTTACCGGAGACTTCCCTGCCTTGGTGGTCTGCATTTATTTCTGAACAGAAACACTCACTTCTAGCAATAGGAAACCTCTGCCAGGCAAGGTGGATTACCTCAGGCCGAGCGTATGGTTTATTGTCTTTGGCTTGACAAGTCCGGTCCATTTTCTGTTTTACGTCCTCCGGCGAGACGATTACTATTATTATTATTTTGCATTTAATTTGCTGGTTTTTAAGTAATCATAATCCGTAGATTAAACTAAGCTAGCAAAGTTTAAATTAAGCTTCAATTTTCACATCATAACTTTTTAAACTGGAATCCGAACCGATATCTTTCGATATCGCCGATATCGAAATTTTCTTTGCAATACTATCGCGATATCAATACCGGAAAAAATATCGATATCGGATATCGCATAAAGACCAATATCGCAACAACCCTATCTACGACAAGTTATGACTTGGTAGTGAACATGATAAACGCGTCAGGCTAATGTGACGCACCCTGTATAAGAAATTTGATTTAATAGGTCATACGTTCATGTAAAACAATTAGAATGGCGCTCTATCATATTAGGTAATACCAAGTTTAGTAGGTGGACTCAGCCTCAGCAATATAAATATTGTACTGAGAGGTATAAATCAAAATCGGGGAGAACCTCTTGTCTGTCACCATTTCAATGAAACTCACATACCAAGTGTCACAAAAGTCCGAAACCACCTGAATATCTTTTGAACCGCTTTATGAGGAGTTTTGAAATTTTGCATGGTACTATATCCCAAATTAAACTACCTGATGGTGTGACCAATTATCCATGTGGCCCCCAGGGGGTCCAACTTTTGTTTTTTTAAATACGAACCCCCATCTTGTGATTCATTTTCAGAAAGAAAATCAAATTGGAAATACTCTGTAAAAAATTTCACACGTCTAGCGTGTTTGGTTTCAAAATAGCGATCCATTTGAAATTTCCAAGACATGACTTCCAAGAGTGTCTAAAACTAGTCGAATTATTTCTAAAAGTAGGCGAAATGTCTAAAAATAAGCGAATTATGTCTAAAAGACAGGTTCCTCAGCATTGGTGTCCTATGTAATTATTCAGTAAATATCCCAATTGAAAATAATTCGGAAGCATGTGCGGATATAAGGGAGGGCCCGGGGGTTACGTGTCCCCAGTTTGTTTATGCGGGCGGTGTTTCTCAAATTTCATTATACCTAATCACGCAATTTCTTTTTTTATTATTGGAAATGATTTAGGGGCACGGGCCCCTAAATCATTTCCAATCCTGAGACTAAATAGAAAGACGTAAATAAAAAATTGTCAAAATTCTGTCATCCGTCATGGCACTTTTTTCGTCATCAGGCTTATAAAAGCTCCACAGTTTTTAACAAATTAGGTATCGTACCTCGATAAACAGTGCAATAAAAAGTACTACCCAGGACTCGAACCCCCGGTCTCTAGGTTACGAGTCCCTCCCCCCCCTCCAAAGTTTCTATTAGGTATATTGTGCGATTGATTGTGCCCCTCCCCCCCCCTANCCCCCCCCCCCTCCGAGCATGCTCCGCGCATGCTCGGAAGTGACTTTTATTGACAAAAAGTGTCGGTTTCTCAAAAAATTTAAATGGAATGGTACAAACATTTTTTTGTTCAAATAAAAGTCCAAATAAAATAAGGACCAACTTATCTTCTTTTTTCAAAAAAATAATAAGGGGCGGAGCTAGAGGGATCTAAAGTTTGATTTTGTTACACCCTGTATAACGGCGTTTGTTTTTATCTTTGATATAAAAGTTTCCTTATTGTGTGTACCTACTCATTTTCATCAGTGTCGTACAGTGATAAGTAATCTAAATAAGGAAACCTTTGAGCGGAAAAGAAAACATTAACCTTCTTAATAGTTCTTTCTCAGCATGACCAGAGGAATGAGAAAATTTCAATGCAATAACATAGGAACTAACTAGTTTTAGATTGTAAGCTGGCTTGCATTTAGCTACTCAATTGTCCTCAAGAACCTGAGTTACCAACAAATAGAAAATTCGGCAAAACATTTTTCAAATGTTCTACCCCACCTGGATTCGAACCCGGTGATCGAGCGTGATGCACACTTTGCCACGGACACGTCTCATAGAACAATATACAGTGTCCTACTGAGTAGTTTGGATAAAATGAAGCACATGCTTTCGCTATAGTAGATGCTTCACAAAGTAGTTAGACCTTTGATTTAGTAATAAGAAGCTCCCATGGCTCAGTGGTCACTGCACTAATCTTGCATCGGGAGACCCAGGTTCGAATCCTGGCAGGGGCAAAACTTTGTCACTGTGGTTTGGATGTTTTCGGGCCCACTCAGCCTCATGAGGACAATGAGTAGCTATGGACATTAATGTGAATAGCAATCCGGTGTCAGCCTTGTAGGTAAAGTAGAAAAAATCAAAATAATTGGAATATGATTGAGATGCAGTGAGCAACAAAGTTGTGACATAATAACACAAAAAACATCATTTTTTTTAGTAATAAGAATAAATTGGTAGGTCGCGTCTTTATACCAATGTCAGATATTACATATTATCCAACGAAGTACGAGTAAGGTCCACTTTCGATGTGATTTTATTCTTTTGTTTGTCATTTTGTACCACGAGCTTGAATTAACGGCTTATTCAACTTTAATGAGATATGTACATTTAGAATATTCAAAGAATTGGGTACTTAGTGTTTAGTCCCTCTGGGGTTACCCGGAAACAAATGCTTGCTCCTTCAAGACTTACTGTTCTGCATTTCACAGAACTAGTGGTTATAATACGGTGTATATGTTTATATTAAACAAGCAGGCTATGCCCGCTTCGCTTGATGCCTTAGAGGTATGGCTGTTCCCTTGCTAATAATAGGTATTTTATGATTTTCCCTACAAAAATGAGAAATTCAGCCGTAACTAAAAAATGGTTAGACAGTTTTTTGAAACCATGCCCTAAATTAATATTTTGATATATGCTGTCGCGACAAAATTTAAGATTAAATTTAGATAAATTATTTAGGATGTTTGCAGTCATTGTGAAATATAGATTTCAAAATTATTTTTGTATCAAACTACGAGTCAAGAGCGCTTTCGTCTGTTATGACATCATCTGGTGAACTCCAGATGATGTCGAAAGCGCTTGTGACTCGTATTTTATTTGTAGTTTGATACAAAAATAATTTTGAAATTTTTAAAATTTAATATATTCGATATCTCTTACCGTTTGCTGATAGAACATACATACAAAAATAATGTAAAATGGCGTCTCCACTACTTTTTAGATATTATTCGAGGTGTGTCCCAAAGTTTCCGACCTGCTTTCATACCTCCGCACCAAAGCGCCAAACGACCTTTGTGAATGCGTTATTTACCGACACCACGCTTTGGTTAATGAACAGCGTGCATTTATTTAGAAGTGTCTTTTTTGTGTTCGTCGCATTTTGCTAACTCGAACAGAGTTATACAGAGACTATTGATTGAAATGATGAAAACATCATTTGGGGACGAGTGTAAGGGCAATACTCATATAAAAGAGTGACATACACGGTACAAAGATAACCGCACATCAGATGATAGCGACCCAAGCTCTGGGCGGTCTTCTACGGCAAAACCAAAAGATAACATAGAACGTGTGCGACTTGTAATCAATGAAGATCACCTATTGACTGTGCGAGAAGTGGAAAATGACCTTGGAATAGTGAAAAGTAGTATTTGAAGGATTTAAACTGAAGATTTGCAGATGACTCGCGTGTGTGCGAATTTCATTACAAAATTTCTGACGGATGAGCAGAGAATCCGTTGTGTTCAAATTGCACATTCATCGAACCTCATGCAGCAATATCTGACTAAATATTCGTACAGTACTGACATAGCTCCCTGAGACTTTTGACTGTGTCGAAATTTGAAAATGCCCGCTAAAAGAACAGCGATTTGACGATGTGCAAACGATTGAAACTATTTCAATTAATATTTGGCATTTAATGCGAAATGATAATTATAGTTAAAATCTATTACACCCTTGGCGGTTTTCACGAATCCTGTCTAAAAAAGAAAAGGTAAGAGACTAAAATTTTTGTTAGTAATGTTTTGTAGGCGACACGATTTTTTTTTTTTTTTTTTAATGAACATATTTTCTTTATTTATATTATATTCGGTTACATAATTCAAAAATAAAATATTGAAAATAAAATAAAGAAATATGGTACCCCACTTGAAAACTCATTTATAGATATAAATGAGTTTGTGTTAAGTGGGGTTCAACCCCTTGTAGAGCAGTGGAAAAAATTCACCCCAGAACACCCGACCCCGCCATACCTGTCAGTCCAAAGAGGAATCCCCCCGTGAGACTAGATTTTGAATCAATGAAACAACCAGTCACACAGGAAAACTCAATTTCGAACTGACCGAACCGACGAAAACGAAAGTCCAAAAGGTAAACCATTCTGCCACCACTCCACAAGTGGCCATATCCATATTCTGAAAGTTACAAGGAATTAGGTAATGAAAAATAAATTGATAAATTAAATAAGTAAATTAAAATCAAATACGGTTTTGTCACTTTTTGCTGGCTTTGCCATTTTTTGGCGGTTTTCACAAATCTTGTCTAGAAAGAGAACGACAGGGGACAGAGACTTGAAATTTGTATCTAAAACAAATTCAAGTATAAAACAGTACACGAAACACAAATACCCACGGACTAATGACTCAAACTCAAGACTTGGGCTCTAAGGACCGAAAAACGTGTTTTGGTATTAAAAATTTGAGCTCATCACAAATCCTTTTTCATAGATACTGAAAGTCGTGTGATATTCACACCAGCTTCATTCATTCATTCATTGATAATTTAAACATATACCTAATATGTTTAAATATTAGTAGTAATGAACTAAGACGTACGTAGGTGTCACATCAGTTAGGTGTGCGCTAACACTTTATAATAATGGACCACATCTAATTGAAAATTATCTATCATACAGGACCCAGAGGTTAATGTATTCTCAAATACATTGCAGTCACTGTAGGTAATTCTTTATTCAAGGTAGTTATTAATAGCTGACAATTGTCTCGTCGACACTTCGCCTGAAATATTTCCTATCAAAATCGTACATCTATGTAAAAACGCATTTTTCACTTTCCTTGTACTATAAAAAGGAAAGTATTGTAATGGGCTGACATTTTCGATGTCGAGCTTAATGCTTAGGTTTCAGTGATATATATTGTTGGCCGCTAACTAGAGGTTGAAAGTCGCTTTCTGGCGGTTCCGCCTAAAACCAGAATAGAAAGAGCAAAAACTTGAAATTTGGTGCCAATTCTTATAAATTTCTTATAAGAAATTGAAAACTACAACTTAGGTTGAAGTGTAATATATTGATGGCCGCTAATTAGAGGTTGAAAGTCGCCTAAAACCAGAATAGAAAGAGCAAAAACTTGAAATTAGGTGCCAATTCTTATGAATTTCTTATAAGAAATTGAAAACTACAACTTAGGTTGAAGTGTAATGTATTGATGGCCGCTAATTAGAGGTTGAAAGTCGCCTAAAACCAGAAGGAAAGAGCTAGAACTTGAAATTTGGTGCCAATTCATATGAATTTCATCATATGAATTTCATATAATAAATTGAAAAATACTTAGGTTGAAGTGTAATATATAATTGTATTTCCGGTCTTTGGGACTTCAAAACGTGTTTCGGCTTTGAAAACTCGACATCGAACATTTCTCCCCATTACAATACTTTCTTCTTTTCTTATAGATAAGGAAAGTCGTGTGATGTTCACACCAGATTTTTTATTCGATTTTTGATTCTACGCATCTTGAAACGTGAAATATCAAAATTTGAGGTTCTTTATTGAAAATAATAAACCAAATTTCATTACAATTTAAATAATGAATTAGGCGGTATTGTTTGGTCCGCCCTTAAAATATCAAATTTTGATGTTCATGCATTATTGATAATAATAAACCAAATTTCATTACTATTTAAATAATGAATTAGATGGTAACGCTTGGTCCGCCCTATGATGTTCAAATATATATATATTTTTTTTTAAATCGAAAAATCCTCAATATAATTCTTTCTCTCTCTCTCTCTCCATTTTTTGGGGGATTACGCACAATCGTGCAAGCTTAAGAAGATTCGCAAAAGAACTAAAATAAACACTTACCTCGAGTCAGAATCCAGTGTGTGCACATGCATGGGTCTAACTCATCCTCAGTGAATTTATTTTGATAGCAAAGTAAATTTCTATCAGGCGAATCTTTTGGGCAGTTGGCATCTGAAAAAATAACAGCAAAATGAAAAACTCTGCCAATGTGATACATGGGTTTATTATTTTACTGGGTACAGAAATATTACCCCCCCCCCCACACACACCTCAATTTTTCATATTTTACGTTTCAAGGTGCGTAATTGAATTCAAAAATCGAATAAAAAATCCATTTATCCGAAGTTGGCCGCCCCTCGTATACCCTATAGTATACCGCACACCGTCCACCATGAATTTGATGAAATTTACTATGTAGGTCCCACTTGGGGTCTATTTGTTTAATACTAAAAATTTAGTATGGAACCCTATATTATACAGGGTGCGGCAATTAGTTTTCCCACATTTCAAAAAATCGTGGGAGGGGGAGTGAGAGTGGGAGGAGCGTGGGGTTTGTGACATTCAACACGAAAAGACTTCTAGTTTTTAGGTGTCATAATGGTTTGGTCGAGCGTTCGTTGTCACGTTGTTTTTTAAAAAAGTGAACCTTTATAGCCACTCAGATTGCGTTCCGCAAAAGGTATGGTTTGCATTCCACGGATCCAGTTCCTGATCGAAAAACAATTTTGAGCTGAGTTCACAACTTTAGGACCACATCATCAGCTTTAGGCTGTATGGGGCTACCCATACAGCCAATCGTTCTCGTGAGATTCCACAAGACATGTTCCCCGGTCGCCGGATTTGAGTCCCTTGACTTCTTCCTGTGGGGTTACCTCTAGGCTGAGGTCTTCAAACATCGCCCTGGGGCCCTTGAGTTAGGAGGCAATTTTGGAAGAAATCATGCAGCGGGTATGCTGACGAGAGTCATGGCAACTTTCGTGAAAGACTCCAAAAGTGCATCACTCGCCTAGGCCGTCATTTGTACGACATTATTTACAAAACATAAATGGAAAAAAAATAGAATAAACAAGCTTACAGAATACCAAATAATTTTTCAAATATCTCATTTGGTGTTTATGTACCAGCTCTTTCAAATATGGAAATACTAATTGCCGCACCCTGTATATGCTGTGAAGGGCGGTGAAGAAAAATTGTGGGGCACAGTTAAACCCCAAATGGGACCTATATTGGTGACAACCAAATTTCATCAAAATGGGCCACCAATAAGTGGCATAAGTGTCCATCACGGAAGATGGTGTGCGGTGTGGTTGCTGAGGGCGGCGAATAGATTTTTTTATTTGATTTTTGGATTATGCGTACCTTGAAACGTAAAATATCAAATTTTGGGAAGCTACCCGGACTAATATATATATATATATTTTTTTTTTTTTTATTTNTTTTTTAAAAAAAAAAAAACTGATATCTTTGTGTTTCCTATGCGCGAAATATATGAAAATTTCTGGAACGTCAGTAGAAGCAAGTGGTCAGCCGAACATTTGACAATACTCGTTCTAAAGTGTCCTCTAACAAGAAAGGTCGGCGATAAATACGTAAAACTTTTCGATGGGAGCATTGTAGCCACCAAGGGAACACGCCAGCTTCATTCGGTGACGGTCCCTAACTCGTGTAAATGCAGAAAGTTTGGTGTTAGGAAGGGCATCCACAGCATTTAAAACACCCTGCTTCAAACCAAAAATGGGAAAAAGCATGAGCATTTTGTTAGATAGGTACTACGCAGTTTCTATGGATACTATGAGAAGCAAACGACTGTTACCGTTTCAGGAAAAGAATACAGCAATAGAGAGTGCGCGGAGAACAGAGCACGATAGACTTGAGGAAAGCAATGCCGACCACAAATAGAATTGGGAATACTTGGAAGTTACAGAAAAAGAAGAGTCTACCCTAAAAAATTAAAGCGTAGAAATTTTTACAGAGTCGATCGATTTTTGAATTTATACTTCTTTAGGCGCGTTATGAAAAAATGATGAGAGTGAAATTTTAAGATGCGCGCGCACCTGTAACACAAAATTATCACCGCATCAGTGTAACACAAAATTAACACAGATGAAGTTAATCATGAAAAAATTATGAGAGTTAAATTTAAATAATGCATTTTCTCATTCTATATCCATAGAACATCGTGGCTCAGTGGCAAGGCCTCTGTTTCATAGTTGGTAGGTTCTGAGTTCACTGTCGGGTGGGGTAGTATGTTTTTTGAAATATTATTAAATTTATTTTTAAAAAGAAGTATAAGTTCTCACGCGCGTACATAAGTACACACACCCATTTTTTTCTTCATTTTCATTGTGCAATAGATTTGATTGATTGTTGAAAATATAGTGATAGATTGTTGAAAATTGTTGCAAATTTTGAAGAAAGAGAATGTAAATTCACCACTAAGTGTTCGTACAGTTCAGAACATTGTAAATTCACCACTAAGGGTTCTTACAGTTCAGAACATTGTAAATTCACCACTACGGGTTCTTACAGTTCAGTACATTGTAAATTCACCACTACGGGTTCGTACAGTTCAGAACATTGTAAATTCACCACTAAGGGTTCGTACAGTTCTGAACATTGTAAATTCACCACTACGGGTTCGTACATTTCTGAACATTGTAAATTCACCACTAAGGGTTCGTACAGTTCAGAACATTGTAAATTCACCACTACAGGTTCGTAGTAAATTCACCACTACGGGTTCGTACAGTTCTGAACATTGTAAATTCACCAATAAGGGTTCGTACAGTTCAGAACATTGTAAATTCACCACTACAGTTCAGAACATTGTTCAGAATATGAGGAAGAATCAAGGCAACCTGATTTGTATTTTATAGGAAAAATATCCTATTTCAAGATGAAAAAAAAAAACGAGAAATAATAAATTGCATCAAAACCAAAATGTGAGATCTCTGTGATATGCCAAGTACCTACGTCTGAGAATGTGACATCACAGATGAATTTATGTCTTGTCGTGGTGTCTGAGTATGTATATACTCGTATAGTTTACATAAGAAAAGATTATCTAATGATACAAGATCCAATTTCAGAAATAAAACTGCAGATCGAATGGAATATGTACAAATAATAAGATGAAATGTATAGCTTTAAAATACAGGGTCAACTCATTCATGCGCTCAGTAGTGGAATAATTGTGTCCGATGGTAACCAGATGTATGAAACAGCAGTTCCAGATAGGTTGTGTTCTACTGCTAAAGTATATCAATCAATCAATAATGACATCATCGTGGCCGATGGTAACCAGATGTATGAAACAGCAGCTCCAGATAGGTTCTGTTCTACTGCTAAAGTATATCAATCAATCAATCAATAATGACATCATCGTGGCCGATGGTAACCAGATGTATGAAACAGCAGCTCCAGATAAGTTCTGTTCTACTGCTAAAGTATATCAATCAATCAATAATGACATCATCGTGGCCGATGGTAACCAGATGTATGAAACAGCAGCTCCAGATAGGTTCTGTTCTACTGCTAAAGTATATCATTCATTCAATAATAACATCATCGTGGCCGATGGTAACCAGATGTATGAAACAGCAGCTCCAGATAGGTTGTGTTCTACTGCTAAAGTATTGAATTGTCATCATATGTACATCTGTTCTTGTAGACTGATAATTGACATGGGCTTATAGAACCCTGATTTTTGCAAACTTTGTCCTAAATTATTAAGGACTAAACTGCCACCTAAAACTTTCTCGCTTTGACTTCATATATAAGCGGTTGTGATAAAAATGAAGATATCGGACCGTGACTTGTCTAATTTTGTCAATAAATTTGAAATTTGGTCGTAACTCTGATAATTTTCTTGGGGTCGCAGACCATGATTTGGGGAGGGGGGCCATTCCTATCACTTTTTCGCTATCTGCGACCGTTTGGGCTGTGGTATTGGAACATACAACCTTTTTTTCTCCCCTTCCCCCAATCACCGCAAGTACCAGTGAAAATGCATTTGGACACGCCAGGCTAATCTGATACAGCCCCGCCAGAGAGGCCCCATCCGACTAGTACACTTTGTAGTGTGAAAAACGTCGGCCACTCTCTGGTTTACCCCACACAACTCGTTCGTTGGATGTGCCAGGAACCCAGAGTTTCCTATCTATGACTGCGACCAGGCGCCAAAACACTAAAACCACTTTTCCTTCCGCTGACCAGGGGTATGTGAAATATACTCAAAATCACGTGGGAACTATATAATATATATTACTTCCACGTGAAATCCACTAATTAAGATTACATGCACCAACAATTAATCCCAATTTTTAACTTTTCCCCACTTAATTTAAACATCTTTTAATTTAATTTTCCCCAGGAAAAATTATGAAATCAAATGAGCAATTAACCTCGTTTTATATATTTTTCTCCTTTTTTGTTAATTTAAATATTTTTCCCCTTTTTTTATTAATTTAAGTATTTTTATTTGTTTTATTAATAGACAACCCCTACCTCGTAGCTACACACAACACACAGATTTTTGATTAATTTAAGTATTTTTATTTGTTTAATTAATTATTTGTTTTATTAACAGACAACCCCTACCTCGTAGCTACAAATAACACACAGATTTTTGATTTATTTAAGTATTTTTATTTGTTTAATTAATTATTTGTTTTATTAACAGACAACCCCTACCTCGTAGCTACATACAGCACACAGATTTTTGATTAATTTAAGTATTTTCATTTGTTTAATTAATTATTTGTTTTATTAACAGACAACCCCCACCTCGTAGTTACACACAACACACAGATTTCTGATTTGTACAAAACAGATAGTTCATATTAGTGCTACTGCTACATACAAGTTGCAGGACAATAAAACGTCCTACAACTTGTATGGCACAATAATTTCAAAGTACAATCTTATTTCATCTTTAAATATTTCAATTTTTTCTCATTTTATCACCCTGTACAATATTTCAAATGAAATTATATTCCTTTTATTATAAGTATCCACGCCAAACCGCAATGATAACAAACATAAACAAAAAGCTTTATGTGATCTTGTATTGTAGTTATGTCATGTTAGGGAGTAGACTAATTTGCCAGTCACACCTTCCAACTATATTTTAACAATCTCCTGTCTAATCCAGAAGTTCCCAAACTTTTTTAGCCCGGCGCCCTCTGCATCTTTGAATTTTTGACTGAACTAAGTGATTTAAGGAGGAGATTCGGGTGCTCAAGACTTTCCTATATAGTTCGATCCACAATCGTTACAATTTATCTGGTAAACTATGACTGATTTGTTTTCTTTCTTCTCTTTCAGATTGGTGAAAAAGCATGATTTGAATTTATTTCAGCTTTTATGACCAAATTTAGCGCTGGATATAATATCTTTTAAGGTTCTCCAGTAGGCCTCTGCCAGGATTCGAACCCGGGTCTCTCAAATGCTTGCATTGATCAAAATCTAAAATTACCGTCCAACTCGGAACTTACCTATAGAATATATGCCAAGCAGGAGACATAATAAGGCGAGAATGAATTTCCATTCGCCCTGAAACAAATGAAAAATTAATAAGTTGGTTAAATTAGGATGCAATGTTGGAGTAGCACACCTAGTCTCCTCTTGGAATCATGCTTAGGATGGCGACTTATATCGCATGGACACTGCGATTATTTTTTCCCCTCCTGACAACACATGGACACACTAGCTCTCAGGAAAGGAAGATTCGATTGGTTTTATTCTTTTCAACAAATGTTGAAAAGAATAAAACCAATCGAAATCTAAGAAGAAATTTAGATTAATCTAATGTTGAAAAGAATAAAACCAATCAAAATTGACGCGAAATTAAATACTCGAAAATAAAATACTTTCAAACATAGATTATTCAAATGTTGAAATGAATAAAACCAATCAAAATTGACGCGAAATTATATACTCGAAAATAAAATACTTTCAAACATAGATTATTCAAATGTTGAAAAGAATAAAACCAATCAAAATTGACGCGAAATTAAATACTCGAAAATAAAATACTTTCAAACATAGATTATTCAAATGTTGAAAAGAATAAAACCAATCGAAATTGACGCGAAATTAAATACTCGAAAATAAAATACTTTCAAACATAGATTATTCAAATGTTGAAAAGAATAAAACCAATC
>CM022883.1:12787253-12905785 GCA_012654025.1 Pachypsylla venusta
AAAAAAAATCATTTTATCCTTTATTTTGTTTGCGGGTACTTTGTACCCCCCCCTCCCCTCCTTGGCAATGCACGTAATTGAATAGAGCTTGGCAATCCTAGGGTTAAAAAGATCTAATTTGAAAAAAGTTTCAAATTAGATCACTCGCGTTGAAACTAAAGATAGAATGAAACTGGTTGGTAATTTAATTTGGGTTTCAATTGAATTCGATTTTTTCAAATCCAAATGATGTCAAATAACATTGTAACGGAAGCTCTGAGAAAAAAAGTCGAGGTCGACTCAGTTAAAAAATATTTCATTTTATCTCTCCTACAACAAAATGATTTTTTTTTTTTTTAATTTCTCATCCATCCACCATAAATTGGCATCGCTTAAAAACTAGACGAGAAGAACCCCCCCCCCCTCCAATGATATTTTACTCTTCAAAGTACGAAAGATCCAAAAATAGAACTAATCCGTTGGTTCACTGTTCCTACGGTATATTATGTGAACGACTGGGCGGACAAACGGATTTCTGGATTCTAGGTACGTTCTTTAAACGTAAATAAAAGAAAATCGAGAGGGGGGGGGGGGTAATTTATTTTTCGTTATTGATTCTAAAAGTTCAATATTGAAAATAATAAACCAAAAAACAAAGGCATGACGTCACCGTTGCAGAGTGCGCATCACACTTGGCTTGCACCAAGGAGGTTCCGGGTTCGATTTTTGGACGGGTAGAAAATTTGATGAAGGTTTTTTTTTTTTTTTTCAAATTTTCTACTTGATCTGGTTGTAATTGGGGGTAACTCAGCCTCCTGAGAAGAATTGAGTAGCTATGGTAATAGCGACAAGTGGTAGCATTATAAGGAAATTGTTAAAGTGCATAGCTTAAGGGCTTACTAATATTGGAATGATTGTTGAGAATACCTTGTAATGCTATGATGCCCACTAAAATTGTGACATAATAATACAAAGAAATATACATTTACAAAACAAAGGCATGACAAGATTATTACCATATTTATATCCTATATGAAAAAGCTATCAAATCATGAATAAAAAAAAATCACAACAATTAATTTACAAAAAAAAAATCGGAAAGAAATCGTATTTTTTTTTTTTTTTAAAAAAAAAAAGTTGCGAACATAAAAATCACAATCGCGAAGTTTGTAATATGACGGAGAAAGTACTCGCGGTAAAATTGATTATTTAATAAAAAAATAAATGAAAAAGATGAAGTATGTCTTGCGGATCAGAATTAAACTGGATAACAAGCTAAAATAAAGTGACCACTAAACCACTAAATAAAACTTTAAAGATATAAAGAGTTGGGGACTTTGCCACTTAGACCAAATACTGCAAGGTCTTCCTCTTGTTGAGTACCTCTGTTGGTAAGTATATCGTCAGAACTCGCTTCAGGCAAGTCCGGTATTTTACATATAAAGGGTGCCTGTTATAGTTTTTTTTTTTTTTTTTTNTTTTTTTTTTTTTTTTTTTTTTTTTTTTTTTTTTTTTTTTTTTAACACAAAAGCTCATTTTTGATTCATATCAGGAGATCAAAATAAAATATTTTCTTCTCTCTGAGCAATGCCGTACCCAGAATGGGGAACCCAGAAATTTCAATCTTTTTTAAAAAAATAGAAATACTCTACATAACACGTGACTTCATAGTACGTGAAAAAACAACAACAGCAGCCAAAACATCAACAAAACCAACAAAAAAAACACCAATAGCAATAACTACATGAACAACAACAAAAACAACATCACCTTCCATGATCATCATTTTCAGGTGTTAGTCCTGGCTTGACTGTCAATGCTTCGCCCCCCCNCCCTAATGTTGTGAGTGAATGAATGCAACTCTACAGGACATTACAGAAAGAATGTCTTCCATCAAATAAATTTTTTTTTAAAAAAAAACGTAGGTAATATAACTTTTTGAGAAGTGTTTTCAAAGAAAAATGTTGATTAAAAAAAATCTTGACTTTTTTCAATGAACTTTCAAAGAAAGAAAAATGACGATTTTTTTAAAAAATTAACTTTTATTTTTATTTTATTTTAGTCGCTCAAATAGGGCCAAAAAACTAATCAGCCAGTTCTGTGAGCCTGATACAAAAGAATGTCCATACTAAGGCGTTTAGGAGTTTTATTTCTAATGGATGTCTAAAAAAACAGGTTTCTCGACATTGATGTCCTATGCAAATTATTCAATATCCATCCAATGGCAATTAATTCGTCTAGTTTTAGACACTCTTGAAAGTCATGTCTTGGAAATTTCAAATGGCCGCCATTTTGCAACCAGTGAAATTTTCTGCAAGGTACTTCTGATTTTATTGTCTTTCTGAAACTGTATCACTAGATGGGGCTTCGAATTTAAAAAGCAAAAGTTGGATCCCCTGTGGGCCACATGGGACCCTCCCCTGAAAAGTTGGTTACACCATCAGGTGGTTTAATCAGGTGTGTGTATGTATCACTAACTGTTTAGCCAAAACGGTAAGAGATATCGAAAATGAGAATGGACCCCTCCAAAACCATAGGCCTGAACACCAGAAAAATATCAGAATATCAAAATGTCGAACCGTTTTCGAATTACGGCCGATTTTTCGATTTTTGACCGAATTTAGACGGTCATGGTTCAATATCTTAAATTTTGTCGCGACAATATATCAACTTAAAGCGAAAAAGTTTTAGGTGGACTTTTAAAACTTAATTTGGAACATAGTTTGCAAAAAACGATTCAACCGTGTTCGAGTTATGGCCGTTTTTTGTAAGGAAATCATAGAATACTATTATACTATTAGCTTCCGATTATTGAAAGGGAAATCATAGAATACTATTATCACAAGAACGGCCATGTCTCTAAGGCGCCAAGCTGTAGGCCGTAGCGAAGCACATACGAAACAGCTAGTTTATAATGAAGACCAAAAAAAAAATTTAGAAATCAAAGGATACCTAATATAAAATAAAGAATCAATATGAGAAGTTATCTCGGAGATGGCGCCCTGACAGTCGCGTCGCTCCTTGATATTAAATCACCATTTCGATTTTTTTTTTCGTAACTCTTGTTGCGAAGTATTATCAATTATACAGGTTGTCAGATACGCATGCCCCCCCTCCCCCACCCCAAATTTTCATCGTCTTTAAAAAACAAATAGGTATAACAATATAAGCATCGTTAGCGAAGCAGCTAGTTCTATGAAAATAATGATTAAATAACAAATTTAATCATTTGTTAATATAAAACAATCCGATAAATTCATCGAAAGTTATCGTGTGGTACAAAAAGAATTGAACAGAAAAATTGTTGTAAATATTATGTAGAAAATACATAGAAAACTAGAGCTCAAATGGTTCGGTCAACTATTTGTCTCCCCTATCCAACTCCTTGATCCATATCCTTAACCTTTAGCCTTCCACTTGGAAATTTGCCCTGGTGGTCATTTGGGAACAATACAGTTTTATAAAAGATTAAAATGACCTCATTGTGACTATTTCTCTATATTCTGATATTAGATTTTGATTAATGAATTAACAAAATGTAAGGTTGCAAATTCAATTGATTAGGTTGAGTAATATAATAATCAGTGTCGGATGTCGGATCCAACTAAACAGATGAAGGGAATTCGTTTTTCAAAATTCATAGATTCTTCAGTGGAAGTTGATTTTATGTACTAGTTAATAGACAATTTTTACGAACTAACTTTCCTTAGAATTCTATTGCAAATGTATACATATTTCTCTGTGTTATTAAATCACATTTTTGTGGGCATCATAGAATTACAAGGTATTTTTTTAACAATTACTCCAAATACAACCAAGCTATACTTAACAATTACCTCATAATGCTACCACTTGTTGCTATTACCCTAGTTACTCAATTGTCCTCAGGAGGCTGAGTTAACCCCAAACAAAACCAGACCAAGTAGAAAATTTTAAAGAAGATTTTTCAAATTTTCATCCCGACCAGGATTCGAACCTGGTACCTCCCTGGTTAAGGCCGAATGTGATGCACACTCTGACACGGAGACTCTTCTATTTACATCATACCTATGTGGTAAAATATTTACATTATACGTATGCGGCAAAATTGAACCTCCGACCTCCTGTTTACCAAACGAGCACTACCACCCTTAGCTAAGTAAGCACACAAGCTAAATTCAAAACCCAGTAGAGCTCCGGATGCAAAGATTTGCCTCGCCCTAACATGGGCGTAGGAAGGGGGGGCAGCTGGTCATCAAGCACCGAAATACGATAANCCCAATAACTTAATCATCAGTTACCCCTGGGGGTTTATTATTAAATAAGTAACGATTTACTTTATTGACCCCCACCCCCTCCCTCCCGACATGAAGATCTCACCTGCCCCCCCCTAGGCCAGATGCTGGCTACGCCCTTGCGCCCTAAAGAAAAATCAGCTCACAAATACAATACGTAGAAGATAACCCGTGTCTGCTATTTTCGTTGGTTTTTCTAAAGAAAAATGCATGGTGTCATTAGAATAAGCGAAACGGACTGCTCAGATACATTTCAGAAGAAAAACTTAAAGAAAATGTTAAATTTATAAATCACCAAGATTAAGACGCTTTGGACACATTAAAAAATTAAAGCATTTGCTAAGCGCACCTAAATGAATTCAAAGGATGGATAATTTCACAACATGCCGAAATGGAGACTATTGGCGAGGCAAGGACTCCGGGTCTTTAGTGACTATTGGTAAGCGGTATGTTGTTGTCTGGGATATAATATAAATATAATCTGCCAGTGAATGAATATCCCCCGCCTTTACCTAGCCGTCGCCACTAATAATGCCATATCTTTATTGTTATAATTGATTCAACTTGATAGGTTTGCATTAATTAAAATTGAATCTCAGCTCCATGTCTTTGTCTTGAATATAATATAAATATTATCTGCCAGTGAATGAATATCCCCCGCCTTTAGCTACCCGCCGCCACTAATAATGACATATCTTTATTGTTATAATTGATTCAACTTGATAGGTTTGCATTAATTAAAATTGAATCTCAGCTCCATGTCTTTGTCTTGAATATAATATAAATATTATCTGCCAGTGAATGAATATCCCCCGCCTTTAGCTACCCGCCGCCACTAATAATGACATATCTTTATTGTTATAATTGATTCAACTTGATAGGTTTGCATTAATTAAAATTGAATCTCAGCTCCATGTCTTTGTCTTGAATATAATATAAATATTATCTGCCAGTGAATGAATATCCCCCGCCTTTAGCTACCCGCCGCCACTAATAATGACATATCTTTATTGTTATAATTGATTCAACTTGATAGGTTTGCATTAATTAAAATTGAATCTCAGCTCCATGTCTTTGTCTTGAATATAATATAAATATTATCTGCCAGTGAATGAATATCCCCCGCCTTTAGCTACCCGCCGCCACTAATAATGACATATCTTTATTGTTATAATTGATTCAACTTGATAGGTTTGCATTAATTAAAATTGAATCTCAGCTCCATGTCTTTGTCTTGAATATAATATAAATATTATCTGCCAGTGAATGAATATCCCCCGCCTTTAGCTACCCGCCGCCACTAATAATGACATATCTTTATTGTTATAATTGATTCAACTTGATAGGTTTGCATTAATTAAAATTGAATCTCAGCTCCATGTCTTTGTCTTGAATATAATATAAATATTATCTGCCAGTGAATGAATATCCCCCGCCTTTAGCTACCCGCCGCCACTAATAATGACATATCTTTATTGTTATAATTGATTCAACTTGATAGGTTTGCATTAATTAAAATTGAATCTCAGCTCCATGTCTTTGTCTTGAATATAATATAAATATTATCTGCCAGTGAATGAATATCCCCCGCCTTTAGCTACCCGCCGCCACTAATAATGACATATCTTTATTGTTATAATTGATTCAACTTGATAGGTTTGCATTAATTAAAATTGAATCTCAGCTCCATGTCTTTGTCTTGAATATAATATAAATATTATCTGCCAGTGAATGAATATCCCCCGCCTTTAGCTACCCGCCGCCACTAATAATGACATATCTTTATTGTTATAATTGATTCAACTTGATAGGTTTGCATTAATTAAAATTGAATCTCAGCTCCATGTCTTTGTCTTGAATATAATATAAATATTATCTGCCAGTGAATGAATATCCCCCGCCTTTAGCTACCCGCCGCCACTAATAATGACATATCTTTATTGTTATAATTGATTCAACTTGATAGGTTTGCATTAATTAAAATTGAATCTCAGCTCCATGTCTTTGTCTTGAATATAATATAAATATTATCTGCCAGTGAATGAATATCCCCCGCCTTTAGCTACCCGCCGCCACTAATAATGACATATCTTTATTGTTATAATTGATTCAACTTGATAGGTTTGCATTAATTAAAATTGAATCTCAGCTCCATGTCTTTGTCTTGAATATAATATAAATATTATCTGCCAGTGAATGAATATCCCCCGCCTTTAGCTACCCGCCGCCACTAATAATGACATATCTTTATTGTTATAATTGATTCAACTTGATAGGTTTGCATTAATTAAAATTGAATCTCAGCTCCATGTCTTTGTCTTGAATATAATATAAATATTATCTGCCAGTGAATGAATATCCCCCGCCTTTAGCTACCCGCCGCCACTAATAATGACATATCTTTATTGTTATAATTGATTCAACTTGATAGGTTTGCATTAATTAAAATTGAATCTCAGCTCCATGTCTTTGTCTTGAATATAATATAAATATTATCTGCCAGTGAATGAATATCCCCCGCCTTTAGCTACCCGCCGCCACTAATAATGACATATCTTTATTGTTATAATTGATTCAACTTGATAGGTTTGCATTAATTAAAATTGAATCTCAGCTCCATGTCTTTGTCTTGAATATAATATAAATATTATCTGCCAGTGAATGAATATCCCCCGCCTTTAGCTACCCGCCGCCACTAATAATGACATATCTTTATTGTTATAATTGATTCAACTTGATAGGTTTGCATTAATTAAAATTGAATCTCAGCTCCATGTCTTTGTCTTGAATATAATATAAATATTATCTGCCAGTGAATGAATATCCCCCGCCTTTAGCTACCCGCCGCCACTAATAATGACATATCTTTATTGTTATAATTGATTCAACTTGATAGGTTTGCATTAATTAAAATTGAATCTCAGCTCCATGTCTTTGTCTTGAATATAATATAAATATTATCTGCCAGTGAATGAATATCCCCCGCCTTTAGCTACCCGCCGCCACTAATAATGACATATCTTTATTGTTATAATTGATTCAACTTGATAGGTTTGCATTAATTAAAATTGAATCTCAGCTCCATGTCTTTGTCTTGAATATAATATAAATATTATCTGCCAGTGAATGAATATCCCCCGCCTTTAGCTACCCGCCGCCACTAATAATGACATATCTTTATTGTTATAATTGATTCAACTTGATAGGTTTGCATTAATTAAAATTGAATCTCAGCTCCATGTCTTTGTCTTGAATATAATATAAATATTATCTGCCAGTGAATGAATATCCCCCGCCTTTAGCTACCCGCCGCCACTAATAATGACATATCTTTATTGTTATAATTGATTCAACTTGATAGGTTTGCATTAATTAAAATTGAATCTCAGCTCCATGTCTTTGTCTTGAATATAATATAAATATTATCTGCCAGTGAATGAATATCCCCCGCCTTTAGCTACCCGCCGCCACTAATAATGACATATCTTTATTGTTATAATTGATTCAACTTGATAGGTTTGCATTAATTAAAATTGAATCTCAGCTCCATGTCTTTGTCTTGAATATAATATAAATATTATCTGCCAGTGAATGAATATCCCCCGCCTTTAGCTACCCGCCGCCACTAATAATGACATATCTTTATTGTTATAATTGATTCAACTTGATAGGTTTGCATTAATTAAAATTGAATCTCAGCTCCATGTCTTTGTCTTGAATATAATATAAATATTATCTGCCAGTGAATGAATATCCCCCGCCTTTAGCTACCCGCCGCCACTAATAATGACATATCTTTATTGTTATAATTGATTCAACTTGATAGGTTTGCATTAATTAAAATTGAATCTCAGCTCCATGTCTTTGTCTTGAATATAATATAAATATTATCTGCCAGTGAATGAATATCCCCCGCCTTTAGCTACCCGCCGCCACTAATAATGACATATCTTTATTGTTATAATTGATTCAACTTGATAGGTTTGCATTAATTAAAATTGAATCTCAGCTCCATGTCTTTGTCTTGAATATAATATAAATATTATCTGCCAGTGAATGAATATCCCCCGCCTTTAGCTACCCGCCGCCACTAATAATGACATATCTTTATTGTTATAATTGATTCAACTTGATAGGTTTGCATTAATTAAAATTGAATCTCAGCTCCATGTCTTTGTCTTGAATATAATATAAATATTATCTGCCAGTGAATGAATATCCCCCGCCTTTAGCTACCCGCCGCCACTAATAATGACATATCTTTATTGTTATAATTGATTCAACTTGATAGGTTTGCATTAATTAAAATTGAATCTCAGCTCCATGTCTTTGTCTTGAATATAATATAAATATTATCTGCCAGTGAATGAATATCCCCCGCCTTTAGCTACCCGCCGCCACTAATAATGACATATCTTTATTGTTATAATTGATTCAACTTGATAGGTTTGCATTAATTAAAATTGAATCTCAGCTCCATGTCTTTGTCTTGAATATAATATAAATATTATCTGCCAGTGAATGAATATCCCCCGCNCTTCGTCTTCTCTTTTAGTTTGCCCAGAAAAAAATTGCAAAAAGACCCGCTAAATAGCGTCAGTTTTGGCGGTAACTTGCTCCCACTTGAACTTTAATTTTTATCCTTTCTTATTACGCACTTACATACTAAAAGGGACCTTTGTGCCAAATTTCAAGTCTCTACGTTTAGCCATCGTAGAGCTACGTATCAGTCAGTCAGTCAGTTAGTATACCAACTGGGCTTTGCGTTTTATAATACCAATATTTATGATTGCTGTACAAGCTGGAAGGTCACACTATAATTTAAAATCAGTGTCCTGCAATAGCCATTGTCCCATATTAGCCCACTATCGCTAAAGTTCTGATAGGAAATCCCGGGCCAGGGGGGATTCCCCCCATTACCCCCCCCCCTCTCAAAATTTGATATTTTACGTTTCAAGGTAGGTACGTAAAATCCAAAAATTCGTATAAAAACCCGCGTTTCTCCGCCGGCGCCGTCCACCGTGTTGGCACTTTTGCAGCGGAGAGTTAAGCGATATTGATGAAAATTGTCGTCACCGTATGTTACATATAGGGTTCCATACTAAAAATTTAGTTTGGCCAACGTTCAGGACCCAATTAGACTCCGAAATGGGACCTACGTACTAAATTTCATCAAAATCGGACAACGTTAAGTGGCAGAACCATCTCGGTGGCCGGCACCGACGCGGCGGCCAAACGGATTTTATTTTATTCGATTTTTAAATTCTAATAAAGAGTCCGCGGGAAAAAAGATAAGGGTCAACTTTTTTTCATTTTGAAAAAATCGCGTTTTAAACTTTAAAACGCATTTGCGTTTTAAAGTTTCTTGCCGTGTCTCAGCGACATTCATCTTTTTTGTCTTGGACTCTTCAATACGTAAAATAACAAATTCTTAAGGGGGGGGGGGATTATTATTGAAAAAAATAAACCATAAAAGAATTGTTTTAATTAACACGGCAATAATATAATTTACTTGAAATGACCTCTATTTGGCTCCGGGTGCCACAATAGGATCCAAAATTCAGCGAAACAGCTAATATTGCTAATGAATATATTGATTGTCCATACCAAAGTTCATCAATATCGAATAAAGCGTTCGAGAGTTACCTGTGGTGGTGCACACAGGAATATCTTGGTGTGAAACCTAGGACTTCACTAGCCACCGTCTATGACACTTTGAATACACCAGATCACTGAATAAGTTAAACGTCCTGCTAGGTTTTACTAAGTGGATGACCACGTTGTCTTGTGCCCTTGTCATGCTGTCTATTTTTAGCCAAAGCAGGCTGGATGATTTCAAGGTGGGTACTTAATTTCTAGAGAAAGAAAGAAAAAAAACGTCTCGAATTCAGCAGTACATACTACATAATGTCCTGAGGAAAGTACTGTGCTGAAAAAGTCACACAATAAAACCTAGAAATTGTCTATCAAATCGAATACATAAAAAACGCCTTATACAGTATATGTAGGCACCGCTACATGCAGTACACTTCAGCAGTACATAATGTCCTGATTAAAGTCACACAATAAAACCTAGAAATTGTCTAATAAAATCGAATACATAAAAAACGCCTTATATAGAATATTTAGGCACTGCTATATGCAGTACACTTCAGCAGTACATAATGTCCTGAGGAAAGTACGCAGCTGAAAGTCACACAATAAAACCTAGAAATTTTAATCAAATCGAATACATAAAAAACGGCTTATACACATGGGAATCTTCAGAAAGAACCCATTGTGAACACTTGTTCTTTCACTAAACATTGTCCCATGACTATGTGGGTTCGGCATTACTTCCTTGAATCCTTTTCCTCCACTTTCCTCTGTCCATGGTATCATTCTTACTCCATCCTTTCTCTCTCTCTCTTACTTTTACTTTCTTGAAACCTTTTCCTCCACTTTCCTCTGTCCATGGCATCATTCTTTCTCCTTCCTCTCTCTCTCTTACTTTTACTTTCTTGAATCCTTTTCCTCCACTTTCCTCTGTCCATGGCATCATTCTTGCTCCATCCTCTCTCTCTCTCTTTCTTGAATCCTTTTCCTCCACTTTCCTCTGTCCATGGCATCATTCTTGCCCCATCCTCTCTCTCAAATTTTCATTGCGAGTCGGGTTCATTGTACATACCTATATACAGCTCGATTGGTAACTGACTAATCATCATGGAACATGGAATACTGGTTAGTTTCCCAGCTGAGGCAGGATATTTTTCCTTAAGTTTGCACCCTTTCCCACGACCAGAGAAGTTAGGAAACATTTATACGGTCATGCCTTTAGTAGATTATAATATGATCACTTAGCAGGAGTCCATATTAACACACCGACTTCGGCACTGCACTAGAAAAATAAACAAACAGTGTTTTAAATACAAGCGATTATAGTAGACCCTCTTCCATTGCACCAAATCAAGAAAGAAATTCACCTTTCGTTAGTCTCATCCAACTTTGCTAAAATGGGAAAATATAGATTATAAATTTCCCTCCAAATGTGGGAAAATATTATTTAGGGGGAAAAAATTGTTTCTCCTCGGAGTCGGACATAAAAAAATCACCAGCGGCAACTTTTAAAAAATTGATAACCTAACGTCTTAAATAAAACTTAAAAATCATTTTCAAGAAGCAATGGCCATTTCAATTTAGCTCTGGAAGACATAGGATGTCGTCGCTGCTCTTTAGTAAAATATTAATTTAATTGGTCTTGGCAGCCTTCGGCTCAGCTAGTCCCAATAGAATAGAATGTCTTATCCCATCCGAATCAACAACATCAAAATATCGAAGGAACATTGTTTGAACGAATCTTTCTTTAACCAACCATGTCTTGATTTAGCAAATGCTCTCCTGGGTAAATATTTAATAAGAAGATTGGACAATGAACAATTGATAGTTGGGAAAATTGTCGAGACCGAAGCGTATGTTGGTGGTGAAGATAAAGCCTCGCATAGTTATAATAATAAGAGAACACCAAGAAATGAACCCATGTTTATGAAGCCCGGGACTATTTATGTTTATTTTACTTATGGTAAGTTTACTCTCCACTACATAGCAAGATACATTCTTTGGAAATGTATTTTGGCAACGAAGATAAAGCCTCGCATAGTTATAATTATAAGAGAACACCAAGAAATGAACCCATGTTTATGAAGCCCGGGACTATTTATATTAATGAGGTAAAGAAAATACTATATCTTCACTTGACTATAAAATAGTCAAGTAAGACTATAAATTTTATAGTCTATAAAATTTTTTTAGACTATAAATAGACTATAAATTTTATAGTCAAGTGAAGATATAGTATTTTCTTTACCTCATTATGGATTTACTTGACATAGTATCCCAATTCAACAAAATTATTTATGTTAATTTTACTTATGGTAAGTTTGAGCCTCCACTGCACAGCAAGATGCATTCTTTGGAAATGTATTTTGGCAACGAAGATAAAGCCTCGCATAGTTATAATTATAAGAGAATACCAAGAAATGAACCCATGTTTATGAAGCCCGGGACTATTTATAGTTATATGGTAAGTTTGAGCCTCCACTACAGAGCGAGATACATTCTTTGGGAACAATTTTTGGAATCAACCATTTCTTTACTTTAACAGTCTTATAAAAAAACAATTACAAATTACACCCATTATAGTAACAATAAGTAAGTGCCTACGGAGTGACCCAAACCATCGGGATCACACTGAGAACTGCCCCAGCCAGATCCACGAAATAATAATAAAAAATCAATTAGGAATATAAAAAAAAACTTTTACACATTTGGTAAGTTCAAGATTTCCAAGTATTATATTCAGGGACTGATCCATGGGGGAGGGGAACTCTGGGGGAGAGTCCCCCCCCCCAAAGTTCTTGCAATAGGTGAAACAAATTATGATATTTAGTTAACTCCGAAGAAGTGATGGAAAGATTTTCTAAAATGGACAGACATCGCTCTGATTTTAATGTATAATATTCCTGTTAGATGCATAAAAACATTATTCTTTAATGACACATTATTACCAATAAATGCATTTTATTTCCTTAGTTGCCTCCCCCCCCACCTAAAATTTTACCCTGGATCCTCCCCTGATTATATTGCAATATTCAAAGTATTTTAGTGCAATATTCAAAGTATTTTAGTGCAATATTCAAAGTATTTTATTGCAATATTCTAAGTATTTTATTGCAATATTCAAAGTGTTAGGTATATTGCAATATTCCAAGTATTTTATTGCAATATTAAAGCTTATATTAAAGTGATAAAAACTTTACGTAATTAAACTGTCCGCAAATTTTATTAACTAGACCAAGCCCCGATAAACATTTATCGATAGTTCCTGTTATTTGTTTATTCAACAGCAATTTATAGTCAATATAGTCCAATATAGGTCCTTGTTCACCTTACTTCAGATTTCTACCCGAATAGTGCCGTTTTCCAAACCGTCCAATTATATCCTCCAGGAAAAGTGACAATCACTGTAATATAATTACGTCAATAACACAAGAGTTGCATACATAATGATAGTAAAGAGTTGCCTTCAGTGTTATTTTACACCATCAGCTCAGGTGGACTCGGCCCGTCAGGATGTCCCCCTTAAGGCCCGATCATACCACGACGTGTTTTCATAGAGTTTCATCTAACACTGTGTCAACCTGTGTTAATACTATACCCAAACCCGAGTGTTTCAAAACTCGGCTTTTGGTAGAACCGGACCTTAGTCATCATCATAGGTTAACAGCCTTGGGGCTGGTTTGCAACAACTCGCTATGAGTTGATGATCCTTGAGAATCCTTACGGATAATGCAGTAGCTTCTCCATGCTCTCTGCATGGGTAATGGAAAAGATATCGTTTCCGACCCTTCCCTTAGTCGCCTCCTACGACTGGCATGGACTTGGGTGCCTTGGGTGTATTCTTTTTATGTCCCCATATCCCTCTTAAGTAACATCATACAATCTCAAGTATATTTACTTTTCCTCATGGAAAGTTAGCAAGTCTTAAATGGATTGGAAGAAATTATGCCTTCGGTATGAACCATGATTGTCATGGTTTTGGGGGCCCATATCAACCTCCAAGAACGGATGTATGATGACAATTAAAAACTTTAGCAGTAGACTACAACTTATCTGGAGCTACTGTCTCATACGCCCGGCTACCATAAGCGTTTTATAAGTTAAAATTCAATCAGTATACAAACTTGGCTTTGAGTTTGATAAGTATTGATACCTCTCTCTCTCTCTCTCTCTCTCTCCCACACACCCCAATAAAAAAACGAGTTGCAAGCTAAAATGTATTTATATTTTGGACTGAATTTCAGGTATGTATCATTGTTTTAATATTTCAAGTCTTGAACAAGGAAGTGCCGTCTTAATAAGATCTCTAGAACCTACTCATGGTTTAGATGTAATGTTAAATTTGAGAGACAAATTCAATAGCGACAGAAACAATAAGAAACATCTTAAACCAACTATCAAATCGGAAAGTCACGAAAAGAAACGAACTCAAAAACAATCTTGTGTGAATCAACACGAAGATATCCGAAGTAATAAAAATAGTATAAAAAACGAACCTTCGAAAAAACGAACTTGTATGAATCAATACGAAGATATCCGAAGTAATAAAACAAGTTGTATAAAAGAAAAAGATTTATGTAATGGACCTTCTAAATTGTGCATTAGTTTGAACATTGAGAAGGATAATTTAAATAAGAAAAATATTGCAACTTGTGCAGAGATGTGGATTCAAGATTTTCATGAAGATGCGGGTGTCGTTGTAAATAGTACTCGAATAGGTGAGGATTGTTAGAATGCTTTGAATTTTGAATATATATTAACAGGAAGGAATGTAAGGTATTAGCTCCATACAAAAATTGTTAGACACTTTTTGTAAAATTAGGACCTTAACACCTCTTTGGAATGGCCGACATTATTTTTTTCCCTCAATGGACCCATTTTTAAAATTTCAATTTTTTTCGTTTATTAATTACTTAAATATTATTTTTTCGTATGCAATTGATGGTTTATATCTAATTATGGTGTTTTATTGTGTTTTCATTTTTTTAAAATGTTTTTATTGCCACCTAAATATCGATTTAAATTTTCAAAAAAATCTTTGTTTACATTTTTTATTGAAAATTTCAGTGCTGGATTCATGAAAAGATCTTTGCACTCTTCTCCGTGCGTTGCTCATTTATTTTGACCTTTTAGTTGAAATATTTTTATTGTTTCATTTCGACGCTTGCAATTAAGAAGAACGTTTAGCTAGCCAAATAATTATTATTAACGTTAGGTTGATGTTTTCCCCTAAATGCCTGTAGGATCCGGCACTGTACATTCAAATTCGCTGCGCGAAAACTAAGAGCCTAATTCATTTCAAAAGTGTCTAGCGATTTCAAGTCATACAACTTTCCTCGTTATGCATGTTCTGTGCTAGAATGTTACTAGTAGTTTTGTGAATGTAGGACAAAGACGATGTACACACTAGAGCAGGAGTTCCCAAACTGGGGGGCGTGAAGGCAAGCCAAGGGGGGCGAGAGACCATCAATTGAATTATTATCATTTAGTTAAAATATATCTATACAATTTTTTTACAAAGGTAATTTTATTGAACATGATGTTTACAAAGGTAATTTTATTGAACATGATGAAAATTTGAATGAGATAGAATTCAGCAACACATTGGCGTTTGGAATGAGATAGCATTCAGCAACACATAAGCATTTTGAATGTATAGCATTCAGCAACACATTAGCGTTTGGAATGAGATAGCATTCAGAAATACATTAGCTTTTTGAATGATATAGCATTCAGCAACACATTAGCATTTTGAATGAGGCAGCATTCAGTAACAGTTTAGCGTTTTGAATGAGAGAGCATTCAGCAACACCCATTCATAATTTATAATGCAAAAGTGAGGGGGCGTGGGAGGCTTTCATTTCAAGAAAAGGGGTGCAACACCAAAAAGTTTGGGAACCCCTGCACTAGAGGAACACGGTAAATATTGGCCGATACTTATGACAAGTGATTTTTATCGCTTGAGCCACTGAATGTCAACTTGATCTGCGGCAACATACTTACTGCTTCTTTGTTCTGATTTTATATAAATGCTATATTAATTTTGTGCAATATAAAATATTAAAGAATTGTAGAAATTTTATTAAATTTCACTAATAAAAGCACAATGTTTATATTTAAACAAAAATTTGAAGAGAAAAAAAATGAACAAAACATTAGGAGAAAAATAGAAAGCTGGATATTATTAGGTTGCTTACGATAAATATCGCAACCAGCATGCAATACTTATCGTTAGCAATAATTATCGACCGATAAAAGTTGCTATCACCCTGGTGTGAACAACTCAAATGAATTTCTTATGTTTTTAAAGCTAAAAAATTGATGCTTATAGCAAGTGATAAAATATCGGCCGATATTTATCGTTCTGTTGTATTCCTTAGCTTACTTGTGGGGTGGGTGGTGTTAGTGGTAAGACACTCAGTGGGGCGTTAGATCACAAATCCAGCCAACCCACGGAATTTTATTCTCATGAATTTGAAATATTTATCACGTAATAATTTCACCACCCAAAAAACCACTGCCGGGGTAGAAGGACTCATTAGTGCTATTCGCACAGTACAAATATGAATTTATTGTTATTATATTACTCAAAAATTTTGCCCCGAGTGGCAATCCGGCCTTAAAACTTATCAGCTGGTCTCATGAACATAATGAATGTCCCCACCAAAAAAATATCAAATTCTATCAAAATTGAACAATGTGTTCATTAGATATCTTAGAAGTTCTGTGAACTATAGATTTCACTCAGTTAAAATGGTAATCATAGGTCCCCGGGTGACACAATAACATCAAATAACAAACGGGCAAATGCCATGAACGTAATGAATGTCCAAATTCCATCATACATTATAGAATACAAAAAATGCTAAAACTTACAAGACCATAAATGTTCTCTTTCGGATATTGGTGATTTTCCTGTAGATTGGAAAAATAAATTATTCCGATTTTATATTTTCAACAATAAATACGTCAGTAAAATAGATTATAGAATATAAAAAATCCTAAAACTTACAAGACCACAAATGTTCTCTTTCAGGTATTGGTGATTTTGCTGAAGATTGGAAAAATAAATTATTCCGATTTTATATTTTCAAAAATAAATACGTCAGTAAAATAGATTATAGAATATAAAAAATCCTAAAACTTACAAGACCACAAATGTTCTCTTTCAGGTATTGGTGATTTTGCTGAAGATTGGAAAAATAAATTATTCCGATTTTATATTTTCAAAAATAAATACGTCAGTAAAATAGATTATAGAATATAAAAAATCCTAAAACTTACAAGACCACAAATGTTCTCTTTCAGGTATTGGTGATTTTGCTGAAGATTGGAAAAATAAATTATTCCGATTTTATATTTTCAAAAATAAATACGTCAGTAAAATAGATTATAGAATATAAAAAATCCTAAAACTTACAAGACCACAAATGTTCTCTTTCAGGTATTGGTGATTTTGCTGAAGATTGGAAAAATAAATTATTCCGATTTTATATTTTCAAAAATAAATACGTCAGTAAAATAGATTATAGAATATAAAAAATCCTAAAACTTACAAGACCACAAATGTTCTCTTTCAGGTATTGGTGATTTTGCTGAAGATTGGAAAAATAAATTATTCCGATTTTATATTTTCAAAAATAAATACGTCAGTAAAATAGATTATAGAATATAAAAAATCCTAAAACTTACAAGACCACAAATGTTCTCTTTCAGGTATTGGTGATTTTGCTGAAGATTGGAAAAATAAATTATTCCGATTTTATATTTTCAAAAATAAATACGTCAGTAAAATAGATTATAGAATATAAAAAATCCTAAAACTTACAAGACCACAAATGTTCTCTTTCAGGTATTGGTGATTTTGCTGAAGATTGGAAAAATAAATTATTCCGATTTTATATTTTCAAAAATAAATACGTCAGTAAAATAGATTATAGAATATAAAAAATCCTAAAACTTACAAGACCACAAATGTTCTCTTTCAGGTATTGGTGATTTTGCTGAAGATTGGAAAAATAAATTATTCCGATTTTATATTTTCAAAAATAAATACGTCAGTAAAATAGATTATAGAATATAAAAAATCCTAAAACTTACAAGACCACAAATGTTCTCTTTCAGGTATTGGTGATTTTGCTGAAGATTGGAAAAATAAATTATTCCGATTTTATATTTTCAAAAATAAATACGTCAGTAAAATAGATTATAGAATATAAAAAATCCTAAAACTTACAAGACCACAAATGTTCTCTTTCAGGTATTGGTGATTTTGCTGAAGATTGGAAAAATAAATTATTCCGATTTTATATTTTCAAAAATAAATACGTCAGTAAAATAGATTATAGAATATAAAAAATCCTAAAACTTACAAGACCACAAATGTTCTCTTTCAGGTATTGGTGATTTTGCTGAAGATTGGAAAAATAAATTATTCCGATTTTATATTTTCAAAAATAAATACGTCAGTAAAATAGATTATAGAATATAAAAAATCCTAAAACTTACAAGACCACAAATGTTCTCTTTCAGGTATTGGTGATTTTGCTGAAGATTGGAAAAATAAATTATTCCGATTTTATATTTTCAAAAATAAATACGTCAGTAAAATAGATTATAGAATATAAAAAATCCTAAAACTTACAAGACCACAAATGTTCTCTTTCAGGTATTGGTGATTTTGCTGAAGATTGGAAAAATAAATTATTCCGATTTTATATTTTCAAAAATAAATACGTCAGTAAAATAGATTATAGAATATAAAAAATCCTAAAACTTACAAGACCACAAATGTTCTCTTTCAGGTATTGGTGATTTTGCTGAAGATTGGAAAAATAAATTATTCCGATTTTATATTTTCAAAAATAAATACGTCAGTAAAATAGATTATAGAATATAAAAAATCCTAAAACTTACAAGACCACAAATGTTCTCTTTCAGGTATTGGTGATTTTGCTGAAGATTGGAAAAATAAATTATTCCGATTTTATATTTTCAAAAATAAATACGTCAGTAAAATAGATTATAGAATATAAAAAATCCTAAAACTTACAAGACCACAAATGTTCTCTTTCAGGTATTGGTGATTTTGCTGAAGATTGGAAAAATAAATTATTCCGATTTTATATTTTCAAAAATAAATACGTCAGTAAAATAGATTATAGAATATAAAAAATCCTAAAACTTACAAGACCACANTATTGATTTTTTTTTTTTTTTTTTTTTTTTACCTAACCTGTTAAATACACAAAAACAAAAGAAAAATTCTCTGCATATTTAAAAAAAATCCGAATAAACATTTGATTTCTCCAAAGTTTTGTAGATTTTCAAGCAATAAAATTGTGAATTAAAGATTTAAAAGTGAGTTTTCTCGTATTTCCCACCATTTAATCGTGAAAATTAACCTTCTGCTTTCAATGAATCATATTTTAAGTTAGGTTAGTTGCTCAGAAAAAAATTAATAGTATCTGTCTGGTCCCTATTTCAGTAATTTCCCTTACACGTGCCAGATTATGGGACATGTTTATGTATACATTAACGAGTCCTCTCCCATACCCCCAAATGACTGACAGACCTTGCTCAAATTACTCGCCATGTCAATGTCATAACTCGAAAATATCTGTGCATACAATATTATTCTCCTGTTTTAGACAGATTCAGTGGCGACAGTGTGTGGGGGGGGAGGAGGGGCAACATAATAAAATAGAAAAGAAGAGTTAGAACATAACGAAATACTCCACTGGACCACCTAATATAAAACAAATTGGAGGTGAATTTTGTTTAAGATTTTTTTTAGTTATTATTATTTTTATTTATTTATTTTTTCACATGGTGGTAGTTTTGAGACGCAATATCCGGGAACAAACCATGTTCCCGGTCAATATAACCGGGAACAAACCGTTTTAAATCTAGACGTTCACTTTTTTCAGTCAACCAGAGGCGTCATTTGGAGGGCAGGGGGGGACAATCCCCCCTCTAGATTATAGATTTACTATAAAAATTGTGAATTCAATACCATATGAAAGGGAATATTTTTTTTTTAAAAAAAAAAAAAATGAATTAAATAAATAAAATTTTATTGATTAGGTATGCGAATTAATTTGAATATTATCGTCGCTCCTTCTAGTGGCCATCGAAAAAGAAGGAATGAAGAATATGACCCTAGACAGCCTTGTTGATGACTTTGCGGCAATGAGAAATAGGAGGTATCCCCTTATGCAATAGTGTAAAACAAACATGACGACACATTAACAGGCATGAAACATTTCAATTGTGACGACCAATCCACAGGTGTATAGAGATTGAGATAAAAGGGAGAACGAGAGAGAGAAGAAAGGAAAAGAGATAGAAAGTGAAAAAAATGAGAGAGAGATGAAAGAAGGGGAGAGAGAGTGATGAAAGAAATGGAAAAAAAGAAAACGAGATAAAAAGAGAAAGATGAGAAAAAAGAAGGAAAAGAGAGAGATAAAAAGAAAAAGAGGGGAGAGGCCCCTTAACATAGTGAAGGCATAGCCGCAGTTTTATGAGTGCTTGACCCCCCCCCCAGGAATTACCGAAATGACGCCTCTGCAGTCAACAAGTCAATATTGCTAGTGTTTTTTTCCTTGTCATGAATTACATACGTAGGTAAAGTAATCATTTTATTAATTTATTATAATAAACTATATTTACTTTTAAATTTATTACTTTTAATAATAAACTCTATTTACTTTATTATTTATTGGAGATTGCAAAACCAATCTCTTCTATCTATACATATGTCAATTTTTAAATGAGCAAACAATTTCATTAACGTGTGGTCGATATTAATAGGGCATTATCACATTTTTGGTTTATTATTTTCATTTAGGAACCTTTGGAATCGTCACGAAAAAAAAAAATAACTCCCCTCAAAATTTTACGTTTCAAGGTACGCAAAATCTAAAAATCGAATATAAAAAAATCCGTTTGTCCGCCGTGAACGACACTTTAGCCACTTTGCGTTGACCGATTTGGATGAAATATAGGTCCAATTTGGGGTCTATTTGTGTTCCAAATCTTGTTTGTCACCCTGATTCACATATATAGGGTTTTAATATGGATCAGCAATGCCTGAAAAAATCTGGTGTGAACATCACACGACTCTCCTTGCCTTATATAAAAAAAGTATTGTAATGGGCTGAAATTTTCGATATCGAGTTTTCAACGACAAGAAAAGTTTTAGGTGACAACTTAATCCTTCATTCAGGGCATAGTTCGCAAAATTATGACTAGACATTCCAGAGTTACATGGTCGAATATGACTAGACATTCCAGAGTTACAATGTCGAATTCGGGATTGGCCAAAATAAAATTCGTTGACTTCAATACATTATTTACATATTTTGTGTAACATTCCTTTTTTTATATATTTTTTTAATTTGGCTTAACGTCTCTTTAGCATCTATTGGTCATTCGATACGGGGTTTTACCCTCCATTCGCTGAAAACTTAGACTCTGGCTTAAGGGATAATTCTATCATCTATCATCCCTGATCTCCCGCAATGTGTTTTCTATTTGTTATGTACATAAATATCTGTGTGCTAGCTTCTATATCATGATTACTATTTTATTGACATTGTACATTAAATCAAAAATCTCACAGGTGTACATACGATGTACATATCAGCAGATGTGTTCCGCAAAGCATCAGTCGACGAGCACATCTGGTTTTGTTCTTTTTGAGGTGATAAATTTCATTTACATTTTTTTTTTTTTGTGGTTGTAACTTACATTACATTCAGTTTTGAAGCAGGGTATTATAACCGAAAGGTAACTAAAAGTTTTTGATGACCCTAAACTTGAAATATTATGCGTCTCATGTCGTCTTGGTATATAGATTTTTTTTTTTCGTGACGATTCCAGAGGTTCATTATTGAAAATAATAAACCAAAATAATAGGTTCCCGTCTCCAATGACCAATAGATGTTAAAGAGACGTTAATAAAATAAAAAAAAAACAAATTGGTAGGTCCAACATTACTTTGTTCGCAAATATTGAATTTATTTCCTGTTCAAGGAATCTAGGATATCTTTATTCGTGTTAAAAATAGCACGGAGATAAACTTATGAGAACAGCACAGATGCCCCCCCCCCACTGGAGTTGTTTGTTCAGATTTACTGAGAAAAAAAAACTGGCGTGAACATCATGCCACTTACCTAATGTATAAAAAAAGAAGAAAGTATTGCAATGGACGGCAATTTCAATGTCAAAACACGAGGTCCTCAGAGCCCAAATTTCGAGCCCGAGTATATGTGCATGTTTTGAGACATATGTCTCAAGAACGTTAGGATTTTTAATGTAGATATACCTAGTTCTCATTTACATAATGAATACATAGAAAATTTGTCTCTAGCACTTACCTTTCTCTTTTTGGGCAGGATTAACGAAAGCCGCTAAAAAATGACAAAAAAACTGCTGGATTTTTTTTTTTTTAATTTGGTTTAACTGCTCTTTAACATCTACTGGTCATTCGAGACGGGGGTTTTACCCTAAATTCGCTGTAAACTTGCAAACCAGCTACGCAGATTGACACCCCAGCCTGGGTTGGGCCGGAAAAATAGCCAGCATCCCGAGGGTGCGAATCCACCTGGACACCCACATGGAACAACCTCGCTGGACGTTGCTTAACTTCAGTGATCGAACGGGAACTGGTGTATTCAACGTGCCATAGAGGCTGGCTGCTGCTGGAAGAATATACTAACTCTGCAGGTAGATTGCATTTCAACTAAAAGCTTAGAGGTTCGTCCTTGGCATAAAATTAACTAACCGTTCTTGAAAACAATCACAAGTACCTTCTAGTGTTTGCAGAGAATAAACTAGCATAAAACTAACAAACTTACCGTTCTTGAACACAATCACAAGTACCTCTCTGCAAGGATTGCAGAGAATACACTAGTAGGTACTCTGCAAGTAGATTTCATTTCAACTAAAAGCCTTGTGGTTCGTCCTTGGCATAAAACTAACAAACTTACCGTTCTTGAACACAATCACAAGTACCTCTCTGCAAGGATTGCAGAGAATACACTAGTAGGTACTCTGCAAGTAGAATGCATTTCAACTAAAAGCCTCGCGGTTCGTCCTTGGCATAAAACTAACAAACTTCCCGTTCTTGAACACAATCACAAGTACCTTCTAGTGTTTGCAGAGAATAAACTAGTAGGTACTCTGCGAGTAGATTGCATTTCAACTAAAAGCTTGGAGGTTCGTCCTTGGCATAAAACTAACAAACTTACCGTTCTTGAACACAATCACAAGTACCTCTCTGCAAGGATTGCAGAGAATACACTAGTAGGTACTCTCAGGGCCGCTCAGAGGGGGGGGGGAAGGGCACAAAATGTGCCGGGCCCGGGCTCCTGAAGGGGCCCTGGCTGAACGGATTTTTTTTACTGATAATAAAAAAAAAATTTAAACAATATGCCAAATACAACTTCAATACGTGCAAAAAAAAAAAAAAAAATACCACAAAACTGACAAATAATGTCGATTAATGTGCCTCACATTAATCGACAGGTATAAAAATGTGTACCATGTCGATTATATAGGTACTCGTGTAGAACACCTCACCGCAGCTTGATCGTCCCCAATTATGTTTTCTGAATCATTCACATAAATCATATCGCAAATCATATCGCATTTGATTTATAGTGCCTGTGTAATGTGTAATCGTGTAGATTTATACTTAATCTAAGTATTTTACTCGTAAGTTTTTAATAATAATTACTTATTGGAAACCATTGGAGGTAAATTTTGTGTTGACTATTAGTTTAAATAATTAAATAGATTAACAATTTCTTGGAAAAGTCACAAGTCAGATTTTTATAAAACAGTACATTGAGAATTGAGACCTGCGTTTTCTGAGCTTAAAAAATATTCAAAGCGGTTCAATTCTCATGTGGGGGTTTTCAGTAGTGCTAGGAAAAATTTGGGGGATCCCCTTCAAGTTTTTTCGGTGCCCTTCGAAAAGTGTGCAAAATATAATGTATCGGAGTTAGAGGATAGGAGACCTTAAAAAGGGTTCCGCGGGGATCGTGGCGGGGCTTTACGTCATTCTTAGATATTTTTTCCTATTCTTTTACCATTCGTTACATTCTGGAATATTTTCTACACATAAGATAATACTTTTTATATCTAGGTATAATTTTGATCGAAATCTGGACCATGTCTTGAAACGTTCTGCCCTAATCAACTTCGGTGTTTTCTTGGCTGTAGCTAGAAAGGTTGACTAGGTATTAATAATTTCTAAATAAATCTTTAATTTCTATTGACTAATATTGTGATTAACAATTTTATTGTTTATAATTTTAGAATAATAAACAATAAAATAGTTTTGACTTCTATAAACATTGGTAACTGTGATACCGTAGAAAAGTGTATTTATTTTTTTTTTTTTTTTTTAAAGAAAAATTTGAAACAGTGAGGTTAATTTAGACTTAACGGCAAGCTCTTTAAAGAACGCAGTTTTTTATTTATTTTGTTGATCTCTTATAATTTTTCTAGACGCCTCCGTGGCAGAGTGCGCATCACACTCGGCTTGCACCAAGGAGATTCCGGGTTCGATTCCTGGACGGGTCGAAAATTTGAAAAAGGTTTTTTTCGAATTTTTACTTGGTCTGGTTGTGTTTGGGGTAACTCAGCCTCCTGAGGACAATTGAGAAGCTATGGTAATAGTGCCAAGTGGTAGCATTATAAGGTAAACATTGTTAAAGTGTAGCTTAGGCTTAGTGATATTGAAGTGAACGTTGAAAATACCTTGTAATGCTATGATGCCCACAAACATTGTGACATAATAACACAAAGAAATATACATTTACATTTTTACATATAATTTTTCTTGACGTAAATAGTTTTAATTAATAATTGATTGATTCAAGTATCAACTGACTGATAATCAACGTAGCTCAGCTCCACGATGGCTAAACGTAGAGACTTGAAATTTGGCACACAGATCCCTTTTAGTATGTAGGTGCGTAATAAGAAAGGAAAAAAAACGAAAGTTCAAGTGGGAGCAAGTTACCGCCAAAAATTATGCTTTTTAGCGGGTCTTTTTGCAATTTTTTTCTGGGTAAACTAAAAGAGATAACGAAAAACTACCGAGAATAACCCCCCGCCCCCCAAATAGTATATAGGAACCCCATAAAAAAAATTGAATTTTCCCGGATTCTCCCCGATATATGGACGGTTTTCACCAGCAAAAAATCGGGATTGAGAAGTACCACTTCGGGATGAGCGAGAAAGCTGAAATTCGATACAAAGGTGTTCCGAAGTGCAAAAAGTCATATCCTTGAATAAAATATTGAATTTTCGAACTAGGAGCGGAAGCACGGAAAACAGCTAATAACATTATAAATATGAGTTCTAAATCGTTGAAATTGAGGGCCCAGAAGAGAAAAGATAAAGAAGAACGAGGGACAACTTTCTCTTGATTTTTTTATAGACCTCCGCCTAGCAGTCCCAGGAAGGTGGAAAATCGTAATTAGAATTTGGAACTTCAATAAGAGCAGATCCTCAGGAGGAAACTATTGCGACTCATGTTCCTGCAAACATTAAAACTGCGTTGGACGCTTCCACAAAAAGAAATTGTGTCGGACGCTCCAAAAGAAGAGTTTTTGATGTCAGGGACGAGAATCTAGACATTAATGAATTATGGAAAAATGTGAACATCACACGACATTCCTTATCTATAAAAAACGGCTATCAACCGCTAATTAGCGGCCAACAATATATTGCACTTCAACCTAAGTTGTATTCTTCAATTTCTTGTATGAAATTGATATGAATAGGCACCAAATTTCAAGTTCTAGCTACTACCGTTCTCATTTTGCGCAGGCTATGCGAAAACGGCTTAAAAGCGGCATAAAACCGCCAACGTTATATTCGATTTCCCCCTTGCCGTTCTTCAGATATCTTGTTCACAGGCAGACAGACACGCACACGGACCAATGGCTGAAACTCGAGATTTGGGCTCTGGGGACCCCAAAACGTGTTTTCGCATTGAAAACTCGACATCGAAAATTTCAACCCATTACAATACTTTTCTTTTTATAAAAAGTAATACACAACATTTCGATAGTACCTACGTTATTACACTAATAATAAAAGGTGTAAAATACGCGTGTGCAAAAAAAATAAAAATAATGGGGGGCCCGGAACAGGACTTTGTGCCCGGGCCCGGGAAAGCTCTGAACGGCCCTGGGTACACTGCAAGTAGATTGCGTTTCAACTAAAAGCTTGGCATAAAACTAACAAACTTACCGTTCTTGAACACAATCACAAGTACCTCTCTGCAAGGATTGCTGAGAATACACTAGTAGGTACTCTGCAAGTAGATTGCGTTTCAACTAAAAGCCTCGTGGTTCGTCCTTGGCATAAAACTAACAAACTTACCGTTCTTGAACACAGTCACAAGTACCTACTAGTTTATTCTCTGCAAGAATATAAAGCTTTACTACTATCGCGTCAGTAGTTCAGAAGGAAAAACAAGAACTTTGGAATGAATAAATTTCACAGATTGAAAATTGCAGAACATAAAGTCAAGTATTATTAATCATTTTCAATCCTTGTTGATGCTAATTTATTTCTTCATTTTCCTTAAGTTTTTGTTGTTGTGTATTTCCAACTTTCATTCTTCATTTACCTGTCACGATTTAACAAGAGGTAAATTCAGAACCAGTTTGTGTGAATCATGGTGGGCAGTGGCGTAACCAGGATTTTCATTTGAGGAGGGGTCAGTTCGATTTTCCATCTTTAGTAGTAAGATGAACGCTAATTTAGATGTGAAATGGTGAAGAAGTAATTCTGGCGTATAGTAAATTTATACCAAAAACACAGCTTCCTTTTAATTAACCAAACTCAAATGGATTCATCTTTTAAGGCCAGCGCTCTCGAACAGTATTTCAATAAATATTCGTCGACCAGTACGCAGACGAATGATAGAAGATAAATGGAAAATGATCTTCCTAAAGGGGCGTTTACACTGCCTGAACATCTCCGGGCATTCGTGATCGTTGCTCGCCAGTTTTCTACGAGCACGACACAAACGAGTCCTCTGTTCACACTGCTCGAGCATTTCTGACGATCAGTTACTCGTGAGGATTCGCTGAGAGCAGATGGCACTCGGCGCTATCCAAAATTGCGGTTTCCTCTGTGTTATCCTCATTCTAGACCATCTAGAGGAGAAAAAGGAATAGGCATCGCATGTGGGAGTCGTCAATTTTAAAGAAAAGAAATTATTCCCTATTGCTGAAGGATTTGAAGGAGGATAACAGTGGTCTATTCAGAATAAAATAAAATTTATGATCTGGCTGCCACAGCTCTGGGTGCTCCGCATACAGAGAAATTAACAAAAGGCACTTTTCATTTTCCCACTCCATCAGTCAAATACTAAAAAGCAACAACACCACACACAAAATGGGAGACGTGTATCCTTCAACAGCTAGGTGAGAACTAGATTCATATAATAACATTCGACGAATCCCGGGGTGTTTACACAGAGCCAGCGGCGAACGAGCGTCCTTTTCATGATTCGCCGGAAAACTGACATCGCGCGGATCAGGCTCGAGCACGATCGAGCATTCACTTCGACCCTGATCGGTTCGCGGCGACTGTTTAAACTGCCTGAGCCCCGAACAAATGCCCGTTCGTCATCCCTGTTCGCGATATGAAATAAAAAATAGGGGTTTCTATTTAAAAATCGAAAGTTGGTGTCTCTTTACTTTTGAGACACCCTGTAGAAATTTTAATTACGCCAAAAAATAGATTAATTTGTGTTAAAACGACGTACATATAAAATTTCAAGTCTCTATCTTTAGCCGTTAAAAATAAATCTAACCCGGGACTTTTCGAACACTCTGTATATTTGGCGCACCATTCCCCTTGTAAAGTTATAATGAAAATTAGATTTTTGAGGGTAATTCCAAGATTTCGGAGGGAAGGTGAACCCATAAAAGTCGGTCCTGGCTTTGGTTCTGCTAACCATGCAAAAGCTACTGGGTTCGATCACTGTATGAATAAATAAACTTGAATATATTTTTTTTTTTCATTCGGGGGGGGCGGGGGAAGGGTTGGACCCCCCGTGTATGTACGTTACTGATGGTTGGCATTTAATTACAATTATTCGTTATTACAATAGGTAACAGAGGTAAATTATATATTTTTATTTTTTTACTGGGATTTTGGAAAAACCAAGGATGCAGATTTTATGCTTAATTGATCTTGTCAATTGATTGGTGGACTTTGTTGCGTATATTTACCGGTTTTTTTTATTTAGTTAGGAGTTGAGTACCTACGGCGTTGATTCGTTGATATTGAATTTGGTATCAGAAAACTTAATCAGTATCGTTTTTGGTGTTGGTATTTCGTGAGAAATTAATAATTATTTAAATATTAATCGTTTGGTAGGTGTATTTTTATTATTTTTAAGGAACTGTTGTCATGTGCTTTTGAAGTGTGGCAATAAAGGAGAAGGAAAATAAAAACACACTGTGTCTTATTTTTCAAAATTACCTTTGTTGACTTCAATACATTATTTACATATTTTGTGTAAAACCCCCATCTCGAATGACAAATAGAGGTTAAGGAGACGTTATGCAAAATAAATAAAAAGTTATTTTCCAAAAAAAAAAAAATGTTGGCTAAAACCGAGTGATTTCTNTTTTTTTTTTTTTTTTTTTTTTTTAATTTGGTTTAACGTCTCTTTAACATCTATTGGTCATTCGATACGGGGTTTTACCCTCCATTTCAGTAGCTGGTTTGCAAGGAAACTTGCAAACCAGCTACCCACATTGACCTCACCCAGTCTGGGTTGGGCCGGAAAAATGGCCAGCATCACGAGGCCGCGAACCCAAGTGAATACCCACATGGTACAACCTCACCGGACGTTGCTTAACTTTAGTGATCTAACGGGAACTGGTGTATTTAACGTGCCATAGACGTTGGTTTGTAACATCCCTATTTTCAAAAAAACAAAATATTGAGCCCCTTGTGTCCCCTGGGGCGTGGTCAGGGCCCCCAAATTTTTCAAAATTGAAAAGCCCTCAACACCAGCCATAACATATCAAAATTATACGTTTCTACAACAAACCGCTAAAAAGATAAAAATCATTTTCAAAAAATACAATATTGTAACCCCCAAAAACTATACCGCACAATTTCCTTCTTACCCTAAACATGTATCCAAATTTCTTCAAAATCGGATTAAAATTGTGGCTTGAATCATGTAACAAACATACATACACAAATACAATTGCATTTCAGGATGTATACCAGGGTCAAAAGTGAAGTCCACTAACGTTCACAATTATTGTTAGAACTATCTATCTATACAGGGTGTATCTAAAATAGACCAACAAAAAATTATGGGTGGTAGAACACACCATTTGCAGTCGAAAAGACCAATATACCCTATGGCGGAAATGTACCGTTTTCAAAATGGCGGCTTTTTGGTGTTATTTTCAAAATACATGACCTTGCGGTACTTCTTGAGGAATAACTTTTTTTTTGCACATTGTATCAAAAAAAATCTTTTGCCATGTGAGTTGTACCAAAATTTGCCATAGAAATAATATGTTACATGGGGCTAAACAAAAAGTTATAACCAATTTTTTTCAATTCTAAACAAACAAAGTTCTAAAATTTTAGCGGGCTTGCCAAATACTTTGTGAGAAAGTCCCGAAAAAAGTTCTGCAAACCCGACGGCACTCAAAAATATGAAAATTATTTAAATAACATGCATATTGGGAGAGTTATGAATTGATTACTTGAGAAAGTCCTGGTTTGCTTTGAACTGAGTACGTATAGTAAAAATTAAATAAATGAGTAGTAATCAATGCCAGCCTTTTTCCTGACGATTATTAATAAATTCTATTTATTAAAATTGTTTTTATTAAATTTTACTTCATAGGAAAACGAAAATAAAATTAATGTCACATAAAAATCTCTATTCAATAATAAATTTTTATTATTCAATAATAAAATTATTGAATAATAAAATAACCATCTCTGTAGACTCGAACCAACAACCCCTAAATAAGTTATTTTCGTAAAGAAATCCTCAGGAAAAAGGCTGGCATTGATACCTACTCATTTATTTAATTTTTACTATACGTACTCATTTCAAAGCAAACCACGACTTTCTCAAGTAATCAATTCATAACTCTCCCAATATGCATGGTATTTAAATAATTTTCATATTTTTGGAAATCCAAAAAAAGGGGCATGTTATTCTTAAAGAGTGCCGTCGGGTTTGTAGAACTTTTTTCGGGACTTTTTCACAAAGTATTTGGCGAGCCCGCTAAAATTTTAGAACTTTGTTTGTTTAGAATTGGAAAAAATTGGTTATAACTTTTTGTTTAGCCCCATGTAACATATTATTTCTATGGCAAATTTTGGTACACCTCACATGGCAAAAGATTTTTTTTGATACAATGTGCAAAAAAAAGTTATTCCTCAAGAAGTACCGCAAGGTCATGTATTTTGAAAATAGCACCAAAAAGCCGCCATTTTGAAAATGGTACATTTCCGCCATACGGTATGCTGGTCTTTTCGACTGCAAATGGTGTATTCTACCAACCATAATTTTTTGTCGGTCTATTTTAGATACACCCTATATATATATAAAACGGAAATATGTTGTATGTGTGTATGTGTGTTTGTCCGGAATTGTTTGGCCAGAAGGGTAGGAGATATCGAAAAATTGATGGGAATGGACCCCCCCCCCCAAACCATAGGCTGCGACCCCAGTAAAATTATCAGAGTTCAATACAGTTGAGCCGTTTTCAAGTTACGGCCGATTTTCCGATTTTTGAAAAAAATGAGAAAATTGGCCAATAGTCACGGTCCAATATCTCAAATTTTGTAGCGACAACATATCAACTCAAAGCGAGAAAGTTTTAGCTAACATCTTTATCCTTCATTTAGGACATGCAAAATTGTGACTAGCCATTCGAGGGTTTCAAGTTCGAATCCGGGATCGGCCAAAATAAAATTTAGACAATACTCATTGTTTAGCCACAGCGTGTAAGAGAAATTGAAAAATTGATGGGAATGAACCACCCCTTCGAAACCATAGTCTGAGACCCCAGAAAAATGATCATAGTTCAAAAATGTACAACCGTTTTCGAGTTTTTGTAAGGGAAATCTATGATTCTATCAAAACACAGGGACCCCAGTGAAGTTATCAGAATTTATAAATCTAATACCGGCCGATGTTTTTATGGGAAATCATAGAATATTATTAGAAACAGTAAGGGGTATAGAAAAATTGATGGGAATGCCCCCCCCCCCCNCCCAAAAAAAAAAAAACACTGGGACCACAGAATAATTATCAAGAGTTCAAAACTCTCCAACCGTTTTGAGTTACGGCCGATGTTTTGATTTTTGTATGGGATATCATAGACTACTATTAGAATCCCCCCCCTCTCAATCTAAAGACTGGGACCCCAGAAAAATTATCATCATTCAAAACTCTCCCATCGTTTTCGAGTTACGGCTGATTTTCCGATTTTTGTATGGAAATTCAAATTATAGTACAATTTTGTCCGATATAATTAAAATTTTGTACAAAAACGGATAGAGCCGATAAAATTTAATAGAATTGAACACCTTTCGTGGTTTGTAGGGTAGAACGTGTTGGGAGTAGTATTGGGTTAGGTTCCAAAAAAAAAATGAAATGCGTGTTGAAGTCTGCGGCAGGTTAGGCTGGGTCTGCGACCCATGTTCTGATCGGGATTAAACGTTTGCACCTCGGTGATATGATTATTAATGTAAGAGTCAGATTTCTTATCATTTTTTCTCTCATCTTCTCGAAACGAAGTTCGGTTACTCTGCTAGTAATACATAAAAGGAGCATCCACACTAAGGAGTGACACTGACCTGACCGGCAAGTGATTCGCCCGGCAAAACTAAAAATATTATTCCAGACATTTGGAGAAACATGTTCATACTAGACCGACCCGTGACAGTCACAGTGCATCACTGTGAGCTCAATGTCGGCGTAAATAACTTGGCGGTACTGTCACTGCTTAAAGTGAACACTCGACCCTTTGATGTTCGGTCCACCCCCGTACATAGTTACTCTGATTTTAATTGTTTTGTTTATTTTTTACAGTTACTCCCCCCAGAGAGATGCTCATGGCATGTTACAAATTGCTCATCGGTGCTCTGATTCATGTTCGGTCCACCCCCGTACATACTTACTTTGATTTTAATTGTTTTGTTTGTTTATTACAGTTACTACCCTCCAGACAAATGGTCATGGCATGTTACAAATTGCTCATCGGAGCTCTGATTCTCATTCAACATTTTCTTTCTGCTAGTTTGGTAAGCATTCAATATTTTGTAACTAAACCTGATCCAAGTGGGGAAATAAATGAATCCGCGCAGCGTCGGAATATTCGATCGCCTATTGAAGGTTCATTATTGAAAAACTCCGCCAATGTGACACATGGGTTTATTATTTTTCTGGCAAAAAAAAAATAAAAAAAATGAGGGGAGGGGGTTCTCGGGACGATTCCAAATCTGGGGCGTAATTAGACCCTAAATTTGACGTCCCTGGCTCTTACCAATTTCTTTTTAGACAGGATTAATGAAAACCGCTTTAAAGCGGTAAAAACCGCCAGCGGTATATTTGATTGAACCCAAAAGTTTCGGAGCTAACTGAGACCCCAAATATGACATACATACAAAATTTCAAATCTCTAGCTCTTATTGATCAGCAATACTGAAAACCGTTAAAAAGCGGCAAAAATCGCCAAGGGTGTATTCGACACAATTAGAGCCTGAATGGGACCTATATACCAAATTTCATCCAAATCGGTCAACGATAAGTGGCAAAAGTGCCCATCACGGCGTACGACGGCGGGTAAACGGATTTTTTGGTTTATTATTTTCAATAATGAACCTTTGGAATCGTCACGGAAAAAAATTACCCCCCCTCAAAATTTGATATTATACGTTTCAAGATACTTAGAATCCAAAAATCGAATTAAAAAAAATCCGTTTGTCCGCCGTACGCCTTTGGCGATTTTTGCCGCTTTTTAGCGGTTTTCAGTATTGCTTTCGAAAAGGAGAATGGTAAGATTTGAAATTTTGTAAGTATATCATAATTGGGGTCTCAGCTAGCTCCGAAACTTTTGGGTTCAATCAAATATACCGCTGGCGGTTTTCATTAATCCTGTCTAAAAAGAGATTGGTAAGAGCAAGAGACTTCAAATTTAGTAGGTATGTCAAATTTAGGGTCTTTGGAATCGTCACGAGAACCCCCCCTTACATTTTGGGGGGTACCCCCAATTTTTTTTTTTTTGCCCGAAAAATAATAAACCCAGGTGTCACATTGGCAGAGTTTTTTTATTCGATTTTTGGATTCTACGTACCTTGAAACGTAAAAAATCAAATTTTGAGGGGGGGGGATATTTTTTTTTCGTGACGATTCCAAAGGTTCACTATTGAAAATAATAAACAAAAAATGAACCAAAATCTTATTTTGACACTTTGACAACGTTAAGGCGAATACCCAAACTTTGAAATTAGGAAGAAAAAGTATAATATGGTTTTCCTCGCAATTTTTTATTCGAATTTTGGTTTTTATTTTCAAGAATAAGTCCTCAGGATCGAGCACACAATAAAAAATCCTTCCCCCTCAAAATATTATTAAAATGGAATGAAAATATCGAATAACATTATCCTTTCGTACGCCGCGCTTTCCGCCGTATGTGGCACTTTTGCCACTTACAGTCGATCGATTTAGATGAAATTTGATATGTAGGTTGTTGTAGTAGTAGCGGTTTTTCTCACGAAATCAACCGTTCTTCTATTTATAGTTGCATAATTGATTAAAATGGTAGAAACAGATTGATATGAGTTTACCGAAAATAATTTGATGGCCCTTGGCTGGAACTGTGATGTATGCGTTCCATATCGTCCTGGTGCGTAGAACCGGCCATCATGACGACGTTGGTATGTAGGTCCCCTTAGGTGGCTAAATTGTCGTCGAAACTTTTCCTTACTGTCAGTTTCCAAGGTTTTTTGATATATGACTCAGTTGTTTTACTTCTGTCGATTCCAAAAGTTAATCATTAAAAATTATAAGCCAAAAATAAAAATAGTTTCAAAATATTTTTTTTCAGACTGAAAATGAAAATCTTCAGACGCGAGAGCCTGACCCTGAGCCCGGCTATGGATACTATTCTAATAAGCACAGTCGATACAACTCCCCAGGAGGCGGCTATAACTCACACCACGATCATGGCTCCCGTCTTACATCTGAAGATTCTGGTATCATTGATCATTCTAAAGCACAACCCAAATCAGAACAAAATATTGCTGATCAGTGTTTTCAAAACAGTGCTCCCAGATGTAATCAAAATTCTAAATATAGAACTCTTGATGGGACCTGTAATAATTTGAAAAACCCCTGGTGGGGCTCTGTGAATACAGCCCATGTTAGACTGATGCGACCCCATTATATAGATGGTAAGTATTTTTTGGAACTGGCGTGAATTAATTTTGTAATTCCCTGCAGGATTCTCTCAAACCTAAAAATACATGAAAATCAGAAGAAGTTAGGAAAAACAATTCGAAGAACTCTGCCAATATAGCATTTGCATTTGTAACCCCTGTCTGTGACTGTCATTGACGCCGGACTTTAATGACCAAATAGATCCTGAATGGAACCTATTTGGTCCCATTCAGGACGATTGAAATTTCGGAGGGGGGAGGGTCTGGACCCCTCTCCTGGGTACGGCCTTGTTGGAGTTGGCAGTCTCAATTTATTTATTTTAAAAAAGTTTCTAGTAAATTCTACATTATCTTCTACACAGGTGTTAGAGAACATCGTCTGTCCGTAGTTGATAACAGTGAATTGCCAAGTGCCCGACTACTCAGCACAGTGTTCCTGCCAGACAATGATGTTACTGATGTCCACACCAGAATCTACATGCAGTTCTCACAACTTGTAGCCCATGATGTCACTCTCAATCCACAGAAACAAGGTAACCTTTAGGATATTTAAATTTTTGAGGGGTGCACACATGCCCCCCCCCCCTTTTCATGGGTGTTAACTGTTTGTCTTTTTGTTCCACGATAACTCTCGTTTGCATTGTCTGATTTTGATGAAATTTGGTATGGACATTCATTACGTTCTTAGAATTAGCCATATCGGATCACCTGGGGTCAAAAGGGCGCCTCTTCACTGCCTTTAATGTTTTTTTGTTTGTATAAAATATGTTCTCTGTCAGTTTCTGAAGACTATCATTCTGAATTTCAGGTCCGAATTGTTGTTCCGCATCAGGAGATTCCACAGTGTCCACATCTGGTATCTGCAAACCTATTCCTGTCCCTGACAATGATCCATTTTTTTCAAGAAACAATCGTAAATGTTTGGAATATAGAGAAAGCGAAACTGTCAGTAACTGTTCGGCGGGGGCTCTCCAAATGGTGAGTGGCTCGATGGAAAATGACCTTACAGTCAAAGCTGCGTACTCGTTTATCTCATGGCTCAGCACACGTCTTTGCTTATAAGAAAGGCAAAACAAATACACATGTTCATATTGGAATCCGCAGATAGTGCAATAGTTACTTGTTGTATAACAAAACATGTTACTTATCACAGTTTAAAAAACAAATTATTTTGTTTTTTGGAGCACACTTACTGGCACGCCTAGGCCCGACGAGAGGGGGGAAATGGGGGAATACCTCCAGGCCCGGGATTTCCTAAGAGGCCCGGTGAGAAAATTATCACAATGAAATTTTTCATGTTTTTTTCTGAATAATAAATAAATCAACTTAAAAGTTTCAAAAAAATTTCAAACACATAAAATCTGAATTTTAGCGTTATTGGGCTAATAAGGGACAATGACTATTGCAAGACACTGATTTTAAAATATACTGCGACCTTTCAGCTTGTACGGCAATCATAAATATTGGTATATTTCATAAACAGTAACATCTCAATCCAATTATGTGTTGCCAAGAAGAAGCGTAGGTACACGCCTTTTCACATCAACTATTTTAATTACCTACTTTTACTTTTATTACTGCTATAGGGTGGTTTTAGATGAAATAATAATAGAGGGGTCCGTAAATTTTCCCCCCGGGCCGGATTTTCTTTCCACGGCCCTGGGCACACCTCAATGTTTTGCTGACTTTTGATTTGATATGAGATTGATGTCAATTATTTGTTTGTTTGTTAATTAAAAAATAATATTTATTATTGAGAAAAAATATTAGAAACAGAAATTATAATATTTCTTAAAACGTAGGATCAATTTTAACGTGAAACTTACAGTGTAGTTATTAATATGCATCGTTCTGAGAGAATATCGTCCTGAATAGGACTTCAATCAAGGTAGTGTTCTTCAATAAACAGTAAGTAATGAGATAAGTGATTATGCAGCTGTCTGAGAACGCCCTGACGTTTAGCCTCAATAAAAGCTACGCTAGTTTTTCGAAAAGTCAACAACACGTGGTGTTTTTGAGCGCACTCCGCTACGAGCTAACGACTGACGAAACTTAACTTCAATGATCTGACAGAACTGGTGTATTCAATTTGATAAAATCCTTGTCTTTTGAACGGATTAAATATTACCTATTCGGTTAGTATACCATCTTTTACGGAATATGGAAACTCGAGATTTGGGCTCTGGGGACCCCAAAACGTGTTTTGGCATTGAAAACTCGACATCGAAAATTTCAGCCCATTACAATACTTTCCCTTTTATAGGATAAGGAAAGTAAAAATCCAGCTGGCTTCTCGATTTTTCCATCCATATTTTATACTCACACACATAAAGGAAACTATGTTAATAATTTCAAGTTTCTAGATTTATTCATCGTAGAGTTACGTTGATTACAAAACACAGGATTTGTGTTTAGATAGATGGACCATAGCATTGGTAGTCCGCATTTTGTTTTGAATAATTCAAAGCTAAATAAAAAAACAAAAACCTTTATTTTTTGCTTAACGTCTCTTTAACATCTTAGGTTATTCAAGACAGGTTTTACCCTCCATGCGCTAGAATCTTACAAACCAGCTACCCACATTTACATCACCCAGCCTGGGTTGATCCGGTAATAGCCAGCATCATGAGGGTTCGAACCTACGTGGTCACCCACAAAATAAAACTTTGCTGAATGTTGCTTAACTTCAGTGATTCGACGGGACCTGGTGTAATCAACATGTCATTGTCGGTGGCCAAACCTTTATTGAATTGTTTACTTGTGTTCTAGGTGGTTCAAAATACCCACTTTATTGACGCTTCCTTTGTGTATGGTCCTACAAATGAAAAAGCCCAATCATTGCGCTCAAGAAGTCGTGGACATCTTCGAACGAGACAAGTTAATGGAAAAGACTATTTGCCCACCACGAATCAATCGACTTGTCCTTTAGCAAGGAAAAGCTGTTATGATGCAGGTAACCAACTACCTTCCAACCATAGCGTTCAGTCAAAAATTAGTTGTTCCCAGGAGTACAGCTTTCATTTATTGACTGAGCTAAGTAAAGTCTAATTTTAACCCCCTGATTTTTCTTCAAATCTCTATTTGTATCGCGATATGCCTTAACGATTTTTTTACCAGACGTTATTTTTCACGGAGAAAAGTTCATAATTACAATAAAATAAATCAAAGCTTTCCAGTGACAAGACGCTATGTCAAAAGTAAACATGGCGTTCTTTTCTCGTCGACCGTAAAAACGTTCGTAATGAAAACACTCCAATTTATATGTACCACACGAGGAAAAAACGTGAGAGGAAGGAGAAAAAACGTCACAGAATAAATAAAATTATGTGCTTGTGGGAATGAGGGGTTTAGCCTCAAGAGTACAAAAAAAACATTTAGATGTTCTACCTGAATCTCACTTCATGTCAAGTTGTGATAGCGTTTTCATTGTTCTATTATATCTCTGGTCTTATGATGACAGTCTGAGTACTGTTAAAAGTGACTTTGTGTCAAGTTATGATAGTGATCACATATGTCTATCATACCTCTCGTCTTATGATGACAGTCTGAGTACTGTTAAGAGTGACTTTTTGTCAAGTTGTGATAATGATCACATATGTCTATCATACCTTGGTCTTATGATGACAGTCTGAGTACTTTGTGTTTTTGTGTCAAGTTGTGATAGTGATCGCATATGTCTACCATATCTCTGGTCCGATGATGACAGTCATGAGTACTGTTGAAAGCTCACCAACTTAAATTATTAATTTTAGTTATTTTATTATAATTTATAATATTTTTTTTTCTCATTAGTTTATTTAAACATATAATAATAAATAATTCAAGTATTATACGTATAAAATATTTGCAGCCCAACACAGAAGCTATTATTTACCATATAATAGCTTCCACAGGGTTGTTATACCATATTTATTTTTTGAAGAAAATCTTTTAAATACAAATAAAATAACAACAGTTCTGAGAGATTTTTTTTGTAACTGATTTTTCTTTATGTATTGAAAGATATTTCATTTAGTAAATAAAGGTTATTTAAAAAAAAAAACTAACGATTCTTTAATAAATTTTATAGATTACAATTATGAACATTTATCTCTCCCTCAATTTTCAATGGTTTTTTACCAAGAGGACATGCACTTGGTAAAACCTCGCTTGACGTTGCTTAACTTTAGTGATCTAACGGGAACTGGTGTATTCAATGTGACATAGATGATGGCTGATCAACGGTTTTATTGTTTTTAAAGTAAACCTTTTTTTCCAACCCTGGTCGTTAGGGTATAAAGCAGACGGTTATTCTTATTATTTTCTCATCTCATTTCAGGTGACCCGCGTGTGAACCAGCAGATCGACCTGGCAGTCACCCAAACCATGATGTTAAGATTCCACAACTATATCGCGGAACGATTAATTGAAATGAATCGAAATTGGGCTTCTAATGATGAATTGGTCTACCAGGAAGCTAGACGTATTGTGATTGGTGTATTTCAACACATTACCTATAATGAGTGGTTGCCAATTCTGATTGGTAAGTAGGACCTATGCCTGACAATGTTGATATTGATAATGATTCAGTTATTAGCATTAACAACAGTTTTGTCAGATTAACAGACCGAAGATTATATCAAGTCATTATCTCCTAGAATTTGAAAACTCGGGAATTTTGTCACTTCCGTATGTTCGAGTCACAGGTTGACATAAGCTGACAGTATTGTGGCGTTTACTGGGGTGCCTGGATTTTTCGTTTTATTCCAGTCAGTTCGAGTAGCAATCCGAGCAGACCGACTGGTAGATGCCCAGTCAGTTTGTGTAGCATCTTGAGCAGACCGACTGGTAGGTGCTCCTGAGTAAAAAAAAAAAAAAAAAAAAAAAAAAAAAAAAAAAAAAAAAAAAAAAAACGTGTGAACATCATACGACTGTCCATATCAATAAAATAGAAGAAAGTATTGTAATAAAAGTGGACGACATTTACGTACTATGTTGCTGGAAGTGGTGGTCTTTAGTTGAATTTTTTGTATCGATTTTGCCACTGAAATCCTCACTTTTTTTATTAAAGTTCGTAAAAATGGTATAAATAGGAACTGTGATGGTATGCGTTCTAGGTCGTAGAGTCCTGGTGCGTAGGCCCGGCCATCGTGCCCTACGCACCAGGATGTTGTTGGTGTGAACGTTTTCGAGAACGCAACTCTTACTCAAGGAATATTTCAGCCTCAACAGGATTTTTCCACAGAGATTCAAGTTCCAGTAGGGTATGTTCTGCAGGCATACGTCTGGGTCTATTTTCGATTTGTAGCAGGTTACACCATCCTGATCTGAGTTGAGCCAAGGCTGTTCCAATACACACCAGGTGATGGTCTTTGTTTGAAGTTGACAAACTCTCAACCAAATCATCCGAGAATTGTTCACATTTATTAAAGTCACTATTTTGTAACATGAAATTAAGACATCGCTCCAGGCAAAAATGTTAAATATTAAATTCCCTTTGATAAATTCACATTTTCCCTGTTTTGACCGAACAAATCGTAGGTCTCGTTTTTACACCACGGTTTTTGTTTGTCTTTTTTTTGTGACACGATAACTCTCGAACGCCTGCTCCGATTTTGTTGAAATTTTCTATGGTCATTCATTATAAAACCACACTGCATAAAATGAACTAATTAGTTTTGGTCCCTATTGGGCCAGCGAGCCCCGAATGGTGTTAATTTAAATTAAGTGAAGTATAAATGTGTGGTGTACATTTTATTTTCCTGTTTATGTTCTCAGGAAGGAAGTATGCAGCCAATGTGGGATTGACCCCTCGCAGATCTGGCCACCATTTTGGATACAACGATAATATTAATCCATCAACATTAGCGGACTTTGCGGCGGGAGCTTTTAGAGGTTTACACAGTTTAATTCCAGGCTTTATAGAGTAAGACTTTGTTCACTCTATCTATTTGGTACAGGGTGTCCCAAAAGTTTTGGTGAGAACCTCATAATTTTGTAACAACTGCAAAGTTTGGTTTATTATTTTCAATAAGGTCCCAAATCGATCCAAAAAAAAATACTCCTCAAAATTTGATATTTTACCTTGTATCACAAAAAGCCCAGCTGAGGCTTAGGTGCAGGGGCTCATATAGCCCTAAGGAGGTAACTAGCTCACAAGAATATAAGTACGTAGAAACACTAAAAAAATCGTTTTTTAGTGTTAATCCACACATTGAAGGTGAGGGTGTGTGTATTCTTGATCATCTTTTGATATCTCTTATGATTGGGCTATGTAATTGTACTGTTGAAAAGTAAGTGAAAAATAATAGTCCTTATTTATAATGACCGAACAGGACTGAATAGTCCTGTTCGGGTGCTATTCATCATCATCATAATCAACCATTGGTAGTGCATTTTTGAACAAAGATCTCCTCTAAATTCTTCCAACATGATCTGTCCTGAGCAACTGCCTGCCATCTTGTTCCTGCAACTTCCCCGATTTCATCTCTCCATCTTCCTTTAGGTCCTCCTCTTGGTCTTTTAATATTTCTCGGGTACCACTGTAATATTTGGGTGGTCCATCTCTCATCTCTCATTCTTGCAATATGTCCCGCCCATCTCCACTTCATTCTCTTAATTCTTCCCTAATTTCATCTCTCCATCTTCCTTTAGGTCTTCCTCTAGGTCTTTTAATATTTCTTGGGTATCACTGTAATATTTGGGTGGTCCATCTCTCATTCTTGCAATATGTCCCGCCCATCTCCACTTCATTCTCTTAATTCTTCCCTAATTTCATCTCTCCATCTTCCTTTAGGTCTTCCTGTAGGTCTTATATCTCCACTTCATTCTCTTAATTCTTACCTGATTTCATCTCTCCATCTTCCTTTAGGTCCTCCTCTTGGTCTTTTAATATTTCTCGGGTACCATTGTAATATTTGCGTGGTCCATCTCTCATTCTATCATTCTTGCAATATGTCCCGCCCATTTCCACTTCATTCTCTTAATTCTTTCCACAATGGCCATTGTAATATTCGCGTGGTCCATATCTCATCTCTCACTCTAGCAATATGTCCACTCTCTCACTTTCCACTTCATTCTCTTAATTCTTTCCACAACGTCCACCTTGTTTTTGTTTCTTATCCTATTCTTTTTCTGTCTCTCTTCGTTATACCCAACATACTTCTTTCCATATTTCTTTGAGTTGTCTGCAGTTTTTGTATAGTTTGCTTTGCTAGTATAGTTTGCTTTCCATGTTTCACATCCGTAAGTTATGGCAGGCAAGACAGATCGATTTTCTTTTTTCGTTGTTTTATTATAGACATTATTTCGTTGTAAATATTTCAATTTTATGAGGATAAAATTCCATTGGTTGGCTGGATTTGAACCCACGCCCTACTGTTTACTACTCAAGTGTCTTACCACTATGCTACCAAACTAAAGAGCGTCGTTTTTGACAATAACACACTTCGATTGAGCTTCCTTAGTTCATAACTAAATATTAAATGAAACTATGTCCCAAATTTCAAGATGTCAGGTTTTGCATTCTTGGAGCTACGTTAATTATGAGTCTAACTGACTAACTGTATACCAACTGAACATTCAGTTTTGTTAGTATAGATACATTATGAATATTTTGGCCGAAATTATGCAAAATTAAAGCCTTGTTCTTCATCTTTCAGATTGGCATCAGAATCCCGAATCACGAATGCCCAATTACCCTACACAGAAACTCTACAACGTCCAGGTGACTATCTTGAGGAGGGAGATACCTATGATTCTACTCTCAGAGGATTGTCCGTCCAACCACAACAATATCAGGACCATTTCTTCACCAAAGAGGTAAACCCGTCCAATAGTCTTTTCTACGTTGAATACAATAGTTCTCGTCCGGCCACTATAGTTAATCAATGTCGGCCATGTTGAGTATTGGGATGGAAATCCGTTCACCACGTGTTGTTGACTTTTTGGGGCACACTAAGCCTTGCGATTTTTTAGCCAGTAAAATAATAAATCCATGTGTCACATTGACAGAGCTTTTGTTTTTAGATTACAGATCGGTTCATTGGTGCTGAAGCCCGGTCAAGAAATTTTGGTACGGTTGGTGTTGACTTGGCAGCGATTGATATACAAAGAGGAAGAAACTTTGGACTGAGCCCTTATGTGTATTACAGAGAACTTTGCGGACTTAACAGAGGTTCCAATTTTGGAGACATTAATAATATTGACTCCGAGGTAAAAATTTCAATAGATTATTAGTTGTTATTTTTGATCGCAGTCGTCATTTCTTCCATACCAATTATGACTTACTATCTTTCATTGAGAAAATAAGTCATACTTGAGATTGTGATATGATACTTGAAGGTAATCTTCCATACCAATTATGACTTACTATCTTCCATTGAGAAAATAAGTCATACTAGAAATTGTGATATGGTACTTGAAGGTAATCTTCCATACCAATTATGACTTACTATCTTCCATTGAGAAAATAAGTCATACTTGAGATTGTGATATGATACTTGAAGGTAACATCTTTTAGGACAAAGTTCACCTTGAGTCGATGGTGTAAATTAACACAGAAATTAATATTATTATTTCTGCCTTACTAATCTAAATATATAAAAAATAGTGTAAATTAACACAGAAATTAATATTATTATTTCTACCTAACTAATCTAAATATATAAAAAATAGTGTAAATTAACACAGAAATTAATATTATTATTTCTGCCTTACTAATCTAAATATATAAAAAATAAATACTTGAGATTGTGATATGATACTTGAAGGTAACATCTTTTAGGACTTAGTCCACCTTGAGTCGATGGTGTAAATTAACACAGAACTCAATATTATTATGTCTGCCTTTCTAATCTAAATATATAAAAAATTAATACTTGAGATTGTGATATGCTACTTGAAGGTAACATCTTTTAGGACATAGTCCACCTTGAGTCGATGGTGTAAATTAACACAGAACTCAATATTATTATGTCTGCCTTACTAATCTAAATATATAAAAAATAAATACTTGAGATTGTGATATGATACTTGAAGATAACATCTTTTAGGACAGAGTCCACCTTGAGTCGATGGCGTAAATTAACACAGAACTCAGTATTATTATGTCTGCCTTACTAATCTAAATATGTTGTGTGTCGGTTTGTCCGAAATTATTTGGCCACGATCTTATGAGCTTAATGATCAAAACTAAATTGTCAAACCGTTTTCGAGTTATTGCTAATTATTCTGTAAAATTCACCAAGTTATGACTAAATAGCATCAAATTTTTAACATAATTTATAAAGTCAAAACGATAAAGTTAAATATGGTTAAAAAAAACTTTAAATTAAACAGCAAAGCGCGGGGTATACCTCCTAGCTGATTTTTTTTAAACCCTCGGGTTTACTTTTCTCATTTATTTTCATCTTTATGCTTCAATTCAGCAACTTCGTCGCCTCTCCGAAATCTACAAAGCAGTTGAAGATGTTGATTATTATATTGGGGGCCTCCTCGAGTCAACCATCAGTGGAACTCTCTCATCCCCTTCATTCCGTTGTGTCTTTGCTGAAGCTTTCTACAGATATAAATATGGTGACCGATATTTCTATGATAATGGAAAAGAAAATCCAGGAGCATTCACCAGAGGTAAGTGACAATGAGAAATTATCAGACGACGTGGCGGACAGACGGATTATTTTCAATAATGGACCTTTAGAAGAATCCTCACGAAAAAATACCCCTCACGAAAAAATTTGATATTTTACGACCCGAATGAAAAAAAAATTCCGCTGTACACCATGAGCGACACTTCGATGAGCGTCGACCGATTTTTCTTACATTTAGTATGTAGGTCACATATATTCCACTGTCACTGACCTTTCATCCAAATCGGTCAACACAAAATTGTAAAAGTGTTCCGGACAGACGAGACGGTTTTTTTTTAATTCAATTATTGGATTTTACGTAGGTACCTTGAAGCGTAAAACATTATTATTTTTTTTGGGGGGGGGGGAGAAGTATTTTTTTTGCTGGCCTGATAATAATGTTTTCATTTCAGATCAACTCGATGCCATCAAAAGTTTTACACTTTCACATTTGATTTGTATTGGTGGAGATAATATTGCCAGAGTCCAATCTGAAGCTTTCCACCGACCAGGAGGAAGGTAACATATATGTTCTTCATAGGTGATTTGTCCTATGTACCAAGTCCACTCGGGACATTGACCTAGCTAGGGGGGAGAAAGGGGCGGTCCGCCACGGGTGTCACCCCGAAGGAGTGACACACGGGGTCTCAGTGACACTTTGAGACTAAGTAATTTTGCGGTGACTCCGAAGTTACCCCCGAGGGGGTGACTCGTTCGAGGTGACACAAAATTAGCCACCAATATATAAACATTGTTACCAGGGGTGTCACCCCTGAGAAGGACACCCTTGGTAGTGTTACCTATAAGGGGACTCCCGGGTAGGGGTGACACCACTGACACCTCCCGGGGTAACTTGTGGTGGCCGAAGAGCCAGAATTAACCACTTATATGAAGAGATACATTGTTACCCGGGGTGTCATCCTCGAGGAGTGACACCCCGGTATACTCCCGGTCCCTCAAGGGTGTTACAAAAAATGACCCCCCCCCTAAAAAATCCCCAGACTCCCCTAATTGAAAAACTACTATAATATTGCTTTGACCTCTACCGCGCTGAAACAAGGCATCTAAAGGCGGCGAAGATAGAAGAAGGGGAAGCAAAAGAGTGGGTTGTCTTTTTTTCATTGTTGAATGGAATTTCATAGAATCCCTACCAAACCTGACTTTAGCTTGTTGCGAAATAATTTTGAATTTGAATAAAAGTACTTTACTTTTATTAACATATAGATATATACAATTTTCATATCTCCTTAGATACTTCTACCTATTTTGTATATTTATAACAAATGAATAAATATATTTGAGGGAGTGTGACACTAAGAAGATCCGCCCCGGGTGTCACCCAGCCTGGCTACGCCACTGACTCGAGAATTGTTTTCCGACGAATGCATTCCTTTCCTTCCAACGACAACATCCTCTGTTTGTTTCGAGTATGGAGCAGCTTATTCAAATGGGGTTACTCCAATTGCTGCTACTTAGAACTGACATTGAAACATATCTTTGGTTTAAAAAGTCTCCTAGAATGGAAGGCTAAGGGTGATCGCAGACAGCCGCATACTTACTCATCTTATTTTATAGCATACATCTTCGTATATATGCAAGGAAAAATTAATCCACATGTTCTTTGTAAGTGCGTGGATCGAATAATTTGTTCTTATGTGAGTGCGTGGCTCGAGTAATTTGTTCTTCTGTGAGTGTGTGAATCGAATAATTTATTCTTATACGAAAAAGTGGCCTTATTTGAGCTCCACTATACCCCTTTTGAAACACCGTGTATGTTTAGCTATGATAATTATGAGTCAGTCAGTATACCAACTAGGCTTTGTGTTATATAAAAAGAGGTAGTAGGTAGTCAGAGTCATTAGTAGTAAAATAAAATAACCTAGTTGCTAAATTGCCAGTATTTTATTGTTTCAGTAACGCCTTGGTGTCCTGTAGCTCACTCATAGCAAATCTGGACCTATCAAGCTTTCAAGAATAATCAAATTTCTAATCAGAAGCTTATTTCACAATAAATTATAAGTTAATATTACTAGTCATGTACTTGTACTTTGTGTGATAGATTTGTCATGATACCAAGAATACAAGGTATGTTAAAGTGGAGAAAATGCTGACGTCACGAGAGATTTTCTTCTTGAGTTTACATAAAGTCTAGCCAGCGTCAGTGATACATTGAATACACCAATTCCCCCTACCTTTCATGGGACATATCATTCACAAATGAAGGACACACACGGACCAATTACAATATTGGAGACTGGAGGAGAAAAAAAATTGTGTCCCACATTCAGACCAATATGGCGGACCCAATGTCCGGAAAAAAGAACCAAAGTCGATTTTGTCCTTTTTTCCAAACTAGCTTTCAATTTTATTACCACTAATGCTTTATAAAGGATTAATGAAAATTTACATTTCAAAAATAAAAATTAGCCAGCGTCCATGCCACGCGTAATACACTAGTTTCCATTAGATCACTAAAGTTAGCAACGTCCAACGAAGTTTTACTAAGTGGGTGACCACGTAGATTCGCGTTCTCGTGATGCTGCATATTCTCTAGCCAACTCAAGTTGGATAAGGTCAATGGGGGGGTAGCTATTTTGTAAGTTTTTAGCGAATGGAGGTTACCCTCCATTCTCGAATGACCTTGAGATGTTAAAGAGAGCCAAAAATAAAACATTGATAAATAATTACTATGGTACAGAATGGTATTTGTTTATTTTATTAGAAAATTTACATTTCTCATATTAAGGTTGGTAATACTGAAATTAATATAATCTCTGATAAACGATAATTGAACAACATGGCGCAAGGAAGATAATATATTTCCCGTGTGGTAATCTTGTTTGATATAATAATACAAAAAAATATCTGATAATATATGCATATCTTGTGGGAACTGTTGGTTTGGTTTAGGCATTGTATGTAAATGGTGGATTACCATCTTCTCCAGGTACGGGTTTGTCGCATATCCGGGCTAAAAATGCTGAAAAAAAAGAGATAGAATTATTACCAAATTCATATGTAGAGGGTGGGACAAAAGTAATGACCATTTTGTTTCTCTTTCATTTTTAGGTGGCAATTGATAAATAATTTTATTCTAAGGGTGCTCGCAGATAGACACACACTTATTCAGAGTTGCATATGTGCAAGGAAAAAATACAAATGTTCTCAAGGGAGCTCACAGATCAAGCAATGTGTGAACTCTCATAAGAACATGTTTTGTGTATTTTTACCCTGCGTATTTATGCAAAGATGTGTACTAAGCAATAAGATAAGTATGCGGCTATTTCCGAGCAGCCTTAGGTTGAATTTTGTGATATCAACACTCATAAAATTCCTATAGACTTATAGATAGAGTATAGAACACTTCAATATTACACTCCTCAGGAAGGGGTACCTAATAATTATGACAAGATCATTGACAAATAATAGGAATGTTGTACTGTAATGTAATTTGTCTTTACAAAATCTACAAGTATTAAGATCACAAGTTTCAAAATGAATGGGTCATTACTTTGGCTCAATCCCGTATTTTAGTAGTGACTACAAAATCCAATACAGGAAAATAATTATGTAAAAGCCCAAATGAAACGAAAGTATTAATTTTAAAAGACTTTTCGTTAAACTAATTATACTTCCCTACAAAAAATATTCTATTCAATCAGTATGTAAAATCCCCAAAAGCTATAGTCACTTGTATACATAATCCCCACCAAAATCATTTTATACAAAAATACAAAAGCCCAAATGAAACTACTTTAATACTCACTCTGAACAATCCCCCACAAAATCATTTTATACAAAAATACAAAAGCTCAAATGAAACTACTTTAACACTCACTCTGAACAATCCCCCACAAAATCATTTTATACAAAAATACAAAAGCCCAAATGAAACTACTTTAACACTCACTCTGAACAATCCCCCACAAAATCATTTTATACAAAAATACAAAAGCCCAAATGAAACTACTTTATCACTCACTCTGAACAATCCCCCACAAAATCATTTTATACAAAAATACAAAAGCCCAAATGAAACTACTTTATCACTCACTCTGAACAATTCCCCCACAAAATCATTTTTCTGAAGAAAACATATCAAATAAAACTATCTCAACCCTGTTTGTAAATATAATAGATGATTCGATCACTGGTTATATCCAAATTAGGTGTGTGGGTAGAAATCAAATTTTTTGGATTTCTACCCATTTTTTAAGTCATACTGGCACAACCAAGGGTGATCGGAATTGTAACCCCTCTACTTTAAGAACACCCTGTATACAATATCTACGTATATAAATATATAAAACAAATTAATATCAACAAATTTAATATTACAAAGCATAGGAAAGAAAGCAAATAAATAATTAAAAGCGTTTAGAATAGAAATAAGGCGAAACGACAGAAGCAATGATGATAGTATACTATACAGAAGAATGAAAACAAGAAGTTTAGATTATCAATATTATTTAACCTTTTATTGGACCAAGGAGGAATCATCAGATAGAAAAAATATACTTAAATAAGCATAAAGTATGCTAAAATATATGGTCAATATATCTTGTCCTTTTTAACGGTGATTAAATATTTCACACCAAATTTGAATTGAACTTTCGTATACATTTTTTTATTCCATTATGAAATATAAATATAGTAATCGTGCTAATTAGGACGAGAACTCTAAACCCAAAATAATTATCATATGAGTCATTTTCTAATGTATTAGACCCATAATTTTATAACTTCGGATTACTCATTTTTATTCCCTAATTTATTCTCAAGGGTCTCTTTTTTTATTATTATTATTATTATACTCCATCGATTAAGGAGGTCAAAATCTGATTTTTTTCTCTTCCCCCGCATTTGCCCAGAAATGTTTCTTAACGGATATATGGAACATAAAGTTAAAAATAAAGTGTGCTACAGCCATGAGACTTGATTTTCACTTTTTGTTCTATAGCTCAGTTAGAAAGCATGTGTAAGCATATGTTTGGAAAAAGTCTTATTTTGAACTCCTGAATCAATGGTGTAAAATAATAATAATAATAAATAAAAAAACATTTTGTATTGTAAATTTGGGTACCTGCACTAGATTAAAAAAATCTACTTGAATTTACTAGGAGATATTTTTTTAGAATTTTTTAGTTTCCTGGTTGGTAATCAAAGGTTAAATAAATAAAAAAAAAAAAAAAATGAGAAGAAATTATTAATAATTATTAAATTAATTATAGGAATAGAATTATTTAATATTATAAAGACAGAAAAAATAAGAATTTTATAAAATAGATAGTTATTATGATTAGATAGAAATAAAATGAAGGTAAATTATTATTAATTTACGCGTAAGCGCAAACATTGTAAAAAGGTTATCACATATCACCGTCGAAATAAAAACCATCAAAAAACAAAATGAAATGGTTCATTTTCTACCTTTGTGTAGAAATATGAGTGACTACCTTTAGCCATGTATAACTTTATGTTATGAAGTAACTTTTATTAAATTGACCAAATTTAACCACCAGAAAAGTTTTAAAAAATATCATTACTATTGTTCTTTGGGCCATTCCCTCATTTTTTAAAAAAAAAATAAATTGATTATTTTTATTATGTATATACAATTATACATATAATATAAATGGTCTTTAAATGAATACATAAAAGACCATTTGATATACCTATGAATTTTTTAGCTCAGTCTCTAGCTAACTTCGATCGGTTGTTTTTTGAAGCAGTTCAAATTTGGTCAAAATACATTAATTTGATTAATAATTTGACAACACCGTAGTTTTAAATATAGATTCCTATCTTGAATTTATAAAAAGTTAGAAAAAAAATGATTAAAAACACAAAAATTTATTTTGGGTATTTCAAAAATTATTTGAATTTTTACCCATAAAAATAAAAATTAGGTGATAATAGTTTTTTGAAAATATTTTTCTTACAATAAATAACTTACGAATTGGTTTATTAAATTTAATTTTTGGATTTAAATTATAGGATGGTTTGGTGTAAGATTTTTTTTTTTTAATTTAAAAAAAAAATATCTAGTGTCGCAATTTGGGTGGGGGAAGAAGGGTCATCATTTTTTTGAGGAAAGCTGAAAAATCAAAGTACATTTTTTATTATTAAAAAAAATATATGCTTGGTATCTAATACTGTTCTGAGGGCAGTAATTTAATTCAGTGATTTTCAACTTTTTTTGCACATGGTTGTAGGGTATAATTTCTTTGTGGCATTCTTTTATCAAGAGTGTTTAAGTTTTCATCACACGGTTTTACCTTCCTTGATTCGTCCTCTCTAATGGCCCCTATCTAAAGTTTCTCCGTTTTTTCATCCATTCCACCCTATGTTCTCTTCAACGGTTTTACCTTCCTTGATTCTTCCTCTCCAATGGCCCCTATCTAAAGTTTCCCCGTTTTCTCATCCATTCCAACTTATGTTCTCTTCAACGGTTTTACCTTCCTTGATTCTTCCTCTCCAATGGTCTTTATCTAAATTTTCCCCGTTTTTTCATCCATTCCACCTTATGTTCTCTTCAACAGTTTTACCTTCCTTGATTCTTCCTCTCCAACGGTCCCTATCTAAAGTTTACCCGTTTTTTCATCCATTCCACCCTATGTTCTCTTCAACGGTTTTACCTTCCTTGATTCTTCCTCTCCAATGGTCCCTATCTAAAGTTTTCCCGTTTTTTCATCCATTTTACCTTATGTTCTTTTCAGCCTTTTCCGATCTCCGTGGCCGAGTTGTTAAGAGCATTGACTCTTGGTCCGGAAGTTATGGATTCAAATCCCGCCCGGAGCGAAAATTTTCTCGTTTCCGGAATGACATGGCTGTAAAAAGTGGTGCCCTGAAGTAATGCGAAAGCGGTTCCGGGACATAACTTCTTTTTTTTAAAAAAAAAACTTATATTTCCTTCTTAGTTTTGGTCTACCTCTTCTGCTTCTTGCCTCTTTTCCCAAAGTCTCCATTTTCTTCCCAATATTATTCTCATCTCTTCTTTCTATATGTTCAAAACACCTAAATCTAATCTCTTGAAATTTCAGTTTTTCATTTATGTCTGTTGTGAGAAACAGGGAGCAACAACTTTGCTTCAATACATAGTCCCCTATGCAACTATTTCATACAATCATATATCACCTACCTTTAACCTCTAGAATTCTAACGCCCCCTTCATCGCAAATCTCTCTCTTAAATTCGTAATGCCAAATCATTCACAAGGGGTCAATATTTTCAAAGTTGAAAATCACTGATTTAAAATCATTCAACCCAATAATCCGTATTTTGAGAGTTGACACCACAGAGATTAACGCATTGTTCACAAATATGGACAGTGGAAGGGGCAACCATTCCGCTGTTTTCAGGACATTATAGGACATATCACCGCAAACTTTATTTTGATATCTCTGTAATCTCAATTCTCAAAATATGACCTAAAATAATTCATTGCTTAATAGAATGAAGATACGTGTACAATCTTTGTTGTTGCTGAAGCTTAGATATAATTTACAAAACTGAGCTCTAGAAATACAAAATAGTATCAAAAGATAAAATAACGTATCTACTTCAAATTCAAATACTAATAAAATAGAGAAGAAAAAAAAACAGTATTACAATGTTTATGATACCAATCTAAAACCAAGAAAAATAATTATAATGTTCGTTCTTACGATCATTATTTTCAGTCCAGTGAAACTAACCAAACTTATTTCGACCCTTCTATTTTTTGTCAAACAGGCTACCAACTCAAATGCATTTGAAACATTATGCAGGGAGGCCCAAAACAAACGCCCAAATTTGATTAATGTATAAAAAGAATAATTAAGAAGTTCGAGGGTTGAAATCGGATTCAAAACATAGTCTGTACTTGGAAATTTATTAATATACAATCGAAATACGAAAGGAAGCTATGAACTGACAAATGACGTCCTTCTTTGGCTATGTATTCTTGAAGACGCTCTCGGAAATTCTGCATTACTCGACCCAACATGTCCCGTGGCACTAGAGAGATTTCACTTTTTATTGCTGCCTTCAATTCGGCAATTGTTCGGGTCTTAGCTTTGTAAACTTTTGCCTTAAGGTACTCCCATGGGAAAAAATCCATGGAATATCTCCGGAACAAGAAATCACTTTCCCAGTGAACATTCACTTCGAATATTAAACTTCCAAGTATCAACTACACAATAATCAAGGTGATGACCTTGAAGGAGTGTGTAGCGCATTGTATCACTCATTAAAAAAACGGGCGTTTGTTTTTGTCCTCCCTATATTAACTGTCCATAATAATAAAAGTCAATGTAGTAATATATTCACTAATTTAGCCTTTTAGTTTAGCCAAAACGATAAGAAATATCGAAATATTGATAAGAATGAACCTTCCTCCAAAATAATAGGCTGGAACCCTAGAAAAATTATCAATATTCAAAAATATCACACCGTTTTCGGGTTACGGCCGATTTTTCGATTTTTGACCATATTTAGCTGGTTGCGGTCCGATATCTTAAAACCTTAATTTAATACATAGCTTGCAAAATACTGTCCAACCGTTTTCGAGTTATGGACGATTTTCCGATTTATGTAAGGGAATAGACTATTATTAGCAGGGGAATGGTCATGTCTCTAAGGCAACAAGCTAGAGGCCGTAGCGAAGCACGGACAAACAGCTAGTTATTTATAAATGAATTTATAATAAATGGAGGGCACTCACCAATGATCAATATATGGCATTCATTATTGATTAATATATTGGCCCTAGAGGAGTGGATTTTACAGGATATAAGTCTGGTTAGCTTGGGCTGGATACAAAATAATAAAAATCTACAAAAATAAGAAGCCACCACTCTTCAAGTCTACTTGTACTCCCAAACAATATTGTAATACCTCTGCTGTGTTAATGCTAATATGAGGGTACGAATAACAATCAATTGTACAGATAGGTATAAGAAAGATAAAAAAGTCAATTATTTCCTTTGAAAGCCCCTGATGCGGGCCCAGCCCAAGGTCGGGAAAAAGTTGGAGTACATTAGAATTATTATTGTAGCTTCTCCATGAGAACATATACAGTATGTACCAGAATGACCGTTCACCCCACCCCGCCTCCTTAACTTTTGAACGGCTGAGAATTTTTGGATTTTAAAAAGCTCAGGGGCCATGGACAATGGAATGGTTATGATGAGATCCAGGAAGTGACTTCTATTGAGGAAAGTCGTCGATTTCTCAAGTAAATGAAATGGTACAAATATTTTTTGTTAAAACAAAAGTCCTAATAAATTTAGGTCTAACTTTCCAATCAGGGGCGGAGCTTAGAGAGGTCTAAACTTTTAATTTGTAACATCCTGTTTAACGGTCCCTGTTTTGAGCTTTGATGTTAAAATTCACTTTATATGTTCCAAAAAAAATTTATTGTCTACCTAAATCATCAAAAGTGTGCAATATATTTTCGTCAGTGTCTTAGCATGATAAAGTCATATCTCATTTTTTTTCTGGACCTTAAAAATATTTTCGGGTAGAAAGTCTGAAAGAAGGTGGTATTTTAGGACAAAAAGTAATAAGTAACTTAAATAAGGAAACTTTTTAGCAAAAAACGATTACATTTACCTTCTCAATTCATTATCAACAGGGCCAGAGGATTGAAAAAAATTTGATATCTCATTCCTCTGGTCCTGCTGTTAAAGAATTGAGAAGCTGAATGTTATTATTATTATTTATTTTATTATTATTTTTATATATTTCCTTATTTAGGTTACTTATCAATTTTCCCCCTAAATCACGACCTTACTTCAGACTTTCTACTCGAAATTTTTTAAAACTATTTTTAAACTCCAGAAGAAAAATGAGATTTGACTTTGTCATCCTATGCCACTGATGAAAATGAAATTGTTCATTTTTGATAACTTAAGTAGACAGAGAACCTTTTTTTTTTTTTTTTTTTTTTGGAAAACAAGACTTTAATATCAAAGCTCAAAACAGGGAATCTTATATTTGATACACCCTGTGTATCAAATTCATAGTTTAGACCCCTCTAGCTCCACGCCTGGTTTTTTTTTTTTTTTAAAAAAAAAAAAGGAAAGTTGGTCCTTATCTTATAAGAACTTTTACTTGAACAAAAAAAAATTGTACCATTGCATCAAAATTTCTTGAGAAATCGACACTTTTTGTCAATAAAAGTCACTTCTGGGGATCGAACCTGGATCTCATCATAACGATATGATTGGACTCTAGGGATAGGAAAGAGGCCATCCGTTTCCTATCCCAAGAGCTTTTCAAAATTCAAAAATTCCAATCTATTCAAAAGTTAAGGGGGGTCGACCGGTCATTCTCGGACATACTGTATTTTATTGTCCAAAAAAGTACCCCCCACAAAAGTTGATATTTTACACTTCAAAAGGTACGAAGAATCGAAAAATCGAAAAGCTCATGTTGAAGCGTAAAATATCAATTTTAAAAAAGCAAATTTTTTATGGTCGAATCTAAGAGGTAATAAAGATTTTGAAAATATTTCAAAGGAACCAACATTAAGATCCCCAAAGGCCGCAGTATTTGATATCCCCAACAGAAAGAAAGGAGATTAATATACGTTTATAATACCAATGTTGACAAACCCAACATATTTTAAATGTGGTGTCCTACTCGCATCAGGAATTGCTTTGGTTGTGATTGAAACTCGCCATCACAATTGAAGAGTAGGCGCTTAATAAAATAAAAGTAAATGTTTTTTTTACGATACGTAAATAATAACATAATTTTTGAACGAAGAGCTTTCAATACGGTGTTCTGAACACCATGGTCAACATCGCCCTGACGATGTTAGTCTGAATAGATGTTGTCTTTTTAATTAAATAAAGACCTTGCTGGGAGAATTCTGCTCATTACTTACGTGCATATTGAACAAAACCGTCTTCATCCTCGGGGTCTAAACAGTCTTTCAGTACTTCGTCTACTTGACTTTCTTCCATTCGTTCACCTGAAATGAGCAAGTTAAGCCGAGCATATTATACCAAATCGAATTAATGAATAACTGCTAAAAACTACCAATTGTTTTATAATGTTAAAGGAATGGCTAGTGCCGAAATACTACCAAGGCTGATTCTGAAGTTTTCTCTACAATCTCTAGTTTTCTGGGATTATGAAGGTAGGTCATCAGATGACCAAGTGCCAATTGAAAACCACACCAATTTCCCATGTAAATGCGCTAATTTGTTTAGACAGGAGTGGGGGTGCTCCCATACAGCGGCATACTCACTTATCTGAATGCATAACACATGTCTTTACATTTATGCATTGGAAAACAAATATACATCATATTTTGATGGGAGTCCGTAAATTGCTCGATCTGCGGACTCCCATAAGATATAGTATATTTGTTTTAAGATATTGTTCATTTTCCTTGTACATATGCAAAGATGTGTTCTATGTAATAAGATAAGTAAGAATGAATATGAAGCCGTGCGCAAGCTTCCTCAGATCGAGTAGAAGACTGATTTTAATGCAACGTGTAGTAATGCATCCGGGACCCAGGTGCAGTGTTGATTTCTTTTTCGGCGCGGTACAAAAACCCTGGACATGTTTCCAATTTCCAACACTGTCATAGAATGGTATACCCACCTAGAGATATGAGAATGTGTTGTAATTCAGCTCCCGGCATGGTGCCATCTTCTTGTTTGTCGTACAATCAACACTGTCATAGAATGGTATACCCACCTAGAGATATGACAATGTGTTGTAATTCAGCTCCCGGCATGGTGCCATCTTCTTGTTTGTCGTACAATCAACACTGTCATAGAATGGTATACCCACCTAGAGATATGAGAATGTGTTGTAATTCAGCTCCCGGCATGGTGCCATCTTCTTGTTTGTCGTACAATCAACACTGTCATAGAATGGTATACCCACCTAGAGATATGAGAATGTGTTGTAATTCAGCTCCCGGCATGGTGCCATCTTCTTGTTTGTCGTACAATCAACACTGTCATAGAATGGTATACCCACCTAGAGATATGAGAATGTGTTGTAATTCAGCTCCCGGCATGGTGCCATCTTCTTGTTTGTCGTACAATCAACACTGTCATAGAATGGTATACCCACCTAGAGATATGAGAATGTGTTGTAATTCAGCTCCCGGCATGGTGCCATCTTCTTGTTTGTCGTACAATCAACACTGTCATAGAATGGTATACCCACCTAGAGATATGAGAATGTGTTGTAATTCAGCTCCCAACATGGTGCCATCTTCTTGTTTGTCGTACAATCAACACTGTCATAGAATGGTATACCCACCTAGAGATATGAGAATGTGTTGTAATTCAGCTCCCAACATGGTGCCATCTTCTTGTTTGTCGTACAATCAACACTGTCATAGAATGGTATACCCACCTAGAGATATGAGAATGTGTTGTAATTCAGCTCCCAACATGGTGCCATCTTCTTGTTTGTCGTACAATCAACACTGTCATAGAATGGTATACTCACCTAGAGATATGAGAATGTGATGTAATTCAGCTCCCAACATGGTGCCATCTTCTTGTTTGTCGTACAATCAACACTGTCATAGAATGGTATACTCACCTAGAGATATGAGAATGTGATGTAATTCAGCTCCCAACATGGTGCCATCTTCTTGTTTGTCATACAATTTCAAACATTCCAAGAAATCTTCATACACTCCTTGATCTTTGTCTTTTAATTCTTGGCTGTAGATTGGTAAGAATTCTTCTAACGTGAGTTTCTTTTCGCCTGCAAATTTACATTCCAATTATTATTTTCCTTACCAATTTGATTGACATTAGATCCCCTTTTTGGATATCAGTAAAGTGGCCCAAGAAAAATGGGTTGCCTTCACCTGAACTACTTAATGATATTATTCTTTTTACTTTCTCTTCCTATAGAAGATAAAGTATTGTATTCGTGCAAAAAATTTTTACTTTCCTTATCCAAGAAGAGTATTGTAATTGAATAAATTTTACATCCAAAGAAAAGCTCTAAACGTTGTAAGTACGTTTTCCTCAGATGGGTGCAAGCCTAAGGAAAAGGTTTAATCACAAGAAAAGACGAAGTATTTCTATTTAAAATAATTATATTATTATTTGAGTATATTTATATTTATTAGGTTAAAAGATGTTATAAGTTCGAAAAAGGTAATAAGGATGGGACTTACCAGGAGAGCCTCTGTCTTTTTATCCTAGTCTCACACTAAAGTTCCAACGATCATCCTCCCTTAATATACCATCATAGGACGTACCAGGAGATCCTCTGTCTTTCTATCCTAGACTCACACTAAGTTCCAACGATCACCCTCCCTTAATATATCGTTATAGGACTTACCAGGAGATCCTCTGTCTTTCTATCCTAGACTCACACCGAAGTTCAACGAACATCCTCCCTTAATATACCATCTTACCATCATTGTTTATGATCGAATTCTGATAATCTGATGTACGTAACTAAATCATCTTTCACGCGTGTTGCCCAAATCTCGAGTTTCAAAATTTGGTCCGTGTGTATTGCCTAACACATACTGTAAATTCACACAATATTTGTATTACTTTATTGACTCTTTTTTTTTCTAAAATCCCTAATGAACGCTTTGCTTGTTTTTATTTAAAATTCCCATCCGTCCTTGCCATCTTTCAGTGGTTCGAAAAATCCAAAAGTCCCTGATTAGTACATACATAGTTGTCACTGCAATGTCGGACTTTTTCAAAATAACTTTTAAATACTTACCCTTCTTTTTGGTACCTCCTAATTTTTCAATGGTGGCTAAAGTTGGGTTCAAATTTAAAGCATACAGGATTTGTCCAAGGTAGAAAGCATCAATGGTACCAGAACCGTCAGAGTCATAGATGTCAAAAGCGAATTTGGCTCCTTGAAAAAAGTAAAGTATTATCTTATTAAAAATGATTCACCCGACTATAAAACAATTTAGTTGTGTTAAGCTAATATAATTTAGTTCCCTGTGTTATTGGTGAATCTTATGTTCATGTCTGGATTCGAACCAACAGCCTCCTGGTTACGAATCTACCGCATCTACCAATTGAGCTACTGAGGCTGTGTTTATTCACCTAACCAAACATAACCAAATCAATCGAATGCGTGCTCACCAACTTCCGCGCCGTCCGGCTCCTAGCGAAACATTAACGTCGACAAATAGCTTCCCTTGGGTACTTAGATCGGAAGCAAACCTTTAACTAATTATAAAGCTAAGTGATTAAACCTAAGCCTTTGTGAGGTTTGATATGAGGTTGAGGTCGACACACGATAATCCAAAAAATTTCGGTAATTCGAAGTACCTATAAATGTCACCTTTTATGAAAATCTCGCGCTAAATTTAATATAAAAAAAATATTTTTTATCCATTTCGAAGTAAAAAATTCCTGTTTAATATGAAATTCGTTTTTTCGAAATTCAACAATGAAACATTAACTAAATTCTTGGTTTGTTCCTTTTCAGAGGAACTATGAGAGGACTACAACCAGCAGGTTAATTAAGCTATAAACTCCTCTGCTGATGTTTCCTGTAATCAACAGCAGCTACTCAGTTGTCATGTGCACCCCGATACGTATCCAACGGAATGAATCGTTGGCAAACCATATTTTTTTACATTCGACACATAAAATAAATCGATTTTTCAGTTTTTCAAAGATATCGATAATTCGACTTGAACTTCAAATTATCAAGATTCGACTGAAATTTTTTTAGGACAATTTTAGGAGCCACGACGCATCGGCACTGCCTGGGTTTAAAGAATAATCCAGCACTACTTTATCGAAATATCATCTTAAACAAGAAATCTATTCGAAACAAACACACATCTTGACGCCACGTCATTGGGCAGTGTTTATTACTAAAGTTATTCTAATAAATTTTGGCGATGTGCCAGTTCGGATCCAAATGAATACATGCAGTGTACAATCTGATTCTATTTTTAACAGCTCAAATTACTGAGTCCATACGCGCCTCTTGTGATTGGATTTTTTTTAAAAATATATAATACGGACAATGCTATCTAAGCAGATTTATTTGAATGTCAAAAAAACGAAATTTAATTTTTTTGAAAGTTACGTCAGTAGATACCTACGTATGATCAGGGCCGTATTAGAAAGATAAACCGAATCCGTGGGGGGGAAAGCGGAATCTTGTACAGAGGGTTTCCGATAAGGGCGAGTAGATGGAATAAAGCGATGTTTTTTTTTTTTTTAAATGTTTAACGTCTCTTTAACATCTATTGGTCATTCGAGACGGGGGTTTTACATTCCATTCGCTGGAAATTTGCAAACCAGCTACCCACATTGACCTCATTCAGCCTGGTTTGGGCCGGAAAAATAGCCAGCATCACGAGGCCGCGAACCTGCCATGAATGGTGCACCAAAGAGACTTTTTCTTATGGGGTTTCCTAGAGCCCCAAGGATAGGACAATAAGCCGCAATAGACCGATATCCTTAACGACAATATGACCTATGCCATCGCTCAAATTCAGCTGATGGATCCAAATTATAATCGACATGGAAGTCAGTAGTATTTATTAACACCAAATTTGAGAAAATTGTTTCGACGTTCAATTCCTTCAGGTCTGGATGGCCCCTATCGCCCCCTGGATCCGCTATCGATAAACAAAATATATAAAAAGGTACTTCCTGTACCTGCAAAATATTGTTAAGGATGGTGGTCACATTAGAGACGTGCAAGGGGGGGGGGGAATACCAAAAATAAAATTTCGTAATGAATCTGAGACGTGGTTTATAATTATGGTCGTTCAAGAAGCGCTACCTCGTATCTCCAAAATTACAACATTTTAGGGAAGGAAAAAACTCGTAATGAAGATTAAAAAAAACAACGATTTTTTTGCACTTGTCACAAAAGAACAGAGATACGAGATATCTCCAGTTCCCCATTTCACAATTAACTACAAGTGAATATTACTAGTCTTGTAATTTGTATAGATAAACTCGTAATGAAGATTTTGTATAGATAACAAAAGGAAACCATACAAATGTATAATAATATATATTTATTAATAATAAAATTGCTTATATAAGATTATTAAACTTAAGCTTTTAAGAATAAAGAATAGAAAAATGTGAGCCTTGTATTATTGACTTGTAGTTTATTTTGAAATGGGCTCTAAACAATATGTTGATTTCGATAATTTGCAATGCCATATGAAAAAGCCAATCCGACAAGAATTCAAAAAATATGCAAAAATTTTTTTTACTATTATAAGTTTTTTTTATTAGGATGCCTCAAATTACAAGTGCAAGACTGGTAATAGCTATAAATTTGAAATTTATTGTGAAATGGTCACCGGCTAGAAAGAGTTCCATTTTTTCGCTATCTCTTCGATATTAAAACCTCAAAAACAAACAAAAAATGGAAATACGAGGTGAATCTTCTTAAGCGACTATAATTTGATTCGAAAGGAATGGACTTGGACAATAGACATGCTTGCTTGCATCGAGCTTGCTTATCATGCAAGCCAACTTTCAAAAAGGTGACCACACAGCCTCAACTTACTGTCAACCTGCTCTTCCTCTAAATCGGCCTGTAAATAAAAATGAAGCGGTTTTTTTTAGTAAAGAAAGTAATTTAAAAAAGGACCAAAAATCGACTTGAGAAATAGGCGCCTTAATAACCAATGACAGGGAAGATAAGATAAATTGTACACATCATTAACTTAAATGACCACCGTTTGGCCCCGGGTGGTCCATTATGGCCAAGAAGCTAATTCTATAAATACCACATCTCATCAAATTCGGATGTGTTCGGGAGTTAGCGTGGTAAAAAAAGACAAACAAATTGTAATTTGTTATGTTAAACTAGGCCTCAGAGTTGTCGTCCTTTGGAAGTGACTACGAGCGACTGATCCAAATGACTATAGGTCAATAACATGTAAATGATATAACGCGTATAACATATAACTAATATAACACCTATAACATAAATATAAATTATATAACACCTATAACATAAATATAAATGATATAACACCTATAACATATAACTACAATTACGCTCACAGTGGCCGAAGTTCAATTCACCTACGTGCATTCATTCATCAGAATCTTTCGCTCGTAGTAGTGACAGCTTTTAGTCGCTTTCAAAAGACTACCCCACTCAAAGCCTGGCAAAGGTTCGTCCCCGCGAGCCTGAGCATACACCTCGAAAAAGTCATCAATAAATTGACAAGTATAATAAATTTACAAAAGCGTCTATTTCTCGTGTCGATTTTTGGCTCCTCGATAAAAGAAAATCGACACTTACTCTCAACTTGTTCGTCTTTTAAATCCGCCTGTAACAAAATTTGAACACATTAATAACGAGAAACAAACGGGGCCTCAAATGAATTCCTATTGAACTGTTTAACGGTACTATTGAACTGTTTAACGGTACTTTAACAAGTTACCGAGGATAGTCTCGAACTGGTCTGATCGATTCGCACGCTTTCTCACACTCCTTTTTTTAACGGTTTTTGTATTGTAATGGGCTGAAATTTTCGATGTCCAGTTTTCAATGCCAAAACACGTTTTGGGGTCCGCAGAGCCCAAATCTCGAGTTACAGCCATTGGTCCGTGTGTGTGCCTGTCCGTCTGTAACAAGATATCTCAAGAACGGCAAGTGCTAGAGACTTGAAATTTGGTAGATATGTATTTGGTAGGTATGTATGTTATTATGCCATGAACGGCAAAATGAGCTTTTGGTGGAAATCGAATATACCGTTGACGGTTTTATGCCGCTTTTAGCGGTTTTCGCATATCCTGCTTAAACTGAGAACGGCAATAGCTAGAACTTTAAACTTGATGCATATTCATATCAATTTCATACAAGAAATTGAAAAATACAACTCAGGTTGCAGGTTAATTAATATATTGTTGGCCGCTTTTTGGCGGTTCCGCCTAAACCAGAATGGAAAGAGCTTGAAATTTGGTGCTTATTCATATCAATTTCATACAGGAAATTGAAGAATACAACTTAGAATGAAGTGTAATATCTAATTGTATTTCCGCTCTGGGGACTTCAAAACGTGTTTTGGCATTGAAAACTCGACGTCGAAAATTTCAGCCCATTACAATACTTTCTTCATTTTATATAGATAAGGAAAGTCGTGTGATGTTCACACCAGATTTTTTCGTCGTGTTCTTGATGGATCACACTAATTTACATGTAAATTAGTGTGATCCATCAAGAATGTAATTCTATAAAAAAAAAAGTTCACTTTGAATTTTGCATAACGTCTTGTCTTGGAAAATTGTGTAATTTAATGGAAATGAGCCCATTACACGTTTGACTCTCCTTCCAGTAACGTTTTGAGATATGAACTTTTTTTCAATGTCCCTGGGAATTTTGCAAGAAAAAATGATACCAATTGACTCCTGCCTCCATAGGATCCGAGAAAACTGAGAAACATAAAATTTTCCAGTTCGTTTCCATATTATGATTGGATTTCCAAATTACATCGAGGCTCAGTAAAATCATAAGGAATTTACTTGAGGTATACCTACATTGAAATGGAAAATATTAACTACACAAAAGAGACCTTACGGAGACTCTTGGTTTTAAATAAAAATATAGGAATCCCCCAAACCATTAGAAGCTGAAACACCGGAAAACTGAGGAATTAAAATTTTGCGGTTCCTTTGTAATTTATGATCAATTTTCTAAATCATATAAGAAATTCACAATTCACAGGCTAAAACTTAAATTGAAAATGCCTCTCAGGTTGTTGGTAAATCAGGCATTATTATATAGGTAATTAAAGAATAACTTTCAATTAAATTAAAAAATATTAATAACTTTAATAAAAAACGATAAAAAAAACCTACCATTTTGTACTTATATTATTTCGAAACAGAATTAAAAGCACAAGATTTCACACACCGAACTGAGCGACAAAAAATTCTATCTTTCAAAAAGTATCCCCACTTACTTTTTTCACACTCGAAATAAAATTTCAATTTACATCTAAATATAGATTTGGACGTTACCAGAGAGTGTGAGAGAGAGAAGGGGCAATGTTTAGGTGTATAGTTTACAATGGGCACAATGTTCAATATTAGGAGATATGTTTTGTAGTGTTTCGAGTCCCCGGAATTTGAAATTTTTTGAATCTCAACGCCCTCTTTGGCAAAGAATTTTTTTTTTTTGTTAAAATAGAAATGTTATTTACATTCAGTAGCGGCCAAGTCATGTTGAGGGCACCCAATTTTTTTCCCCGGAGATAAGTACCCTCTCGCAAACTTTTCGAAATGAGGGACAAAGCTATAGGTACATAGTTTGAAAGACTCCAAAAGGACTTTACCTTGGGTCTATCAGAGGTCCTGCAGATGTTCCTCACAAATATTAAAATTATATGTGAAAAAATGTACATGGCCTAAAAGGCCCTCTGAAAACCTTACTCCGGGTCCATCACGGGTCACGGGTCCCGCTTGTGCTCCTGAGGGATTTTAAAGGTATATACAGATACATGTATATGTCCCAAAGTGTTTCCTGAAGTATTTTACTTTGGGTTCATTTGGGTTAGATGTTACTAAGAAATCTTGCTATACATAGCCTGAAGTTCGACAGGGGCCCAAAAAAATACTTTTATCATTTTACGAGGCAATTTCAATAGTGGGGCGTCTCTCCGCCACTGTCTACATCTACATTTTATAATATAAATTAATAATATGTTGAGCCGTATAAAAATTTCAAATTCTCTTGAGGTGACTTCGCTCCTACTTGAAGCTGAGCTCACTAAAGGTCATTTATACAAGATGAACCCATAGCCAGATTTACTGAGAGTCCAGGTCGACTAATGCCCTCACCTCAGATTTCTGACCGCGCGAAGTGAGGTCTACTTTTATTTGTCTGTACCACGATAAAGAAGCTTTCACAATAATGCCCCGTGACAGTGCGGTGATCGGCAAGTGATCCGCCCGGCATAACTAAAAATATTCTTCCAGACAGTTGGAGGAACATGTTCTACCGGCACGTTACAGTGACAATATATCACTGTGAACTCACAATCAGCTGGAATAACTTGCCGTCACTGTCACTGCTTAGTGTGAATGTTCCTTAACTCTCGAGCGCCTTGATATTTGGTTTTAAAAATTCGGGGTGTCTAAAGAAAAGAAGCAGGGCTCATTATCTTGAGAACAGTTTCCAATTGCAAAACTCGCTGAAACATGAATTTCTTTCTACTCAGGTAAGAGGAAATTTTTCTAGTGGTTTTAAAAAAATTTGGCACTTTCAGCGGAGACCACCCCTGCGGTATCCGCTGAAAGTGCCTTTGCAATCTTAAATGGAACTATTCCTTTTATAATATTTTTCCTACTTGAAGTTGAGATTTTGTTCAGTTCTTCTAAAATAAAAGTAACCTTGAAATCATATTCCAGATTTGAAATCGTAGCTTCTTCCGTTTATCTCATTTGAGTACTCAAACAGGCATGACGTTGCTTTCCATCAGTAATATGACGGAAACTGTTGTATAAATTCTTTGGCAAGCATTCTTTAAACTTTAGCTTTCCATCAGTAATATGACGGAAACTGTTGTTATAAATTCATTGGCAAGCATTATTTTTACTTTATCTTTCCATCAGTAATATGACGGAAACTGTTGTATAAATTCTTTGGCAAGCATTCTTTAAACTTTAGCTTTCCATCAGTAATATGACGGAAACTGTTGTATAAATTCTTTGGCAAGCATTCTTTAAACTTTAGCTTTCCATCAGTAATATGACGGAAACTGTTGTTATAAATTCATTGGCAAGCATTATTTTTACTTTATCTTTCCATCAGTAATATGACGGAAACTGTTGTATAAATTCTTTGGCAAGCATTCTTTAAACTTTAGCTTTCCATCAGTAATATGACGGAAACTGTTGTATAAATTCTTTGGCAAGCATTCTTTAAACTTTAGCTTTCCATCAGTAATATGACGGAAACTGTTGTTATAAATTCATTGGCAAGCATTATTTTTACTTTATCTTTCCATCAGTAATATGACGGAAACTGTTGTATAAATTCTTTGGCAAGCATTCTTTAAACTTTAGCTTTCCATCAGTAATATGACGGAAACTGTTGTATAAATTCATTGGCAAGCATTCTTTAAACTTTAGCTTTCCATCAGTAATATGACGGAAACTGTTGTTATAAATTCATTGGCAAGCATTCTTTTTACTTTAGCTTTCCATCAGTAATATGACGGAAACTGTTGTTATAAATTCATTGGCAAGCATTCTTTTTACTTTATCTTTCCATCAGTAATATGACGGAAACTGTTGTTATAAATTCATTGGCAAGCATTCTTTAAACTTTAGTTTTCCATCAGTAATATGACGGAAACTGTTGTTATAAATTCATTGGCAAGCATTCTTTTTACTTTATATTTCCATCAGTAATATGACGGAAACTGTTGTTATAAATTCATTGGCAAGCATTCTTTTTACTTTATCTTTCCATCAGTAATATGACGGAAACTGTTGTTATAAATTTATTGGCAAACATTCTTTTTACTTTATCTTTCCATACGGAGAATAAAATACTGAAGTAGGGTGTGTAGCAGTGAAATTTCGGTGTCATTTTAATTTAAAAAATATTTTTCTCTGCCGTCAGTCACCAAATGACCTAAATATAAATAAGAGTATGTTCCACGATTAGGGGGAGACGGCAGGTATGAATGCCCGACTCTCTCCTCGTTTACTCACAACGTCGGCGTGTATTCACATTCTATATGTAGGTATATACCGTGTCTATGAATGTAAGGTACATGAAAATAATCAAGTAATCACCTCTATTAGGTACATGAAAATAATCACGTAATCACGTCTATTAGGTACATGAAAATAATCACGTAATCACATATATTAGGTACATGAGAATAATCACGTCTATTAGGTACATGAAAATAATCACGTAATGACGTCTATTAGGTACATGAAAATAATCACGTAATCAAGTATATTAGGTACCTGAAAATAATCACGTAACCAAGTCTATTAAGTACATGAAAATAATCACATATATTAGGTACATGAGAATAATCACATCTATTAGGTACATGAAAATAATCACGTAACCAAGTCTATTAAGTACATGAAAATAATCACGTAATCACGTCTATTAGGCACAATCACGTTTATTAGGTACATGAAAATAATCACGTAATCAAGTATATTAGGTACCTGAAAATAATCACGTAATCACGTCTATTAGGTACATGAAAATAATCACGTAATCACATATATTAGGTACATGAGAATAATCACGTCTATTAGGTACATGAAAATAATCACGTAATCACGTATATTAGGTACATGAAAATAATCACGTAATGACGTCTATTAGGTACATGAAAATAATCACGTAATCAACTCTATTTGGTACATGAAAATAATCACGTAATCACCTTTATTAGGTACATGAAAATAATCACATAATCACGTTTATTAGGGACATGAAAATAATCACGTAATCACCTCTATTAGGTACATGAAAATAATCAAGTATTCACCTCTATTAGGTAGATGAAAAAATCACATATTCACGTCTATCAGATATATGAAAATAATCACGTAATCACATCTATTAGGTAGATGAAAATAATCACGTCTATTAGGTACGTGAAAATAATCACGTATATTAGGTACATGAGAATAATCATGTAATCACGTCTATTAGGTACATAAAAATAATCACGTAATCACATCTATTAGGTACATAAAAATAATCAAGTAATCACGTCTATTAGGTACATGAAAATAATCACGTAATCACCTCTGTTGGGTACATGGAAGTAATCACGTAATCACGCATATTAGGTACATGAAAATAATCACGTAATCACCTCTATTAGGTACATGAAAAGAATCACGTAATCACGTTTATAATTAGGTAATAATCATCACAACACTCGCTCTCATCTCCTCACCATTCCACCTCATCGCACCAACTTCATGAACCATTCATTCATTAAGCCTCATTCTCAAATGACCAATGATTATTCCCCCTAGGTTAGGTATCAGGTAGGGATTTCGAAGAGTTGGGTGGAAGAGAATTCCTCAGGAATTAACCCCGCCCTTTGAATTAACTTTATTTTATATTATTTACCTTCTACCTACTTCTTTTCTATCTCTATTTTCACCATTTTTGAACAATTATAAATACGTTCATTCAATAAAGAATTATATACCTAATAATAATGATTGTGACCTAGTGTATCGAATTGTAAAGGTCAGGAGGTGCAGCAAAATTTGAATAGCCTACAGGCGGCAAATGTGTAAATCCACCACTGCTACGTTGGAATTATTGGTCTTTTTTTGTGCTTTCAATTCAAAAGACTCATAACAGCTGTAAAATATGACTGAAATTTATTACGCTGATAACGCGCCAGATTATAATTCTTGGGATGTCTCTCAATTTAAAAGCCAATATATATTTCCTTTATTTGTAAATCAGATGACCATATTATTTTACCGAATTTTCAGCAAAAATAAATAAGGATACCTATTGATTTTTTTTCGTGAAAATTGAAAATTAAATAATATTTAATTTCTAGATTAACATTTAAAATTAATGTTAATAGATTTCATGCAAATGTACTGAACATCTTTGTAACTATGGAAAAACCAATCATTGAAAAATCGATTCGAGGAAATTTGAAATTTTTGGTTTTCAATCGATTTTATGGATTCATAACGAGGTTCGATACCAAGGAAGATATTTTCGTTCACGGTTCTGAAATTCGTTACATTAATCCTGCTCAATTTACACGAAGATGTGGAGATTCGGTTATTTTTGATTTGGCTGTTGGAGCAAAAGGTAGGTACCAGATTTCTTTAGAAAAAAAGTTTTATTTTCAATAATTAAGTATAACTTGGGAATCGACACGAAAAAAATTTGATATTTTAGGGTTCAAGGTTGCAGGATCCGCGTTATAATCGACATGGAAGTTAGTAGGCCTCTTGTTGAGGGAGGGGGGAACGAGGCACCAAATTAAATCTACATGGAAGTTAGTAGGTCTCTAGATAAGGGGGGGGGCGNNAGGTCTCTAGATAGGGGGGGGGGGACGAGGCTCCAAGTTAGCACTATAGAGAAAAGTGTTTCGACATTCAATTTATTCATGTCTGGGGGAGGGGGGGTCTAATAGCTTGGCGTGACAATGGGTTACATGCTAGGATGGACGTCTTATTTTCAATTAACATTGTGATTAAGAGCTCACCTAGTAAACAGGAGGGCGTAAATTCAATGCCCAGCTCAAGTAGGACTTATTCCTCCCTAATTTGAGTATTTGAGCACATAAAAATAGAGCTGCAGTTATCAGCAGCTTTGTGCATTAGGGTGCCCGTAGACAGCCGCATACTTATAGAGCTCAAACATGGATTCCGACATGACACGACCAAGTTAACTCACATCTATTATAGCATAGTAATAGTACACAGATTGCTCAATCTGCGGACTCCCATTAAACATGTGAATTTGTTTTTCCTTGTATATAAACACAGATGTTTGTTAACCAAAGAGAAATGCAACTAATAGTCTGCTGTCTGCGAGCACCCTTCCACTCAAAACTATTTTTTCTTCCTATTTTCAGGGATTGAAGCTGTGAACGTGGTTTTGAATTTGGAAGAACAAGATGATAATGAAAGTGACCAGGAGTCTATCTATCTATTCAACAACTACACAGGAGACTATGAGAAAATCAAACAAGGCAATGACACTTCTGATGTCAACATAAAAACTGGTTTGTGTGATGACAGTGATTATTCTTTATCAGGTATAATGTCAATGAAAATTATCTTTTTGGGCTCTGGGGACCTCAAACTTTCGATTTGAAAGTTCGACATAAAAAATACAGCCAATTACAATACTTTCTTCGTAATTGTAAAGATAAGGATAGTGGTGATATTCACACATTTCTTTTTGACGTCATATTGGTGTCATTGTACCCTAATAAATAAATTTCTCAACAACTTATTATTTTGGTTTATTATTTTCAATAATGAACCTTTGGAATCGTCACGAAAAAAATACCCACTCCCCCTCAAAATTTGATATTTTACGTTTATAGGTACGTAGAATCCAAAAATCGAATAAAAAAATGCGATTTTTGGATTCTACGTCCTTAGAGTTTGTCCGCCGTGATGGGCACTTTTGCCACTTAGCGTTGACCGATTTTGATGAAATTTGGTATGCAGGTCCATATGGTATCTAATTGTGCCTCGAAACTCCATCAGTCACAAAAAAATACCAAAATTTTAGCATGAAAGCTCATGATTGTGATTGAGGGCGACAAAAATTTTCGGGGCACAATGGGACCTATTCCTGCATACGAAATTTCATAAAAATCTGTCACGCTAAGTAGCAGAAAAGCCTAACACGGCGGACGGTATGCGGTGTACAGGGTATGGAGGGTGGACGATATGTGTGTGCGGTGTACAGGGTATGGAGGGCGGCAGACGAAAGATTTTTTTATTCGATTTTTGGATTCTGCGTACTTTCAAATATCACATTTTGGGGAGGGGGTATTTTTTTGACTGTAAAATAAGAAACCAATGTGTTACATTGACAGATTTTCTATAATTTGTTTCAACAGATACGGAAATCAATCAACAAAATAATTTAAATCCAAATCAAATGAAAAACAATGAAACTCTATCTATGTATTCATCTCTCCTCTCTTTATCAATGGAAAGCATATATTCAGAACATACGAAACCAAAACAACAATCAACACCAAAAGATTCAACAGAAATAAAACAAATATCAAGGGAAAATTATGGAAAATATTATACAAATGATGAGACTAAAGAAAATCATCAATATCAGACGAAATACAACAAGAAAAATTTTATCAGAAATTATGAGAAATCAATGAAAGGTAATACAAATAGATTAATAGACATATATACAAATGAAAATGAAACCTATGAGGACATAGACTCTGATAGTGAACGTAATGAAAATTTGGAAGAAACTAATAATGAAATGGAAAGTATAGAAAAAGATATAAGGAAAAATAATGAGGATGAAATCAACAAAGATTTTGTTTATTATGATGAAATGTTGAAAGGTTTGACACAGATGGATCAAATGGATGACAAGTTTGAACATGAAACTATTAACAGTAGACTATGCAATAATAGAAATAGATGTGAAAATAATTTTGAAACAAAAATTGACGACAAAGATAATGCAAGCAGGAATACAAAATATGGAATGAATATTTTTAAAGACAATGACGACGATGTAATAAATACTGGATTGAATATAAGGTACGGAATAAATATACTGAATGACAAAGATAATGCTATTATAAATACAAGATTTAATAAAAAATATAGAATGAATATTTGCAATGAACAATATGAGAAAATAATTGATAAAGATTATGCACATAATGAGATATGTGAACACAGTAATGCATTCAAAACAAATGAATCAATACGATTGAAAATGAACTCAACTTCACATGAACTATTAAAAGAGAATGTAAATACAAATGAATCGATTTATTATACAACTGGATATACTTCATCTGATGAACTTTATAAAACTAGTTTGTTCATTTCAAATAAACCATTCAAAGATTGTACAAATAATAATCAAATGAATGAAAAAATTGAATTACGAGGTAAATCATATAGAAAATTTCGTGAGGAAAATATGAAAAAATTAAAAGAAATTGGAGAGTTGTGAAGCACCTAGAATGAGAGAAGAATATGGAATTGAATAAGAGGAAGTATAAATTCAATAGAAACTCAATATATAGAGAAAACAATGTGATGGTGAAAGATAGAATTTGTAATGTAAGCTTTGTGTGATTGAATCTTATTGCGCGTTGACTGAAGTTACATGAGATTAAGTTATTCCTATATTTTTGGTTCATTATTTTCAACAATGAACCTTTGAAATCAACCAAGAAAATATATCCCCCTCAAAATTTGATATTTTAATTTTCAGGGTATGTATACTAATTAGGCCATGAGATTTATCACGGCAGGTGAAAAAAATGTGCTCGGAGATATGTATTTTTTAAAGAAAATAAAAACATGTAATTTTTTTTTATATAATGAAAATAAACTTCAATTTTAAAGTAACATTTTTTTATTCATAACAAAACGAACACATTTGTTTTATACAGTAGAACCTTGATATATTGACGTACTCACGATGATCGGTTCTACGCACTGGGACAACATGGATCGCATACCATCACAGTTCCAGCCAAGGGCCATCAGATCAAAACCTTTTTGGTAAACTCATATTAACCTATTTCTACTGTTTTTCAAAAACTGAATCTAAAAATGGGGAGAACAGTTGATTTTAAGAGGAAAACCGCTACGATAACAGATATAGCGAAGAAATTTTCATTTCCCTTCTCTTAAGAATAAAAAAGCTCTATATAACGAAAAATCGTAGTTCGAGGTTCTTTTCTCACTTATCATTTTATTTAACATTTATTGTTTTTTCGCATGCACAAACATGGCCGAAAATTTTATTACTCCTGAGTAATTGAGTCTGGAACAAGGGAGGAGTGTCTGGCAACAAAAACTCTTGTTTTTTTTTAAACTTGTTTTTTTATTGGCCGTCATGGGTTCATGTTGGACAGTCGTATATAGGCAATAGATGATGGCCGTATAAATGTTTCCTAACCTCTCTAATTGATTTAAAATTGGTTAAAAAAAATTCAAAGGGTTGCTAGACACTCCACCCCGGTTCCAGAACCCTGAGTAATTTTGTATTCAACCTTGATATAATTTCATCAATAAGGACTTTAATATAATGAATAATCGTTTCAACAACTCGTAGTTTCTCTTAGGATTTGTAGTTTCTCTTAGAATTCGTTAAAACCAGGTTGTATTGTATATCAAAATATGAGAAACAGGGGCATGGCTCCACCCATATTTTTTTTCTATTTCTCCTGGCCACACTTGATAAACTTTTTTTTTTTTTTTTTAATTTGGCTTAAAAAAAGATAAAAAAAGAATTTATCAAGTGGGGGAAATTGATATTAAAGTTCAAATTGTTTCCATTTGTACCACATTTTTCAAAAAAAAGTAATGATTCATGTCAGATCTATGTAGCAGCATCTGAAGTAACCCAGATGATATCAGCAGTCTCATAATAGAAACATTCAGGCATTTTTTTTCATCGGAATACCCCTCCACTTTTCGGTAACCACTCTGTCATTTGATTTTTTTTTTTAACTCAGTGCTTTTGCATAAACAACATGGTAGGTTACCATTCCCAGGGGATTGCCTTTACTTTAAATGGATGCTACTTTTGAAGATCACATGATCTTGCTGACAAACACTCACTTTCTGAATCACATTAGGGAGTATTCATTACGGAGGAGAAATTTCAGGGATAAATGTGTCAATGTTTTTGGCCCAGGAATTGGGCCTATTTGATGTTGTTCAATTCAGGTACTGTCTGATTGCAATCTAGTCGGAAGGCATTACATGATCATCAATTATTTACTGATTGACAGAATTTGTATCTTATGGTATTGCATTTTCGTGCTTTAGGATGAAATTTTTGAGGCTAAATCTTACAAACAACAATATATAGGTATCATTTATTTTTTTGACCAAAGATCTTGGACTATATCTCGCTTTGTTGTTAGACATAACTGACAAACTCTAGTCCCACTCTCAGCTTGCTTCTCTCCACTGTACTAACTTTCACATTAATATCGTCATTCAATTTCAAACTGATTCCATTCATTTTAGAAGTGTGTAGGAGAGCATCTTTTTCCAATCCCACATCAACAAAGCAGCCAAAATGTGTAATATTATTGACTTTTCCAGTTAGTAACGTGCCGGGTTCTATGTCATCTAAAGTTGTGATTCCTGAAACATAAACCGGTTTTAATTAAGAAGGTGACATTAAATTTTGTTAATGTTTTCGACAACTTTCACGCTGCTTTAAGGCGTCTCCGTGGCAGAGTGCGCATCACACTCGGCATGCACCAGGGAGGTTCCGGGTTCGAAATTTAATGAAGAGTCTAAAATTTGATAAAGATTTTTTCAAATTTTCTACTTAGTCTAGTTGTGATTGGGGGTAACTCAGCCTCCTGAGGACAATTGAGTAGCTATAGTAGTAGCATTATAAGGATTTTTTTTGGTGTAGCTTAGGCTTAGTGATATTGGAGTGATTGTTGAGAATACCTTGTAATGATATGATGCCCACAAAAATTGTGACATAATAACACAAAGAAATATACGTACGTTACAACATTCACGCTGCTTTAATCGATAAATGTTTTATCACCTTCTCCGAAAAAAAAGTTGATACAAATTTGTTAAAAAATAATTATATTTTCTCTTTATATTATTTCACATTGGAATGGCACCTAGGAGATCCTGATCGAATTTCCGACAAGTTCAGAATTTCTAAGGTTCACAAAAATCTTCGAATATTGAAATTTTGTGTTTGGATCGTACTGTTACGGGATGCACTCAGTCTCGTGGGGACAATTGAGTAGCCAAGTGACAAAAGCAACAGCGTTATAGAGTAAAATTTGTATTGCAGACAAAAAAGAATCTCTTTGAGATGAACACTTGAAAATTGTGAAACGTTCACAACAGTGTACCACAAAGAATCGATTTCTACCAACCTATTTTTTTCTCCTTTTTGAGAAAACGTTATTTTTTTTGTCGGGTAAAGACAAAAAGGACTGTGCCCTAAAAGTATCAATTTAGAAAAAGTGGTAAAATACTAAAATCAATCTGAAACCCACGCCTTTCTGTAAGCTTATGCACTATGCTACAGGTGTGACTCACCAAATTTCATTAGCGCCAAGAGTAAAAATCTATTCTCACCGGACGAACGGGTATTTTTTTTAATTTCATTTTTGGATTCTTCGTAGGCTTCGGTGGCATGCTAGTTAAGCACTCGATTAAAATAAACGAGGGCGTGGGTCCAATCTCCAGCAAAGTTAGGATTTTTCCTCATTAAGGGTTAGGTGTAGGTAATACCTCACGCATTTCTCGCCTAGTGGTAACCTTCTACTCGAGTTTTTTTTTTTTTTTTTACCTTTCAACGTAAATTATAAAAAAAAACTAGCTGAGTACCCGAACTTCGTTTCGAGAAGATGAGAGAACATGGGGAGTAGTAACGGGTTGTTAAGCTGTGTAGAACGTGTCCAAAAAAATAAGTTAGCTGAGTTTATCGTTGCGCAGACTTCAACATGCATTTTATGTTTTTTGGAACCCAATCCAATACTACACTAAACACGTCCTACCCAACAAACTTGGTGTTCAATTCTATTAAATTATAGATAAAACCCTATTCGCAGACCTACCGAATGTACATACAAAATTTCATTAAAATCGGTTAAGCCGTTTAGGAGGAGTATGGTAAATGGTAACAAACACCGCGACACGAGAATTTTATATATTAGAAGAAGATTAAACAAAATCTTACCTGTTTTAAACAATGGTTTTGACAAAGAATTTCTCAAGTCATATGATTTTGGTTGTTTGAGTGCTTCAATAATAAATGTTAATGTCATTTCTGATACTTGATACTCTGCGGCTAAGCTCTCCAAAGAATGGCGAAACAGGTAATTGTTCACGTTGGAAATAAAACTATCTGTGCCAAGATCTTTCAAATTAATTTTAGCATTTTTAGCAAACCTAAAAAAATAAAAATATTGATCTCATATTTTGTTTCGCCATGTAGGTACTCGTGTGACATTGCAGTGCAGGTCATAAAGAGAGCACCAAGCGTTGAGCGGTAAGCGTCAATATTTTTTTCAATTTTGTTATTTCTGATGGTGTTAGCCATGTCTGACGTGAGCGCTTGGACTTAAAATTTAGTATGGACGTATACTATGTTGATGGAATTTAGTTTTTGGGTTTATTGAACCACCCTGGGTCTCATAACAACCCATTTATTGTTTACGGCTCACAAAACTACCATTAGTATTCAGGACTGAAGAGTTGGAGTTTTCCGACACTGACTTCAGCTCAATTAAAATTAATTAACGTAACCCTACATCAAAATATTTTTGCCAGAGCTGTGGAGTTAGAGTTTTCCTATTTTTTGGCAGAAGTCGGTGACGAAATTTTATAATATGAAGAGTTGGATTAGGAGTCTGGAAATTTTGATAGTTGAAGTTGGAGTCGAAGATTATTTTAACTACCCCACAGCCCTGGTAATATTTTAGTGAGGTCCACATCTCACACAGCTAGTTACTTACTTATAAACTGTATCATACGACTCTGGATGTATCCAGGTAGAATCCAACGGATTAATATCCCAATGATCATTCTCAGTGAATGATATCCTCACAAACCCAGCACATTGTTCAAATCTTTTATCTCCAATTCCTTTAACTTTCTTCAACTCTTCTCTTGACTTAAAACATCCTTTTTCATTTCTATAATCAATAATATTCTTTGCTGTAGCGTCTGTCAATCCAGAAATCTTTCTCAACATGACATGAGACGCACAATTAATATCAACACCTACAAATGACACACATTCTGAGACAACATCATTAAGTGTTGCCATAAGTTTTTTTTCTTGTAAATCATGTTGATACATACCAACACCAATATGTTTAGGTTCAATTTTAACTAATTCAGATAAAGGATCTTGTAATCTTCTTGCTAAAGAGATAGCGCTCACTAAATTTGGATTCATATTGGGGAATTCTTTTTTAGCTTCATCAGAACAACTATATATAGAGGCTCCTTGTTCATTCACAATTGTATAGCGTACATTTAAAGGAGAAAAACATTTGTTTTTTATTAGGTCACTTATAAATTGTGTAGTTTCTCTACATGCTTTACCATTACCAATAGCAATGAGTTCACATTTGTTTTTCAAAATAATATCTCTGAGAATTAGAGCATTGCAGTCTTGATTTATATCAATTGTTTTTTTAAAATTAATATACAAAGTTTCAGTCAGTATTACGTTTCCTTTAACATCAATAACTGCTGTTTTACATCCATGTGTGAATCCTGGATCTATTGCCATTATTATTGATCCATGTACAGGAGGTACTAGCAATAATTGTTTTAAATTACTAGCAAACACTTGTATAGATGCTATTTCTGCATTTTGATTTAATTGTTGTCTAATATTTCGACACATAAATGGTTTTATCAATCTCTTAAATGAATCTTCAAAACTAGATTCAATTAATTGTTTACGAATTGACGCATAAGTTCCTTTATTTAACCATTTATTTTTACAAAATTCATAAAGTTGTTTGGGTAGCCAATCATTGAATTTTATATTTACAGAAAGTACTTTTTGTGATTCGCCACGATTGATTGCAAGAACTGCATGTGGCTTAATTGTTTGTATATTACAAGAAAATTGGAAATAATTTTCATATTTATAATATTGATCAATTGTTTCAGCCTCTTTAGTTTTTGTGCTTTCTAATGCAACGAACGTTTTTTTGATAAGTTCTTGTAGTTTCTCAAGAACACTTGTATCTTTGGCAATTATATCAGCAATAATATATTGTATTCCATTGTAGACTTTATCAAATGAATTCAATTCAGAATTGTTTGTATCTATTAAAGCTTCAAGATTCACATTATTTGATGTGTCACCGTTTAATATGCTCAATGCAGGTAATTCTAAACCTAATTTTTTAGCTTTTTCAGCTTTTGTACCTTTGTATCCAACTTTAAACGGTGAATACACCAAATCTAACTCTTCTAAAGACTTACAACAAAGAATTGATTTCTTTAAATCGCACGTCAATTTTCCAAGTTTGTCAATTTTATTAATTATCATTTCAGCTTTGCTACGAATTTCTTTTATGTTTTCATAAAATTGTTTCATTTCACGTAGTTTTTCTGGTTCATAATTATTTACCATTTCTTTTCTATATCTTGCAATAAAAGGTATTGTATTGTCACTTTCAATTAAACGTATGAAATTCCATGCAATATATTTGTCGCATTGGAAGTGATCGGCAAGTAAAGATTCGTCTGTCCAATATGTTTGATTTGAAATATTTGTTTTCAGTTTTTTAATAGTTTTCTTTTCTAAATTACTAGTTGATTCAGATTCTTCTGCTTTTCTTTTAGTAGTTCGTTTAGTAGTAGATTTTGTCGATGTTTCTGTTTTAATTTTATCACCAACATGTTTTACTTTACTACTTTTGTTAGTTGTAGTTTTATTGTTTTTTGCAAGTCTTTTATCATCCTTATCAATTTGATCAATTTCTTCTTCCAAATCTAAATCTTCTTCTTTAATTTCCACATCACTTATTTCATTTTTAATATTTTGTTTTCTCTTAACTCCCTTGGTTATAGTTTTCCGAACCCTCTTGGGCTTTTGTTCCGATTCAATAGATTCACAATTATCTACATTTTCTTTTTTAATTTTATTTCTATTTTCAATTTGATTTTTTCCCATTTTAATATTAGAACTATATGTTTCAGGTACATTATTTATTTGTTCATATGTTTCATTTTCATATTTGATTTTGTTTCTATCAATTAAAATTTCGGGAGAATAAGTTTCAATATTATTATTTCCTATTCTATCAGTCAATGTGTTCATATCATCATTTTCAATTTTAATTTTTGATTTTACATTTCTTTTACTTTTCACAGTTGATATCTCACTTTTAATTGTAGTTTTATTAACTTTAGTTATAGGTTTATCAACTTTACTTGTATTCGTTCTTTTTCGTGTTGTTATTGTTTTTTGAAATTCTTCTGGTACATATTCGTCATCACTTGATTCAATTTTACGCTTTTTACTCTTGTTATTTTTTTTAATTATTTTTTTAACATCTTCTTCAACGTCAGATTCAGAACTATCCTTTGTTTTATCCAACATTACTTTTGGTACTATTTTTCTTTTTCTCGTACATCGTTGCGAATTTAATTCAATATTATCAGAAATTGTTTCAAATGTATTTTCATTAGTTTTATTAACACAACTTGTGTTATCAGAATCATTTTCATTGTCTTCGTCTGCTTCTGCTTTAATCATTCTTTCATTCTTTTTCACACTTTTGTTTGTATTCATTTTATTACTATTGGCATTAAGAACATTTTTAGTTTCAGATTCCAAAAATCCATTTTTGTTTGTAAATATTTTTTCTGTTGTAGATTTATTTTTATCTATTTTACGACCCGGACTTACTTTTTCAAGTTTAATTTTAGTTCTTTGATTAGACGTTTCTTTATAATTGTCAACTTCATCATCATCCTTAGTGATAATTTCTTTCTTTACTGGAACACGTTTTGTACGATCATATTTAGTTTGATGAAATTCTTCTGTGGTCAATTTTTTTTCTAAATTTGATTTCATTTCTTTGTCAAATTTTGTGTTTCTTGTTGAACTGGTTGTGGTTTCTCCATAAGAATGAGTGGCCTTGAAAGAATAAACTTCATTGGGATTAGGTTGTTTAGTTTTACACGCTGTATCTTGTGATTCATTTTTATATTGTTCTATGGTACCTGGAAAGTAAAGACATGAGAGAGTGAGGAAGTGACTGCAATGTGCGATTTTTCATTGTCTGGAAAATATACCAATGAAATAAGAAAATAGCAATCCCATGGCATTTTGAACGTTAGCCATTTTTGAAATGTTAAAAAGCATATGAAGACAGCGCTTTAGAAATAAAAATAAAAGTTAGTGCGATATTGCAGGATCCCGTATTTGGGGGATTGTCAAATGATGCGGGATTCTCTGGGACTGCAACCACTAGTTTACTTTTCATCAAAAAAAAAAAAAAAAAAAAAAATGTCTTACCCGAGAAATATGGTTTGTTATTCCAAGGTTGGGTTTGTTTAAATTGATTATAGTTATTACTATGATTATTATAAACATCTGGTTTACCACCAAAATAGTTGGTATTGACTTGGTAACTATTTTCTTGTCTATGGTTCTGATGGGTATTGACCTGGCCACTATTTTCTTGATTATAACCATCCCTTCGGTTCTGATAGGTATTGGCTTGGTAATTATTATCTCTACCGTTACCGTTCCGATAGTTCCGTCCATTGTTGTGATAATTACTTCTAAACCCTCTATTGCTATTATTGGCGTATTGATTATTATAGTTGTAATAATTCTGATTGTAATTCATATTGGATTAGCCTGAAATTTCACAATCAATTTTATCGTTATTGGTTCGCATGATACTAAGAAATTTGTCAAATTCTGTGCATGACGTCATATGTGCACCATTTCTAATTTTCATTTTTGGGAAATTGTGGAAAAGCACCCCTTACTACTACTACTACTACTTTAACTAAGGTATAGCCTTCTTTAATGTTTTGCTGTAAGAAACAACTTTACTGTTACTCAGTTGTCCCTACGAGACCAAGTGCACCCCGATTAAGCCAAAGATACGCGGTGTCCCCTCTCCCCTCCGATATCCATCTATTGGTAAAATACAAAAAACCTGAAAGATTTGAGAGACATTATTGCAGTTAAGTATGTTTTGAATGTCATTCCTAATCAGGTTGAGGCACACCATGTTCTTGTTAAGTTTTAGTTATCTTCCTACGCCATAAGAAAATAACTAAAAATACAGTTAGGTAGCGGGTAAGTTCAGGTGCCGCTACCATTAAACAGACTAGTTTCAAACTAGCCCAGCAAATCGCAGTGGAAATGCCTACAGTTAAATACGGCCATTCTTCGATGGCAAGAATACTAATACAAAAAAATAGCAGAATAATTAGTTTAACTATAATCATGTCTCAATAACTATGATAAGAACACTAATCCATTTGTGGTAAGTAATCTGAGTTCATCAATCTCAATTTAACAAGGTCTAATGTAGGTACTCGTAAATTAAAAATGGGACGCAAAAGTGAATGTGATAGATAAAGTAATACCAATTGTAATAAAAATGGACACTATCATACGTCATACGTAGTCAATTGACCGTACGTATATTTTTAGCACAATATTTTTTCTTTCTGTACCACCATAACTCTGGATCACATTAACGGAGATTAATCCAATTATTATGAATATTGTAAAAGGTAATCAACTTTTGGACTCTAATGAGCCAACTGGGGCCTCGAAGTTCCCATTTAAAGTAAGTGAGGTCTACAGTTCAAACTACATATAATAAAGTAATAAATTAGAAATTATTAATTGGTTCATAATTGTATTCTTTAAATAATGAACTTTGGAAATGACCGTGAAAAATAAATTTCCCCCGCACCTCATTTCAAAAGAAGAACTTTTAAACAACAGGGTAAGATAAACCTCGACGAACAATAAACAATAAACCACTTTGGTGAACATTATGGAACAATTACCATTAAAACATAGAGTTGACCATTATGAATATGAAATCAATGTAAACAAACAAAGATATAGAAACCCCATTACGGTAAAAGTACAGTATGGGAAATAGTAGAAGAAAAAACATGAAATAAGTTAATTATGTAGTTGAAAATCTTACCTACATGAAACACTGATATGGATAATGATAAGTTTAATAGAAATCTAAATTAATTAATTAATTTAATACTAATAAATAATATTAATTTCACTTAATATCTCAATCAAGAAAACGGTAAAGCGTTCCGAAATTTTGAATTTTATAAATCTTTACCTCTCGCTGAAACAGCTGCTGAGTGACTGAAACCAAAGTTGCCGTGTTACCGAGTCTGGAACCGGGGAGGAGTGTCTGACAGCAAAAATTTATGTTTTTCAAAAATATTTTTTTTAAAAACTCTTTTTTTCAATGGCCGCCATGGGTCCATGTTGGACGGTTGTACATACGCATAATACGCAATAGAGGCATAGCCGTATAAACGATTCCTAACCTGTCTATAACTCATCTAACTGGAATTGGGTTAAAATAATTCTAAGGATTACCAGACACTCCTCCCCGATTCCAGACCCCACGTTACCACAGAAACTCAGATAAGAATTCCCCATTTTCGTAAATAAACATCAGTACTCTGACTATTGTAAATCCTTTCCTAAACAAGTAGAGGCCAGGAGATCAGGTGGATTCGATTGTTTGGCAGTCGGAAGTTGTCAGTTCATTTAAGTGGAGGCGAACTAACTTTGCACCCCGATTATTTTCTTTATTTTCTTCCCATTTCCCTTTTATTATTTTTTTTGTAATGTTAGATTGTTTACATAATTATTTGTATTATATCCTTCAATATTTTCAGAGATGATCTTGTCCATGTCTACCAAGTTTTCCTAGAAATGTTCTGTTCTATAAATAAATTAGTACTTAAGTTATTTCTAAGTTGTAATTCTGTAAAAATAAAACATGTTGTCATACGATAAATAAATAAATANNNNGAATTACCCCCCCCCCCCTAAAAAAATCCCACATTTGGAAGAAAATTTATAACCTATGCTGCGAATTTTATGCAAAGTTGCACTAAAGATCATGAAATCGAGGTATAAAAAAAAATAGACTTTTGAGTAAAAGGTCACCACTAGGCGAGGTTAATGCCTGAGGCATTTTCTACCACCTAAGCCTTAGAGCTCTGTTTTTTTTAGATAAAGTACTCAAATTAATGAGGAAATAATTCTACCTCTGCTGGGCATTGAACCCATGCACTCCTGTTTACCAAACGAGCACTTAACCACTAATCTACCGAGGCAGGAAATCGAGGTATAGCCCTATAAAGGAATTTAGGTTTCCTCACCTCTCTGTTTGGGGTGGGTGAATAGTATATACGTAAGGGATATTAATTTTTGGGTAAAACACAGAAATTTTTCTCCGGCTCTTATTTAAATAGAAGGTGAACTATTACTTAACTATACAAGATATTACTTGGAAATTTTATCTTATATTAAAGACTAAGAAGACAACTAAAACTTTATCACTTTGAGTTGATATGTTGTAGCAACAAAATTTAAGATATCGGACGGTAAATTGTTAAATTTATTCAAACGTTTTGGTAAAAAATCGAACATTTTGGAATACTTTATGCACCTAAACCTTCATAAATCACTCTGCCTAATGGTGAAAACCAATCAATATCCGTTTATTAGTTTTTGAGTTTTTCGCGAACAGACGGACGCGAGGGAGGACTTACAATATGTAGTGATCTGCCTTCAGAAAGTAGGATTCTGTAAATTAGAGTTAAATAAATAAAACATTTAATATTTATTACAGTCATCTATTTTATTATAAAATTAAAATCTAAGCGTATTATTTTGTGTCCCCTAAAACTTGTAATGTAAAACTGCAAACGAGTTTCTTAAACAAATGAATGCTGTACCTACCAAAGAGCTAACAAAGAGTACCTAGTGAGTGTTAGCCTGCATTCGGTTTTCATTTTCACGGAGACCATTGCATTCCTTAAGTCAACTAAAAAGTTACCTAGGATGTAAATTGTCACTCAGCTTCCAAAGATCTTAAGTCAACTAAAAAGTTACCTAGGATGTAAATTGTCACTAAGCTTTCAAAGATACAGTGTTCGATCAACGTATGAGGAATACAAAATTGAATATATATTTCTTATTGATTCGGAAGAGGGTAAGGTATAGAAGCCACCTTGATTGCGCCACTAATTTTAAAGTGTTTTCGGTAATTCGGCCTATCACAAAAATTTCATATCTAGCCCTGCATTGAAACAAGTGATTGTCCAATCCTCATCTTGCATCAACTACAAATGGAGTAGTGTGTCACGAGCGCTTTCGTCTGTTACGACATTCTCAGGTAAACTCTACTTGATAATGATACAAAAATTATTTATTGAAATTAACATTTAATAATGACTACAAATATCCTAGATACCATCTCTAAATCAAAACATTTTACACCTCAGATTAGTACAATTGTTGTTTAAGATAGAGCGGTTAGGATTAGAAAAGTGTTTTGTGATTTTTCACTTTTGTGCCCTGCACTTATAATATGGCTCTTTGGCATAATCTTGTTTAATTTTCTGCGCCCATGAGCCTTTTGTTCATAAAGCCCTGTGCCCTTTGTTCATAACTCCCTTGGGATGTTTAGTAACCTTGCACCCTACATTAGTGAAGTTTTAAAGACAAACGATTTTGACAAGTATTTTCCCTAAATTAGAACTTGTTTGAAATTTTGGTAAAACTTTATCTACCTCCTATGTGCAGCTTGTCCGATCTAAACGACGACAATCAAGTTAGGAACTTTTCCATCCATTTTATTAATGGGAAACTATTGCTACAGAGAATAACTTGGAGCTACCAACTCCAAACTAGAAACACACTTCCTTTCTCTTAGTATTTTGGTCTGTGGAGCCTCTACAACTTGTGTTCCTTCAAATTACTGTAGATGCTTGTCTAAAAGTGCACCCAGTAAATCAAAAACACTGTCTTCAGTTGCCCAATACTACTGAAAGCCACAGGATTGGAAAATTCCTGAAGCTTCCAATTACAGGGAATATTGGTGTTATTACTTTTTTGGGGGGGGCTTGAATTAATAATTAAAGCCAACTACTGTGTTTAAGTTCACAGTTCCTCGGTAATCACAGGAATGAATACATCACAATATTTGTAAAAATTGATAGACTGCGGTAACACGACGGCAAATATGTATGGAATATTATCTTGATATCTTGTAAATAATTCAGACATCTGATTTGGTGAAGGCAACTCTTCATCAGGTCTGAAAAAAGAAAAGAAATTATTTTGATGTTGGATAACTAAACATATTTTAACAAGTTAAAAATCCAACGATCATACCACGTTGAATACACCAGTTCCCGTCGGATCACTGAAGTTAAGCAACGTCGGGCATGGGCAGTACTTGGATGGGTGACCGCTTGGGAACACCACGTATCGTTGGTTCTTTTTTCCGGCCCAACCAAGGCTGGGTGAGGTCAATGTGGGTAGCTGGTTTGGAAGTTTCCAGCGAATGGAGGGTAAAAAAACCCGTCTTGAATGACCAATAGATGTTGAAAAGCCAAATTAAAAAAAAAAAAAAAAACATTAAAAAAAATACGTCAGAACACTGAAGTTAAGTAACGCCGGGCGTGGTGCGTACTCGGGTGAGAGCCCATCAGGGGGCACTATAGGATACGTCGGATATATCGGGGTGCATCCTGCTTCGTAAAAACAACTGAGTAGCTGTTGTTGATTACAACGAAACGGCACGGGAGGCAGTACTTTTATTAACCTAGAAGTTATTGTAAAAGCGGTGTTTCAAATTATATTATTTGATACCTCATTGTTGCTTTTTTAAATTTGGCAATAAATATCGATAAATGTGTCAGAACCTGACACAGTCAATAAGCTTAATATGAAGAAATGTGAAATAGAAAACAAAACTTTCATTTTACACATTTGGTGTGAAATATTCATATTAAAAAATTACAGATTCAATTGCATTAATGAATATGGCTAATTGCGAAGTCTGTTAGTTAATAGACGAGCTATTTTCCTTGAACATCTTGTATAGAATTATTTCCTAAAAAAAATCTAGTGATAAATATCACATCAGATTTGAGCTCAACGCTTGATCGCCCCCTCAACTGAAGACCTGTATTCGCCCCTAGACATGGCCGTATAAACGTTTACTAATTACTTACCACTCTGGTTGTGAGGAAATGGTGAAAACGTAAGGAATAGTACAATAGGACACATGTTACCCAAACGAGAGAGATTAGGAAACGTTTGTACAAACATGTCTGTGTGGTAAATATATGAGCATCAAACATGGAAATGAGATTTCTCCTACGCAATACGCCTAAAATGTGGGACAAACAAAGACGAAATTTAGGGGAAAATTGTTCCTTCATGGAGTCAGACCCGTAACAATAGGTCATGGCTATGAACCTCATATCGAAAATCACATGACTTAAATAGATACAAGAAAATGGTGGAATTGAGAATGACTTACTGTACAACGACAATGCGGTACTTGGGAGAAGATCTTCTTGTTTTTGAGAAGGATTTTGAAGAGGATCCATAAATGTCAAAACAAATTTTCAGAGGAACTAGGTCTTTGTTAAAGCTGACATTTTTCTTTGAAGATTTGAATATGTTTAATGATTTATGCACGGAGGCTGTGAAAGATAATACAATAATATAATTAGAATAGTATACGAAAAAGAAGTTCTGCGAATCGTAGACCGTATATGCTATAACTATTAAAGTGATTAAACTAATGGTACGCAGAACTGTAAACCTAACTCACTAAATTTGACACCGTTTGGCCCCGGGTGGCCCAAAACTAATCCGCTAATTCTACGAATATAATTACTACGAAATTTCATCAAAATCAGATAAGGCGTTCGAGAGTAATAGTGGTACAAAAAGACAAAGAAAATGTATCGCGTTAAAACGCTCTAGTCAATTCATATGGTCAAATATGATGAAAAATAGATTTAAAGGCTCACACCTTGGCTCCAATTCGCCAAATAGGGTCTAAAACCCAAGAAGATTCCATTGTAATTTAACAGTCCCTCACAAAATCTTCACAGAACGTGAGGGTCAAATAAGCCCTAAAAAGGTGCGAAGGGAACTCTTCACGGTCCTTTCGCAGTGTGCCTAGGACGTAGTTTTAGTGTGATAACTTCTAAACCATGGATAGATAGCACACGAGAAATATTTTTGCACACTCACCATAATTAGAACAATCATCTCTCCCCAACAATGGTTTTGTTTCTTTACACACATCATGTTCGTCAACACTAGCTATCAAATCATTACTTAGTTGTGACGGATAAGCACCATCATTTGCTTCAACAGTGATTTCTCCTTTCTCAGTTTCATTGACGTCACTCAACTCATTTACGATCTCATTCGATTCGTCTATATTAAATTCAACTCCATGATTGGGTGATTGTTTAGAATCTGTGTCATTATTGGCTTCTATTCTGATGTTTTCCTTCTCAGTTTCATACAAGTCACTCAAATCATTTGAGATTTCATTCGCGCCTTCTGTATTAATTTCGGAGTCAATTCCATGATTGGGTGTTTGTTTTAAATCTGTGTTATCATTAGCTTCAACTCTGATGTCTTCTTTCTCAATTTCATTCGTGTTACTCAACTCATTTGAGATCTCATTCTCTCCTTCTGTATTCATTTCCGAGTCAATTTCATTAGAAGTTGGTTCCTCTGATACTGTGCTATCCTTTATTACAACTCTGATGTCTCCTTTCTCAGTTTCAGTCGTGTTACTCAACTCATTTGAGATTTTATTCTCTCCTTCTGTGATCATTTCCGAGTCAATCCCATTATTAGATGGTTCTTCTGATACTGTGCCATCATTTGCTACAACTCTGATGTCTCCTTTCTCAGTTTCATTCGTGTTACCCAACTCATTTGAGATTTCATTCGCGCCTTCTATATTCATTTCTGAGTCAATTTCATTAGAAGGTTCTTCTGATACTGTGCCATCATTTGCTACAACTTTGATATCTCCTTTCTCAATTTCATTCGTGTTACTCAACTCATTTGAGATTTCATTCACTCTTTCTGTATTCATTTTCGAGTCAATTCCATTGTTAGGTTGTTCTTCAGATACTATGACATTATTTGTTTCAACTCTAGTGTGTCCTCTCTCGGTCTCCTTTATGACACTTAAATCACTTGAGATCTCATTCCCTCCTGTATTCATTTTCGAGTCAATTCTATGATTGGGTGGTTCTTTGGAAACTGTGTTATCATTCTCTTCAACTCTGATGTCCCCTTTCGCAGTTTCATTCGTGTCACTCAAATCATTTGAAATCGTATTCGATTCATCTGCAATCATTTTCAAGTCTAGACCAAGATTGTGTGATTGTTTTGAAACTGCGCCATCAATTACTTCAAGTGTGATGTCTTCCCTTTCAGTCTCATTACAGTTTTTCAAGTCATCTGGGATTTCACTCATACTTTTTTCATTAGATGAGTCATTAGTAATCGGTGGAATACTATATACTTTTTCTTTTGTTTCGTTCTTTCCCTTATTAAGATCCATATCACCACTCTCATCATTACTTCCTATTTCAATGTCATCACATTTTTCTCCTTCACTTTTCAATTCATCGTCCATCTCTAAAATAGTAAATGACTTTAGTTTTGACTTCCCTCGTTTCTTCTCTTTTCTAAGAATTTTCTTTCTAATTTCATTTCTATGTTTTTTAAAAAGCCTAGTTTCTCGTTTCAATACACAATGTAATAATTTCCTATTATCATCATTATTGTTATTCTTAAAAGATTTATTAATTTTTTTATAAATTAATTTCGTTCGTGCTTTTGATAATATATTTGAATACATGTATTTTAATATATCCAGCGAACTGTTTGAATATTTATTCAAGAAATCATTTATTTCTTGTTTTGAAATAATTTCATTTGAATAGATTATATTCTTTTCGTTTTCAATTTCTAATTCTTCTTGTTCGGAATCGTCAGTTTCATTTGCATTTTCAGAATGATGAACTGTTTCGGAAACGGTTTCAGTTGTTTTATTTTCTTCATCAGAACTATATTGAAAGTGAATATGTTTCCTTTGAGTTATAAGTTTTTCTGTTAATAATGTAGGTTTGTATGAATCTATTTCACTTTCTTCATCACTATCGTCTAGACTACTATTATTATCACTGTCACTTAGAGAACTTACACTACTTTCACTAACGTCTTCGTCCATATTACTGTTTTGATTGACAACAGTACAAGCTTTATTATCAGTATCTTTATCATTATTGCTTGCAATATTAGCATTACTACTATTTTCTTTAATATTGTCAAAGTTTACATTTTGACTATCGTCGACATTAGTCGTACTGCCATCATTATCACGTTCAACACCACTGGAGGTGTTATGGTCGTTTCCATCGTCAACGGAACACTGAAAATTATCGACATTTCCATTGTCAACATCACTTTCCGAACTTCCTATATTAAATCTTATATGTGTCCGAATTTGTTTTGCATTAGTTTCAATAGCATTTGTTCCTCCAGTGTTTACCAAAGAAGAAGATGGATCCAAATAAATTTTTGGAATAGAACTCTTGTCATCCTCTACTTCTTCATTACTGTCATCAGTTTCGTCAGAGTCATGTTCTTCAGAACTCGATTCTTTATTTTCTCGTTTAATTTTATTAATATTATCATTTGTATCATCATTATCTCCCTCCATACCATATCGTTGTTGAATATCAGAATTTTGAGTTGAATAAAATCTTGATTGATTAAAATTTTGGCGTGAATCATATTGAGATTGATTCAAATTTTGGCGTGAGTCATATCTGGGTTGATTAAAATTTTGGCGTGAATTATATTCGGACTGATCCAAATTTAGGTTCGATTCATAATCAGATTGATCCATATTAAATCTAGATTGATGAATAATTTGCCCATTATGAAAATTATGAGTGTTGAACGAACCAAATTTATTATTGTAATTTGATCTACCTCTAAAATGTTCATTTCTATTGTAATTTCCATTAAAATTGTTATAAATTCTATTTTGACTGAAATCTCCACTGTTCTCATTATTTTGTCGACCACTTGATTCTATTCTCCCTTGGTTATGATTATTATACCTTCTGTAATTTGGATTATAAGGTCGATAATAAGGTCTCCTTTGTAATCTTCTCATTTTATATATACCATTGACACTGTTTTGAACTTTCATATCAATTCCATTTAATAAATCTTTTAATTGAGATAATTGAATGACTGTTTTTTCTAATCCAGAAGTATTATTTGTTGTTCCCAAATTTCCCATGATTTCTTCAGAATTAGAAGTACCTGTTGGATCTGAATAATCAGAAATAGTATTAATATTGAATGCTTGATTAGAATGATGAAAGTCAGATCTCTGACGAAAATTCTTATTAAAATGAGACGTATCACTAAAATTTTTATCACAAGGAAACTGTTCTCTCATGTCCATATTTCGAAATCGATGATTACTTCTTGAATTTGAATTAAAATTTGTATGATTATTACCATCATTCAAATTTCTATTTTGAAAAGTATTCCTAAAATTCCTTGATGGTCTCTCATTGATATTTCGTAAATTAAAATTGATTGCATTATTTAATTGTTGCACTACACTTTGTACAGCATTCGTCACTGAGGATTCTATATTTTCATTTAGATTATCTACATTCACATGGTTTTCATCCATTCCACAACGGTCATCCATGGAGTTTACATTGTCTAAATTGTTTTCTTGAAATTCATTTTCATTTCTCATTCGTTGTTTTTTAAATATACCATATCGATGTCCTGGTTTTTGTGCATTTGCATTATCATTTTCATTAGAAACAAAATATCTTTTAGTACCTTTTACATTTTTCTCATTTCCATTACTATTTTTCGATTCACGTTTTATTACCGTGTTTTGGTTTTCCGTGAAAGGTATAAATCCTTTCCCTACATTATTACTTCCCATTTCTTCATTTTCACTTTCCCCTTCTGAAGAAGAGCTTGACAGTTGTACAACTTCTTTCTTAATATTGCCGCTGTTTTGGAGACAAGTTTTTGAGGATGTAGGACGACTCTTGTCTTCATCATCACTATCCTCATTGGTTTCTTCTGAGGAGCTTGATAGTTGGACAACTTCTCTTTTAATACTGCCACTTTTTGGTAGACTATTTTTCACACATGGAGGAGTTACATCATCATCTTCGTCGGTTCCTTCTGATGAACTTGACAGTTGGACGACTTCTTTCTTGGCATTTCCACTACTTGAGAGAAGGGTTTTCGAACATGGAGTAGGTCTGCCATCATCATCATCATCATCATCATCATCGTCGTCGTCCGTTTCGTCTGAAGAACTTGTCAACTGTACAACTTCTTTTTTAACATTGAAACTAATTTCCTCTATGTCACTATCACCATCCGATCCATCATTCAAATTAACTGAGACTATCTCAATGTCTTGTTCAACATTTGTTATTGCACTATTTTTCTCTCCTTTCGTTTCATTTTCATCTGCCTCGCTTTCTTCCGAATCAGTTGATAAAGTTACTGTTCCTTTTTCATATTGATCTGTTTTATTCATTTTTAATTTCTTTCTTTCTTCTTTATCGGAAGTAGATATGATATCAATTAAAATTTTATTTTGACTAAGTTCAATTTTATTTTCTTCAAACATTTTGGATGAATTTTTTACGATTGTTTCGTTTGCAATAGTTGTTTTTTGAAGGTCTTCTGTTTCGGCAGACTTTTTATTTGTTTGGTTTTGAACTTTTTCTATTGCAGTAATATTTGATCCACTCTGAAAATCAAAAACTAACATTATTAACGAAGCATATGGATGTTTAGGTGAAAAATTAATCGACCTTGCAAAAACTAGGAATACTCAAAATAAATAAATTAATGAAAAATCAAGTGAGTAGTTCATCGTGTGTAGAAATTAATGGAGAATATGAAAAATGGTCCCATGTAAAATAACGAAGTTTATAAGATGGCCAGCTTAGGGAAAACTGGCAGAGTGCAGCTTAGGGAAAACTGTTATCAACTATTGCAATTTTTAAGAATAAAAATTCTATTCACCCTGAAGGTCAGCTTTAAATTATTTGTCGAGGTCCCCATGATATGTCGTCCCCTCAATGTCATGAAACTTTGGTCATAATTGGAGATATTTGACCGTTCTACTTAAAATGACTCACCCTATAAACAGTAGTAATTACATCAAATTTGGACTTCGATAGAATTTGTTGTTCTCGCGTTTAACTGGGCGAACAGACACATAGAAATGACCCTAAAAACTAATCAGCAAATCTTTATAAATATAATATAGGGTCGGAGTTTTTCTAATTTTTCATAGGAGTTAGGAGTCAGAATTTTCTGACTTTGACTCGAAATCCAGCTCAAACATTATTAATTAATGTAACTCAACATCAAAATGTTTTTGCTGCAAGCTGGGGAAACTCCCCATTTGGAGTTTTCCAATTTTTGACATTCAAGTCTAGAAATTTTGATAGGAGTTGGAGTCGAAGATTATTTTCAATACCCCGCATTCCTGATTAAAACTAATTTTATTTCGTTCAATGAATAGATATAGCATTACCTGTTTTTCATTCAATTGTGTAACATACTGCTTGCTAATTTCAGTAAACTTAATAATATCATTCATTGTAAATTTATTCTCAAATTGACCTTCGCTACCAGAATATATTTTAACTACTTGTGATACGGTGGTGTTATCTTTTGCCGTTTCTACTGAAATGGTAGTGGTGTCTTCATGTTGACATATAGACGAAATTTCAGTGTCCATATCTTCATGGACAGACAGTCTTGCTACATTATTGGCACTACTTTCTGTTACACCAACTCTATCTTCATTTAATTCTTTTAACATAACTGAAGAATACTCTGGATTATGTCGGAATACTTTAAATCCATTCGTAACTAAATGTGAATAGACACGATATTCAAGTAAGTTACAGCCATTGTCATCAGATAAAAGTAGAGAAAATGATTTTTGTAAACTCAATATAATATCACCAAATATTATCTGCACGTCATTCTGAAAGGAAGAAACAAATCTAAATATTAAATTGGGATACTGAACTACTGTTCAAAATTAACGCACGGGGCAAAACATCCTCAGTTGGCTGAGGCTGTAGATTTTTAACAAGGATGGTGTTGGTTCAATCCTAATACCATCCCCTCTCTTTGAAACGCTGCTCACAATAGATCTGAATAAAGATCGCAGTGATAATTGCAATCACCCTCAATAGAGACCTGCAAATAGTGTTATTATGATAAAAAACGCACGAGAAAATATTTCGCTTTTTGTCGTGGCTTTTTACATCGTTTTTAAGCATGTGCTAGACATGTTCAATTGAATTTAGGATCAACATACGGTTGCTTTCTGTATTATGTAATACCATCAACTCAGGTGGTCTCAGCCCATGAGAATGTCACCTTCAAGTAACACCTCGTAATCTCCAGTACCTATCACCTACTTTCACTATGGCAGTCATAATTGCTGTGGACGACATTATGCCTTGGTCATCTAAATCAAGCTTATGAAAATATAAAAGTTTACTTGCCATTTCTAAAAGATAAACAGCCTCTTCTGGATATAAAATATCATTGCCCATAAAGCTATGTCCAAAATGATTCCACTTTTTTCCAATTTTCTTTATAACTTTGACAGCTTTTATTTCCGGAATCCATTGAGCTTGAGAAATATTACATTGTTTATGCAGAATTGGTTCGTTGAGGAAATGTTTAACTTGGTTCAAATGATTCTTGATCTCTGTTTCTTCTAAATGGGGATTTTCTGATTCCAAAAGTTTTGAAGATTCCATAGTAGGACATTTCTTTTTGGATTGAATGATATCTGTACCACTGAACAGAAAATTATTGTTTAAAAAATTAAAAAGAGATTCATTCCTATCAATTTTTTGATGTCACTGTTTTGGCCAAACGCATACTCAACATATTTCCCATTTATATTGATTCTTTGAATGTGGTACTCTCAAATAGTTAGTGAGAAGGCGATAACTTCAATTGATATGTTTTAGAAGATTCAATACATTTGTGAGAGCAAAGAAAAACACTACCAATTTGTCACATGGATGGTTTTTCAATTTGTACAATTTCTAGTAAGGAATTCCTTAGACTGGGAAGTATATCACTAAGCGCAAAAATTTACTGACCAGCGTTATTCTTTCAGGATCAAATCCCACCGACAGCAACATTGCTTCATCGCAAATTAAGGGCGATGTAGCTAAATTTGTTTGTTATGTGTTAATATGTGCTCAAAAACAAATTCTTGCGCTCAATAGGATCACGCCCTTAGATGTGACTGACAATAGGATTTGAAGAACAAGTAGAACCTAAACAAACTGAAATTATTTTTAACACCATACATACCTCGGTAAAATCATAGCTTGAGATTCCATTGTAGACGGTAAGTCGCAAAACAACTCGTTTCACATTAGTTCGAAATTCCAGATTCTATTTAATTGAATAGTTTAATTCTATTCTTATTAAACTACGATCAACGGATTAAACATCTTACTCTTTAAGATGACCTCAAATAAATTACCGATCGAAATAATAAAATAAATTCGGTACCTAAGATCTTCGGATATAAATTTTATTCATTGATCAATGATCATTGATTACCAATATTTACAAATGTGTTTTTTACATTTTCTTCTTTTTTCAAATATTCCCTCTCTTCTCTCTTCTAGTTATTGCGAACTCCTAAATAATCAAATATTATAGAAGGATCTCCATCTAAGTGGGGTCTGGAACCGGGGAGGAGTGTCTGGCAACCCTTTTCAATTTTTTTTTTTTATTGAACGTCATAGATCCATTTTGGACGGTTGTACATACGCAATAGAGGCATGGCCGTAAAAACGTTTCCTAGCATACGCAAGTGGGGAGGGAATAGGGCCCCCCTAAAATTTCTGGAAAGATACATTAGATAAAATCAGTTTCAAACGGTATAGGAAAAAAGTTAAAAATTTATTAAAATTAAAATCATGTCTCATGATTTGGTGGATGTAAGTCAATATGGGACATCCTTTGCCTTTTTAAGCTGACCCTTGTGCAGTGGCAGACTGAACTCTTTTTTCTGACACATATTTTCCTTTCATATTTTTGCCCCCAGATGAGCCAGGGGCCCACATATTTTTTCTCACACATATTTTACATGTATATTTTTCTTTCATATATTTGCCTCACGATGAGCTGAGGGCCCATCGGGCCTACTTGTTATTTCTCGCACTTTCTCCCATATTTTTGCCCCCGGATGAGCCAGGGGCTCACATATTTTTTCTCACACATATTTTACATGTATTTTTCTTTCATAATAATGCCCCAACCGGGGGCCCATTGGGACCCACATATTTTTTATCGCACATATTTAACATGTATTTTTCTTTCATGTTTTTGCCCCCTCCACCGATGTTTTTTGGTTTCCTTGAATTTCGCCGCCTAATTTTTAGTTAAATTTTTGTTCATTTCATTTTCATAAAAATTGTTGGCTAACTTCTATGATATGAAAAATCAAATTTATGAATTTATCAAAAAATTTAAATTTTTATCAGGAAAATTTAAATGTCAAGTACCTACCTAGGTACTAGTAGATACTTTATATTGACTTTGATTGTTTAGAAAGCTATTATTTTCTTTCTATTTACTTATAGTATACGTGAAAAAGTCTTGGTTATCTGTTTTGTAAGTATAAATCACCACACTGAACGGCGAAACATTATGTAATGGTTCTTTTTTTGTTGCCCTAGGCAATTTAGACATAAGTTAGTAATCCCCTATTCTAATGTATCGATTATGAAACTAATAATAATTTATTCATGCCAAACTATCTCTACTATGACTCATTCTGCCTATTGGATACTTCATTCTAATTCTATTTGAACATAATTTAATAATCATATCAGGTATTAAACGCATGATTTTGAATAATTATATTTTTAAAACGGAAAGAGTCTAATAATAGTACTGCTAAACCATAGTTGGTTTTAGGATGTTGATTATTTAGTTTGGTGTTTTTAGTGGATTGATTAGTTTTTTAAAAATATTAACAGGTGGTGGTGTATATGTTCTTCCTGGTAATTGTTACCATATATCGCCTGGAAGCGTCAGTAAGTTTGTTGAAGTAGGTACAACATAAAGATTTTTAAATTATGTAAATCAACATTTCTTTGTGTTATCAATACAAATATCACTTGACAGTTACCTCATAATGCTACCACTTTTCGCTCTTATCTACTCCATTGTCCTCAGGAGGCTGAGTTCCGAGTAGAAAGTTCGAAATTACCTTTTTCAATTTTTCGACCAGATCAGGAACCGAACCCGGCACCTCCTTGGTGCAAGCCTAGATTAAAGCATAGTCGGATAGAAACCATTTAACGTCTGTAAGCGTCAATGTGTTTGTTATCAAATAGGTGTTACTTGATAATTTGTTAAAAATGTATATGTTTGTATTATTAGGTCACAATGTTTGTGGGCATCATAGCATTACCATTTTTTCAACAATTAATATAAGCTATACTTAACAATTACCTTATAATGCTACATATACTTGTCGCGATTGCCAAAGCAACTAAATACTCCTCAGGAGCGGATCTGTATTTGAGGGGGCGATCAGGAGTTTATCTCTGAAGATCATTATCGAAAAGAGTAAAATTAACGAATTTTACGGTGGATTCGTAACTAGGAGGCTTTTGGTTCGAATCTAACTTCATCACAGGCTCTTCGAAATCCTGGTTAAAATAGATCTAAATAAAGTCGTAGTGATAATTGCAATCAGTCTCAATAGAGAGCTGCAACCATTTTAATGATGAAAATAAGAATACTTGTACCTAAAATGACCTTAATCAAGTCAACTGAATTATATGCGAATTATTAGGGATTTTTTTTTGGTTCCCCTTAACTTGTAATTTTATGGGGGCTATATCTGAATCTAATCCTTCACCTGGGATGGGAATTAACGTAGGAATAACATCAATTAATTTTATATTTTTTTCTTCTTCTATAGACCACTTCTTTCTCAAAAGAAACAAGTGCGGTAAACATTTGAAATATGCCAAGTATATCAGGAACAGTATATCAACCTACAACAGTTAGCTATGAAGAACAGAATGAATGGGCATCACAACCCCGAAGTTATTTAGCACAGACTGTCAACCGAGTTCAAAGCCCCAGATGTGTGCAATGGTCTCTATTAGCAGTCGGATTTGTATCTTTAGCTATTGGTATTATATTGTTTGCTGAAGGTAAGGATTTCTAACTACTTCCCTAGAAAAGATTAGATATTTGATTTGGAACTAAATCTTAAAATTATGGTAAATTCAAAAGGTTTGTTATTGAAAATAATAAACTAAGATCTACATTTCGAAGTCTTGTTTTGTAGTAGCTGTTCTTTCTGTGTTTCAGTTTCAATGTATTCTTCTAATCCCACCCAGTCAGCTTTGGCAAAGTTCAGATAGCTTCTGTGTCCCGAATGCTTTTTGTTGACTTGAATTGTCTTATACAGAGTTATTAATATAGGGACATGATCGGAGTTTAATGCTGGTTTTGTCGTCCAGTTAGTACATGCAAGTAGTGCAGAGTTGGCAAGAGTAATGTCTGCAGAGCTGATGCACGAGTCAGTTATTCTGGTTGGGGAGTTCCCGTTTAGTGTCCCAAAATTAGATTTATCCATTTGGTTTATCCGGTCAAGTCCACGAGAGTCATCTTCTTTTGCTGAGTACCAGGTTTTGTGATGAGCATTAAAATCTCCTGGTATAAGACTATCATGTAATTGTAATAGATGGTGAATGTTAGGAGAGTAGCCAATAGGGGGTATATATACATAAACTAGAGTTATGAGTTACTGCCCGATGTAACTGTAATGGCATGCTGTTCAAGGGTAACATCTGTTGATGGGGGACTAGGGATATTACAGTTGTAGTATTGCACACTATTATGAATAATGAAGACTAGACCTACCTCTCCTTTTTCGGTCTCGATCTTTCCTGATTATGACATAGTTAGTTTTGGATAGATGTGCATCTGATATTAGTTTGGATTCATGAATGGCAGCAATTAGGACATTATTATTTTCCATGAAGTGAATTATCTCATGTATTTTGTTCCTCAAACCGCCGCGGTAGTTAAACTGCATTCTGACTAGGGGTTTATTTGGTTGTGAGTTGTTGACTAAGTTTGTATTGACTAGGTTTACAGTAGGATGAGTGCGGTTCTTGCAGCACTGTCCAATGAATCCAACATTCCATTGTAGGTAAATGATTTTGAAGACCGGAACAGGGGCGAAGGTGGCACTATTCCTTACAGCTATTGCACTTAACTGACGTTTGGTTGTTCCTGAGCACACATTTGCAGACTGAGGAGTACCCAAGGCCAGGAGTACTTTCGATACCAGCTCCGATTAGCAAGATTTGGAGCAGACCCGCCGGATGAAGCCGCTATACTGACGAAAAAACGGGGTAGACGATCCTTGGTCGGGCTCCATGTTGTTGTCCTTGGTGACCGAGTATATCCGGCGGGGAAAAACTGATTGTCGTGGGATCTATAATGAATTATCATCAGCAATAGATGTACCGTCAAACGTCATGCAGCCATCAATCTTTTTCACAAGTGTTCAGACTGTTTTCCTCTATTTCACAAGCACGCGATTGTCCTCTGTTAGTCTTGCATTAATACTTGAATGATGCTGACATGGATTTCACTTACGGTGAGACTCATTGGCTGTGCTCAAAAACGCATTTTTAAAAATATCATAAAACTTCTTTGGTTCATATTTCGGTTAGGAAGCATTCTGGGGACTTTGCTCATATGAAATTTTAGTTCATGGTTCATATCTTAGTTTAGGAAGCATTTTCAAGAATTTGCTCATATGAAATTTTAGTTTATGGTTCATATCCCGTTTAGGAAGCATTTTCCGGAATATTCTCATATGAAATTTTAGTCTTGAATTGATCCGTAGTATCGATTGTGAAATTATCTTCTTCTTTTTTTAAGGAGACTTCATTCACGCTTGGTGGGCGATTGAAAGGGCGCGCCTGCTGGCTTTCGCCTCAATCTGAAATTATCTAAAAAAAAAAAAAATCGGACACCCTGTATACAGGTATATGACCTGAAGGGATTGCTAAAGGACTTTGGGGCCATCACTGTGAAAATGCTACTATTGATTGATTTTTACAAGTCTCAGACCGTAATACCAGAATCAGAATCTGGTTCGTCCATAGTATTGATTGATTTGTATTTTCAGGCACAATTTTCAATGATACTTACAAGTCTCAGACCGTAATACCAGAAGCAGAGTCTGGTTCGTCCATAGTTTTGATTGATTTGTATTTTCAGGCACAATTTTCAATGATACAAGTCTGAGACCGTAATACGAGAAGCAGAGTCTGGTTCGTCCATAGTTTTGATTGATTTGTATTTTCAGGCACAATTTTCAATGATACTTACAAGTCTCAGACCGTAATACCAGAATCAGAATCTGGTTCGTCCATAATTTTGATTGATTTGTATTTTCAGGCACAATTTTCAATGATACTTACAAGTCTCAGACCGTAATACCAGAAGCAGAGTCTGGTTCGTCCATAGTATTGGCAGTGTCAGGGATCATCCTTATCATTGTTGGCATTCTACTGATTGTGGTGTACGTCAGATTGGTTCAGAGGAGAAAGGGATGGCCATGTCTTAATAATAAGGATCAGAGGTTGACCAGGGAAATAGAGAGTCAAGCAAGTAATGGACAGGTAACAAAGACCTTTTATGTTACAAAATTTTTAAAGCCTAAAGCTACCCATACATTAGGCGACGCGGTCGCTCTTCGACAGGCAATCTAATTGTTAGAATATCGCCCAATGTATGGGGCCATTTCAATCAGATTGCCAGCAATCTCGAGGTCGCCCAGCGACTCTTTGTTTTCTACTCAGTTGGTAACCAGGAGGCTGCTCAAGATCGCTCGATAATTTCAGGCGATCCACCAAATTGACGGCAATGTGAACATCGCTTCTCGACCAGATTATCAAGTGACCGTCATGGGCGATATCCGAGGTCCGTTCATGCGCACTACGGTCTCAGTCCACCGTTCCTCCTGTCATTTCCTAGTTGTTGTTGTCAGGCAGCACGTGTTTTTTATCTATTGCTTTCAAAGGACGACTGGGTTTGAGGGTTCTCGGCATATTTACATCAACTATCATATTACATAACTTTCATGTTTTATAGCACACTATCTTGCATATAGCCAAATATGTGTGCTGAGAAATATCATAATTATAAATATTTTTATCATGAGTTTTGTTTTTATATAAAAGGATATTTTTTATTTATTTTAATTTTCGTTATTGACTTTTTCATTTGAGAGTTCAAGACCCAGTAGCTCAGTATGTAAAAGAGACGTTTGTGAGGAGCCTGTTGATTCGAATTCAAGCAAAGACAAAATATTTAGTAATAAATAATATAATGAAATGTATTGTGACAAAGCATTACCTTTATCACAAAAAATGAAAAATTCGATGACGAAAATTAAATAGAAATATCTTGCAGTCCTTTTGGTCAAGTGAAGTTTGTATCACACTTGCATTGCACTCGAGGGACCCGGATTTATTTCCTGCCGGGGTCGGAAAACTTTAGCTATATAATTTAGATAGAACATGGGGATTGAGGCAAGCATTAGCTTAAGAAAAATTAAATTACTTTCTTATTATAATACAGCCTGAAGAATTCTAGGGGGGGTAATCTCCCGCCTCCCATATCCGTCTATGTATAGATTGTATAGTTGTTATCAAAGAATATCTTAGGACCTCACTTCGCTTGAAAGGAAATTATTCATTTTAAGTATCTTCTTTTTCAGATTTTAACATTAAATCCTTCGACTGATTTACTTGTGACGTCATCACAATATAGTACAGTCAATGAAGCCCCGCCAACATTGTCAGAGGAAGAGGAAACTAGAAAATTAATGGGGAATGATAATAAAGACTGGTAAGTGGTCCAAACATGATTTATGACTTATTTCTAATTACTAATATTGCTTGCTTCGTGCGTGTGGCTTATCAACTAGCCTTAACGAGAAACCAGTTGTAGGGATCATACAGTCATGCGCATAATTCAGAATCGATCTAACTTGTTTTTTTTCTCGAAAATATCTTCCTGTGAAATTCGGATTTTTTTTCTTTCAGAAAAATATATGTCATTGTTACCATTCAATTCAGAATGACGGGACCTTTCGTTTGTTACGTCACACATATATCCTTTGAAGTATCAAAATTCCCGACACTGAAGGAACAAAATAAAATCCAAAAAAGCAAATAAATCTTCAGTTGAATGTAGATTTTTATGGAAAATCAAATTTTCTAAAAAAAAAAAAAATGGGTCGTCTCATTTATAATGCGAAGACAACCTTGACAGATCTACCAAGGTCTTCACAATACGAGTATGTCCCCTTTGATATCGTGAGAATATTTTTCTTTATAGATCAATGTGTGCTCGTTTTGGAATCAAGGCGTAGATTATTCACATTTTTGGTTTCTTATTTTCAATAATGAACCTCAACCCCTCAAATTTTGATATTTAACGTTTCAAGGCGGTACGTAGAATCTAAAAATGGAATGAAAGTAATCGTTCGACCACGGTGAGTGGCTGTCCCCTTAGCGATGATATTTTCCCACGTAGTTCCCATTTGGGACCTTTTCCCATGTAGTTCGTCCACGGTGAGTGGCTGTCCCCTTAGCGATGATCTTTTCCCATTTAGTTCGTCCAGGGTGGGTGGCTGTCCCCTTAGCGATGATCTTTTCCCACGTAGTTCCCATTTGGGATCTTTTCCCATGTAGTTCGTCCACGTTGAGTGACTGTCCCCTTAGCGATGATCTTTTCCCATGTATTTTCCATTTGAGAGAGTTTCCCATGTAGTTCGTCCAGGGTGAGTGGCTGTCCCCTTAGCGATGATCTTTTCCCATGTAGTTCCCATTTGGGATCTTTTCCCATGTAGTTCGTCCACGTTGAGTGGCTGTCCCCTTAGCGATGAGCTTTTCCCATGTAGTTCGTCCACAATGAGTGGCTGTCCCCTTAGCGATGAGCTTTTCCCATGCAGTTCCCATTTGGGATCTTTTCCCATGTAGTTTCCATTTGGGATTTTTTCCCATGCAGTTCGTCCACGGTGAGTGGCTGTCCCCTTAGATATGAGCTTTTCCCATTTGGGGTTTAAAATTGTGCCAAATCATTTTGTCACTGTCATTTTTTTCGACCAAGTGTATATGAACCCAGCAGTTGAGTTTCCTGTATTGTGTCCAGATATGAGAATGAAAGTTCAGCGCCTTGCTGGTTGTCCAGTGATATCTATTGTCTCTTTTTGTCATAAGAGCTGTCGCTTTTTTTGGATTGGCTCTTTGCATGATATTGGTTTATTATTTTCAAATTTGAATAATTTATACCTACCATGATTTTTTTTAACATTTGAAATCGACAACGATTTTTTGTTTTACATTTCAAAGTACGTGGAATACAAAAATTGAATTACAAAAATCTGGTCGCACTCTTTTACACGCGAAAATTAAAGACAATGGCCGTAGGTCGAGCGAAGTCTTCGACTAATTTTTTCGTTGATATACAGTATGTCTCGGAACTAGCGGAGGCCCTTTACCTTTTTAACGACATGGAATTTTTGAATTCTGTAAAGTCCAAAGATAAGAAGGGGCTATGCCCAATCCAATGGAATCCCGGAAGTGACATTTTTGACAGAAAGTGTCAATTTCTCGAGAAATTTAAATGAAAGGGTACACATATTTCTTTATTTAAAGAAAAGTTCAAACAAAATTAGGACTAACTTTCCTTTCCATTAAAAAAAAAAAAAAAATCAGGGGCGGAGCTAGAGGTGTCTAAAATTTAATTTTCTTACACCTTATATAAATACCCCCGTTTTAAGCTTTGAAGTAAAAGTTCGCTTATTGTGTTCGGAAAAGGTTTCTCATCTACATAAATCATTAAAAGTAAATAGTCTCGTTTTCATTACTATCGTAGGATGATAGTGCCATTTTTTTTTTTTCTGGAGCAAAAAATTAAACCGTTTACAAAACGGCCATTTTCCGGTAGAAATTCTGAAGAAAGGTGGTTTACCACTCGCTAGAAACATATACAGGGTGTCCCAAAAGTCCGAAATCACCTGAATATCTTTTGAACGGCTTTATGAGGAGTTTTGAAATTTTGCATGGCATTTATATCCCAATTTAAACCACCTGATGGTGTTACCAATTTTTCAGGGGCGGGTCCCATGTGGCCCCCAGGGGTCCAACTTTTGTTTTTTAATTACGAACCACCATCTTGTGATACATTTTCAGAAAGACAATAGAAATAGAAGTACTTTTCAAAAAAAAAATTACCGTCTAGCATGTTTGGTTTCAAAATGGCGGCCATTTGAAATTTCCAAAATATGGCTTCCAAGAGTGTCTAAAACTAGGCAAATTATTTGCAATGGGATATTTTTTTAAATGGGACAAGATACAAATAGCCAACATCCGGAGCAGATAGGCACATCAAGAAGAAGAAGAAGGGATATTGAATAATTTCATAGGACACCAATGCCGAGGAACCTGTTTTTTTAGACATAATTCGCTTAGTTTTAGACACTTCGCCTACTTTTATAAATAATTCGCCTAGTTTTAGACACTCTTGGAATTCATGTCGTGGAAATTTCAAATGTCCGTCATTTTCAAACCGAACACGCTAGACGTGTGAATTTTTTTGAAAAGTACTTCCAATTTTATTGTCTTTCTGAAAATGTATCACATCAGGTGGTTTAAATTGGAATATAATACCGTGCAAAATTTCAAAACTCCTCATAAAACCATTCAAAAGATATTCAGGTGATCTCAGACTTTTGGGACACTTGGTATAAACCAACTTCCCACATTGACTTCGCACAACCTGAGTGGAGACGGTAATAGCCAACATCACGGAAGCTCAAACTTGAGTAGTCATCCTTCAAGGAAATCTCGCTGGGCGCTGCTTAACGGGAACTCATTCCCGTGTGTTTGACCCTGACTCTTTTTCTTCCTTTCTTTGTGGATTGATTTGAATTATAATTCTGTTGTGTTGTAAAGCTAACCTTGCATGGATTTGTGTTTTCGTTCTTTTGTTTGTTTAGTACGGAAGACAATGAAAGAATGTTGGAATCAGACCCTAGGATTGTATTGAGACCATTATCAAACCCTGAAGAAGCTTGAACTGTTGTAAGTAATAAATTGTAAATAAACGCTAAAAAAAATCTTTAATGTCGATGTTGAAAAAAAACCCTAAGATACATAAGTGTGACAATTCGTTGCACACTTTGACTTCAACGTTCGTTTTACAAATGAAGAGTTCTCATTTCTTTGTATTTCTTTTTGAAATTTTCGTGAGATTTCAAGTTGAAATGAATATTCACACGTTATTTTTGATTAGCAAATTTTCGAAATTCGCAAATTGACAAATTACAGCCTCAGTAGGTTGAGGCGTCGGATTCGTAACCAGGAGGCTGTTGGTTCGAATTTAACTCAATCCCCCCTCTTCGACACAAGATTGGAAATAGAATCTTAAGAAGAGGGCGCCTATTAAAAATATATACATATTTTTTTTTTTTCCTTTAATTGGCCTTGGTAGCCTTACGGCCACCCCTAGCCAGCCCTCAATATGTGCATACCTATGTAATAATATATTAAAAAAAGAAAAAAGAAGAAGAAAAAAAACAACAACCTAAGATACACAAGTGTGACACATCGAATCATATTACTTTTTGGTAAGAAATTAGATGTTGTTTTCGATTTTTTTTTTTTTTTTATTTTTGCAAAGTTCCGCATTCGCATAGATATAGATGGCAAATTTTTCAGTTTTTTGTGGCATGTGGTATTCCAGTATTCGATATGTCACACTCATTTAATATTTTGTCAACCACTATGACAGCTTTTAGCCATGGGCCATCAAAACCTTTTTGCTAACCTCATATCAACCTGATTCTACCATTCTTCTAAACCTGAATCTAGAAATGAGGACAGTAGTTGATTTTAAGAGGAACACCGCTGCTACAACATGCATTCCACTAGATCGCCTGATTTGATCTGTCTGGACTATTTCTACAAGGAGCTTTTATGGTCTGTATAAACACGTCACAGTCACTGGATGCTCCGAAGGACAACATTGGTCAAGAATTAGAGACTTTATCAGTTGAAGTGTTGATGAAATTCATGGAAATTGCTCTAACATTGTCTATAAAAACACGCCACAGTCACTGGATGCTCAAAAGGACAACGTTTGTGAAGAATTAGAGACTTTATCAGTTGAAGTGTTGATGAAATTCATGGAAATTGTTCTAAAGGAGCTCAAATTTGGATCAGCGCTGGAGGCGAACATTTGTTGGATATCATCTTGGCAAATTAAATATGAACATTGCAATCATAAATATGAATTACAAAGTGTTTATAATTATTACGAAAATCTACTTTTAATTAAAATGTAAATGGGAACGACATTTTAAAGTTTTTAAGAAGGTTTTATTTTGACGATGATTAATGATGAAGTAGTAGCAATTAAATGTTTCAAGATACCAATTAGTGGATTATGTAATCATATAACTTGTAGATTTATTTTTTTAAAAAAGGAGCCCTAATATATGACAAAGCTGGATCCCAAGTCGGATCCACGAAACTATCGTTTCCAAGTTCAAATGAGGATTCAAACTCTATAAAATAAGTATCCTAACAGAAGTTATGAAGTGATAGGACTCAGTTTTGTTGCGAGTAGCACTATCAGTACATTTGTAAGAGACTTTTTCTGCAATTTAACCTCAACAAAAACACAAAGAGACAATATCATCGAATATCCTACAAGATTCCATCAATATTTTGTATCATCATATATATAATAATAATTAAAACAACCACAAAAAGAAAAGAAAAAAAAACAAGAAATAAACAAAAAAAGAATATGTCCAATTGGATTGATGGGTATGTTGTGTCGTAGCAGCACCACTTTGCTCAAAAATAAGAATATGTCCAATTGGATTGATGGGTATGTTGTGTCGTGGCAGCACCACTTTGCTCAAAAATAAGAATATGTCCAATTGGATTGATGTTATGTTGTGTCGTAGCAATCAACAATATGTTGACAGCACTAGTTTGCTCAAAAATAAGAATATGCCCAATTGGATTGATGGGTATGTTGTGTCGTAGCAATCAACAATATGTTGACAGCACTAGTTTGCTAAAAAATAAGAATATCTCCAATTGGATTGATGGTATGTCGTGTCGTAGCAATCAACAATATGTTGACAGCACTAGTTTGCTCAAAAATAAGAATATGTCCAATTGGATTGATGGGTATGTTGTGTCGTAGCAGCAACACTTTGCTCAAAAATAAGAATATGTCCAATTGGATTGATGGGTATGTTGTGTCGTAGCAATCAACAATATGTTGACAGCACCACTTTGCTCAAAAATAAGAATATGTCCAATTGGATTGATGGGTATGTTGTGTCGTAGCAATCAACAATATTTTGACAGCACCACTTTGCTCAAAAATAAGAATATGCCCAATTGAATTGATGGGTATGTTGTGACGTAGCAATCAACAATATTTTGACAGCACCACTTTGCTCAAAAATAAGAATATGCCCAATTGGATTGATGGGTATGTTGTGTCGTAGCAATCAACAATATGTTGACAGCACTAGTTTGCTAAAAAATAAGAATGTCTCCAATTGGATTGATGGGTATGTTGTGTCGTAACAATCAACGATATGTTGACAGCACCACTTTGCTCAAAAATTTGTTTCTCTCTCTTAAAGACTCGCGCAATAGTGACCCATCTAACACTGACTCGGGTTCATTTTTATTCAGTATCATTGATTTTTATCACACTCTGGTATCGTTTATCGGTACGCTATTCTGCAACTCATTAGATTCAGATATCAATAACAATCGACTCGGCTTAACCCTTTTATAATTCGAACCATTTGATTTTGATTTTTAGAAATTTCTCAACATATACTTTTCTCAAACAAATTCGATTTCTAATATATAATGCACCATTTGGTGTCTGTATTTTTTAAGACCAAAATGGACCTAGTTCAGAAAGAACTTTAGTTACTATTGCTGGTAATCACACATCAAGACTTAGCATGCCTTCATTGACTCTATTCTTTTTTTATTTATAAATTTCAATTTCTTGTAAGGGACAGGACTGGCCTTCAATTAACTTTTTAATTTTTTTGATATAATTAAATTCTTTATTAAAATTGGCAAATTTGTTTGCAAAATTCTAGCATATAATAGCTTCGACGGAGGTTCTTGACACGATATTTTAAACGGAGCATAGCCATATAAGGGTCTGTTCTGTCTTCCTTACAGTTATACAAGATATTCTTTACCATTTCGACTTTTTTTTAAATAATTTTTTTTAAAATGAAAAGTTATGCCCCGGAACCGCTTTCGCATTACTTCAGGGCACTCCTACAGCCATGCTATTCCGAAAACGAGAAAATTCGATCAGAAAATTTTCCCTCCGGGTGGTATTCGAACCCACAACCTCCGGACCAAGAGTCAATGCTCTTAACAACTCGGCCACGGAGATCGGCATTTCGACTAAACTGTTCGACCTGGGATAGTAAGGTGAACAACATTTATGTTCAATATCCAGTTTAAATAAAATTCTTTTAATTTATTGGAACAAAAACAAGAACAGTCACATAGAAGCTGAATCATCTATGTTCACTTTAAAGGGAGTTATTAAAAAGAGAAAGTTAATTTTGCGTCACCTTGTACAAGTAGGTAAGACACTTGACTTTATTTTTTTTTCTTTCCATTTTCAGTCGCGATGAAGGGTTCCCTACATCACATCATTCCACACATTATTCTCCTCATCATGGTTCTTCTATTGCTCACTCTCTACCAAAAATCACCACCGCTCTAACAACAAAACCACCGCACACATCTGCCGCTAAGTTTATGAAAGCACTTCGCGCTCCACTTGCATCTGTAGAGGAATTAACTTCGTCCTTAGATTCATCGGCTTGGTCCGTTACTTCTCGAGCAAACACGTCTGTAAGATCTACTTTAATTGAACATGAGAGTGCAATTGGTATGACGGCTAGTAGGTTTAGTGTTTAAAAAAAAAATCATTTTAAGGACTTGTTTCACGAAGCTGCTTCTCACTTTTTCCGTCCTTTGGAAGCAACTAAAGCCTCACGCTAAAACGACAAATCCAACTCCAGTAGGATTTGAAGCTTATAGCGTGCAGTTGATTAATGTCGCTCGTAGTAACTTGAAATTGTAGTTGCTTCAAATGGACTACCGGGGTATTTTTTTTATATATATTATTTTCAGTAATAAACGTTTGGGATCTACCGCGAAAAAAAACCTCGAAATTTAATCTTTTACGTTTAATGGTAGGAACGTAGAATCTGAAATCGAATAAAAAAATTCACCCACAAATGGATATTTTTTATTCGGTTTTTTTGATTCCTCGTACCTTGAAATGCAAAATATTAAATTTTTGGAGGGAGGAGTATTTTCGATTCCAAAGGTTCATTACTATGTTCACACTACTGGATGCAACGTACATGACACGTATAACGAATGTTCAAAGGTTCATTACTGTGTTCACACTATTCGATGCACAGTACATGACACGTATAACGTTCATTAGTGTGTTCACACTACTCGATGCACCGTATAACGAATGTTGCTATTTATGTTAATGAAAGGTCATGAATTTATTTAGCGTTTGGCTTTTTACTATAAATCAAAGAGAGTAAAATATAATATGGGATGATGTATAGTAAACCAGGAGATTAGGAGGCGATTTTTTTATTGTCAACAAACAGAGCAAACCAGATTATTTAAGAACAGAGAACAAGTAAACCAATCAACTCTTTTCCCTCATTGGGGTTGGTTTTGCCGAGCTTATTTGTTTTGTTTTCCTTTTTTCTGTGTGTGTTTGTTTTATGATCAACTTTCAATTGTTTTGGGATAGAAAAAAATCGCCTAATGATTGTTTGGTCGCATAATGTGTCAGTTCTTTAGCGTTATCCAGGGTACACCACGTGGAGGCGAACTAGCATTGTACCCCAAGGTCATAAAAATTAGTTACTATTAAAATTTCTACAAAGAATAGAAATTATTTGATTATTAAGTGTTAAATTCGAAGTCGAAGTAGTTTCGTGGAATTGGTCTTCGATGATTTAGTCCATACCCATCAAAGTGATAATAATAGTAAACAATTAGTTCCTGTAGATTTTCAATTAGTGTCGGTCGCAGATGTCCTGGCCACCTCACCTAACTTTTAAACGGCTCAAATTTTTTGAATTGTGTAAAGCTCTAGGGATAGAGAAAGACCTACAACCTTTCAACTTTTGATCTTTTAGTTGTGCACTAAGTTTTTGCATCAAAATTCAAAACGGTTCATGTTATACATGGTGTCACAAGTTTAAACTTTGGACCTCTTCTTCTAGCTTAGTTCCGGATTTTTTTTTTTGAAAAATAAAAATTAATCTCGTTAACCTTATCTCATTTTGAATTTTATATTTAAAAAAAATATGTATACCGCTCAATGTCAAATTCTTGAGAAACCGAAGTTCTTGTCCAAAAAATGTTACTTTTGGGGGGTCAAACTCAGATAAGATCTCAGTTTGACCTCCCCCCCCCAGAATCGAACCAATCAAAAGATCATGGGCCTTTTATCCCTAGTAGAGCTTTATAGAATCCATAAATTCTCAGACGTTCAAAAGTTTAGTGGGGGTTGACAGTGTTTCTGCGACAGACTGTTTCATGTGTAAAATGTGCCATGCCGATAAAAGTTGGTTTGGTATGTAGGTCCTTCTCGAAATCTATATGGTCCCTGGTGTTACTCTCAGTCATACATCTCCTTCTTTATTTTGTGGTTTAGCTTATAGGATGCGTTTAACGAGTTTGACTAACTTTGATTCAATTTTGAAAATTGACCTTATTGTAATTTCCTAGGAGAAGGTGTCCAGGAAGTCATGTATTTTGAAGTAACACTTTAAGTGGGCAACCATCATGGGAAACACTGGTACCCGTGAAAAAACCGGTCCCACTTCCTAAACACCCATTAGATAGAAATAATTTGATTATTTAAAGAGTAATGTGTATAGGAAAGTTGATATTTTAGGACCTTTGTTGAAGAGGTACAAAAGTATCTCAAATAAAGCTCGAACTTTTTTTCCTACATTGACAATCAAAAATAATGCACAACATTTTTACTTATTTTTATTATTTAAGTGGCCATTTTTTTCCGTTTGATTTGCTATTTTCATTAGCAGTGGCGGATTTAAACTTTCGCCGCACCTAATTTGACAAGAAATGCAATTTTCGCTGCAATATGCCTTGATAATTTCAATTGCCGCCCATATTTTCCAGCCCCTAAATTCTGCCGTCCTATGCCATGGCCTATGTTGTTTATATGCCATCTACCACATGTTCATTAATAAACTTTGGGATCGACCACGAGAAAAATACCTCCTCAAATATTATATGTTTAAAGAAAATAACAATCCAAAAATCGGATTAAAAAAAATCCGTTCGTCTGTCGTCCCCCGTACGGTGAGCGTCACTTTTGTCATTTACGGTTTGCGGCGTAGGGCAACGCGACGGCGAGCGAACCGATTTTTGTATTCAATATTTTGGATTCAACGTACCTTAAAACATGTATTTTTGTTTGTATGTGGATTTTTTTAGCCAATAAAATAATAAAGCCATATCTCAGAGTTTTTTTAAAAAATAACTTAATTAAAACCCTTCCTTGATATAATTGACCAAACAAAGTGAGGTCTAGTTTTAACTCCATGATTTTCCTTCTCCTTGTCCGATTTTGATGAAACATGGTATGGATATTTATTAGGTTCATAGAATTGGTTGATTAGTTAACAGGTCCCTATTAGCAATAAGGCACTATTGGACCAGATGAGGCCTCATGGTGGCAATTTTAAAGTTCAATTTAAATCCTTGCTTTACGCACATTTTTTTAAAGTATCCGATTATAAACCGTCACATTAATTGCGTTTCTAATGTAATGATGTGATCAGGTCATATAATTTGTTTGTTGTCCTTGTATTTTATTACATATCAATGTTATGATTTTTTTTTTTTTTTTTTTTTTAATTTGTTTATTGGGGGAGGACGTATTATTTTATTCCAATCCTGCTGCCGTTCATCCAAAGTATCTCCGAACTAGGAACTCAAAATTAAAAAAGGATGCGTCTTTTTTTTTAACTATGAAAATTATCTATTTTTTTCATAGACTTTTGGGTATAGATTTCTAAAATGGGGTTGTTTTTATTATTTCCAATTTTATTTTTCACACTACAAAATAACAAATCTGTCGTTTGCGGGCAGAAATTAGTCGTGATCTTTTCAAAGATTGGGATTTAGTTCTCTGAAATTAATGCTCGGCCGTATCAAGGGACTTTCTAATTGATGATTAAGAATCTTTTCAGCCAGCGTCTACGGCACGTTGAATACACCAGTTCCCGTTAGATCACTGAAGTTAAGCAACGTCCAGCAAGGTTTTACCATGTGGTTGTCCACGTGGGTTCGCGGCTTCGTGATGCTGGCTGTTTTTCCGGCCCAACCCAGACTGGGTGAGGTCAATGTGAGTTGCTGATTTGCAAGTTTCCAGCGAATGGTGGGTGAAACCCCCGTCTTAAATGACTAACATCTGTTAAAGAGACGTCAAGCCAAATTAAAAAAAAAAGAATCTTTTCATTAAAGTCATTTGATTTTCACGAAACCTCGCTTTTATTGATATAATGGGTAAATTTTTAATATAATGCGGGAGTACCATGGGTTGGTTATGTATTGATAAGATGCTCTCACTGGTAAACAGCGGGGCGTGGGTTCAAACCCAGCCAACACATGCAATTTCATCCTCATAAATTTGGGATATTTACCACATAATAATAGCACCCAAAAAATTCCGGTATAAAGGGACTTTTCAGTCCTATTCGGGCAGTATAAATAAGGACTATTATTCTTTTTGGTCAACTTGTGTTTCTGGGATCCACCCAATCATACTCGAGTATCGACCATACCAAAGATATTATTTTTGGTCAACAATAGCATTGGGCATGTGATGAACCCCTCAGTTCGGAGTTACAAATTCGGAGATATGCAGATACATTATTGAACTCCAATTTCATTTTTGTTTGCCTATTAGAAAAACTTATATTCAGGATGTATCTTAAACGTAATGGCGTGTTAATTTTTAATTGTTTATATACAGGGTGTTAGTTTCATGTAAAATACTAAATCCAGAAGAAAATCAATACGCTCTCTAGATTTAGAATAACTAACCAAAATACTTGACGCTAACACTCTACAAATTATCTTTATTATTTAAAAAAGAGAAAAATAATTATTTTATATATTTTACTTAATTTTTTTATACTTTTAGTTTTTAATTTATTTATATTTTTTATTATTACAATTTTTTTTTTGTTTATTTAAGAAGAAAAAGTGTCAATTTTGTTAGATCAAAAAGATTTTGATTTTGTGTTAAAAATATTAAACGAACCCAATTAGCTCAGTTGATGAAGTATAGGGCTGCTGTACCGAGGGTTGACGGTTCGTTTACGAAGTCGCTATGTAAGACGACCAATTTTTATTCCGATTTTTACCAAACTTGTTTTTATATGTTTCTGAGAAGTATTGCAATTCATCTCAGAATTGATTAATTTTAGATAAGTTAAAGAAAAAGTTGAACTCAATCTTAATATCGAACACAAATTTGCGACAGACATGCCTCGGTGACATGATCACCAAAATAAGACGTGTTTGGATGTGAGTGATCATAACATAAACAACGCCCAAATATAAAGGACTGCTTAGGTGCTTAGCATCCCGACAGGCAGTCAAGTCAGAGAGAGGTGTCACGAGATCACAAGCTGGTTATAAGTTATTCTGCAACCCCACTGGAGCGTTCCTCATTCCATCAACTTCTGAACAGGCTGGATTTGACTCAAAGGACAACAAACCACTAGTCCTACGATAATACTTATAACTATAAAAAAAATATATTAATTATTTTAAAAATGATTAATTTCGAGAAACATATAACAAGATTGTTGAAAAGCGGACTAAAATTGGCAAATTAACATAACAACTGCGACGGTTTTTTTCAAATATAAAAAAATATTGCTTTCTGAAATGAATCTATTGTTTTTATGATTGTAATGCTGTAAGGGTATTACATTGTACAGTCCTTTAATATTATGTATTCAAAAATGATTATGTTCGCTTTATAATAGGCAATTACAATATTAACTTTAAATAAATTAAAACAAAACACTTACCAAAAACACTATTTATAATTATTTATAAAGAAACCAGTTTCGAATCATTCAATTCATCATCAGTCTAGTCGAGTCTAAAGATGGAAGTTGACTGTTGAAGTTGGTGGAAGAAGTTCAGTCAACTTCCATCTTTAGACTCGACTAGAGTGATGATGAATCGAATGATTCGAAACTAGTTTCTCTATAAATAATTATAAATAGTGTTTTTGGTAAGTGTTTTGTTTTAATTTATTTAAAGTTAATATTTTTTAACATTTATAATTAACATGTTATTCAAAGATTTAAAATTACAATATTCTTATTTTCGGTTCAAATTTGCTCAGACCGCTTCATACAATTCCAATCCGCTTGTTAATTTTTTTATATGTACCTCTGTAGCAATAATTATCCATTGCACTTTGCTTCAGTTAGCTTAACTAGCCTTTGTTGCAGGTTAAATTTATTTGTACCTAATAGAAAATAATCATGCGTGTATCTGTATAAGGCTTTCCAATAAGGGCGAATAGATGGTTTCAGACTGTGGTTGCGATTCTGTTTTGGTGGCTCTGGCTAATCTGTTGTTTATAATTCTACGAGTACTAGCTGTTTCGCCCGTGCTTCGCTACGGCCTATAGCTTGGCGCCTTAGAGGCATGACCCTTCCCGTGCTAATTGCTATCTCTCTCGCTCCAATGTATTTCTAATGGGGATTGTTTACTTTTCTCGTTTTGTACCCCTTAAAATTAAAATTTTGCAAAATCCTTTATTAGTGCACACTTACATGGTGCAACGAAGGGCCCTGCCAAATTTCAAGACTGCAGCATTAATAGTTTCGGCTCTACGTTGATCAGTCACTCAGGATATTGCCTTTTATATATAAAGATTACACAATACACATGACAAGTCGCCACTATTTACAAGATTTAACAGCACGTCCAAATTATAAAACTTTATTATCGCTGCGATGGCCGATGGCTATCCGGATCCGAGTGGCCCATTTTTTAATGACTGGGTCGTATGGATGCGGTCGAATTTCAGTTATGGCATTTGTTATGTTGGTTTTACAAGTATCAGTCGATTGTGGTTTACTGGCATAGACCTCAGGAAACCTCCCAAGAAAAGTCTAGGATCCGGTCGAAAAGTAATGGGATTTGTTATGTTGGTTTTACAAGTATCAGTCGATTTGTGGCTTACTGGCATAGACCGCAGGAAACCTCCCAAGAAAAGTCTAGGATCCGATCGAATTTCAGTAATGGCATTTGTTATGTTGGTTTTACAAGTATCAGTCGATTGTTGTTTACTGGCATTAGTGATAACATATCGTTCAAAAATATATCGATATATCGAATTTCAAATATATCGATATATGAGAATTATATCGATATATATCGGTTTATTAGAAATTAGAATTTTACGAGATGAATTGGTGGAAATGACGTCCCCTCTTTGTATTTTCCTAACCTGACCCCCCCTACTTTCCAGTTTCCATCAATTGCCAGCTTCAAAGGTACAAGTAGGATCCCCCTAAAATAGAAAACTTAGATAGTAAAGTTTTCGGTTTTGTGACATGCTGCTAAATTGTGTAACTTGTCATTGTGGCGATAGTAAAGTTTTCGTCTTTGTGGCATGCTGCTAAATTGTGTAACTTGTCATTGTGACGATAGTAAAGTTGATGTTGACGTAACGGGGGTGGCGATCCTTGGTCGAGATTCCTGAAAGTCCTTGGATGTCTCTGGTTCTCGAGTGGACCCGGTACGCAGAACCGATCGCCGTGGAGTCCTGTTGCAACGCTAATTACATATCCCTACTCCAAAGAATACATGCTAACACAGTGGGCGATATCATTGAAACCTACCATCCGAACAGAGTTCTTGGCACAAACATAATACCTGAGGTAGATGACCTTACCCAGATCTACACCAGCTCAGCTTCTTTCCGGCTGGTGTAAAATATTACAGAACTACAAGGCCAGAATAGACCCCACAGAATGTGACCTTTGCCCATCATGCCAAGTTGAGACTCACGACGTACACCACTTATTCGAATGTCCCGCGATTCCAGATCCTACAAATCTAGGCCCAACATCCCTCTGGACGAATCCCGTGAAAGTGGCTGTATTCCTTAAAAGTGATGTGACCAAGATGTAGACGCAAACGTTAACAACAACAACAACAATAGTAAAGTTTTCGTCTTTGTGACAGGTTGCCAAAATCGATCCTCCCTTAGTGGAAACCCCTTAGAATTAAAGGGATAATAATATCTTAAGCCTCTAAGTAGTTGATATAGGATATTTTTAAAAACTCATCTATTTTCATGAATATTATTAAAACACAATATTGAACTAGTTATAAGTGGCATTAACCCAAGAACAAAAATGAAATATAATTGACATGCCTGCCGCATCCTCCAGGTGTAGGCGAGTCCCTCACAAGCGTATAATTGAAATTTGCTCTTGGGTTTACACACATCATGTTTATTGATAACTTTGGCTTGCTAAAACATTACAATCTAAGGCGCACTGAGAGTCTTGCAATTATCCACTAGCCAAATAAGATCCTATAGATACATTAAACTTTAGCTAGTTCTCATATTTAGAATTTTTTTTTTTTTTCCATTAAATTTCTATTATTTTATATATTTATATTAAAATCAAAACAAATTTCATTAAGATAACGATACAACACTAATCAAATGATGGAAAATGAAAATATTATCAGTTGTGAAAATTTAATAAATGAAAATAAATGTGTAAATTCTGAAACACAGAAAAACGAGAAAGAATTTGTGAATTGTGAAACGCAGAAAAAAGAAAGCAAAATTGTAAATTGCGAAACAAATAAAAACGATGTAAACTCTGAAACCTCAAACTTTGACCATGAGTGTCAAAAACAATTTAAAGTTTTTCATGTGAGAACCAATAGAGATGAATTAGCGTTTAAGAGGGCAAGATATTACGACGTACCAGTTACGTTTCCGACCATTTTGGATAGTCAAAAAGATGACGATCTCGAACCTTTGGGCTAAACAAAACATAAAATATTAAATTAAAAAGTCAAAAAGATGACGATCTCGAACCTTTAGGGTAAACAAAACATATAATAATAAATTTAAAAAAAAGTGATGGGCTTAAAATTAAAGCTAGACTAAAAAGAGTTTTTTTTCGAAGTTACATTCAGACACTTATTTTGGCTGAATTTTGTTTGCAAAACTATAAAGTTGATGTATTTTAAGACAATATCAAATCGATTCGTTTTCTAGTTTATTATTTTCAATAATGAAGCTGCCGAAAGGTCACGAAAAAATATACCCCTTCCATTCCTCAAAATTTGATATTTTACGTTTCAAAAATCGAATATAAAAAAATCCGTCCGCCTTGACCAATTATTCAACCATTTTGCGTTGACCTAGTTTAATGAAATTCTTTATGTAGTCCCATTTGGGGTGTTATTAATATGGCAGACGAACTGTCATTCACATATAAAAGGTTCCATACTAAAGTTTTAATATGGCAGATGAAGTGTCATTCACATATAAAGGGTTATACTAAAGTTTTAATATGGCAGACGAACGGATTCTTTTTGTTAAATTTTTGGATTCTATGTAAGTATCTTCAAACGTAAAATATCATTTTTTTTGGGGGGGGGGGGGGGTAAAATAATAAACTCATTTGTAAAATAGGCAGAGTTTTTTATTATTTTTTTAACAAAGCAATTTATAATTTTATGTAAAATTGTAAGCCAGGGCTAAAAATATTAAATCTCTTTGAATAAATTAATTTGTGGGGGTGCATCTACCGCTGTATTCCAATTTGACCATACTATTATATTATGTAAAAAGATTATTAATTATTTTTATATATTTATAAATCTATTTTAAGAAAAAGAAATTGAGCATTGTCTTAAAGAGTGTGTCTAAAAAAAGGAGCGATCTTAATATCTTGAGAACGGATTCCAATTTCGAAAAACGCTATAACTCGTTTTTCTTATGTCTGAAGTGACACTTTTTCTAGTAATTTTACAAATTTTGGGCACTGTCAGGGGAGGCCCCAGTTGGGAGTGGGGACTATCCCTTTTTGTAATACATTTTTGGAATGTACAAGAAATTGAAAGTTATTTGATATTTATACTAAAAAAAGGCTAGAAGTTGAGCTTTTATATACACCTTTGCTTTGCCGTAACATTTCGGTCTTGACAAAAAAAAAAAAAAATAGACAATATTTCTTCCCCGTAGTAAAGTAACATGTGGTTCAGTGTTTTTTGAACTTCGACAAATCGACAAGGGCCTCAGATCGGACTAATAACCTTTTTTTAAACTTGATAAACATTGTCGGAATTTTTAAAAAATTGAAGATTAACACCTCAGCCGCATGGGTTTTGTTGTGTATTGGATTTAAGCCTAAATCACTAGCTAAGGTTCAACTGCTCAAAGTTTGAGCAGCCTTCTTATCAGATTGTTTTGGACGAGTTTCTCTCTGTGTTTTTTAACCCAAGTCAAGACTTGAATCTTAAACAGAGTTATGGTTGCAAAAGTTCGGAATAACTCTGGCCTGTTTTCAGTGTAGTTCCCAAATATTTCTCATAATACTTCTATTATAATTTACGTTTCAAAAATGTAATACAAAAGGGGTTATGTTCTTTTTGTTAACTTTGTGGGGGAATCCACTGTAAGTCCCCAAAATATGAGAACCACCACAAAAATGAAAAAATACTTGTTTCAGCGTTTTACGAAATTGAAAATTCTTCTAAAGATATTGAGGGCGACTTTTTTTTGTGACACCCTGTATTTAAATTTGTATGTTGTACCGTTTTTTTAATATAATTTATCATTTATTCTTAAAAATCAATGCCAGCTACTATCTACTATAGTATCCTCATTTTATATTGATAGTAGTTAGATATCTGCTCTAAATAATAGAAAAAATATTGAACGCTCAAACTATGTTGAGGCCACGAAGATCAATCATATACATCATATAGGTATAATTCCTTTATTATTTTTTTTTTCAAATATCGAAAAAAAATGTCTCAGTTTTAAGCATATGTGTACAGTTTATTTGTGGTAAGGCTTTTAATGGTCTCTGTATTGTTTTTGTGGGTATCACAGCATTACTCTCTTTTTAATCTTCTACTTAAACTAAATGTTTTTACTCTGGTAATGCCGCCACTGGTCGCTACTCACTTTAAAGCAGCTACACAATCGGCCTCAATAGGCTGAGTATATCCTGAAATCACGAATATTAAGTTGAATAAATTTTCCGAAAATTTTACTTGGGTCTGCCCGTGTGATACCCACTAGAAAATTTAGTGATGAGTAAGAGTAACTTTGATTTTAGCCAACGATCATACCACATTGAATACACCAGTTCCCGTCAGATCACTGAAGTTAAGCAACGTCGGGCGTGGTCAGTACTTGGATGGGTGACCGCTTGGGAACACCACGTATCATTGGCTCATTTTTTCGACCCAACCCAGGCTGGGTGAGGTCAATGTGGGTAACTGGTTTGCAAGTTTCCGGCGAATGGAGGGTAAAACCCCAGTCTTGAATGACCAATATTTTTTTTTAAAAAAAAACACCCACTAGAAAATTTAGTGATGAGTAACTTTGATTTTAACCAACGATCATACCATGTTGAATACACCAGTTCCCGTCAGATCACTGAAGTTAAGCAACGTCGGGCGTGGTCAGTACTTTGATGAGTGACCGCTTGGCAACACCACGTATCGTTGGCTCATTTTCCGGCACAACCCAGGCTGGGTGAGGTCAATGTGGGTAGCTGGTTTGCAAGTTTCCGGCGAATGGAGGGTAAAACCCCAGTCTTGAATGACCAATAATTTTTTTAAAAAAATACAATACTTTATCATCTATAGGAAGAGAAAGTAAAAAAAAACTTTGTATTTTTTTATAGGTTCGGGAAATTCAAATCTGGTCACTCTCAATATATGATAATTGCCGTCTCAATAGAGATTTTCAGCCAGTTCAATACGAGGTTCGGAAAAGTGTAAGGTGCACAGAAATACTAGCATTGGGGGCGTCAGGTTTTCCGTCTACTTGAACTTGTGATCACCTAATCTTATTGGAAATCGTCCGCTGAACATATTTCACCTGTCAACGGGCGTTGACAGATGATGAAAATATTACTCCAGTTGACGACTAGAGCCCTTATGATCAGTCTGAATTTGCCGCCGCCGCAGCATTCAAATAGATTGAAGTATTTCACTTGGTGACAAAGCTTCCACGACTTATCGGGAGTTCATCAGATCTTCCGGGACATAAATATGAAGCATTATAATATTCAGAATTTCAAGTTGGTTCAACTGAAAGGATTTTTAAAATTTTAACACACGTAATCTCATCGTCCGTGGAACAGATTTTCAAACCCTATTCTAAAATGGTTCTTACAAGTTTCATCTGTCAAGGAGATCATTGATGTTCGTTACATTTTTCACCCCTTGAAGGTTCCAGTCGGCGGGGAGTCCTTATGTGAATTCAACGATTGATCTTCAACAACCTCTTAGAGCAACAACCACCAACCAGTCTTAATGACTTAAAAATATATTCAAAAAAGATATATATATATATATATTATTTAACTTATAGTAATCAAGAACCGTGGACATCATAGCATTATAAGGTATTTTTTAACAACCACTTCAATATCACTAAAACTTTCAATTCTCTCAAAAAATAAATATTTCAGAAAAATATTTTTTTAAATTAGATGAATATTTTCTGTAGATTTTCGTTTTTGTGGCTCAAAAATATATTTTTTATATATATATATATACAAAATTCTTTAAAGTGTAATCATACCACGTTGAATACACCAGTTCCCGTCAGATCATTGAAGTTGAGCAACGTCGGGCGTGGTCAGTACTCGGATGGGTGACCGTCTGGGAACACCACGTATCGTTGGCTCTTTTTTCCGGCCCAACCCAGGCTGAGTGAGGTCAATGTGGGTAGCTGGTTTGCAAGTTTCCAGCGAATG
>CM022883.1:12905841-12956113 GCA_012654025.1 Pachypsylla venusta
TTTTTTTTTTTTTTTTTTTTTTTTTTTTTTTTTTTTTTTTTTTTTTTTTAATTTGGCTTAATATCTCTTTAACATATATTGGTCATTCAAGACGGAGGTTTTACCCTCCATTTGCTGGAAACTTGCAAACCAGCTACCCACATTGACATCACCCAGCCTAGGTTGTGCCGGAAAAATGAGCCAACGATACGTGGTGTTCCCAAGCGGTCACTTCTATGAAATTAGTTTACATACTTTCTCATTACTTTTGATCATAATAACTTTCAAAGTAATAGTTTTGATATTTTTTTTTTTTATTTTTGGCTGTATAGAACAGGATTATTTTTGATGTTATATTTTTTTTTCATGAGAATCTTCAGTTACCTCATAATGCTACTACGTGTCGCTATTACCAATAGCTACACAATTGTCCTCAGTAGATTACGGTACCTCCTAACATACATGAAAGTAATCAATCATTTTAGTATTTTAACATTTTTTTAAAAAATCCTAAAGCACAGATATTGGGTTGATTTCATAAAAAAATGCTTACTTGCAAAATAGCCATTTTAAGAGGTGACTAATCAACCGGACTCAGTTGGCTATGATTGTTTTAGCCTCTACAGTCTTTAGCATAAAAAAAGAAAAACATTCGTCTGCAATTTACTGGGTGGTTGGCACCACCTTATTATTATTATAAGCCTGGTTGCAGGTTTCTATTGAGACTGCAATTATCACTGCGACCTTTATTTAAATCTATTGTGACCAACGCGTGGATGTAGTTAGATTCAAACTAACAGTCTCTTGGTTACGAATCCACCGCTTCAACCTAGAGGCTGTTTGGTAAGACCTTGAAATCAAAGAAAAATTACTGAAAAGGGAACATCTCAATCATTGTTTTTTTAAGACCAAAAAATATTTTCTACGTTTTAAATCAAATTGAGGGACACTAAAAATATTTTAAGGGCTACCTCACACTATAAACTTTATCCTGCCGACTTTTTATCAGTACTCTAACTTTAGATTATACATTATGAGCACTCACTTATCTTTGAATGCCTAATAAGTCGGCGATCAATGAAGTTAAGGAACGTCCGTTTTTTAAGTGGGTGACCATGTATACGTAGGTTCGCGCCCTCGTTATGCTGGCTAATATCGGCCAAACCCAGGCTGGGTGAGATCAATGTGGATAGCTGGTTTGTAAGTTTCCAGCGAATATAGGGTAAAACCCCCGTCTCGAATGACCAACAGATGTTAAAGAGACGTTAAGCAAAGAAGAGAAAAAAAAAAAAAAAAAAAAAAAAAAAAAAAAAAAAAAAAAAACAGGCGATAAAAAGTTATAGTGTGCGGTAGCCGTTAATAGAATTTAATTTGGATTTTTATAAAAAAATATCTGCTCTAACGAAAACAGAATTTGAAGTCAATATCTGTGCTCTAAGATTTTTTTTCTTTGTACCAAGTAGAGTAATCGTGAAGAATCAAAAATATGTCCATTTGAAGGTTTCGATCCACAAAAAAGATGATTACGAATGTTTGAACTTGAAGTATTCAGTGTGATGACCAGCAGGCCACGCTGAGACTTTTGCACATTGGATCATAATTTTAATTTGTGAATATTAATCAAATATTACATTTGTTATTTTTGCAGATTTTTTTAAATAAAAAAAAAAAAACTTTGATTAAATTTTTATAAAGCATTCTTTTTTTTAGTGATGACTCTCCTCGGGACTCGAGAATGCCGAGGGTATCTACAGAAAGGATAATGACTCTCCTCGGGACTCGAGAATGCCGAGGGTATCTATAAAAAGGCGGGTATTAAAACAAATTCCATTATTAAACTGGTTGCAGGTCTCTATTGAGACTGCAATTATTAATGCGACTTTTATATATATGTATTGTGACCAGCGGCCGGAGGTGCAGTTTTTTTTTTTTTAACAAACTATTTTTTTTAAAGTTAGATTCGAACCAACAGCCTCCTGCCTCCTGGTTACGAATCCACCGCCTCAACCAACTGAGGCTGTTAAAAAGCGAGTATGAAGTGGTAAAAAAAATAGTTTTAAGAACTTTGTCTATTTACACTGAAAATATAGAGGGCAAAGTCTAATCTAAAAAGAAGACATTTTGAGTCCCGCGGAGGGGTATTCAAGTTACACATGCCCCAAAGGGGCTCCTGAAGGACTTTTTTCAGGGTCCATCAGGAGCTCCGCTTATATTTTTTAGTGATCCTAAAGTTATATGATTTTTCTTTGGGTCCGTTAGGGTTAGATATTCTTGAGACATTTTTCAAACAATGGCCGCTTAAAGGTCCCCCAATGTTGGAGTTAGAAAGCATTTTTTTGGAGTGGATGAATTTTAAGCTCCACACTCCACATATATTCTCTGTTAAAGTGCTGTCATTTGGTCCCAGGTGCACCGATCATCTAACTCTCTGAATGTAAGAAATTACCCTACGAGGTTTCATAAAAATGGGACAAGACGTTTCAGATTTATCATTGAAAGTTCAGGTAATCAGAGGTTTAAAGATTCGTGATATTAAAACTAGCGCCCGATCAAAAGGGATAAATCTGTGGTCACCCCTGCTCCTATCGAATTTTTAGAGAACTAAAATAATAAACAAACCAATCAGCTGACTTGATGTAAGGCCAGAAAATAATTAAAAAGTTATAAAATAATAATTATCGGCTAGAAAGAAAAGTGTTTTACGACTTTTTCGAAGAAAATCATTCAAATTAGATAAGTTCCTTTGAAAACAATCAAGTTTCTACATTTTTCTTGTACAGTTTTTGTTAATATAAATATATTTGTGTGAGCATTAACAATTGTTTTTGTGTGTAGATTCAATTCTCTCGGTAATTATCAGTACTCAATGGCATCGAATGGTTCTATAATACAAGATCAAGAAGCATTTCAGTGTTTAGTTGAAATATCTAGTTTATTAAATACAGGTCTTGATGAACAAACGTTACGATGTTGTGTACAACTTTGTGAACAAGGTGAGGAAAAATGATTACTTACTTAGCTGTGTTTTCCTAGATTCATGTTACAAAGAATGTAGGAATGTGAATACCAGGGTGGTTCCAAAAGTTTGTGGTCTTATTGCTTTTTAATCACATTGAAACCCCACATTCTTTTGTTCTAAATCTCTTAAACCACTTTTATATCTTATAAATCTCATTGAAACCATCCTTATTCGTGTTAGATCACATTGGAACCCTTCCATGTATTTGTTCCGATTCTGAATCACATTGAAACCCTCCCATATTCGTTCTAAATCACATTGGAACCCTCCCTTATTCGTTCTAAACCACATTGGAACCCTCCCTTAATCGTTCTAAAACATTTTTTTTTTCTAGGTATAAATCCTGAATCACTGGCATTAATAGTAAAAGAATTAAAAAGACAAGTTTCGCTCACCCCACAGACTAACAATTCAATAAACAACAATTCGCTATCATGAATACTCGCTCCAAAAGGTAAAATGAAAGGACCTTTCAAAAAAAGATTTCAGTTTTGTTATGTTGATGGCTGCTTTGTGTGTATAGTTGTTTGGTCCTGTGTTGATTGCACCTTAGTCGCCTGTGAGTTTCACCAATCTAAATTTACCATAGTACCTATGTATTTTTTTTAAACTACAGTTTGAATTACAAGAGTTGAAACATAAGAGATAAACGCTGCGTTTCCAATCATGGACAGTCGTTATGTTAAAACACCAATTTTCATCACACTCCTATGAATATGTTTTTAAGAGTTTATGTATAAAAACTCTGCTAATGTAACACATGGGTTTATTATTTTACTACAAGAAATGAAAATGATTAAAAAACATCATTCTTGATAATGGAGTAAAATCTGAAATTATGAAATACGCGTATCGAATAATGTATTAAAATTGTAGAACATAAAGTCAAGCGTTTTTTAATTATTTTCATTTCTTGTATTTGAAAATTCTACCAAATTTCCTAAAAGGTTTTCTTTCTTTGATTTTTATTATTTTACTGTTAAAAAAAAAACACCCTTCCCCCCCAAAATTTGATAATCTGCGTTTCAAGGTACGAAGAATACTAAAATCTAAAAAAGAAATCGACCGTACGCTGTGCCAATGCCGCCTCGTAACCTGTACACCGTCTGCTGTGAAGGGCACTTTTGCCGCATGCCAAGTGTCCCAAAGGTTTTCATCAAAATCGGTCAACAGTAAGTGGCAAAAGTGCCTATCACGTCGCTCGGCGCACAAATCGATTTTCTTTTATTCGATTTTTGGATTCTTCATCAAATTTCGACACGTGAAATATCAAATGTCGAGGGGATGGGGGTATTCATTTTTTTCGTGACGATTTCAAAGGTTCATTATTGAAAATAATAAACCAAAAGTAGTTTTAGAAAAGTTGAATTTGATCAATATCCAACAAATTTGCGACGGCCATACCTCCTTGACATGATCACTTATCCATGTGTGATAGGGTTAGGTTATGTTTTACGGTCTCGTTGATTGTAAATAGCAAGTTTGTCGGGAGTAGTTAGTTAAGTTACAAAAAATAATGCGATTTGAAGTCTGCGCAATGTTCCAAGAATTATTTTAAAACAAGCTCCAGGTTTAAGGTTCATTTTCACGTCTTTGATATATATCTTTTGTGTCGACCGCTTCCTAAATATCCAGAAAATCGATACCTGATATCGAATCAATATTTTTCGAATCAATATTTTTGAGAAGTCTTTCCTTGAAACGGGTGTGAAAATCTATAACTATTGATGACAATATTAAAACCCTACCACAACATAAGCGCATCTAAAAGCTCATATTACTGGCACCATACACACTTTATGTATCTTTTTTTTTTTTTTTTTTTTTTTTTTTTTTTTTTTTTTTTTTTTTTTTTTTTTTTTTTTTTTTTTTTTTTNACAAGGAAAGTTGTGTGATGGATTTTTAATAGATAAGAAAGTCGTGTGATGGATTTTTAATAGATAAGAAAGTCGTGTGATGGATTTTTAATTTACTAATTTCCATCCACATCAATCTCACATAATCTGCACCAGTTATTAAACCGTATTTATACTGCGAGGATGCGACTGAAGAGTCCCTTTACCCTCTAAAATAACAACTATACCTACACAATCATGTTCCATTGAAATTTAGAAGACTGCGGCGCTTGAACCTATTCTATAATGTTTTTGGTTTATTATTTTCAATAATGAACCTTTGGAGAGAGAAAAAAAAAATCCCCCCTCAAAATTTGATATTATACGTTTTTTTTTCATTGAAACTAAGCACTCAATAAATAAATACATACATACATTTAATAGATTTTTTTTTTTTAATTATTTTCAAGTTATAGGTATTTCATACCTGATTTACACTCTTCCAAACACATTGAAATAAGTTTGGTGAAAATTGGACTAAAATTAGGAATTTAACATAACGACTCCGTCCCTGGACAGGATGAGAGACAACTTTGCCACTGTTTCTTTTCAATACATGGCAATACTTATTGATGTCATGATTTACAAATCTTTTTCCGTGTTATGTTGGTCATATCGCTTGAATTTCTCGAGTAATGTTGTTCTGGTTTTTGAATATTGTTAAATTAAACCTTTTCCTATTTGTTAAATTAAACCTTTTCCTACAGAAAAAGGAGGGGTGGACAATTCAACAAGGACTACCATGGCACTATTACGACGTCTTCACGATGGTCGGTTCTATGTACAAGGATGACCTGGAACGCATAACATCGCAGTTCCAGCCAAGGGCAACCAAAACTTACTAACTTAACGACCGTTTTCATTTAAACGGTCTCGGATGTAATTCCGTTACCTCCGAAGATAACAGTTGAGATGGACTTTCACAAAGTTACTGAGTCTTCAATTAAGTACTTATTCGGTTACCTCATGTGAATCTGTTTCTACCATTTATCCATATCTGAATCTAGAAATGGGGAGAATAGTTTAAGAGGAACACCGCTATAAAACATGGCACTATTAAGATTTTTTTTTTTGGAAATCGGATAGTATCGCGGAAACGCCATTTTTCATCGTCTGCATCCTGCATTCTCCCCTAAATTGTTCACCCTGCACTATTTATTCTAGCTGTATATTACCGAAAGGGTTTACCTAGCACTATTGTAACAACTAAAGAACAACATTATTCGAGTAGTGATAGGACCAAAAATTCTGCAATTAGTTGTGAAAATATTTTGGGAAGAGCCAAAATCATTGAGACTGAATATGGCTACCACTTACTTGACATGATTTTCCATGTGTAGTTTGAAACATACACTACATTTGAAAACACTGCAATATTATTTAACAAAAAAAAAAAANTTTGAAAACACTGCAATATTATTTAAAAAAAAAAAAAAAAAGGATTGAAAATAAAAAATAATATGACAGAAATATTTTATTACTTATGCGTTATAACCCTGTACTAGCTTGACATGGAATTGGGAACACTTGGTTTTCCATCTTTTAAAAGGCAGCCGTCCTTTGAAATGACTATAAGCTCCAGGAGGATTTGGATCTTTTAGCGTGTACAGTAGAACCTCGATTATTTCAACTCTAATATCCGTACATATTTTTATTTCACCACTGAACAGGAAGCAAAACTGAAGGTTTACCTAGATGGGTTTGAAGAAATCCACAAAAATTGTGGATTTGGTAAACCTTCCTTCTACATTATTAGTTTGTTTGTTGTTTAGTTTCAAATAAAAAGGGTGCATACATATTTAATAGCCATTCCGTTATTTAGTAAATATCTACATTTTGCCCTATTTTCATTGTTTTACACGGAACCTCGATTATTTCAACTTTTATACATAACCTCGATTATTTCACCTACCCTCGGTCCAATTAGTTCAAATAATCGAGGTTCGTCGCTTGAAGGTGCTCGTAGTTGCTTCAACCGGGTTGAAAATTTTAGAAGGATGAATGCATGGTTTGAGAGGTTAATCTCATAAAACGCTTTTGTTTGTAGTTTGTTTTAGCTTCGAGTTTTTGTCTTGCACGATGTATGCTACCTACACGTTCACTTTAGTCTGTATGTGCATTGGATGCACTCCAGAAGAGCGAATACGCGCAGTTGCATGAAAGTTGCATTTTATGTTTTAAATTACAAGTCCTCTTTTATATTTCGGTTTTTTATTTTTATAATGAACATTTTTTTTATAAAAAGAAGATGCCCTCAAAATTTGATATTTTACGTTGCAAGGTACGTGGAATTAAAAAATCGAAAAGAAAGTAAGTTCGTCCACCGTACTTCGTGGACGACACTTTTACCACTTAGCGTTTACCGATTTTTTATGTTCCCGTTGGGTCTAATTTTTCGGTGTACGGGGCGACGGATCGATTTTTTTATGTCCCCGTTGGGTGTAATTGTTCGGTGTACGGGGCGACGGATCGATTTTTTTATGTCCCCGTTGAGTGTAATTGTTCGGTGTACGAGGCGACGGACCGATTTTTTTATGTCCCCGTTGGGTATAATTGATCGGTGTACGGGGCGATGGATCGATTTTTTTATGTCCCCGTTGGGTGTAATTGTTCGGTGTACGGGGCGACGGACCGATTTTTTTATGTCTCTGTTGAGTGTAATTGTTCGGTGTACGAGGTGACGGACCGATTTTTTTATGTCCCCGTTGGGTATAATTGATCGGTGTACGGGGCGGCGGACCGATTTTTTTTATGTCCCCGGTGGGTGTAATCGTTCGGTGTACGGTGCGGCGGACCGATTTTTTTATGACCCCGTTGGGTTTAATTGATCGGTGTACAGGGTGGCAGATCGATTTTTTTTATGTCCCCATTGGGACGAACGGTTTTTTAATTTTGATTTTGGAATTTTGCGTTCCTTAAAAGGTAAAATATCAATTTTTTTTGGGGGGGGAGGTGTCACTTGGTAGAGTTTTTAAATATGAAAAGAAAAACATGTTAACTTATTTTTATATTACTTTTTTGTGTACTTTATTTTGATTTCATACATTCTGGTAACTAAGTCAGTAAATGGTAATTATTGAAAATCAGACCCCTTATCATTTGTTTGGACTCCATGGCCTGTCATTTGTCCAATCACTTTAGTCATCTCTGTAGCAAATGTGAACATGGTTCAATATTTACACTTTTTGTGGGTAGAGACTTTCTGGAGATATTCTTCCTGTTGTTGTAGCGGTGTTACACTTGAAATGAACTGCCCAGTTCTAAAAAAATGGTAAATATAGGTTGATATTTTTCTAAGTTCATATGAGGTTCCCGAAAATCTTTTATGGCCCATGGCTAGAACTGTAATTTGTGATTGTAGGCCGTTTCAGGTCGTCCAGCCGTCGTGTGTACCAATGATAAGAATTGATTACGAAAATCATAAAATTAGGGCTACTAACCATCAAGGGAGAACACTGATGCTAACGTCGCTACTTCCTGAGCGTTACTAGGAAATCGCAGTCCATAATATAATTAAAGATTGATTAATTGGTGCACCAAAATATTGGCCTATTGGCCATAAGTTGTTAATGATACAGAACTCAAATCTATCTGTAAAGTTGATTATGAAACACATTAATTGGGTTTGTCCAACGAAGTTTCTCTTTCCAGATTGACAAATTGAGATAAGAAGTCCGATGTTGCAGCTATACGTTGTGAGTTATGCAGATGTAGAAAGCTGTAATGGCTTATAGTACTAAAGGAATGGTGTCCAAATTTCTTTTTAAATTAATATTAAATTTTGCATAAGTCGGAATACATTGGATTTACAAACTGCTTTATATTTTGGACACGAATATGGCCGAAGACATTCGGAAAATCTTCTATCACATTCACATAACCGGTGACTACAAGATTGACCTCTCTCTGAAAATAAAATTAAAGATAAATCTTAATTAAATTTCCTCTTGTTGTAGTGGTGTTCCAAATAAAATTAACTGTTCTTCCTGGGTTACTCTTACGCACTGATTCATTTTAGTGGGGCACCATCCATTGCGGATGGAAAAAAATGGTCAAAATGAGTCGATTTTTTTTTTTTTTACTCGGAGTCTTCATCTTCCCATGTTGAATTATGGACGACTAAGGCTGTTGGTGAAAAATTTCGATGTCGCTTTTTTGCTTTTCTGGACGAATTATGGACGACTAAGACTGTTGGTGAAAAATTTCGATGTCGCTTTTTGGCTTTTCTGCTTTTCTGGACGAATTATGGACGACTAAGACTGTTGGTGAAAAATTTCGATGTCGCTTTTTTGCTTTTCTGCTTTTCTGGACGAATTATTGACGACTAAGGAAAATTGGCGAAAAATTTCGATGTCGTTTTTTTGCTTTTCTGGACGAATTATGGACGACTAAGACTGTTAGTGAAAAATTTCGATGTCGTTTTTTTGCTTTTCTGGACGAGTTATGGACGACTAAGACTGTTAGTGAAAAAGTTCGATGTTGTTTTTTTGCTTTTCTGGACACATTATGGTCAACTAAGACTGTTGGCGAAAATTTTCGATGTCGTTTTTTCTTTTGCTTTTCTGGACGAATGATGGGCGACCATTGGTAAACATTTTCCGTGTCGTTTTTTTTTTTCTTTTCTGAACGAATTATGGACGACTAAGACTATTGGTGAAAATTTTCGATACCGTTTATTTATGCTTTTCTGGACGAATGATATTGGTAAAAAATTTCGATGTCGTTTTTTTTTTTTTTTTTNTTGTTTTTTTTTTTTTTTTTTTTTGCTTTTCTGGACGAATTATGGACGACTAAGATATAATATTGGTGAAATTTTTTGATGTCGTTTTTTTTTTGCTTTCTTGGAATTATGGACGAATAAGACAATTTGTGAAAATTTTCGATATCGCTTTTCTGGACGAATTATGGACGACTAAGACTATTGGTGAAAATTTTCGATGTTTTTTTTTTTCTTTTCTTTTCTGGACGAATTATGGACGACTAAGACTATTAGTAAAACATTTCGATGTCGTTTTTTTTTGGCTTCTCTTTTTATTATATTTATTTCATTCAACGGGTCAAACCCTTTATACAAAACAAAAATATGACAAAATATTATAATATTACAAAGAAAAAAGACACGAATAATTATATCTAAGAAGAAAGAAAAAAATGGCCTCCTCAAGCAAGATAGTAAAAATATATCCGAACATAATTTTTGAGACAAAGAATATTGTTCTTTTCAGCAAATTAATGAATAATAATAATAGATAAGGAAAAAAAATGTATCCGAAAATAATTCTTGCGACTAAAAATATATATACATATCCGAATCTTAATATATAAAACAAGTTTGTTCTCTACATACAGAAAAATAATAATAATAATATTAAATAAAAAAAGAAGAATATTTTCAAGCAAACTAAGATATGTATGTATCCAGGGAATAATATTTAATCTTAGGTCTAAGAAAATAAAGTCCCTCTTGATTCGGGGAACAGAAAGAACTCGTGCGGCAGTATTGGCAAGTTGATCTTGGACTTCTAGAGGCCAGGGTACATTTGCATTTTCAAAAAACTTACGACAAAGAGGTCTTCCTCTGAAACAAGTCCAGACGTAGGGAATGAAATATTCTAGAAAGAGAGGACAGTTTGACCCTGTGTAACACCAATCATGTAACTCACAGCATCTGAATAATAGAATTAAAAATAAAAGTAAATATTTTAAAATAAATATATTTTAAAATAAAAAAAAATGTCGATTCGTTTTAAAAACTCTACCATTTGTAACACCAGGGTTTATTATTTTCATCAAAACTTTATTATTTTCATAGTATAGTGATTATCCCCTATGTAACACCAATCATGTAACTCACAGCATCTAGAATTAAAAATAAAAGTAAATATTTTAAAATAAAAGACAATGTCGATTCGTTTTAAAAACTCTACCATTTTCAAAACATGGCTTTATTATTTTCGTACCATAGTGATTATCCTCTTGACTGATAAACAGATGTGTGGGGGTTAAATCCCAAGCTGATGCAGGATTTTTTTCCTCATTAATTTGAGTAAATGTATATTTCTTTGTGTTGTTCTTATATACTTGTGTAATTATTATCTTGTGTTATTTTTTTAAAATTTTTGTGGGCATCATAGCACCATAAGGCATCTTCATCAATCTCTCCAATATCACTAAGCCTAAGTTATAGAGATACGCTTTACAATTAACTTATAATGCTACCACTTTTCGCTATTACCAGAGGTACTCAATTGTCCTCAGGTCAGGAGGCTGTGTTACCCACATATACAACCAGACTAAGTAGAAAATTTGAAAAAACCTTTTTCATATTTTTGACCCGACCAGAAATCAAATCCATTACTTCCCTGGTGAAATCCGAAGGTGACGCACACTCTGCCACGGAGACGTAATTTGAGTATTTAACCACATAAAAATAGAGCTCTAAGGGTTAGGTGGAAGAAATTGCCTCAGTCATTAACCTCCCTAGTCATTACCTTCCACTCAAAAAAATATTTTTAAAAAAATCGGTCAACGCTAAGTGGAAAAAATGCCGCTAACGGGTGGACGAACGGCTTTTTTTATTAGATGATTGAATTATTTGTATTTTCAAACGTAAAATATCAAAATTTGCAATGTGTCTCGTTGGCACTGGGTTTTTGAGGGATTATTAGCTAAGTCACACCCTGTATTAGTTAATAATTGTGTGTTTTATGTTTTGAATATTTTGTGTTTTCTGAAATAAATTGTTTTTCTTTTTATTAGCACATTGTTCCGCATGATTACTTCATATTGCTTTGATTATTTCATAGATCAGCATCGTTAGGTGTTATCATCGCATGATGCTAAAGATGCTCGCAGACAGCGGCATACTTACTTATCTTACTGCATAGCACACATCTTTGCAAAGGATAAGCAAATTCACATGAATGTTTTCGATTCACAGATCGAGTAATTTGCAGTCAGCGTCTATGGCACGTTGAATACACCAGTTCCCGTTAGACAACGTCCAGCGAGGTTGTACCATGTGGGTGTACACTGTACACGTGGGTTCGCGCCCTCGTGATGCTGGTGCTATTTTTCCGGGCCAATCCAGGCTGGGTGAGGTCAATGTGGGTAGCTGGTTGGCAAGTTTACAGCGAATGGAGGGTAAAACATCCCTCTCGAATGACCAATAGATGTTAAAGAGACGTTAAGCCAAAAAAAGAGAGGAATTTGCATACTGTCATAAGAACATGTCTTGTGCATTTTTAGATAGTATGTTTTGTTTTAACGTTTTTGGTTACGTTACTTTTAAATTTTCCTCTTCAGACTTTTCAGAAATGGGAATGGAATCTTTTAGAAAAGTATTTAGAAAATGCTTCAAACTAATTTTTGAACAGGTGTATTTTTTCATTTCACATATGCGAAGATGTGTGCTATTTAATGAGATAAGTATGTCTGAAAGCACCTTAAGAAGACAAGATATGTTCTTGCACTTCCTGCACAGGAAATGCTAACGTCATAAATACCATATTTTTATGTTCTTATTATTAATAAAGATTCCCCTTTTACTCTTGGGAAGAATTAAAATAAAAAAAATAGATAAATGTGAGAAGTTAGTAACACGCGATTAGAATAATACTAGCTGTTTTCCCGTGCTTCGCTACGGTTACGAAATTCAAAAATATTTAGATTTTTGGTGGAACCGGCCCCCTATAAAATTTCATATAAAATTTTGTATAAAATTTCAGCTTTCTCGCTTATCCTGAAGTGATACTTCTTAACTATGTTTTTTTGGTGGAACCGACCCCCAGAGTGAGCACCGCTCCTAGTTCGAAAATTCAATATTTTTTTCAAGGATATGACTTTTTGCACTGCGGAACACCTTTGTATCGAATTTCAGCTTTCTCGCTCATCCCGAAGTGGTATTTTTTGGTGGTGCAAACCGTCCATAAATCGGGGAGAACCGGAAAATTTGAAATTTTATATGGGGTCCTTATATACTATTTTGGGGTGGGGGTCCATTCTCGGTGATTTTTCGTTATCTCCTTTAGTTGCCCAGAAAAAAATTGCAAAAAGACCCGCTAAATAGTGTCATTTTTGACGGTAACTTGCTCCCACTTGAACTTTAATTTTTTTCCTTTCTTATTACGCACCTACATACTAAAAGGGACCTGTGTACCAAGTTTGAAGTCTCTACGTTTGGCCATCGTGGAGCTACGTTGATTGTCAGTCAGTCAGTCAGTATACCAACTGGGCTTTGCGTTTTATAACGCAAAGCCCAGTTATAAATGTGAGCAATTCTTAGTCGTCCACAGAACTGGACGAATTTGCGACGACCGATTGAGTATTTATCATGTGTTCTTATTAACAGCATCGTATCCTATATTTATTTTTCCGCTTTTATGAACCCTGCCTAAAAAGAGAAAGGTAAGTGCCAGAGACTTCATATTTGTCATCTATGTTATTTTTATGCCAAGGAGGAAACAAGGTTTTTCAAAACCTACTGTTGGCGTTTTTTTCTATTTTTAGTTGTTTTTGCGAATAAAGAGGTGCCTCCACTCTCAGACTCACCTGTCTATTGGATCCACGGCATATCCAGATCCAAGAAAGCCACAGTAGCATCCATAACCTTTGTATGATAGTGGATCACATCCAGTGCTGCAGGACACCATACTGTACAACTGAACTGCACTTCTTTTTGATCTGAAAATAATTTGAATTGGCATGCACTGGGACCGTCCCCAGATTGCTTTCAGCTGAAGCTGTAATGGTATGCGTTCCAGGTCGTCCCTCTGGCCATCGTGAGTCGTCCTCAGAATCCAGACTGATTTTAGTTCAGACCGCAGCGCTGCTTCAACTTTGTTACTCACGAGGTTGAGCGCACTTCGGAACATATCCATTATCCAAACACAAAGTCGAAATACTCGATTTTTTGTACAACATTGAAAATGCGGGGATCGATTCCAGTGTGATGACCACTCACGGAGATCTATAAATTATCGTCCTCACGATGGCCGGTTCTACTCACCAGGACGACATGGAACGCCTACCATCACAGTTCCAGCCAAGAGCCATCTCAACCTTTTCGGTAACCTCATATCAATGTTTCTACCATTTTAATTAATCATGCATCTATAAGTGGGAAGAACGGTTGATTTAGTGAGAAAAACCGCTACTACTACTACATCTATAAATTATCTTTGTGTGGATTTATGCTTTCTGAAAGATCGAGATGTGTAATGTGACGTCACTCGATTATAAATTAACAGCCTTACCTTCCTGCCTCGAATTGTCCTAAATTGTCTCCCCAAATATTGTTGGCATGACTCACATGCGACTGTATACTTCCCAGAGGAGATTTGGTTTTATTGTCAGAAGGCCAGAAATCATAATCAGGATGGCCATTGGACCCAGGCTTCAGTGACGTAGATGTTTCTGAAACAATACAAGATCAATTAGAAGAGCTGAAATCATCATCAGGATGGCCATTGGACCCAGGCTTCAGTGACGTAGACGTTTCTGAAACAATACAAGATCAATTAGAAGGGCTGAAATCATCATCAGGATGACCATTCGACCCAGGCTTCAGTGACGTAGACGTTTCTGATACAAAACAAGATCAATTAGAAGGGCTGAAATCATCATCAGGATGGCCATTGGACCCAGGCTTCAGTGACGTAGATGTTTCTGAAACAATATTCAAATGATAAAACTATGCCGATAATAAATCGGCACGATGCATAATTTGCATGAAAAAATTGAAAATATTTCTCGTAGGGGTGACTTGAATGTGATTTCACCCCGCTGGACTTTTTCTTATGGTGTTTGTTCAGGTCTATTACAATAAGCCGCAATTGACCGGTCAATATAATCAATGGTGACACTGTGTTCAAGCTGATTCATGCGGTTGAGTCATGGAAAATTTTACCACTCGGGTCCGAGTATTCATTGTTGTTTAATAAAGTTTTATCATTTGCACGTGCTACTCGTTTTAACGTTTATTTACCAATTTTTTTCTGGGCAAACTAAAGGAGATAACGAGAAATGGACCCCCCAGAGTAGTACTTAAGGACCTCATAAAAAATATGAAAAATCGAAATTTTCGGGTTCTCCCCGATTAACGGCCGGTTTTCATCACCAAATAATCCGAATTGAGAAGTACCACTTCGGGATAAGCGAGAAAGCTCATATTTTCAATACAAAGGTGTTCCGCAGTACAAAAAGTAATATTCTTGAGTAAAATATTGAATTTTCTAAATAGGAGCCGTGCTCACTCTGGGGGTAGGTCCCACCAAAAATAGGAAGCTTTAATGTTGCAATCTCGAAATTGTTGTTGATTTTTATAACCGTAGCGAATCACGAACAAACAGCTAGTAGAACAATTAACAACAGATTGCCGGGCAGGCACCCATCCGAGTACTCAACACGCTCGAAGATGTTTAACTTCAGTGATCAGACGGTAACTCGTGTATCCAACGTGGTAAATCGTTGGCTGTGTGGCCTGTTCCACAAAGCAACTTTGCACTCCAACTTCTCAATTCTGTTCCATGAATGTTTTTGAGAAGTGCAAAGTTGGAGTGAAAAGTGGAGTTGTAATGCAAAGTAAATTTCATTGATTTGTTTACTTTCTGTTCCATGAAACTTTTATGATTGCAAAGTGAGGAGTAAAGTGTGTCTTTTTCTGCAAAGAACTTTTTCACTCCTCAGTTTATTTTTGAATAATAATATATTAATATTAAACTTTTGAATATTAATTAATATAGAATATTCTGAATATTGGAACTAAACACAACTTAACTGAACACTCTAAAAATAAATCAAATTAGAAGAAAATCGGTACTTAGATAATTCAGTAAATTTTGAGAATGAAATCGAGATGAAAAAAATGTAAACAACTTCTCATTAGGCCAGTGTAAGCATTGTAATGCGGAAGATTTTGAAAAGCTTCGAAAAAAGGAACGCAAATATTCTTCACTCCATTTTTTTTGAAAAGTGCGTAGTGAGAATTTGCTTCGTGGAATAGGCCACGAATTACCTTCAATTGCAAAATACTAATCACCTAAGAACCTATTAAGATCGAATTGGTCTCAGATGAACTCCAGACCTCTCGTACAATTAAACTATGGGTCTACTAAGTGTGAGTTAATTTATCAACACTTGTTCTCGTGCATTAGTAACCGTAGTCCGTAGTTAATCAAATTAACAAATAAATCTATGTCACTAGGTTATAACCCCAGATAAATTAAATAGTTATAATTGAAATGACATTCATTAGGTTTATCCAGATATGTGCGGTTCACTTTGTAATTCATGACATTCGCCGAAATTTATATACAAGTTGTTCAATACTTCAGGGACTGGTTCTAGTTGCCAATACCTACCAAAAAATTGTCCCATCACATTTTTAATAAAAGCTTTAGTTTTGAGTTATTCCCATTTTTTTTTTTTTTTTTTTNTTTTTTTTTTTTTTTTTTTTTTTTTTTTTTTTTTTTTTTTTTTTTTATCAGCTTACGTCAGCGGTTCCCAACCTGGGGTTCGCCGCTCGATGACAAAATTATTTTTTAAATATATTCCCAAGGTATTTTCAACCCAATGGGCAGCGAGGTCGGAAGACATTTTTTTTTCCTTTCAAATTTTCAATTGAAATCTTATTTATCGCCCTCAACAGTTCCTATGCCCTAATTGCCCTATATGTGTTATGATTGCACCTGAAGCAATATCGTAGCACCTGATGTCTAGTAGTGTTCAGCCCCCTTCTTCCTTTTTTTCCTGCCTTGCTCTAAGATTAAGAGTGTCAGTAGTTTCAAAGTAAAATTTAAATGTTTTGTAAAAAAACATGCAACTCCATTTCCACTAATTACATACGCATTCTAATAAATTTAATGTATCTTGCATTTACCATTTCACTTTATACAGGGTGGTCCTGACAACGGCCTAGGGGTGATATAATGGACCATTTCCAACAAAAAATATTCCCATACAAAATGACCGATCTCGCGTGGTTTTCAAGATATCCGCCATTTTGTTGTTTTCTGACTCAACCTTAGATTTTATTGGATAACTTTTTTCTTTTTGTCTCACGAGGAAATGCTTTTTACTTTCGGAAATAACACAAAATTCATAATAAATTATGATTAAATTATGCTACAAATAAATGCTTAATACATCTTTCTAAGAGGCATAGGTATTGGTCAAAATTTATGTTGTATTCGTTTTCTCATGAAATTTTGTACTCGATCATCTCAAAAAGTTCCTCTGGGAAAAAATCTGGCACTCATCAGGAAAAATATGCCCCTTTTGTTAAAATATTATTTGACATAAGATTAACAAAATCGAACAAGTGAAAGTTATGGCCTAAAGATTATCAGAAAACGTGTCAAAATTTGCTGTCAAACATTTCTTTTTTATATTTTTAAGAGCAAAAAAAAAAAAAAAAAAAANAAAAAAAAAAAAAAAAAAAAAAAAAAAAAAAAAAAAAAAATGATTAGATAGTATTTAATCTTTAAAACAAAAAACACAAGCCTTTGAGAAAATTATGATTGTCAGCATTTTGATTCCAAATTTTGACACGTTTTCTGATAATATTTAGGGCATAATTCTGGTTTCATCGTGATCATTTTGTGTCAAATATTTTAACAAAAGGGACATGTTTTTCCTGAGATTTTTGCGGGGGGAACTTTAATAGAATTCAAAGTTTCATGAGGAAACGACGACCACATACATTTTGACCCATATGAAGAGATTATGTTCCCGAATCTTCTTGACAATCCCGAAGTTTCGGGACTGGAACATCATCACAATCCCGGGATCCCGAGACTGGTCCCAGGATTAGAAAAAAATTGGGAACCTTCCAAAAATCAAGTAGATGTAGGTCATAAGTAGATAAAATAAAAAAATATAGTTTTTAACTTGAGAGATGTATGTGGATTCCTTTTATGGTTTATGGAGCCACCAAGATTTTACAAAATTGCATCCTATTTTTTACACTTTACATTTTTACCGTCTTTGGACCCTAAAAAATGACTCCAAACGGATGAAGGATCTGAATCTTTTTTGTGCGATATAAAAACGTTCATTTTAAAGTCAAACCGAACACAAGTTTTTACGTTCAAAAAAAATGTTAGAATATATTAGAACATTAAAAATTAAGCCTTTGCACACTTTTACAAGTCAGAAGATAATAAGAAACTTGTTTCAAGTGAAATACCAAATATCGACTTCTTTGTTTTTACCAAAAGGCTAGGTACCTATTTTTGTATAATTCGCATGAGTCATACAAACAACACATCAATCATCGATTTACTCAAAGATGAAAAGGATTTAAAAAGGCCTTGCATTTTTTTATTCCATGGCAGATGGCAGCACATCGACTTTCATGTAACGTTCAAGGTTGATGTATTGGGGCCTCATTTTCAAATTCAATAAAAAAGTATGTTTTTTGTTTGTTTTTATTATATCACTGTCAATTCCGAAAATACCGGCAATGGATGGCGAATCCCGGGATCAAAATTTCAGCCATTTTCGGGCGGGATCCCGGGATCGTAATCTCTACCCATATGCCTCTTAAAATGATGTAAGAATTTATTTGTAGCATAATTTAACCATTATTATGATCCTTTGTCTTGTAAATTTTGTGTTAATTCCGAAAATGAAAAGCGTTTCTTCGTGAGACAAGTAGGAAAAAAAGTGATTCAATAAAAACTAAGCGTGAGTCGGAAAACAACAAAATGGCGGATATCTTGAAAACTGCGCGAGATCGGTAATTTTATATGGGAATATTTTTTGTTGGAAATGGTTCAATATATCCCCCTAGGCCGTTGTCAGTATGTTTCAGATCATTTTGTATTTTTTGTTGGAAATGGTGCACCCCCCTAGGCCGTTGTCAGTATTTTTCAGGACCGCCCTCTGTAGATTTGTCTTTTCATATGGGGTGGGGGGTCAGCAAATTTCTCGGAGTTCGCAGATCACAAAAGTCTAGACATCGCTGCCTGACGTCACAAATATGTCCATAACTCTCTTGGACATTGTTTTTTTTTGCTTTATATTTAAGCATATTGATTTACGAATCACACTGTATAATTTTCGTGTATAAAGTTACTCAGATAGAACGAAGTTGAAACGGAAATGTTTGCCAAGGAAAGCAATCTGATTGTACAGTGTGTTTCATAACACTGTCATCTTGTTAGAGTGATGGACGGGTAAGAAATTATTGTGGTTTCTTGTTATCGTTGAACACACAATGTCAATTCCGGTTCCTCAGTTGTTACGTAGATGTCGCTAGGAAATACTAGTTTATCTAGTACTAGCTTCGCTACGGTTATGAAATTCATCAACAATTTGGAGATTGCGACATTAAGTCTTCACAAGTTTGGATTTTTCGTGGAACAGACCCCCAGCCCAGAGTGAGCACCGCTCCCTAGTTAGAAAATTCAATATTTTATTTTATATGACTTTTCGTATTGCGGAACACCTTTGCATCGAATTACAGCTTTCTCGCTCATCCCGAAGTGATACTTCTCAATTCCGATTTTTTGGTGGTGAAAACCGTCCATAAATCGGGGAGAAACCGGAAAATTTAAAATTTTATATTTTTATGGAGTTCTTATATACTGTTTTTGGTGGTTCCATTCTCCGTCATTTTTCGTTATCTCCTTTGGTTTATCCAGTAACAAAATACAAAAAGATCCGCTAAGAAGCGTCATTTTTGACGGTAACTTGCTCCCACTTGAACTTTCATAATGCGTAATAAGAAAGGATTTTTTTCCTTTCTTATTGCACGCCTACATACTAAAAGGGGTATTTGTGCCTCAAGTCTCTAGGATTAGTCATCGTGGAGCTACGTTGATTATCAGTCAGTCAGTATACCAACTGGGCTTTGCATTTTATATAGAAGATAGATTACTATGATTTGCAATTCTTACTGAGTTAAAATTGTCACCATGAATACCAAGGTGGCCTTATGCCGGCAAATGCTCCCCCGCAGACATTAGGCCATCATTCATGGCCTAGTGGCGGCAGAAGTCAAAAATCCTTCCCAAGCATTTTATTTTCCTTTCCAAGCACTTTTGTCGAAAAAAGACGGGTTCCCTGACAGCCTTGTATATCAAGATTTTTCAGAAACACCTAACCCGGATGGACACGAAGCAAAGTCCCAGAGGGGGCCTTAGTTCATGAAACTGTAGATACCTTTAACATGTCTTCAAAATGGGACAATAGGTGCCAAAAGGATTGAGAACCACTGAAAATTGAGTATTGACTTTTAATATGATAATACAATGTGTAGGTCACGATAATGTCCTTATTGAACGAGTGAGAGCCACACAACAAGTGGTCATCAGTATTCTGGGAGACACATTTCCGGGTGATGATGTTTTTCACAGTGAATTGTTCATTCGTGATGTTCTCGGAGTAAACAATGGTACACCGCATCAGGTCTATTTTTAATAAACAGTTTTTCAGTGGCCACTTCTCATTATCATCACCGATGATGGCGTCATCGTGTTAGAAAGGAGATGTGTGCGATTGCAACCCCTACAGGGTGGTCCATTTTAATTTACGGATTCTATCTAAATGTATGCGAAACAGTTGGGAATACAAAAAAATCTATTTTCCGTAAAGGGACTTTACAATGTTGTCTTTTGTAAATATTGTTCAGCAAAGGAGATTGGGGAGGGATTTTTGGTAACATTTTCATTTTTCAATTGTTCTTCTGAAATGGAGAAAAAAGTTTTCTGATAATCTTTAGGGTTCAACATTTAATATGCATTCTTTTCTAAGTTCCGAGAGTTCTCACTCCATGAAACTGATTGGGAACGATTTTATATTATTGATTATACAATATCAGGTGGGGCATAATGTGTTGACCTTGGTTGATCTCTCAAGGTTATTTCAAGGTCAACTTTCGTTTCATAATGCGAGATGTCCCATTTTCTTTCCATCATCGATTTGGATATTAGAATTGGAGCGAAACCACCGATGGGTGGTTTCGCTTTCTAACTGGGTACAGGCGTGTGCAAATGGACTCCTTATTTAAATAACCCTGGGGTGACTGATTTGGTCTGTGGCCAACCGGTTAATTCGCTACCATAATAAATTATTCTACATTAAACTCGCCAGGAGTTGTTGATACTTGAGAATCCTTACGGATAATGCAGTAGCTTTTCCTTGCTTTCTGCATGGGTAATCGAAAGGATATCGTTTCCGACCCTACCCTACGCCTTTGACTGGCACGGACTTGAGTGCCTCGGAAATATTCTTTTTCTGTCCCCCTATCCACAGGGGACTAATAATGAACACAATTAATTGTCATTATTATTTGTATTTTATTATTATTAGTATTAATTATATTTAGTAATTGCCTACATTGTGATAGGTCAGCCCAAGAACACCACCGCATTCAGCACTGTGCTGTCCTAGACATGCTGGCCAACAAACTAATGATCCCGCAATAAATTCTAAGTCAGCAAGCAGTCTGATGATAATGGTTTAGGTAATGAATATCAGTGCCAGACAATCCAATATTAAGGAGCGAGCATCCAGTGACCGGCAAGTGACCACGATCTCACAGTGATTCACTAACATCCATTAGTGTTTTTCCGTGCTCGGACAGAGTGAAAACCGAAATATATTATTATATAGTATTTCCTTTTTTCATTGATACGATGTTAATGTTAGTATATTTTTTTTAAAGAAAGTTATTTTTGGCTCGGAACCACTCTGATACTCCGGGGCACTCCCTATTATAGCCATACCATGACGGAAACAAGAAAATTCTTTCTTCGGGCCAGATTCGAACGCGCAACCTCCGGACCAAAAGTCAATTGTCATAATAATTCGGCCACGGAGATCCACAGAATGGTTGTATCTCCCCTTGTTGGAAGGACCTCCATGGTGTCCCCATGCCCAGCCACCCAGTAAGGAATGCGTGTGAAAAATAATAAATTATATTAATATGAAATGATCTCATTTTCATTGTGGTCCAAGGTTTTTCTTTATTATTTATTATTTTAAATCAAATTATGTTTATTGATTCATTGATAACAATGTCTATTTATGGTCTGCTTTGTAATATTTGTCACTCGGGGAGAGGCCATGGAGGTGGCCCTATGGCCGAGAATACATCTTGCTTGTTATAATGTCTATTTATGGTCTGCATTGTAATATTTGTCACTCGGGGAGAGGCCATGGAGGTGGCCCCATGGGCGAGAACACATCTTGCTTGTTACAATGTCTATTATTGGTCTGCATTATAATATTTGTCATTCGGGGAGAGGTCATGGAGGTGGCCCCATGGCCGAGAACACATCTTGCTTATTATAATGTCTATTATTGGTCTGCATTGTAATATTTGTCACTCGGGGAGAGGCCATGGGGGTGGCCCCATGGCCGAGAACACATCTCGCATGACCGAGAAAACATCTTGCTTGTTTTGGACCACATCAAAGATTCTATGTGCCTTCTTCAGATTTTTCAATTTCTATTGCTCCACTTAGAAAGATATCTCAATGAACCGTCAGTGGCGACGAAAGTTATGCTGGGGTCCCCACAAACTTTCACCAGAGGCTCCTACATTTCTTCACCTCCGTTAAACCAAAAGATCACCTGTAGACGAGTTACTACCAAAAATGATTTTTTTCTGATAAACTAAGTCATAAAAAAATTCCCACAGTCATAAAAAATGCCTGGGAATCGTATATATCAGGATCCCATTAAAATTTTGAAATTCAGCTAGAATTATAATACTGATTGCTCGAAATAGAAATCAGTTCCACCCTAGTCGTTGGTAGCACCAAACATCTAAAATAGAAAAGTTTTATACCTTCGGGATGAGCGTGATCCTCGGGTTTGAAATTTTTGACGACCCTTCATTTCTGCCCAAAACAAAAAAACACGTCAAACTTACCTTTATTAAACAACAATAAAAAAATAAAAATGAAACATAATCTCATTCCTCAATACAATCGGACATGAAGAGAATTAATTATAATTAATTAATTGAACATGAACACTGCCGCCGGAATCATGGAATTGTTTTAAAAATATATTTACACTTTAATGCATTGATCGTGTAATTTTTTTATTTTATTTTAAATTAATTATATTATTTTTATTCATAAAGAACGAACCTTTTTTCAGACACCTATTTATAAATTACTGTTTTCCCGTGCTTCGCCACGGTTACAAAATTCAACAACAATTTCGAGATCGCGATATTAAATCTTCTCAATTTTAGATTTTTGGTGGAACCGACCCCCGGAGAGAACACGGCTCCTATTTAGAAAATTCAATATTTTACTCAAAGATATTACTTTTTGCACTGCGGAACACCTTTGTATAAAATTTCAGCCTTCTCGCTCATCCCGAATTGATATTTCTTAACTATGGGTTTTTGGTGAAACCGACCTCCCAGTTAGAAAATTCAATATTTTATTCAAGGGTTTGACTTTTCGTACTTCGGAATACCTTTTTATCAAATTTCAGCTTTCTCGCTCATCCCGAAGTGGTACTTCTCAATTCCGATTTTTTGGGGGTGAAAACCGTCCAAAAATCGGGGAAAAACAGGAAATTTTCAAATTTTATATTTTTTATGGGTTGCTTATATACTATTTTGGGGGGGTCTATTCTCGGTCATTTTTCGTTATCTCTTTTAGTTTGCCCAGAAAAAAATTGCAAAAAGACCCGCTAAATAGCGTCATTTTTGGCGGTAACTTGCTCCCACTTGAACTTTAAATTTTTTCCTTTCTTATTACGCACCAACATACTAAAACGGACCTGTGTGGCAAACAAAAACTGCAATTAACTTTTTGCCCCCGGACACTTGGCACACATTTTTGCGTTATAGCGCAGTCTAACAGCGAATAGTTAGTAGAAATACGCACATTAATATTCAGATAAAATGTGCGCCAAGTGCCCGGGGGTAAAAAGTTGGTTGTAGTTTTTGTTTGCAGCTTTCAAATCACCTTTGGGACAAATATTTTGACCTGAACTTGGCACTCATATGATATCAACTCCTTTGTAGGCGAATTGTTTTGGGGTGACATGAACTTGGCACTCATATGATATCACTTCCTTTGTGACCATATTTTTAGGAGAGATATGAGCTACTTGAATTTTTGGCTTTTTGGTAGAGACATTTTCTTGGCGTCTTTTTGCACACGAAGTGTTTTTTTTCGGGGGTGTAAAATAACACAGAAAGCAACTTTGTAATATCAATATGTGGTCATTTTCTCGTGTCACTGACGTAATTATATTACAGTGATTGTCATGGTTCTGGGGGCCCACTTCAATAATCAGCCTCCAAGAACAGATGTATGATGACAATTGAAAACTTTAGCAGTAGACTAAGTTGTCTGCAGCTGCTGTCTCGCCTGACTACCATCGGACACGATGATGCTACTATTTAATTAATTGAATTTTTTTTTAAACATATTTTTTGTATATTTTATTTAATTTGTATAAGTACAATATTTAGAAGAAAAAAAAAATATGGTCCCCACTTGTAAACTCACCCATAGGTAGGAGTGAGTTTGTGTTAAGTGGGGAGTAAAAGTGCAAATAATAAAAATATTATGGTAACCAATAAATAATAAATACCTTGTTAAATAAGAAGGATGATTATGAAGAAGAAAATGATGATGGCGAAAATGGGGGGGGGAGGACTTAATTCATAATANGGGGGTGGAAGACTTAATTCATAATATTGTCAAGTTGAGATGAAAAATCGGATATAACTCTCTTTTCGAACATTTATTGTATCCTCTCTCAAGTAAATTATTTGGCAGGACGTTGATAAGTTTTCGGACAAGACTGATGTAATGCCTGTCGGTCATAGTCAGGCAGAATTTGTTTACTTGGGCGAGTCCTTTCTGTCGTGTGTTGTTGTTCTGCCTTGGTATTGTCAGGTGTTCTTTTCGTTTTAAAATAAATTGTATGATTTTGTATGTGTAAAGTTGTTGTAAAGTGAGTACGTCTAGGTCAGAGTATGAATGGTCAGTATTGTATAATCTTTTTTTATTTAATATTATGCGGATGAGTATGTTCTGTGTTGTCTGTATTGTCTTGATGTTATTTTCCCTGCCGAACCCCATCCTATGATTCCGTATTGTATTATTGTCTGAACTAATCCAAAGTACGCCGTTCTCAGAAGTTTGAGACTCATGGTCAATTAATGAAAGATCGAGAATTATTAATTTAAACTTAAAATGGATGAATTGGTGTACCTTAGAAAATCAACAATAATTATCATTTGCCTGACAAATTAGTCAGATAAAATATAATTACTGTCTATATGTGTGAGATAATTTATCTGATGTCTTCAATTATTATAAAATAACCTTTATTTTATTTTTGTGTAATTTAATGTGTCCTTCATTTTTTATGTCTTTAAGGTTTTTTAATTAAAATGGATGGCAACATCATTTATTTCATGGACATCATAAATTAAGTTTTGATTACTCTACAGTATGTAATGAGTGATTATCCTCTTAACTTGAAATTTTTAAATTCTGTAAAAACTGTAGGGATAGAAAAAAGTTCATGGCCAATCGAAAGTAGAAGACTGGCCTCTACTTTCGATATAGCATTTTTGATAACGATGTCGGCACATCCTTCAATGGCGATCACCATCATAAGAGTATAATCATTGAACTTAGTGGTGAGAATAAGGAGGGAAGGGGGTAACAATCATACAAAATTGGGGGGGGGGCATAAAAAAACTACACTATACGAACACAAACCAAAAAATCAAACAAAATATACAGCACAATAATCACTCAATAGCACTCAAACTTTTTCGGATATTTTGTCCGCGAGGTACCTCTTATAATCGAATGGCGAGATGCGATTTTTTTTTTACCAAAAACGTCGATTTTTCGACATACTCTGGGTCGCATTGATTGGAAAAGTTAATGTGTGACATATATCCAAAGTTATTTCTTTCTTCAAAAAAATCACAAATATTTCGACTCTACTGAGATTTAAATTCTAAAACCACAGCCATTTGATTATTAATAAATTGGTGTCTGAAAAATCAATTTTTAATTAATTATTCGATAATAAATTAATTATTATTCATCTTTCACTGTCTATATAAATTCATTTTGGCAAAATACAATTCATTAATTATTTATTGATTAATAAATTGTGAAGTACCTCTTTTTCTATTATGATATTATTAAAGTAATAAGTAATCTAAATTATATTTTATTAAATAAATTTATTGTATAATTAAATAATTATTCGTTAATAAATTGTTAATTATAATTAGAAGCTGTACCGTTTTTTAGAAATCAATCAAATTCTATATAGATATTAAAGAAAATCTTTCACTATCTAAATTCTATTTAACAAAATACAAATAATTAATCTTGATAATTTAAATTGATTATTAAAATACAATTAATTGTTTGTTAGAAAATCTTCCCAATTTTAGTAAAATTCTCTATTGATCTTGATGAAGATCTTACACTTTCTAAACTTTATTTAATTATTTATAATTAATAAATTGTTAATTATAATTGGTCAATGTACCTAATTTTAGAAATCGAAACACAATATATTATTGATATTGAAGAAAATCTTTAACTTTATCTAAATTCTATTTAATAAAATGCAACTAATTAATTCTTTGTTAATAAATTACTAGTTTACAATATATTGTTTCTGAGATCTTTGATTGTTTGGTTTGATTTGTTTATCTTTGCATTTATTATTCTAAGCTATGATCGGTAATATCAATTATGTATACAGGGTGACAGATAAAAAATACAAACTATAATTTTTTTTTAGTTTTTATATATTTTCAAAATAAATTATAAAAATGCACATCCCCCAAGCTATGGCTAAATTCTTCACCGAATAGAGTGAAAATTTAACTCAACGATTTTTCTTATGTTGATTTGACTGTCTGTTCGTAACACAATTATCACTATGAGAGATTTTCACGGCTTTTGCTGGTGTCTTGTTTGGAGGATAATAGGTATAGTGAAGTTACGATTTCTGGAAAAATTATTCTAAATACAGAAATCTTCGAACTATACGACAGTCGTTCGGTATGACGGCTCTCTGCATTTGTTGATAGATGTATGGCTTTACGTCTAATTCTTTAAGTGATGTAAAAAGTGTTTTTGGTATTGTTGCAATCTATTTTCCACAACTCTTTCACTTCATAACTAAGATCTATATATTTGTTGATCTTTTCATTGTGTGTTTTAACCATATTGACGTCATTGTTTAAGGCTATATCTATAAAAATTACTTCTTTTTCTTTTTTCTTCCCAAGGGTTATGTCTGGTCTATTGTGTGCTATGTTTTTATCTGATAGAATGCTTCTGTCCCAATACATTTCATAGTCGTTTTTTTTTCTAGGATGGTTTTAGGTTTATATTGGTAATATCTTATTTTCTCTTGGCTCAAGTTATACTTCAAGGCTAGTTCTTGATGGAGAATTTTTCCTACTTCATTTGTATTCTGAATGTGCTATTATTTGGCAGCCTCCTATTACATGGTGTATTGTCTCACTTGTTCGTTTACATTTTCTACATAGTTTTGTCTCGCTGTTTTCATGCAGGATATATTTTCTATAGTTGTTAGTTTTGATGACTTGATCTTGGAGGGCAAACATAAATCCCTCTGTTTCTCGGTACAAATCCCCATGTGTCATTTGTAAGACGCTCGTTTGTCTACTGGCTGATTTCATGGGGGTACCTTCCATGTAGGGCCTTCTGCTTCCATCTGGTGATTTTTTCTTCGTCTGTTATCGTGAATTCTTTACTGCTGTTGCTGAGTTCAATCGGAGTAGACTTGTCTTTTTGTACTATTGTATAAAAGTATTGTCTGAGTTGTTGTACATTTTTGTTATGTAAGTTTAATATATCTACAAGACCTCTTCCACCATCTTTTCTTTTAATTGTTGTGCGCTCTGTAGCCGATTTGGTATGATGTGCTCTATGTCTGGTCATTAGTACATTGGTTTGTGTTTGCAAATCTTTCAGATCTGTCTGCGATCATTTAACTATTCCGAAGGTGTAAGTTAGCAACGGTATTGCATAAGTGTTGATTCCGTTGATGAGATTTTTTGCATTTAATTTGGATTTAAGATATTTTTCATTGTTTTATGGTCGGTACTTTTCTTTTGAATCATTCCCAAATATACATGTCCTGTTCGCTCATAGGATCTATAGATAAGTCATCATCAAGTCTGTTTGTTTTGTGTTTGCCTTTGAGTATTGTTTGTGTCTTGCATTTTTCTAGTCCAAACTCCATTTTGATGTCATTGGAGAATGTATGTGTTAGTTTTAGAAGATAAGTAAAATCTTGTTCTGTTGTGGCATATAATTTGACGTCGTCCATGTATATTAGATGTGATAAAGTATATTTGTTTTTTTAGCCAACGATCATACCACGTTGAATACACCAGTTCCCGTCAGATCACTGAAGTTAAGCAACGTCCGGGNGAGATAATAAGCTTGGTTTTCCAATGTTTCATTAATTCCTTCTAATATAATAATAATTTCATTAATTCAAAAATAATAATTATTATTTTTATTATGTATTGTATTTCAGGAGATTAAAAACCGCTGACACATCCATACTAATATATAAATGCGAAAGTAACTCTGTCTGTATGTATGTATGTATGTTACGCTTTCACGCTTAAACTACTGAACCGATTTTGATGAAATTTGCTATGGAGATAGACTAAACTTTAGGAAAGGACATAGGCTAAAAAAGCGTTGAAACTATAAACGGCCATGTCTATAAGGCGCCAAGCGAAGCGGACGGATCCTGCTAGTTATATATAAGCGAATCAAAATATCCCCTACCCCTAATATTCAAACAGAAATATAAATATATACTCGTATATAAAAAAAGTTAATCAAAACAAAATTTGAATAAACTGCAAAATTAATAGGACCTGTAAAGAAAACTGAAATCTGGACCTCACTTCGTTAGAGTGATGAATGACTACTTTTAGGCCACCCCGTATCAACCAGATAAAGAATTAGGGAATGACTGTCTTCGCATGGATTGGTTCGTGGTATGAAGTCTGGTTGTTGTGTGGCATTGCTGGCTAATTATTTATTGGATCTGTTTTAATTTAAGAGAAACAATAATATAATAATAACGTTATGTTATTATGTCACCATTTTATTCATCTCTGTGGTCTAGTGTGGTTTTCGGGAGACCCGGGTTTATTTCCTGTAGAGGAGGGGAGAAATTTAATATGTTTCAACGGCACAAAATTCAAAAACGAGACATCCGTTCAAATTTTCTGGTAATGACAGTTAACTTTATCTGACTAGATGTGTTCCAAAAACCAAAAATACCTTCATATTTTCCAAAAATGAATGTCCAATAATAATGGACATATTTGTGGCGCACGTGTGTTATGGACATATTTGTGACGCACGTGTGTTATGGACATATTTGTGTGCACGTGTGTTATGGACATATTTGTGACGCACGTGTGTTATGGACATATTTGTGACGCACGTGTGTTATGGATATATTTGTGACGCAATTTGTGTGCACCTATGAAACAAGATGAAAAATACAAATAACAGCTTTTTATTAGTAGAACTATTATATCAAATACAAGAAATGAAAGTGATAGAAACCACTTGAAACCAACGATTATACCACGTTGAATACACCAGTTCCCGTCAGATCACTGAAGTTAAGCAACGTCGGGTGTGATCAGTACCTGGATGGGTGACCGCTTGGGAACATTACGTATCGTTGGCTCATTTTTCCGGCCTAACCCAGGCTGGTTGAGGTCAATGTGGGTAGCTGGTTTGCAAGTTTCTAGCGAATGGAGAGTGAAAACCCCCGTCTTGAATGACCAATAGATGTTAAAGAGATGTTAAGCCAAATTTAAAAAAAAAAAAAAAAAAACACTTGACTTTATGTTCTACAATTTGTATATACATACTAGCTGAGTACCCGAACTTCGTTTCGAGAAGATGAGAGAACATGGGGAGTAGTTACGGGTTGTTAAGCTGTGTAGAACGTGTTGAGAGTAGTATTGGGTTAGGTTCCGAAAAAATAAAATGCGTGTTGAACTCTGCTGAGTTTGGGGTGGGTCTTGCCATGAAATTTGGTGTATTTGGTTGTCACTAAATTTGGAGTGTCACTTTGATGAAATCGAAACTACTTTTGGTTGTTTTTGGGTTTTTTGAAGCTTTATAGCGGTTTTCACGAATCTTGCCCAAAAAGAGTACGGTAAGAGCTAGAGCTTGAAATTAGGTGCCTGTTTATATTAATTTTATCAATGTCGTTACGCATTACGCGTGGTCAGATCAAATGCGGTTACATATTACAATGGTCTTTTATCCATAAGTCCTCCATAGATTATTTTGCCTCGAGGTAGGCACTTTTTATTTTTCCTGAAAACCGAGTGTCAAGAGACATGGGATTGATTCGTTGGGCGAAGGTAATGTTTTTAAACGATTTTTTTTCTTCACATTATCGAAATTTTTTTTAGTAAAGGTCAAATGAATGTATGTGTGGAGGGAGGGGGGCGTCCACCCACAAAAGAGGATTATCAGATTAAGAAGCGCCTGGAAGAGATATGGGGAGAGAAAAATGAATTGGCTGACATTTATATGAATTTTTTACCCTGTTTCGCTTTCAGAATACTATCTCGGGAGATATTTCATTTCAATAAGCTTTACCCCCTAAGGTTTTGAATCCTTACACCTCATGGGCTTTTTGTGTATTGGGGCTAGGCTTTCTTCATCAGTCATTTTCAATCGTTTATTTTGACCCCAAATGATTATTATTATTTGTTTACTAGCAGGATACGCCCGCTTCGCTTGGCGCCTTAGAGGCATGGCCGTTTATAGTTTCAACCCCAAAAGTAGCCTATGTCCTTTCCTAAAGTTTAGTCTATCTCCATACCAAATTTCATCAAAATCGGTTCAGTAGTATAAGCGTGAAAGCGTAACATACATACAGACAGACAGACAGATAGACAGACAGACAAACAGAGTTACTTTGGCATTTATAATATTAGTATGGATTGTGTTCAACAACCGTTATGGTTATTGACACATTACAATTATTATACCTGAAAAAATAATGAATAAATTAGAAAAACTGATAAATAATAATTACATCTGAAAGAATAGTGTACCTAGGTATAAATTAGAATACCTGAAAAAATTTAGAACACCTGTAAAAAAATATATAAATTAGAATACCTTTAAAAAAATATGTAATGATCTGTAATAATATATTCAATGTAGCCCGGGAGTGAACTCAGAACCTACCAAATATGAAACAGAGGCCTTGCCACTGAGCCTCGCTGTTGTATGGATATAGAATGAGAAAATACAATATTTAAATGTAACTCTCATCATTTTTTCATAACTAACTCCATCTGTGTTACACTGATCGGTAATAATTTTGTGTTACAGTGTTACACGATGCGGCAAGAATTTGTTGTTACAGGTGCGCGCGCATCTTAAAATTTCACTCTCATCATTTTTTCATAATGCGCATAAAGAAGTATAACTTAAAAAAAAAAATGATTGGTAGTTACGATAATTTTTGGTAAAGTAAAAAAATATCATGTAAACCAGAATAAAAAAAAAATATATAGGAGCGAATTACCTAATCAAAAACCCCGGTATGAGCTGAAGGAAGGAGTACAACGCCATATGAGACTTAGGATAGAGGTATTCAAAGGGGTTAAAAGTCATTTCTATTTTTTGTGGCTGATGCTAAAAATGGTCATCAGCATAATTTGCACCTTGAAGTGGGGCGTAAGTAAGGGCCATCCGACGGGTGTCCTTTTATTCAAGTTAAAGAAAGTAAATAATAAAATAAATATTTTTTGACAATTCACGAGTCCGGACGAACTCGGTGAGTGACGGGCGCGGGCGGAGGTTAGTGGGTCACCAGGAAGCTTTTTTTCCTGCTGCGCCCCATCCACTATTACTGCTGTCCCGTTGTCATATAACTGTCAACGGTCGGAGCGGATATGGGCAGGAATCGTTCATTTCAAGGATTCGTTCTTATAGTTCAAGTAAAATTTCCGGAAACACTTCAGTGTTTCCAGAAATTTACACACATTCATTTGGACCAATCCCGCGTATTCGCTCCCAGAAGAAGACCGCCCTTAGGGGCCTTTTTTCAATTGAAATTAAAGCAGACAGGTTACCAGAAATTCTTAGTGTTTCTTTATTGGTTGGATGAAATTAGTCATGTCGGAGGGAGTGTCAAAATGTGACGGGCTTTTGCCTCGAGTTGATTGGACGAAATTGACCTTAATCAGGTCGGAGAGAGAGCCTAAATGGACTTTTGCCTCAAGTTGATTGAATGAAATTGACCTTAGTCAGGTCGGAGGGTGTGCCAAAATGTTCTTTTGTCTCGACTTGATTGGATGAAATTGACGTTACTCAGGTTGGAGGCAGTGCCAGAATCGGCTTTTGCCTCGAGTACTGACCAGTTTAGTTACGTTGCTGTGAACGAAATTAAAAAATCTATCAGCATGTACTTACTTGTGGTCTGCGAACTGTTTGTAGACCTCACTTCTTAAATTGCTACCATTTAGCCCCATCTTCCACAAGACTGCTCATCATAACATATGTCTCTTTTTCTTGGACTGATGCGCCAGTTGGAGTAATTGCAGCCTGTTCAATAATATCTAGTAATCATAATAAAATGTTGGTTATGGGACTCATTTCGAAAATCACGCGATTGGAATGGATCAGAAGCGGATAACGGGGGGGGGGNGGGGGGGGGGGGGCGATAGGGACGACCGCCCCCAGGATCTGAAGAAAATGAAATTAACCAGAGCCGCCATTAAGATTTAATAAACATTTGTGTGGTTGGGGAAGGTGTCGTTTTTATTCGTAAAAGTTAAAATCCAAAAATACTTCGGATCTCGGATGACAGTGAGAAGATTTAATATTTTTTTTTCATTAAATAAATAAACAAACACAAAAAGAATTAGGTACTGATTTTCCCGAGTCTGAGAAATGTATGTAGAGGTCGAAAGCATTTTGATGTATGTCCAAAGGCGTGGGGATAAGTTAAGAAGAGGAGGGGTTGTAAAGTTTAAAGCACAGAATAATAATGATGAGTAGATACTACCTTGGTCGCCCTTTGGAAGCGACCACACGTTACAAGGTTTTAAATCGAGTTTGTCGCTTGAAGTCGGTCGTGGTAGAACGAACGCCACTAAAGTTGTGAAATCCTAAGTATCTGCCGCAGTAAACATACCTGTGGATTTAAGGCTATGCTTCTTTTATGCTTGAGGATTTTATTTGAGGGCGGGGCCAAGATTTTTTTTTTCGGGGGAGGGATCCGAAGTATTGACAGCCAAACCAGGACTAACACCTGAAAATGATGATCATGGAAGGTGATGTTGATGTTGTTGTTGTGTCGATGATGATATTGTTGTTGTTCTTGCTCTTGTTGTTGATGATGTTGTTGTTATTGTTGTTTTTGTTGCTGTTGTCTTTGTTGTTGTTGTCGTTATTATGTTATTGATGTTGTTTTTGTTGTTATTTTGTTATTGATGTCGTTTTTGTTGATGATGTTATTGTTATTGTTGATGCTGTTTTTGTTGTTTTTGTTATTGTTAATGATGCTGTTGTTGTTGTTGCCGATGTTATTGATGTTGTTGTTTTTGTTGTTGGTGATGTTGTTTTTGTTGTTGTCGTTATTTTGTTATTGCTGTTGTTTTTGTTGTTGTTATTTTGTTATTGATGATGTTTTTGTTGTTGTTGTTGATGTTGTTATTGTTGATGCTGTTTTTGTTATTGTTAATGATGCTGTTGTTGTTGCTGATGTTATTGATGTTGTTGTTTTTGTTGTTGGTGATTATTAGTTACAGCGTACAATATTACATAAGTCATGCATAAAAAAATAATGAAATTTCGGGGGGGGGTCTGAACCACATGGCCNGGGGGGGGGGGGGGGGGGTCTGGATCCCATAGACACCCCCCTGCGTACGGCCTTGTTTGAGGGTGACATCCTTAGGCCCAAATCCAACTGATCTATAGAACTATCTATATTATATAATTTTATGTTCAATGGGATGAGTTGGAATTCCAGTCCTCTTCCGTTTGACAAAATTCTACTTTGGGAGGAGGATGCATCAAGATGAAATCTTTGAGAACCTCTGTCTATCACTGACTCACTATATTTTCATTCCGTTACGCTTTGGTTAATCTGATGTGACAGAGTAACCAAAGCGTATTGTCGAGATCATCCTCGTTGCTGAATTGCTTGAATGACAATCATTGGTGTATTAATACCAGCATCTAACTATAGATACTTATAAAGCTAATAAATGAATATTTCTTTGTGTTATTATGTCACAATTTTGGGTAGGTATCATAGAATTACAAGGTATGGTCAAACGGGGCTACCTATGAATAATTCTTTTAATGGCAAATTTTATTGATTCTATAATATCAAAGATAAGTACTATCTAAAATCCGTAAAATTTCGTATTTCCGGTTAGATTTACACAACATCAACAGTTTAAACTACTTCGGTGACATAGTGTTTAAATCCTCGACTGGTAAACAGAAGGGCGTGTGTTCAATCCCAAGCTGAGGCAGTATGTTTTCCTCATTAATTTGAGTATGTGGCCACACAAAAATAGAGCTCTGAGGGTTAGGTGGCAGAAAATGCCTCGAACATTAACCTCGCGTGGCAGTTACGTTCCACTGAAGATCTCAAATTGTTCAGTATTTTTGTAAGCTGAATCAAAGTGTAATATGCGGACATTCGTTAGATGCAGAATGTGGCACTCCACAACAGCTATATTGTACAGACTAATTTACAGCTATATTGTACAGACTAATATACAGCTATATTGTACAGACTAATTTACAGCTATATTGTACAGACTAATTTACAGCTATATTGTTCAGACTAATTTACAGCTATATTGTACAGACTAATTTACAGCTATATTGTACAAACTAATTTAATTTTTTTGTGTGATTTGGAAGAGCAGAAGAGATTACATCCCCTTCACATTTAGAAATCCTTTGCCTCGAATGCCTTGTCTAATGATAGCCTTATCGAAATACGAGATCTATTAAAAAAATACGCGGACTGAGGTCATAAAAAAAAATCTACTTTGAAAGTTACATGTCTGGGTCTCCTCTCCTTCCCAACGCACACACTTATCCCAACGGTGTTGCCACTTGTTGAAATAGTCTTGGTACGCTTCTTTTGTGATGGATTTCAGCTCTTTCGTCGCATTTGCCTTAATCTCCAAAATCTTCTCAAACCTTCCTTCGAGGTTTTTTTCAAGTTTGGGAATAAGGAAAAGTCACAAGGAGCAAGGTCAGGTGAGCATGGGGGATGGGGAAGAACAGTAATCTAGTGTTTAGCCAAAAACTCACGAGTTATGAGTGCTGAGTGAGCTGGAGAGTTGTCGTGCTGGAAAAATCAGTTGTCACTTTTCTGGCCTTTTGCGTTGGACGGCGTACTCAGGACCTTTCTCCCTGACTTTTTCTTATTCCCAAAACTGAAAAAAACCCACAAAGGAAGAAGGTTTGAGACTATTTTGGAGATTAAGGTAAATGCGACGAAGAAGCTGTTAGCCATCACAAAAGAAGCGTACCAGAGACCCAGGCGTGTAACTTGCAAATAAAGTAGATTCTTTTTATGACCTCAGTCCGCGTATTTTTTTAATAGACTACGTATAATTCATATCAGAGGAGTCAACATAAAAAAATGAAAAACGTGGTACTCTTGACGTCAGAATTTTCTGCGCAATAACATACCTTGTTTCTAAGTATAATGTGAAGTGACAATAAAAATGTCTTAATTGTACACGTTTTGTATTTAATTTACAGATGTAGTCTAAATTTCTATAATAAGATCGAACAAGAGCTTTTTGATGAAAATGAAATAAATGGCGAAATTTCAGTCTCATGTTGTCAGCCGCCCCCGTCATTTGTGCAGGAGATAAAAATTAAAGAAGAAAACTTGTCAAACGATGATGAGACAAAACATGATGCATCCTCAGGCGGACAGAATGAGAAAGTTGACCAGTCTTTAGAATCACCCTCAGACGGACAAGATGGTGAGGCCGGCCCATGCTTAGAGTCATCCTCAGATGGACAGGATGGGGAAGACGTTCCAACCTTGGAATGTCCCTCAAACAGACAGAAGACGATTGGCGAAGTTGAAGTGTCAATCTCTTGTTCTGGACAATCCGAGCCTGATGCAATGGAAGTTGCTTCTCGTTCTGCTGACAAGTCGGAAACGGACAAACCTTTATCATATCAGAACGCTCTTCAAACCAGTTCACAGAAGATTGATTCTAGTCTGACAATACCTAAGGTAAGTCTTAAATAGGGAACCTCTGTTTGTCCGATCGTTCTCCAGTAACTCTCGAACGTGTTGTGCTATATTGATGAAACTTGGTATGTACTTTCATTATGCTCATGAGATTTGGTTTAGTTTTTGATGAAACTTCGTATGTCATTATGCTCATGGGATTTGGTTTAGTTTTTGATGAAACTTGGTATGTACTTTCATTATGCTCATGAGATTTGATTTAGTTTTTGATGAAACTTGGTATGTACTTTCATTATGCTCATGAGATTTGGTTTAGTTTTTGATGAAACTTCATATGTCATTATGCTCATAGGATTTGGTTTTTGTCCACACGGGTCCTCGGTCCTCATTTATTCATTTTTACTCAGCGATGTGTACAGTTCACAGAACAGTTATCTAGTTATTTTATTGGTAAGTACAACATTGATGAATTGAAAGTTTTAAACCATTCGGTACAGTATATTTTTGGTTGCAGATCTCTATTGAGACTGCAACCACTGCGACCTTTATTTAGATATCTATTGTGACCAGCGGAGATTCGAACCAACAGCCTCCTGGTTACAAATTCACCGCCTCAACGGACTAAGCTACTGAGGCTATTTCGGCACAGTATAAGTGACTGAAAGATGTTGTGTGGTCTAGATTTAACACCATGGGTTTTCTTTTGTTTTTCCGATTGTCTTTTTATACCGCGATAACTCTCAAATGTCTTATTCGATTTTGATGAAACTTGGTATGGGTGATGAAATTCAATGGATTGGCCTGGTCTGATCCCACGCCCTACTGCTCAACAGTCAGGGCGTCTTACCACTACAACACTAACTCATGTTTTTGTATGCAAAAAATAAAATCAACGTATTTTTGGGGGACGTAATCAACGAATGGGTTAACTATCTTATTGCAGCGCGGAAGAATTTATTTTGGCCAGTTACAATTAAGTATCTTTTAAAATCTTAATTTGAATTTTCTATCTTCATCCGCGAAATAGTTTTTCTTCTCTCAAAAATGTTTTTTGATTCTCCGAAGGCCGCGGCTTTGTTTATATTTTTTCATTAATTCCATTTTTTCAGTTTTTTATTTCGATTTGAAATATTTTCCCTTTTCGTTTTCTGTGAAAATTTCTGTCCTAACTATTGGATCAAATATTTAAATTTCAGGTAAGATCGGAATTTATTAGATTAAATGTTCTGTGAACTGTAGACCACACTTACTTTAAATGGCCACTCAGGGCGTCCGGGCCGTATTAACTGTCCAGGGCCTTGTACTTTTTGAACTTAAAATACATTAAATTCGATTTCACCAGGTCATTTTTTTCAAAGTAGGTATATAATTATTAAGAAAAACAGGGCCGTAACCAAGATTTTTTTTGGGGGGGGGGGCGTAGCATTGGAAATGTTGATAATGGAAGGTGATGTAGTTTTTGTTGTTGATGCTGCTGTTGTTGTTGCTGTTAATGCTGCTGTTGATATTGTTGTTGTTGCTGCAGATGCTGTTGTTGTTTTTTTTCTAATATTGTTACGTGCAAAGTAGAGTATTTTCATTTTTTTTTTTTAAAAAAACAGTTGTAATTCGGGGGNGTAATTGGGGGGGGGGGGTCTGGACCCCCTACTGAGTACGACCTTGAATTAAAAGATAAAATGTGTTATTGTGTTAGGTATAAGCTGTTTATAACCACATGGAATTCTACAAATTTTTAATATTTTTACCTATCTAGACTGGATGACTGGATGGTAGACACTGTAGTACCTGCCACCTTTGATGTACGTTCTCTCCTCTCATCCCGACACCATAATGTTCCGATCTATAGTTATAATACGCAAAGCTCAGTTGGTATACTGACTGACTAATAATCAACATAACTCCACGATGGCTAAACCAGAGACTTAATTTGGCACACAGATCCCTTTTAGTATGTGCTTAATAAGAAAGGAAAAAAGCGAAAGTTCAAGTGAGAGCTAGTTACCGCCATAAATGTTGCTTTTTAGAGGGTCTTTTTAATTTTTTTTTCTGGGCAAACTAAAGGAGAAAATGAAAAATAACCGAGAATGTATCCCCCCAAAATAGTATATAAGGACCCCATAAAAAATATGAAATTTGAATTTTTTCTGTTTCTCCTCGATTTTCGGATGGTTTTCACCACCAAATCGGAATTGAGAAGTATCACTTCGGGTTGAGTGAGAAAGCTGAAATTTAATACGAACGTATTCCGCAATGCCAAAAGTAATATCCTCGAGTAATATATTGAATTTTCTAAATAGAAGCCGCGCTCACTCTGGGGGTCGTTTGACCCAAAAATCCAAATTTCGTAACCGTACCAAAGCACGGGGAAACAGCTAGTTAGATTATTTGTAATGACTTTGGAATAGTTTTTGTAGCGCCAATTATTGAGGGTATTAGGGTATGGTGATAATATGTGATACGTATTAAGGATATGTAATTTTTATTTATCATTACCTATTTTCACCAATTTAAAAGGACCTGACGCTGTAATAAGGCCATGTGCCTCGCGAGAAGTTAATATGGCCCTAACAGACCACCATTTGGCCTGTTAGGGTATGTCTGTCCATAACAATTTTCATCAAAATCGGATAAGACGTTCGCCAGTTATTGTGGACAGACAACTAGAAGAAAAATCGTGGTTTTTAAAGAAGGATGAATCCTGGTTGGAGATAATGATGTATTTTATATATTTCTCTTCTTAGAATGGCCGTAAAAATGTAATCAAATTGACTGAACTAAGTGAGGTCTGGTTTGAACACCATGTTTTATTCTTGAAAGTCTCTGTCCGTCTATTCGTTCCACGATAACTGTATAACGCCTTACCAGAATTTGATGCTTTTCTATTGGCCGTCATGGGTCCATGTTGAACGGTTGTACATACGTAATAGAGGCATGGCTGTACAAGCGTTTCCTTACCTCTCTAATTGGGTTAATGGTTAAAAAAAAATTAAAGGGTTGCCAGACACTCCTCCCCGGTTCCAGAACCCATTTGGATATGTTACCTATACTTATAAAATAAAGAATATTTTAGGCAAAATAACACTTTGCATACTTTGTGAAATAAATCTCAAGGCGCTCACAAAATTTTAGTTCTTTGAACAGTACGAATTTCCGTTTAAACCGGACCTAACTTAAACCAAAACTTAATCCTTTGAACTTAATGTCCGTCTATTCGTTCCACGATAACTGTATAACGCCTTGCCAGAATTTGATGCTTTTCTATTGGCTGTCATGGGTCCATGTTGAACGGTTGTACATACGCAATAGAGGCATGGCTGTACAAGCGTTTCCTTACCTCTCTAATTGGGTTAAGATTGGTTAAAAAAATTTAAAGGGTTGCCAGACAAAAGGAAACATCCAAATTAGCTCAGTTGGTTGAGGTAGTAGATTCGTAACCAGAAGGCTGTTGGTTCGAATCTAACTCCATCCCCGCCGCTGGTCACAATAGATCTAAATAAAAGGCCACGGTGATAATTTCAGTCTCAATAGAACCTGTAACTAGGGTTACCAGATAAAAAAATCAAAAGCGGGACATTTGAAAATAACAACAGGACGTGTTAACCCTACTTACAAACCAGCTGCCCATATTGATCTAGCCTGGGTTGGATATGATGAAGTACGAAGTTTTTGTGTATGATAGTTCATTTTCTTCTTTGTTTACAGTCCAAACTTGGATTTCGAATAAAAAAACTCGAATCACTTCAAAGCGAACGAAATTCGAAATATACAACATGCCGACTCTGTGCACGATCGTATAGAATCGATCAATTAGTTTGCGCCTTTGATAAAATATTAAATCTTCATGAAATTATAAATACGATATTACCAATCACGATTAATAAAATCGATCGGAAACCATTGAAGATCTGCGAGAATTGTGTTTGCAGCGTGGTAACGTTTTATTCGTTCTATCAACAAGTTGTCAAGAGTGATAACTATTTCAACCGATTGTTTCTAATCAGCAAGGATATTGAAATTACTACCATTAGTCAAGACACGACCAAGAACATAATAGATCAAGGTAAGACCAGGGATATTAGGATATAGATTAAGGTAAGACCAGGAATATAGGATATAGATCAAGGTAAGACCAGGGATATTAGGATATAGATCAAGGTAAGACCAGGGTTATAGGACATAGATCAAGGCAAGATCTAGCCATGCTGTATACGGGAACACACATATTTGAACATGCGTATTCGCTCGGATCTGGATCTGGGGAGGGGTAAATTGGCTCCCTTTTAATTTTTTTTAACCAATTTTAACCCAAATAGAGGTTAGGAAACGTTTTTACGGCCATGTCTCTGATGCGTATGTACAACCGACCAACATGGATCCATGGCGGCCAATAAAAAAATTACTCCTTCCAGGATACAGACTTTTCACATCTGAATAACCAAACACAGTTTCGAAAAATATTTCAATTCCGCCAGGATTCAAACCCAGGTCTCTCGCATGCAAAGACAGTGTGATACCCACTAGCCGATGCGATGGTCCAATTAATGGTGTTTGTATTGTATAGCTCATTGCATCATATTATAAATACAAGGCGCACACAGGTTTACTTGTTGCATACTAAGATATTTTCCACACAACTGAGTAAGTTCTGCAGTTCACAGAACTACTAGTTTAGAGGTTCTCAAGATATGGGCGGTTCTACGCACCAGGACGACCTGGAACGCCTACCATCACAGTTCCAGCCAAGGGCTATCAAAATATTTTCGGTAAACTCATATCAATCTGTTTCTACCATTTTAATGAATCGTGTATCTATAAATAGAAAGAACGGTTGATTTCGTGAGAAAACCCGCTAATACTACTACTACTACTACTAGTTTATTAGTTTCTAAAAATACATCTCATGATGACACTGAAAACTCTTTTAGCTTGTCCCCAGCAAATACGACAATAAATAAAAGAACGCTCGTTGTCCTATTAAAAGAAAAATATTTGTTAATGGGCTGAAATTTTCGATGTCAAATTTCAGCTTTGTTCCGTGCTTTTGTCCGTCTGTGAACAAGATATCTCAAGAATGGTAAGTGCTGCTAGAGACTTGGTATGCATGTCAATGCAGAAGTATATTACAAATCCCACCGTTCTTGATAGATTTTGTTCACAAACAGACACATATAAAAACTCGCAAGTGGACCAATACTCCGAAACATGCTTACAATGCCATTGTAAATTCGACATAGAATGTTTCAGCCCATTACAATACTATTTTTTCTTCTTTTTTAATAGGTAAGGAAAGTCGTGTGATGTTCACACCAGATTTTTGTAATCGATAACTTACAGTATGTAACAGATAAAAATGCTGATAAAATACTATATCTTCACTTGAATGTAAAAGTTAAAAGGTGTTAAAGCTGACTAGTTTCGTGCTCTCCTGAGTACATCATCAGCTAGGTTGGTCTTGGCCAACTTAGCCGATGATGTACTCAGGAGAGCCAGCACCTTTTTATTTTTAGTCAAGTGAAGATATAGTATTTTATCTGCCTTAATATGGTTTTACTTGACATAGTATCCCAATTCAACCAACATAGATAAATCTGCGTTCCTTGAAACAACATATCTGTTCTGTGAGTCAAAAGGTATATTGTAAGATTTATGTTTATTATTTTCAATAATGAACTTATGGAATCGTCACGGAAAAAAACAATACCCCTCTCAAAATTTGATAATTTACGTTTTTTCATTAATCCTGTCTAAAAAGAGAATCGTAAGTGCTACAGCTGCTACAGACTAGAACTTGATATATGTGTGCTATTTGTTGTCTGTGCCCCAAAACTTATGGGTGTAATCGGATAAATACATTTGGCGGTTTATACTATTCTTTAGCCGCTTGAATCCAGTTTAGAAAGAGAACGGTTCGTGCTAAAGACTTGAATACATATTATATGGGCTTTCATACTGAAAAAAAAAAAATTTGGATTCTACGTACGTTGAAACGAAAAATAGCGAAATCTTTTTTTTTTTTTTTTGTGTGTGGGGGGGGTTTNGGGGGGGGGGGGTATTTTTTTTAGACAGTAAAAAATAGACCGTAATTTTTTTGCAACCATTTCTCAATTTTTGTTTTTACAGGGCAAGATGTTAATTCAAAGAAAACTTTGGAATCAAACGGAATTCGACAAGAGGTATCTTTTTCTCGTCGACTAAAAGTCGCTGACAAACATTTGATCACAAACCGAAATGAAACAAGCCACAATAATTGTATTGACGATCAGCAAAACATTGAGTTAATGGAAGACATTGAAGATTTCATTCCAAACGACGACACCACTGACCAAACCAATGGAGACAAAGAAGAGACGACAAGAGCTCTTATGAATATCGAAAACAATGCATCAAACATTCCTTTTCATTGTGATACTCGGCTCATGTACCATTCAGACCGAAATTGTCAAACCAATAACGAAACATTAAATGATCTTTATGAACCACATCGTAACAACAATGAAAATATTGTCAGTTTTGATGATAGACCAAACTATGGAGTAACTATTAATTATGGTCAGGTCCACCAAACCTATGATCATCGTACATTTGGTGATCATATTGAAACCAAACCGAACGTCTATCAACTCGAATGCAATGAAAATACTTTGATGATTTCAAACGAAATGCAAAATACAAATTATCATTTACAACCTCGAAAACGTGGTCGACCCAAAGGTTCTAAAAATAAGCAAACGTCGAATCATCATGAAAATGGAAAAAATGTCGGGTCCTCGTCGACGACGTCACGAAATAAAGTTTTTATCAATGATAATTATGAGGTTAATTTCACGCACGAGTGTCGTTTTTGTCTGACGTCGTTTACCGATGTATTAAAGCATAGTGTGGACGTACACAAAACGTTTGGTTGTCCTGTATGTGATGAAGAATTAGATAATCGGTCCGATTTGATAGAACATTTCCAATGTTTACACAACACAAAAAGTCAAATTATTTATTATCCGTGCGTTTTGTGTGAGGAGAAATATAGAAACGAAGAAGAATTATCCGTACATGTTGAACAACATGTGGGAGAAATGGTTTCTCCTTACGAATGTTTTTCTTGTTCGTACTCAAATATAAATCTAAAAAAGATTGTTGAACATTTAATTGAGAATCATTGTGACAATACTCCTGGTCATGATAAATATGTTTGTCCAATGTGTGAAGATGGTGGTACAAGTCACGTTTGGTCCACGTTTGATGAACTCTGTTCGCATATACAATTTACACATATTCCTGATGAAAAATTACAGTTGATCATTAACTGTCCACTTTGTGAGGAACGTTTCAATAATGATCCATCTCTTGTCCATATTCACATAATGGGACATACATCTCGACATATATTTGTACGTCCTAAATATTATCGATGTCCTGCTTGTAACGCAGGATTTAAAAGTCAAATCAATCTCGTGAAACACGCTTGTCAAAACATATCAAACAATAAATGTGAATTATGTAACATTAAATTTCCATCTAAAATGAGACATACGTTTCATTTACAATCACATTTAGATGAGCCAATGCAATTGAAATGTGATATATGTTTTACGGATTTTGACAATGAAAATAGTCTGTACGATCATGTACGTTTCATTCATGTCCAAGATAATCAGCTCAAATGTCATGTATGTTATAAAGAAAATTTTAAAAGTCCATTGAGTTTATCGATTCATATGAAATATCATGAGAACATACGTGAATATGAATGTGAAATATGTAACAAGAAATTTATCAATAAATCAACATTGAAAGAACATTCGGTTTCGCATATGAAAAATAAACCATTTAATTGTAACATATGTGGACATTCATTGTCTCGTGCTTCAAGATTACGTGCTCATATGAAGGCACATAGCGTACAAGCGAGTAATAATAAGAAACAGAATTGTAAGAAATGTACGATTTGTTTTCAAGTATTCCCGAAAGATAACGAAACCCTTCGGAAACACGTTGAAAAATTTCACGCTTATTCTGTTGAAGATAGCGTTGAGTTCACGGATATTGTTCTCAATTGTGTTTACCGTTGTGAATATTGTGATTCTTGTTTTAATGAACCTGCCGATTTGAATAATCATCGGTTTCAGAGTCATACAGATCCGGAAAGTTCAACAGCGTTTACGTGTATGGTTTGTGGTGTATCGTTTCCTGCTTATTCTCGACTGACGACACATAAGTTAACGCATGGTATTAATACGGAAAGTTTAACGTTGAACGATGATGACGATGACATTGAAGCGGATGATCGGTTCCGAATCGTTCAATATTTTCTTTGTGAGATTTGTAATAAGACGAGCATACATTACACGTATTTGTGTCTTCATAAGAAATTAAAACATTCTAACATTACATATGGAAATAAGAAAATTTATAAATGTGAACAGTGTCAAGAAACATTCAAAACTGAAAGTCAATTCTTCGTTCATAACAATCAAGTGCATACGTCAAATGAGAACATGCCATCAGATACCAGTGGTGTTGTTCATAATCAACTCGACGTTGCTGGCGTTGTTGTAGGTGTCAAAACGGAACCTGAAGAAACTTCTGTTGTTGGTGTGAATAAAAATAGACGAACTTATCAAGTTAAAGAACGAAACAAAGGCTCGTCAAGTAAATGTAAATATTGTAAGGAATTGTTTGGGACGCAGTATCAGTTGAAGATGCATGTGCTGGAGGTTCATAAGGTGGACCAGAAGATGAAGCCTTTCATGTGTGAAATATGTTTTAAGAGTTATGCTTTGGAGGGATCATTGCTCAGTCATTACGATATTCATTCGGGTAAGATTTTGTTTCTATTAATATTGTAGAATAGTTTTTTCTCATTTTATATCTCTTTCAATTATCTGTGTAAAAAATATCTTCTATAAAAAACGAATTTCCAATGTCAAAACACGTTTTCAGGTCCCCAGAGCCCAAATCTCGAGTTCAGTCATTGTTTCCATATGTCTGTCTGTGAACAAGGTCCCCAGAGCCCAAATCTCGAGTTCAGTCATTGTTTCCATATGTCTGTCTGTGAACAAGATATCTCAAGCACAGTAAATGTTAGAGACTTGAAATTTGGTAGATGCCATTTTTATGCGGAAATCGAACCACGTACCCTTTGGTTGAAATTAAATATACTGTCGACAGTTTTTTTTATCACTTCAATTTTTTTCTGTGTGAAAAAAATTGCAGTCTCCTTTTTTCTATCATTTTTAAATTTTCTTTTTGTTGCATTACTTTCGAATTATTTTTTTAAATCATTTTAATTTTTCTTCTGTTTTGTGTCATTCTCAAATTTCCTTTTTTTTTATATTTTTTAGTATCATTTTCATTTTTCCTATTTTTGTATAACATTTAAATTCTTGTTTTGTATCATTGTTATTTTTTCTACTTTTTTTTCCAAATTTTCTTCTTTTTAAATCACTTCAAAATTCAGTTAAAAAATGTACAAATATGGCGCCTCTCAGTAATTTGAAAACTTTGATCATCGTTTACTCGAAACAAGTTTTTTGCAATATGACCCATTTTAGAGACTGCTCCTTAAACGTACCTTTTTGTTTATTTTCAGGAGAAATTCATCAATGTAACATTTGTTACAAAGAATTCAATTCAAATGTAAGACCCATACTCCTTAAACGTACCTTTTTGTTTATTTTCAGGAGAAATTCATCAATGTTCCATTTGTTACAAAGAATTCAATTCAAATGTAACTCTGAAAAATCATCTAAAACATCATGACAATTTCTCTTGTGACGAATGTTCATGTCAGTTCTCCGATTCAAACCAATTACAAGTTCACATAAACGAAGAACATGGCTACAAAATATACACATGCGAAAAATGTTCCTCTAAATTTACAAACAAAACGTCTCTGTCCGAACATATCACTCGAAATCACAACGATCATTACATATTAAAATGTAATATATGTTTTATACGTGTTGATAAACACGAGATAGAAACACATTTTGAGCAGCATAAAATCTTTCTCGTCAAATGTGACATATGTAATGAAAATTTTGATTCAATTGAACTTGTTAATTCTCATATTCAATTTAAACATACGAATAGTTTCTATATGAAATGTTTCATTTGTAATAATCATTTGTTTGGGCAACATGAAATCTTGAAACATATTTATGAACATAAGGGAAATGAGACTGAAAATATGTATGAGTGTAATCAGTGCAATGTTTCTAATCTAAATTATACGAATGGTATTGAACATTTCAATTTAAAACATTTCATGGACATTACAATTGTTTGTAATATTTGTAATTTAATTTTCTATAACAAATCAAATTTATATAAACATATAAATATGTTTCATAAGGATAATAAGAATTACAATGAATTTCATTTCACTTGTAAAATATGTTCAATTGATTTGTTGAATAACAAAAATCAACTTGTAGATCATATTAATAATTTTCATACTTGTAAATATACTTGTAAAGTATGTTCGATACATTTTAGTACAAATAATTTACTTGTAAAACATAATAAAGAGAAACATAATAGTGGTATAAATAATAGTAATAATAATACAAGTAAAGTTGTGACGACAAGTGGATCGTACAAGTGTGACGAATGTACGGAGATGTTTCCAAGATTGAATCAATTGAAAAGACATAAATATCAGTTGCATAATAATTCTGTTCATCAAGTGCAATGTCCGTATTGTATAAAAGACTTTTCTCAGGATAAAAATTTGATGGCGCATATTATGAGTGTACATTTGGCTGCATCATCGACACAAGGGGAAGATAAATGATAGCTCCTCATTTAACCATGATAAATGATAGCTCAAGATATAAAGAAGATAAGTGATAGCTCCTTATTTATGAATGATAAATGATAGCTCAAGATATAACGAAGATAAGAGATAGTTACTGATTTAAAGAAGATAAATGATAGCTTCTGATTTAACGATGATAAAGATATAAAGAAGATAAATGATAGCTTATTTATCGATGATAAATGATAGCTCAAGATATAACGAAGATAAGTGATGTTCTTGATTTAACGAAGATAAATGATAGGTCCTGATTTGACTATGATAAAGATATAAAGAAAATAAGTGACAGCTCCTTATTTATCGATGATAAATGATAGCTCAAAATATCACGAAGATAAGTGATAGTTCTTGACTTAACGAAGATATAACGAAAATAAATGATAGGTCCTGATTTAATAAAGATAAATGATATATCCCGACACAAGATTATAATGGGAACACTCCAATTAATATTTTTTTGTTACACGAAAAAAACGTTTCTAGGTTTATCCATCATTGAGTTACGTTGAATTAAAGTTAGTCAGTATACCATCTGATCATTGGTTAAAAGGGAGAATATTGAATTCCTCAAGTTAAAAAATCACATGATTCTGCAAGTGGTGAAACCCACATTGTAAGAGTAATCTGTGTTCAAGTTTCTAGGTTTATTCATCATTGAGTTACGTTGAATAACAGTCAGTCAGTATACCATCTGATCTTGGTATACTGTCTGACTGACTGCTGGAGATGAGGGGATGTAGACATGTGTCCCCCTACTGGCACTACTGCAGCCGTACTTCTGTATAGTTATTATATTGTTTCATTAATGTATCGTTACTTCTATATAGTTATTATATTGTTTCATTAATTTGTTTTATGTTCATACGAATTTATGTGTTGAACAATCCCACCTAATATAAAATTTACGAACTTTAGGCATGATACTAAGATGACCAGTTAAAATAATTTGCCGTCCCAAATTCTTCAAGTTCTGTGCATGACGTCATATGTGCTTGAATCCCAAATTCTCACTTTCTTTTTACCTTTTAGTGTCCAGCGAAAAAAAAAAACGAAATTCTTATTCTTAGATACTTAATACATATAAAAAAATCGACACATGTGACGTTAGCATCTTCTGCGCAAGAACAAACCTTGCCATCTTAGTATTATAAACTTCAGGTTTCCTCATGACGAATAGAACAGAAAGTGAGAACATTTGCTTAATTTAACCCATAGGGCGGAGAGACGGCGCTAGTGTACAAATAGGGAGGTTTGGAGTATTGCTTTCGGCATATAACGGCAAAAATTGATATGCATTATGCATACACTGATTGAAACAAAAGTAATAATAATAATAATTATGTTGTTGTGTTGGTTGGTGTGCACTGTATTGACTGTCCACATGTAACCGCTTGAGTTTCAATACTTTCTGTTCTCTTCGATAAGGTTTCAATATTAAATGATATTTAGTTGTTATAAACATTTATTAATTTAATTAGTTAAGATTAATGAATCAAACAATTTTGGCATCTTGGTTTTTGATGTTGGCCAGATGTAGGAAACTGCAGCACTGAATAAGTTGGTGCTTGCTTATGTCAATTATTAGCCCCAAGGATAAGTTTTATGATGACAATTAATAACTTTAGCATCAAACAACAACATCTTATGTAGAGCTGCTGTCTCATTCATCTGGATACACTGATGCTACTATTGATTGATTCTATGTTGCAATGTTCACTAGTGTACGTTTTTTTCCTTAGGATGATCTCAGCTAGCTGTCTCATTCATCTGGATACACTTATGCTACTATTGATTGATTCTATGTTGCAATGTTCACTAGTGTACGTTTTTTTCCTTAGGATGATCTCAGCTAGCTGTCTCATTCATCTGGATACACTTATGCTACTATTGATTGATTCTATGTTGCAATGTTCACTAGTGTACGTTTTTTTCCTTAGGATGATCTCAGCTAGCTGTCTCATTCATCTGGATACACTTATGCTACTATTGATTGATTCTATGTTGCAATGTTCACTAGTGTACGTTTTTTTCCTTAGGATGATCTCAGCTAGCTGTCTCATTCATCTGGATACACTTATGCTACTATTGATTGATTCTATGTTGCAATGTTCACTAGTGTACGTTTTTTTCCTTAGGATGATCTCAGCTAGCTGTCTCATTCATCTGGATACACTTATGCTACTATTGATTGATTCTATGTTGCAATGTTCACTAGTGTACGTTTTTTTCCTTAGGATGATCTCAGCTAGCTGTCTCATTCATCTGGATACACTTATGCTACTATTGATTGATTCTATGTTGCAATGTTCACTAGTGTACGTTTTTTTCCTTAGGATGATCTCAGCTAGCTGTCTCATTCATCTGGATACACTTATGCTACTATTGATTGATTCTATGTTGCAATGTTCACTAGTGTACGTTTTTTTCCTTAGGATGATCTCAGCTAGCTGTCTCATTCATCTGGATACACTTATGCTACTATTGATTGATTCTATGTTGCAATGTTCACTAGTGTACGTTTTTTTCCTTAGGATGATCTCAGCTAGCTGTCTCATTCATCTGGATACACTTATGCTACTATTGATTGATTCTATGTTGCAATGTTCACTAGTGTACGTTTTTTTCCTTAGGATGATCTCAGCTAGCTGTCTCATTCATCTGGATACACTTATGCTACTATTGATTGATTCTATGTTGCAATGTTCACTAGTGTACGTTTTTTTCCTTAGGATGATCTCAGCTAGCTGTCTCATTCATCTGGATACACTTATGCTACTATTGATTGATTCTATGTTGCAATGTTCACTAGTGTACGTTTTTTTCCTTAGGATGATCTCAGCTAGCTGTCTCATTCATCTGGATACACTTATGCTACTATTGATTGATTCTATGTTGCAATGTTCACTAGTGTACGTTTTTTTCCTTAGGATGATCTCAGCTAGCTGTCTCATTCATCTGGATACACTTATGCTACTATTGATTGATTCTATGTTGCAATGTTCACTAGTGTACGTTTTTTTCCTTAGGATGATCTCAGCTAGCTGTCTCATTCATCTGGATACACTTATGCTACTATTGATTGATTCTATGTTGCAATGTTCACTAGTGTACGTTTTTTTCCTTAGGATGATCTCAGCTAGCTGTCTCATTCATCTGGATACACTTATGCTACTATTGATTGATTCTATGTTGCAATGTTCACTAGTGTACGTTTTTTTCCTTAGGATGATCTCAGCTAGCTGTCTCATTCATCTGGATACACTTATGCTACTATTGATTGATTCTATGTTGCAATGTTCACTAGTGTAC
>CM022883.1:12956185-12986852 GCA_012654025.1 Pachypsylla venusta
CACACGCCAAATTAATCTAAAAAGTGACGTACCTATCCGGAACATCTAGCCTCCACCAACGCACACGCCAAATTAATCTAAAAAGTGACGTACCTATCCGGAACATCTAGCCTCCACCAACACACACGCCAAATTAATCTAAAAAGTGACGTACCTATCCGGAACATCTAGCCTCCACCAACACACACGCCAAATTAATCTAAAAAGTGACGTACCTATCCGGAACATCTAGCCTCCACCAACACACACGCCAAATTAATCTAAAAAGTGACGTACCTATCCGGAACATCTAGCCTCCACCAACACACACGCCAAATTAATCTAAAAAGTGACGTACCTATCCGGAACATCTAGCCTCCACCAACACACACGCCAAATTAATCTAAAAAGGAAATGGTTAGGTGGGCAGAGACAGAACGTCAGAATGAATTAATATTACAATGGGTTCCTCTCTGAGATACTAATTTTAGTTTTGACTAAAATTCAATTTTGATATAATTGAGTGAGAATGTTTCAATCTTAAATTAGGGAAAGCTTCATTTATGCAATTATTTTGCAAAGTACGTCTAAATACGAGTACATTAGAGTGCAAATTATTAGAGAAATGAACATAGAAAATATTAAAATTATTTAAGATAGTTAAATTATAAAAAAATGGCAATATCGATTCAGAGTTTAATAAAAATAGCGAATGAAGGCTAGATGTTCCGGATAGAGCATCAAATCGGACATTGAACCATGGACATTTAGCTTCCGTCCATCGAGGGCTGAAGAGATTGTGATCGCCCGAGTGAGAATCGGCCACACCCGGCTTACTCACAGTTTCCTATTTAATAAAACCTCCCCTCCAATATACCAATGTGGGGCTATGCTGTCCGTCCAGCATATCCTGCATTGTCCATCTCTTTCGGGTGCCATGACCTTTCTCCTCCCCCCTCCGTCCTTGTTAGATGACCCTTTGGTGTTGGACTCTCTTGTGGTCTACCTTAAACGGGTAGACTGCTTTAGNAAAAAAAAAAAAAAAAAAAAAAAAAAAAAAAAAAAAAAAAAAAAAAAAAAAAAACAATATTACCTATTCTAACTTAAATATGAAAAAATAAACAGTTTATATACATAAGATAAACAGACTCGTCTTATGAGAGTGGTTGCACCTAGAGACGGAGCTCTATGTGAGCTCGTGAGGTTTTCTTCTTTTTAAACGTCTATATAGGTTCTCAGCCTCGAGGAGATGGACGGCCTCAGGATTCAAATGACTTCGGAGCCTTTCTTGGTGGGAAGAGATTTTTTTTAAATACCATCTGCTGCTAGTTCCACACATTTTTTTTTTAATTTGGCTTAACGTCTTTTTAACATCTATTGATCATTCAAGACGGGGGTTTCACCCTCCATTCGCTGTAAACTTGCAAATCAGCTACCCGCATTAACCTCACCCAGCCGGGGTTGGGCCGACAAAATAGCCAGCATCACGAGGCCGCAAACCCACATGGTACAACCTCGCTGGACATTGCTTAACTTCAGTGATCTAACGGGAACTGGTGTATGTATTCAACGTACCTTTAAATGCTGGCTAGTTCTACATTTAAATCGCGATGTAGGTCTTCGTTTTGAATGTACTAAGGCGCATTGACGTTAGTCCTGAAACATTATTCTGGAATCTTTGTATTATTTTCCTATTAGAGTCGCTGGTATAGCCCCAGAGCTGGATACCGTAGGCCCAAATAGGTTTAGGACCTGATTATAAAGCAGAAGCTTGTTTTCGACAGGTAGTGGAGAGTATCTACCCATTAACCAGTAAAATTTCTGATATGTCAAACCAAGCTGAACTCGTTTCTTTTTAACATGTTCTTTCCACTTTAATTTAGCGTCTAGAACCATACCCAAGTACTTTGCTTCATTGACAGAGTTTAATTAATTAAATTAAAAATTAGAAATTGAAGGTTAAATAAAAAAATAGAACACAAAGTCACTTTCAACAGTACTGAGACTGTCATCATCAGACCAGAGCTATGATAGAACGATGTGATCACTATCACAACTTGACACAAAGTCACTTTCAACAGTACTCAGGCTGTCATCATCAGACCAGAACTATGATAGAACGATTCAATGCCCAAGTCGATTCCTCAAAGAGTCGAATCACTATCACAACTTGACATAAAGTCACTTTCAACAGTACTCAGACTGTCATCATCAGACCAGAACTATGATAGAACGATGTAATCACTATCACAACTTGACACAAAGTCACTTTCAACAGTACTCAGACTGTCATCATCAGACCCGAGCTATGATAGAACGATGTGATCACTATCACAACTTGATACAAAGTCACTTTTAACAGTACTCAGACTGTCAACATCAGACCAGAGCTATGATAGAACGATGTGATCACTATCACAACTTGATACAAAGTCACTTTCAACAGTACTCAGACTGTCAACATCAGACCAGAGCTATGATAGAACGATGTAATCACTATCACAACTTGACACAAAGTCACTTTCAACAGTACTCAGACTGTCATCATCAGACCCGAGCTATGATAGAACGATGTGATCACTATCACAACTTGATAGAAAGTCACTTTCAACAGTACTCAGACTGTCAACATCAGACCAGAGCTATTTTTTGATAGAAAATATTATTTTTCAGTACGAAACACTTTCTGTAACGCCGTGCTTCTTTAATCATTGTGATTCAAAATGACACATCCATAAAATCGGTCAACACTGAGTGGAAGAAAATGCTTCATAGGACCCTGAGTAGCGGAAAAGAGAATCGCACGCTCTCCCTCTAAGGCCTTTTAGAAAAAAGTCACTGGCAAAATTGTTTCAATGCCCGAGGGATGTACTTCAAAGCATACCAAAGTTTGTTATCAATATCTACAGCAACTCTTTTTCTATTTATTTTTTCTCCATACTGGATTGTGTATAAACTAAAACAGAGTGAGGAGCTCCTCCCCACTCACATTGCATGCATGCTTGGATTTAATTTGATTACTGTTTGTTATCGCATGTCACATGTCAAAATAACAGCTCACTGATAGAAACATTATTATAAACACAATAACACCTGACTTTGATTATCAATACACGTCAATAACACCTGAACCAGCTCTCATGATCCCATCGGCAAATATCAATGACATAGATTTAATGTTGAAGGGTGCCCGCAGACAGCCGCTTACTTATAGCATATTACACTTTTTTTTTAAATAAGCAAGGAATAAATAAATACACATGTTGTTATGGGAGTCCGCATATCGAGCAATTTAGGGATGGGCTAGTCATCCACGAGTCGAAAATCTTGTCAAAATGAGTCGAATCATCTTTTTGAAATGAGTCGATTCCTCAAAGAGTCGAGTGAGTCGAATTACGAGTAGCTTTTTTTGTTGACTGATAAAGATAATAAAGGGAGAAATATTTTTCAGGGTGTTTGTTGTTTACTGAATGAAAATGTTCTTTTATTCTGGTGACAATTGATTGTGATGTCTTTTTAATGTATTCGCCGAAGTTGGGGATGTTTATTTGGTAGATTCCCCTTTAGCGGATAAGTCAACAACAGGTGCCGCTACCTCAAAACATACTAGTAATCACTAGTAACAGCAAACCGCAATGGGGAACTATTGCTACAGAGATTCCCCTTTTGTCAATTGGTTTTATTATGTCTTTCTGACCAAATAAGGCGTTTTTGAAAATTGTCACTCGATGCGTTTGGTTCAAGTCATAGTTCATAACAAGGAAGGAAGATGCCGTGTGCTCGGATCCTTTATGTTTTCTTCTACCTAATAAGGCTACCTAATGTTGTGACTGACGAACATAACATGTGAGACAGCACAACAATTTATAGCTTGATGGTAGGCCGCAGTACAGGTACGTTTGGTTCAAGTCATGGTTCATAACGAGGAAGGAAGATAATATTTGTTGAGTAATCATTGTTATAGTCAAGGATTGGAGTTTCTCTTTGTGTCAAACTCAAATGACAGTATATGACATAGGTAGTGTCTTTAAAACATGAGTGGTGAAGAGTTTCACATACCAGTGCCCCCCCCCCCCTCTCTCGAATGGGAAAAAATATATTCAAGTTTTCCTGCGCATACAGTTGGTGTATACCTATACGTCAAAATAGCTTCCTCACCATTTCATCTTTGTGTTAGAGATAGGTATGACATACATAGCCTCAAATATTAGTATTTTCCCATTGGTAGGAACTTTTCCTATTAATACAACACTTTTGGAAAGCTATCCATCAAATTTAAAACTAATAATACTATTGTATAAATTTGTAATGGTAATAGGAAAATTGGACCTTAACTTTTTATTATTATTTTTTTTTTATATTACAAAAACATTTTTTCCATTTTTTTTTTTTATTAATATTATAAATTATTATAACTGTTGGCTCAAGATAAAATATATTTGTAAAAATACAATACATATAATTGGCCAGTAGTGATTGAAAAACTGCTCAAAATCCCGGAGATTTCATGGAAATCCGATGATCGTTATATGCGTTGTGGTGCGGAGGCTGTACTCGTGTACTCACACTTGCTTGGCAGAAATGTTGAGCCTCCTCACCATTTTTTTGGTGAGGAGGCTGAACAGGTATTTTAGAAATACCTTAAGGCTACCCCCGCCCCCCTCCGAAATTAAATCCAGACTATAGACCTGACAGTTGGCACACATCTTACTACTAAAGGTTTTAAGCTTTTTCATTTACTTTTCCCGTAAACTTTAAGCAAGCGTCAAATTTTCGATATCAAAACTACTTTCATTGATAATATTTCATTATTAAAAGTCCAAACCCCATTTTATTTATTTGAATTCATATTGCTTCTCTTTCCATAAAAATCAGCAATTAATTATCATGCAATAGAGGCATGGCCGTACCTCTCTTTTTGGAGGGGAACTAGAGCAAACGTAAGAAATGGTTCAAAATAACGCTGCTCTTTCAAACATAAATGTTCAGTGCGATACAAAAAGTACTACGGTGATATTAGAGAGATTTCGCTAATCTGTTGTCCCCAAATCAATACGAGAACGATAAGTTTATTGGTTTTGTGTATCATAGGCGGAAGATTTCTTTAGATTTCACAGCAGCACGATATACGAAAACAAAAACTTAAGCTAAGCGCCTCTAGCGGATAATTAAAGAAAACTTTCTCACATTTCAAAACCAACAACACAATCATGTTTTTAGTCGTATCACTCTTATCCCACAATATTCAAAAAGCAAGAAGTATGTATGAAATACTCAAAGAATTGAGATTCAATAAATTCTAGTGTTGTAATACAATTAAAAGAGACTAATTTAATCCCAATAGACTGACAGACAACAGAAAAGCAAATACTAATTACACAAATAAAACACAAAATACTCGGATGAAAAAGAATTAATAAAATGAACACTTGCCAGAAAAAAAGTTTCATAAAAATCATAACTGAATTACCTCTATATAGGTATTTTGAAAGTACGCGGGATTTTCTCAACTAGTTTCATTTTCGTTTACGAAAAAAGCAGCCCGATAATCTACTCGAATTATCGGGACTCCCAAAATGAAAACCGAGCTCCGATAATTTTTTGTCATGCGCAGAAATGAAAACTCGACACAACATCCAACATCGTTTTCGGGATGCTTTTCGTATTCCGATAAATTTGCAAAATCTCTCTATTTTTGTAAGCTTGTGCGGGAAAAGAACGAGGCATGACTGTGTGCTTCTTAGGCCCGATCCTACCACGACGAGTTTTCAGGGAATTTCATTCTAACACTGTGTCAACCTGTTTAAATACAATACCTAGACCCGAGTGTTTCAAAAATTCGGCTTTTGGTAGGATCGGACCTTAGATGTTTTTGTGCGCTTGTGGGTATTTTTTGGGTGGTTGGGGAGGTCACGCTTATGCCCTGCACCGTTTGCTTGTAAGTCAACCAAACTAACTAATTAGCATAGAAAATCCTTTCACACGAGCATGACGGCTGAGCCATTGTCTAATATGTTAGTAATTTAATTAGCCATAAACAATACCGCATGTATATTAGTACCGTCACATCCATTATCTCCTCAGTCCCATTATCATTTATGTTTAGGAGATTTTACAATTATACGTGCAGTGGAATTTAATAATCAATACATACTGGGTGTCGTGTAGTGGAATTTAATAATCAATACATACTGGGTGTCGTGTAGTGGAATATAATAATCAATACATACAGGGTGTTGTGTAGTGGAATTTAATAATCAATACATACTGGGTGTCGTGTAGTGGAATTTAATAATCAATACATACAGGGTGTTGTGTAGTGGAATATAATAATCAATACATACAGGGTGTTGTGTAGTGGAATATAATAATCAATACATACTGGGTGTTGTGTAGTGGAATTTAATAATCAATACATACTGGGTGTTGTGTAGTGGAACATAATAATCAATACATACAGGGTGTTGTGTAGTGGAATTTAATCCTGAATTGAGCCTATTATTATTATATTATCTCCTGGGACATACTGAATTGAGCCTATTATTATAATGTTATCTGCTGGGACACCCTGTATTGAGCCTATTATTATAATGTTATCTCTTGGGACACCATGTATTGAGTATATTATTATAATGTTATCTCCTGGGACACCCTGAATTGAGCCTATTATTATAATGTTATCTGCTGGGACACCCTGTATTGAGCATATTATTATAATGATATTTGCTGGGACACCCTGTATTGAGCCTATTATTATAATGTTATCTCCTGGGACACCATGTATTGAGCATATTATTATAATGTTATCTCCTGGGACACCCTGAATTGAGCCTATTATTATAAAGTTATCTGTTGGGACACCCTGAATTGAACCTATTATTATCTGTTGGGACACCCTTTATTGAGCCTATTATTATAATGTTATCTGCTGATACGCCCTGAATTGAGCCTATTATTATAATGTTATCTGCTGAGACACCCGGAATTGGGCCTATTCTTATATTGTTATCTGTTAAGATACCTTGTATTGAACCTATTAGTATAATGTTATCTGCTGAGACACCCGGAATTGGGCCTATTCTTATATTATTATCTGTTAAGACACCCTGTATTGAACCTATTAGTATAATGTTATCTGCTGAGACACCCGGAATTGGGCCTATTATTAATATGTTATCTGCTGAGACACCCTGAATTGATCCTATTATAATAATGCTATCTGCTAAGACACCTTGAATTGATCCTATTATTAAAATGTTATCTGCTGAGACACCCTGTATTGAGCCTATAATCATAATATTATCTGCCGAGTAACCCTGTATTGAGTTTATTGTCATAATGTTATCTGCATGTTACAAGTATGTATGTATCCATGTCATAATATTAGCTTCATGTCGCAAGTCTATAAAGTAGCTACATGTCGAAGATTTAATATTTTCGACACATTATCGCTCACCTGATAATCATAATACATACAAATAATAGTTCTGTGAACTGTACATCTCACGCAAATAATGGGTAGCCATAATCCTAGATCCGCTAATTCTATGAATGTCTAAGTTTCATCAAAAATGGTCATATTTGAAGGAAAATCCTTGGAGTTCAATTTCGAATGGCTGAAACAAAAATTTCACTCCAGTTTCCTTTTTATGGATTAATAAATGTAAAAAGTGTGTATATAATAATTTTTTACAAAAAGACAATATCGATTCAGATTGAAATAATTTTAGGGTGGGTGAGCTTTCAATAGCACTCAGGCCTTGATGATGACTGTCAATCTACCAGCTCACAGATGTGTAGACAAGTTTACTTTATACAGGTTGTGTGTATCAAGGGAATGGGAGTTGTAGAACATGAAAATAAATGATCCGATCAATGTAACAAAATGGCAATCATTTGAAATTTTCAAATTTGATTTTCTCAAAAACCACTCCATAGATTTTCAATTTTTTATCTCATTTTTGTAGAAATGAAAAGCTCTACAAATTTGAGATTTGGCCATTTGAAATTGAAAATTTAAAATGGTCGCGATTTTGTTATATTTATTCGGAGCAAGTCACTGTGAAACTCAATAAATGCAGCTTAAAATTAGCTTTTCAGATCATTTTAATTTTTAATATACTAAGGCCTAAGTGATCTTTTTGCATGTTCTACAACTCCTGTTCCCTTAATACAAATAACCTGAATCACCCTGTATACAAATCTCAGTGACAGATGTTGTTGGTGAAGATCTGACTGGCCTGAGGATGATAGTCTGGGTGATTCAAAGCTCACCCTAGAATTATCTCTATCTAAACCGATATTGTCTTTTTGTAAAAAATTATTATTATTATTATTTTAAGATTCTTCTATAAATATTTTTAAAGGTATGTATATATTTTTAATAGGCGCCTCTTCTAAAGATTCTATTTGCAATCTTGTATCGGAGAGAGAGTTGGATTCATACCAACAACCTCCTTGTTACGAATTCACCGCCATTACCAACTGAGCTACTGAGGCTGTCTAATTAAACCACCCCTCTTCCCGAATGAAAATCCTGGCTACGCCATTGTCTATGTGGCAGAGGAATAGGGTGTTTTTGAAAAATTATAACTTCGTTAATTCTGTTTAAAAAAAGGTTTTATTGATATCAGGACATTCGTAAGGATTTACTATTTGAGAATATTAGGTACGGAAAATTACATCTCAGACATGTGACGCCCGTTTTCGTCAACGCCGTTCTGAAGCTGTTTCTGGAAATTACCGTCTACTCTCTCCAGTAGGTCTGCATTGATGAGGGTGATTTGATGTTCGATTGACGCCTTCAGTTCTTGCAATGTGCGTGGTTCACTCTCATAAACATGTGACTTAAGCTAGCACCATAGAAGAAAATCACATGTGGATAGGTCATACAACCGAGGAGGCCATAAAACTTTACCAAATTTTGAAATGACGTGGTTGGGGAATAGGGTACGACGTTCAACATTTGTAAGAGTTCGGACTTTGCAATGATGGAAACGTTCAACATTTGCAATGATGGACTCGTTATTCCTTACGAAACTGTCGTAAGCAAAAACGCAGTGACGGAAGTGGAGTGTTCACTGCTCCATAATGAGAATTGGAAAAATTAAAAATGGGGTTAACCTACGAGTAGAATGCTTGCAGTCTCCACTCCCTCGCTTGCATACCGCCGGAGTACAGTCCGTTTCAAAACACTCTATTCCCCTGCCGCACCTTGTATATAAAAATAAATGGTACGGAAAACCGTACTAGACTTNGAAAATATGGCCCAAAAGCAATATGGCCGAATATATTTGATCTTTATTTTGGCCTTTGGCTTCCCGTCAAACAATTTTTTGAGCCAAATTATGTCTAAAATTTCTGCACGAATACAATACTTTATCTTCTATGGAAGAGAAAGTAAAAATAACATCATTCACCAGTCAGATCTCCATACCATGGAGTTCACACAGTCGTTGGGTTTTACCACAACATCTGTCATCTGTCACTGAGATTTGCATATGGGTAACCTTGTCTTCATTTGTGAAATGGGTTGAGTGACAGTCATCATGGTTGATGATGGATCCGACATCAGTATGCAAATATGGAAATGCATTATTCATTTTGCATGAGACACAATCATAGACTTATGATAGGATTGCCTGGTGAGGATCTACCCTTCAGTTGCATCAATCACAAATTTTACGAAAACAATTTTTACTTTCTCTTCCATAGAAGATAAAGTATTGTATTCGTGCAGAAATTTTAGAGATATTTTGGCTGAAAAAATTGTTTGACGGGAAGCCAAANAAGAAACTAGTTTCGAATCATTCGATTCATCATCAGTCTAGTCGAGTCTAAAGATGGAAGTTGAGAGTCATCTGCCATCTTTTGACTTGACTAGATTGATGATGAATCGAATGATTCGAAACTAGTTTCTTTATAAATAGAGTTTTTGGTAAGTGTTTTGTTTTAACTTTGACATGAACCAATGGCTACAACTCACAATTTGGGTCATTAGGATTTCAAAATTTGAGCCCATTAACAATATTTTCTTCTTTTTCTGTACCTAGATAACGAAATGATGCGTGATGTTCACCCCAATTATCATCGATATTTAGATAATTAGTTGTGACATCATCGATACCGATGGTAGATAGACGCCAGATGTATAAGACTGCAACTCTAAAGATTTTGATGTTTGCTGCCAAAGTTTCTACTTATAATCATCGATCTGATCTTGGAGGCTAATAATTGCAGGGCCGGATTAACCCTCAACGGGGCCCTAGGCAACCATCAATTTGGGGGCCCTTTTTTTCACGTCCGTTCCCTTTTTTTTTATTAAAATAAAAACTTATAGCTTTCATAAAAATTTTACTATCAAACCGTAATAATATCAATAAAATTACCATCTACATTTTAAACATGTCGTTTTCTACATTTGTTTTCGGCAAATTCATCAATTATATTATCAATATCAATTTTCTTCAATAAATCTGACTCAATGCAAAGTATACCTAACATGTCTAATCCTCTTGTCGCGTTGCAGCTCTTTCAGCAGCTTTGATTCTTTTTAATTGCGAGAAGGATCGTTCGGCAGAACAATTTGTGATCATCAATGTTAAAAAAATCCGAAGAGCTATTTCTGTGTTAGGAAATACATCTGCAAATTGATCTTTCATGAGAATCTTATACAAATGACTATGAGTTTGATTATTTTGTATTTTTCCAATTATTTTCAGTTGTGATTATATTTTCATTTAATTCTTTGGAATTTTATGTTTGTAAGAAAATTTTCAAAGATTTTTTCATTTTTCGGGGGCCTCCTAAAATCGGGGGCCTGCCTAATGGTTAATCCGGCCCTGAATAATTGGCATGGTCCTACTGGTTCTAAGATATCTGGAATATCACTGAAAAATATTTCGTCCCCTTAAAATATAAAAAATACGACTTGGGTAATACTATATGCAAGTATAAAAAAATTAAATTTTAATTTGTACAATAATTAGGTAACAATATAATATAATTTTGTGTCTAATGTTTCTAGGAGGGATCCAACAAATTTACATGAGTCCTCCTTTAGGTGCTACTACAAGCTGATGTTACTACGACCGACCACACGTTACTGTGTTACGCTTAATGGAACCTCGTCTTCTGTAAGCGTATAACATAAAACTCTTATACAGGGTGCGGGTCAGAAATGGCCTTTTTTGAATCGCTAATAAAAACGAAAGTATTATAGATAAAGAAAAAATATTTTTTCAATTGAAATTGACAAATGATATTGTTTATAACTTTAGATCAATATTCTGGACTATCTTGTATATTGATTTCATTAACCCGTGAGTGGTCTCCTATAGGGAATTTTACTCACAATGTCGGACAAAAACGCAATAACTTGGTAATTATTGGCTTCAACTTGTCGGGTCTCTCAGTAGCTGTTCAAAATATGATTTACTTTGTGCTCACAAAAAATTGCCGACATACATTGCATTTCAGTTGCCTGAGGCAGTCGGAAAGTTGTCTGAGGCAGTCGATGTGAGAATTTTTCTCACATCGCGACCAGTCGCGTCGTAATTTTTTCGTCGAAATATTCTCGTCTTTTGTGTGGCTATTTATATAGTTTAAAATTTAACTTATTTAATTACATTTAATTAACTAATTACTTTAATTACATATTAATGTAAACATAATAACGACCTAAATAATTAATTATTTAGGTACATTTCTAACATTTCATAAAATAATATAAGAAAAAAAAGTGCCAAAATAGGGGATCAAACTGGGTACTATTGGAAAATAAACTTGCTGAAATCGCTTCAAATATAGATCAAAGAAGATTTTGAACAAATTCTGTGAAAAAAAATCGGTTATTTTCTTCGAAAAGAAAGGAAAACACAGCAAAACCAGGTGTGAGATAAAATCTAACAGTAGACCGATGGCGTTCTGCGGCCACTCACGGGTTAAACTGAAAAATAACACTTTAGGGTTAATAGAACATTTAATTAGAATTTAGGTAGGTAAAGGATGTTTTGATATACGGCTAGGCAATCCGTATAGTAAATAGTATACAATTCTGAGAATGTGTTTAAACCTTCCAAAGGTTTCAATGTGGGGTGATATCATGTCTTACAGAAATTAAAATTATTCATATTTTCAAACCCAAATGCTAAGTTAGTATTACTAGTATACATGATTGAGCTTGTATTACCTCTAAAAGATACACAAAAACAATTTTTGTGGAATCCTAAATAAATCGTTGGGTTGTAAAAATAATTTATAAACTGACACATCGATCCTTTAGTTCACAATCATACTAATTACGGGGGAAAAACTCTGCCAATGTGACACTTGGGTTTATTATGTTTCTGGCAAAAAATAATAAACGTTTTTGGCCCCCCCAAAAAAATTTGAGGGGGGGGGGCAAAAAAATTGAGGGGGGTTCTCGTGACGATTCCAAAGCTGGGGCTTAATTAGACCCTAAATTTGACATACATACAAAATTTCAAATCTCTAGCTTTTACCATTTTCCTTTTAGACAGGATTAATGAAAACCGCTTTAAAGCGGTAAAATCCGCCAGCGGTATATTTGATTGAACCCAAAAGTTCCGGAGCTAACTGAGACCCCAAATATGACATACATACAAAATTTCAAATCTCTGGCTCTTACCATTCTCCTTTTAGACAGCAATGCTGAAAACCGCTAAAATGCGCCAAGGGTGTATTCCATTGCACCCAAAGTTTCGGGGCATAGTTAGAACCCAGATGGGACCTATATACCAAATTTCATCCAAATCGGTCAATGCTAAGTGGCCATCGCGGCGTACAAACGGATTTTTTTTTAATTCCATATTTGGATTCTACGTACCTTGAAACGTATAATATCAAATTTTGAGGGTGGGTATTTTTTTTTTTTTTTTCGTGACGATTCCGAAGGTTCATTATTGAAAATAATAAACCAAAATGTGATGCACAAATCATAAAGTTACAAATTAATTTACAAAAAATTAATATGGTTGTGATCTGGTATCGAATTGAAGAGGTCAGTATAATTTGGATACTGGCGAAAAATATGTAAATCTGCCACTGTAAATAACTTTATTTGTTAGACACATGAATTTTCAGGGTCTCCGAGTATCTTCTCCATCTTGATGCTCACAAGAAGATGGGTTTTTACACAATGTTTATTATTGGACTAGTATTTTGAATTATGAACTTTTGGCTCCCATGGCGCAGTGAGCACTGCATTAGTCTTGCACACGGATGACCCAGGTTCGAATCCTGGCGGGAACAAAAATTTGTCACAGTAGTTTGGTTGTTTTCGGTGCCCACTCAGCCTCGTGAGGACAATGAGTAGCTAAGGAGATGAATACGCATAGCGATCCGGTGCCAGCATTGTAGGTAAAATAGAAAAATTCAAAGGAATTGGATAATGATTGATATTGGGAAAATCCTACAATGCTGCAGTGAGCATCAAATAACACGAAGAAACGGAATTTATTATTATTATTATTATGAACTTTGGGAATCGACCTTGAAAAATTAAACTCTGTCAATGTGAAATGGTTTTAATAATTTACTAGCTGAAAAAATACCCCCCACAAATTTGATCTTTTATGTTTTAATACACAAAAAGTCAAAAAAATTAATATAAAAAAATCGTTTGACGGCCGTTGCGCCGGACGAACGAATCCATTTATTGGATTTTTGGAATCTACGTACCTAACTGGAAGCGTAAAATATCAAATTTCGCGGGGTTAATTTTTTTTTGGCTAATAAAGTATAAATGGCCATATAACACATGTGCTATATGGCAGAGTTTTTAAACATATTAACATTCGGCATGTGGCGGTCGTCAGAAATCCGGAAAAGCCGTCGCAAAATTGTTTACTTATATGAAACTAGCTGTTGCCCGACGAACTTTGTTTCGAGAAGATGAGAGAAAAGAAATGAGAATAAATCTGACTTTTACATTATTTATCATATTACCGAGTTACAACCGTTCAAACGCGATTAGAGCATACCACATATAGATCAGATATTACTACACGTTTGTTAACCTATAACTGAAGCGGTCCTCAAAATATTGAGGAAAAGCGAAATTCCAAGATGACCGCCTCAGATGGCCCCACCCACAAAATATATGACTCAAGGTGAACAAAAGCTGTTAAAGGTCAAACCTAAAGCATCTCACAAAATTTTGATCGCAATTAACTCAAGCGGTTCTCAAATATTGAGGAAAAGCGAAATTCCAAGATGGCGGCTTCATATGGCCCCACCTACAAACTATATGACTCAAAGTGATTAAAAGCCTTTAAGGGTCAGGCGTATAACGTCCCACAAAAGTTTGGTCGCAATAACTTAAGCGGTTCTCAAAATATTGGGCAAAAGCAAAATTCCAAGATGGTGGCCTCACATGGCCCCGCCCACAAAATTTATATATTTTTTTGGCCACAAACCATCTCGGACATATGCCCAATGACTTGCGAAAGTTTCATGGTAATCTGATGTGTGGTTTAGGAATGCATAAAGGACATAAAACATTCATTTTTATATCCATACTAATATTATAAATGCGAAAGTAACTCTGTCTGTCTGTATGTATGTTACGCTTTCACGCTTAAACTACTGAACCGATTTTGATGAAATTTGGTATGGAGATAGACTAAACTTTAGGAAAGGACATAGGCTACTTTTGGGGTTGAAACTATAAACGGCCATGCCTCTAAGGCGCCAAGCGAAGCGGGCGTATCCTGCTAGTATATAGATAAATCTACATTATTATGTCATAGGAGCTCGCAAAGAAATTGTTTCCAAAAACTTGACCCCAAAGTAGTCTTTGGTGAACTTTAAATTGGATACCTGATTTTCTCTTATTATTGATATTTAATATTAGCGTGGACCACCACATTTGTTTGTTAATCCGACCCTGTAAAGTAGCGGTGTCCAAACTTTTGTCAGCCTTAGAACCCTGATTAGATCGAAAAAATCGTGACCCCATAAAAAAGACACATCTAAATAAAATACTAACGTGATACATCAGTTTTAATACAATGCGTACGTAGTTAATGGGAACCTTGATGTTGACCAAATATAAGGTTTCAATTGAAAATTTTAAAGAACTGGAAAAATGGCTTCCAACCTCGATAACCATAATAAAATGAATTTTGGCATCGAGCCGCGATACACAGGTTTGGAACCGCTGCTGTAAAAGATCGACCTTGATAAATATTTTGGTATAAATAACTTATTATTAATGACGTAAATAATATTATTTGGATAGGTAGGTAACAAAGATATTAACATATTAATTATAGAAGATTGAGATCACGAGATCAATTTAGAACAGGAGTATATTAATTAATTGAAGATACGTGAGATAACCAAATTATATTGATTATATATTATTATCGATGAACAAAACAACTCTTAATCGATCAAGAGTATTTCCTGGTCGATGAAATAACAAACATTATTTCAATATTTTAATCATGCTCACTTAAAATGAAAAATCTGTGTTATTATTTAACGCATAATATTGCATTCTCATTAGCAAATAAATACTTTTTATTGTCATCATACCTATATAGGTATATATTCTTGGAGGCTAATAAATGACATGAGCCCTCAGAACCAGGTGAATCACTACAATATAATTAGATCAGTAACTGTGAAAAGCAAGTGAATCCTATTATAGCTAGTGTTCTTTGTTGCCAATAGGATGTCTTATATATAAATTTGTTAAATTAATAATAAGAAACTAAAAGTTGATATTACTAGTGTTGTACGTGTAATTTGCATAGCTTCACTACGCAAATTACAAGTAAAAAATCGAAAATTATGAAAGGTAACCTGAGGATGGGCTAGTCATCCACGAGTCGACTCATGATGCGACTCACGACTCGAACATCTTTTTGAAATGAGTCGACTTACGAGTAGTTTTTTTTTTTTTGTTGACTGATAAATAAAATGAAAGGAGATATATAACATAATTTCTATTTTATAACTATGTTGCAGGCTAATACAGGTATATTAGATATTAGTTATTCAGCAAATTCGATTTTTCCGGGTGTTGTTGTTTACTGGAGGAAAATGTTCCTTTATTCTAGTGATGCATTGATTGTGATGTCTTTTTAATGTATTCACAGAATTTGGGTAGATGCCCCTTTTTTCAATTGTCACTCGATGCGAGTCGAGATCGAGTTCGAATCACATTGGTGAGTCGAGTCAAGTCAACTCACCTAAATGAGTCGAAAATTCCATCCCTAGTTCAATTCTCAGCTGAGGCAGTATTTTTCCCCAGTAATTTGAGTATTCAACCCTATTAAAATACAGCTCTAAGGGTTAGGTGGTAGAAAATGCCTCAGGCATTAACCTCGCCTGGTGGTAACCTTCCACTCAGGAGTCTCCACAGGCGTCTCCAGAACAAACTTTTGTTTCATTATTCTCCCAACGTATCCTCTTTTAAATAATTCTACCACACCTTACACTTTTTTACAGGATTCATTCTGGTCCCTGTAGGACATTGAAAATCATTAGAAAAATGTTCTACATTAGATAAAGGTCCTAGAACTCTAAATTCTCCTGGCGAATGAAACCCAGTTGTAATTCTTAATTTTAAACTTTCAGGACGATGTTTTGAACACCATGTTGATGCTGCAGAAATCCAAAACATTTGTTGCGGTGTAAAATCTTGAAGTCCTGGAAGTCTCGGTTCTGGAAGATGTCGGTTTGCCCATGTAACATAAGCGTGATAGGCTTCTTTGATACCACCATTATCTGCAATATTTTCACCTTGAGTATTAATTCCATTGAGTGTCATGTTTAAACCAGGAACCGAATAGTTTCCGTATTGTTCAATAATACATTTAGCTTTTTCTAAATAACTCTTCTTTGTGTTTTCTTCCCACCAGTCGACTAAATTACCATTTTGGTCAAATTGTCTGCCTTGATCATCAAACCCGTGTGTAATTTCATGACCAATAACAAAACCTATGGCACCGAAGTTCATATATTTGGGTCGGTCATTTGAAAAGAATGTTCCTTGTAAGATTCCAGCGGGAAACATAATACTGTTTTCTATACTAGAATAGAAAGCGTTCACTATTGCCGGATGTCCATGACTAATCCATTCAGTTTTGTTAACAGGTTTTCTTAGCAAACTAAAACTATAATCGGTTCCAAACTTTGTCAAATTTAGAATGGACTTATAATAGTTGTTCGGATCGATCTCAAGTTTGTCGTAGAATTGTGAAAGTTTTCTGTCATCGAGTAGTTCATCTGGATAAGCTATATGGGCTGTCATTGATTTAGCTTTCTCCAGAGCTTTCTTTCTGGTCTTTTTATCCATCCATTCTACTGTATTAAGAATATTATACATTTCTTCTCGGATCAGTTCGACCATTTCCATAGCATTTGCTTTTGCATCTTCTTTGAAGAATTGTCTTACATATAATCCACCCATTGCGAGTGAAATACTTGAAGCTACAGTATCTACACATTCTTTCCACCGTGGTTCCATTTGTGTTCTACCTGACAAAGCCGTACTATATTGGAGTTGTCTATTTCGAATAGATTCGGTTAAATAACTGACAGAAGCAGCTGTAGCTCTCCAGAGAGCATAATTAGCTTGAACTCTTTTTGGTGTATTTTGGAGAAGTATCTCTAAATTTGAAATATAGGTTGGAACGTCTACAACTATAATGTCTGTCTCTCTGAGTTTATCTTTTGGATAAAGAAGTGTATTCAAATACTCCACCCAAGGAACACTTGGAAATTTGCTTTGTAAATCATCAATTGTCATTGGATTATATAGTTTTGACGCATTTCTTCTTTGTTCCAATGGTAGAGAAATGTTTGCTAATTTTATTTCAAAATCCAAAGATTCTTTCAATTGTTCTGTCGCAGTTTCTTTATTTGCGCCTAATAGTACGGCAATATCAATCATATACTGATAGTAAGCTTTGACTAATTTCTCATCAATTCCTTTGATCAAATATTCTCTACTGAGTCCTAAAGCTGCTTGATCTAAATCAATAATTCGTTCAGAACTGTTCTTCACATTGATGACAATACTAAAATCAATAAAATAATCAACACTATAACCATTCTCGTGAAATTTATAAACACTATCTTTCCAAGAGAACGTTTCTTCGTTCCAATCAGATCCTTCAAGGACTGGCCACCCTCCTAAATCTTTTAACATATTCTTCATAGGATCCAAACCTAACAATTCAATGTTCTTAACATTCATACAAGCTTTATAAAGATTTTTAACTAAGACAAACGGTTTCGATTCTTCAGGTTTAATAGGTTCTTCAATGATAGATCTCAATTGTTCTTCAAGTACATCACTAATTACACTAAATGTTGTTTGAGCAGTTTTATCATCTGGAATTTGAGTTTCTTTTAAGAATTTCCCACATGAAAATCTGTAGAAATCATCGCAGGGATCTACAGACAAATCCATATTTTTTAATAAATGTGAGGCGGTATGAACACATCCTTCTGTAAAACATATTTTTGGTTTTCCATCCGAATTGATTTGGTTTAGAGTTTTACCACCTATATGATCTTTATTGTTTATATTTAATTGAGAATATTTTGGATATATCTCTGTATGCCGATGACCTGTGCTCAGTAATGTACTAGCATATATTAAAATAATTACACTGGTTGTTAATATAATACACATTAAAATTATTAAATATTTTTCTAGAGTTGTTCGCCGATGCCACCATAATGGTTTTTTAACAATTTGATTTGACATATTAAACGTTTGTCTCATCATGTCAAATAATAATTAAATGATTTAATTAAATTGAAGAATAGATGATTGACAGTTGAAACAAATCATTTATTAAGTTATATCTATTTCATTAACACATTAATCTTTATTTAAAAAAAGTCACTAAAAATATGTTCAAAATTTCTGTTATGAATAATTAATATCTGTAATTTAAATGATTTAATTGGAGAATAGATTATTAGCGGTTAAAACAATTATTTATTATCTTATATTTCATTATCATAAACACGACAATGTTCTTTTCATTGGTGTTTGTTTTTACTGTTATAACTGTCTGTTTATTCTTAAAAATACATAAAAAAACACCGACTTTTATTTAAAAAAAACAACAACACTGAATGATTTTTCTGTTACTAACAACTTTAATTATATCCTTAATTAAATATTATTCTGTTATTGATTTAAACTTTAATTAATATCCATAATTATTATTTGTTCAATGTCAATATCTTGCGTTTTTCTTTTCTCTCTCATTTAAATATTATTCACTGAATGTTCATTTAAATTCAAAAATATCAAAAGTTTTTTTTTTAAATATTTTATTTTCTCCAGGTACCAAATTTTAATTCATTGAATTTTAAATTGATAATTTTTGGTTTGAAAATTGTCACTTAATGATTGCCGTTCGAGTGTTTAACTTTAAAAGAATAGACTTTAGTTTTCTTTTTTCCCTTTGATGAATAAGGAAAATGTTAGGTACCTATGTAGAAGTATAGTAATTAATAATTACCTGAAAGTGTCAATAGAATTAAGACCCTGCCGATGAATTATTGGATTTAATAATTTCGAAAGAAAAAGAAAAAAATCTTATTTTCCAAATTTTCTTAATTTTTAAATCAATAAATAATTATACTGAATCTATATTCTATACAATCAACGTTTCTTGATTGGACCAATACAAATATTTATCTGTTCTTTTTTGTGTCAAATGCTGATAACGGCGCTCAATTTGTTAAACTTATTGTTAGTTTTTAAAATGAACTTTACGTAAACTTTTACAAAAATAGATTAATCCAGTCCAAAGTATGATGTTCCAAAATTACACAATATCTTTACGGGGTGTACACTAAGGCTCTATTGGGTGCTTTAGTATTTTATCATTTAAACACAAATCTAGGACGCAAATCGGCTCAGAGGCAATGTTGGCGTTGTGATTGGGGGTGTATGATTTCAGTGTATGATCTCAGTGGGCTTTTCTAAACCAAATCTATTAGACCTGTGCCAAAGATTTGTCAAACGTAAAGTGGTGACTATTCCAAAACCGACATATTTGTTCTTCTAAAATATTGTAAGTTTCCACCGAGTGGTGGGTAAAACCTACGTCTCGAATGACCTAAGATGTTAAGGAGACGTTTAGAAGAAGAAAATTATGTACCTACTAGATCTTTTTATGGTTAATAACAATAATCAGAAGCGATGTTACTTAAAAAATATTTTTTACGATTTAAAAAAAAAAAAATTAAAAGATTTTTTTTAAAAAAATAATTATTTTGTATAGTTATTAGTTAATTATTGTCAATATTAAATTATAGTTCTTCAGGTTGTTCCTGACAGTAGGTACCTAATACTGACACCTCAGACTAAGGAATGGGTTGGTGTCACCCACCATGATATGGTTTAATATAAATAAACGATATCCATTCGGCAGATGATTCTAATGATTGAACTACACCTTACTATGTTGATTTCACTAGTAGTTCTCAGGAAATCATTAAAGTTAAGCAACGCTGGGTTAGTTGGCGGATGGGAGTAGTAACGATTTTTATTAGGGTTACACATAGTGTACCCAACCTTCTAGTATTCAACAATAATCTTCTGGAATAGATACGAAACCCCCCCCCCCCCGAAAATTATATATTTTTGGGTCTGTAGTCAGGGTCTGGCAACAAAAACTTATGTTTTTCAAAAAAAAAAATATACATATATTATTAAAACTCTATTTTTTATTGGCCATGGGCCCATGTTGGACGGTTGTACATATGCAATAGAGGCATGTCCGCATAAACAATTCCTAACCTCTCTAATTGGGTTAAAATTGATGAAAAAATTCAAAGGTTTGCCAGACACTCCTCCCAGAGCCCAAAACTCGAGTTTCAGACATTGGTCTGTGTGTGTCTGCCCTTTGCCTGTAAACAAGATATCTGAAGAACGGTAAGTGCTAGAGACTTAAATTTCATATTCTGTATTTCAAGTTTATGCCCGCAACGAAACACGAGGCTTTGGTTGAAATCACAGTTACGGTGAACTGATTTTTGCCGCTTTTTGGCGGTTTTAACTAATCCCTCCTAAAAAGCCATTCTTTTTTCTCTAAGAGCTTAAAATTTGGTACCCATTCATATTACTTTTATGCATTGATTGTAAAGAGACACCTTTTGGTTGAAGTTTAAAATACCGTTTCGGTTTTTGGCCGCTTTTTGGCAATTTTTGCCTAAAAAGAGAATGGCAATTGCCAGAGCTTAAAAGTGGGTGCCTATTTATATCAATTTTATGCATGAAATGCAAAATGACACTTTTGATTGAAATCGAACCTTCTCTTGGCGGTTTTCTGGTCGCTTTTCAGTGGTTTCCACGAGTTGGCATGAAAAGAAAACGGTAAGAGCTAGAGATAGAAATTTAGTGCTTATTGATATTAACTTGACCGAATTTAGGCGGAAAAGGTAGGTGCTGCCAGAAACTGTACTTTTGGTATGTATGTTAATTATACAGGGTGTCCATAAAGTCTCAACCCACTCCCCGTATCTCGAGAATGGCTGAAAATATAGGAAAACGCAAAAACACGTATCCCTTAGATTTTAGGGGGATTAATTTTAGACTAATAAAATTTTGGCCAGCCGTTTAGGCTGGGCACCGACTGGCTTCAAAATCTTAAATGGGAAGGTATATCAAGTGACAACTCGTTTTAAAGGTCTGGTTAATACGAGTTCACAACAGAAAACCAGAGATCTCTAGGATCTACCGTTCACGAATTACGGGGTGGAACATGTGACCCATTCCCTTTGCGGCCGCACCCAAATGGTACGTAAAAATGCCTAGAAATAATTTTTTATGATCCCAAATAAGTAATTTAGTAAGGAATAGTGTTCCAACAAGATGATTGTCCGCCCACTTCGACCGCAGAGTTCGAGCTTTCAAAGTGGGGGGAGAAGCATCTTTTTTTACTAAATTACTTATTTGGGATCATAAAAACTTATTTCTAGGCATTTTTACGTACCATTTCGGTGCGGCCGCAAAGGGAATGAGTCACATGTTCCACCCTGTAATTCGTGAACAGTAGATCCTGGAGAGCTCTGGTTTTCTGTAATGAACTCGTACTAACAAGACCTTTAAACAAGGTGTCACTTGATATACTTTCTCATTTAAGATTGGAAGTCAGTCGGTGTCCAGCCTAAACGGCTGGGCGGTGGCAAAAAATTTTTAGTCTAAATTTAATCCCCCTAAAATCTAAGGGATACTTGTTTTTGCGTTTTCCTACATTTTCAGCCATTCTCGAGATACCGGGGGTGGGGTGAGACTTTATGGACATCCTGTATACATAGACCACCACAAGTCCTACCGAGACATGTTTGTATGTGTTTTGATTTTAGCTTACTTCTGATTGTTTTAAGTTAACAAAATAATAAACCACCTAATGTTCACACCAGATTCTTTGTGTTTGTAAGTGTTTTGATTTTAGCTTACTTCTGATTGTTTTAAGTTAACAAAATAATAAATCACCGAATGTTCACACCAGATTCTTTGTGTTTGTATGTGTTTTTAGCTTACTTCTGATTGTTTTAAGTTAACAAAATAATAAATCACCTAATGTTCACACCAGATTCTTTGTGTTTGTAAGTGTTTTGATTTTAGCTTACTTCTGATTGTTTTAAGTTAACAAAATAATAAATCACCTAATGTTCACACCAGGTTCTTTGTGTTTGTCTGTGTTTTGATTTTAGCTTACTTCTGGCTGTTTTAAGTTAAAATAATTAATCACCTAATGTTCACACCAGATTCTTTGTGTTTGTCTGTGTTTTGATTTTAGCTTACTTCTGGCTGTTTTAAGTTAACAAAATAATAAATTACCTAATGTTCACAGCAGATTGTACGGCCGCCTGATGTGTTAGTTCTTTACCATCACACCCAGGGTACACCACGTGGAGGCTAACTAACATTGAAATTTGATTTTACACCGATAATACAACAATATTTTAAGAGAAACACCAATCACTGCTTCAACAATAACAACGCCATCTTTTGTTTATTTTGATTTGAAATTAACAACAACAACAATGTTTGTTTATTATTTACTTTAAATCACATTTTTATATTTAGAAGTCACTATTTTTTTTATTACCGAACCCATGATAATAATAATCATGTCCGCATTTTACTATTTGCGTTTATTTCACAATTCCGCGATTATTATTTTACACGCATTCACTCACAATGAACTCCAAACATTTTTTTAAATTATTTATGATTGATGTGTGGGTTACATTCAAAGAATAATCCTATTTTATTCTATCCTAGGACTTGTAGTTTGGAGTACTTTGAGTCAAATCTAACCTGTATAGAAAACTAACTGTTTCGCTCATACCTCGCTACGGCCTATAGCTTGGCGTCTTAGAGGCATGACCGTTCCCGTGCTAATATAGTATTCTATGATTTCCCTTTCAAAAATGGAACCTAATAGTTTCTATGATTCCCCTTACAAAAATCGAAAAAACGGCCATAACTCGAAAACGGTTGAACCGTTTTTTGCAAACTATGTTCCAAATTGAGTTTTAAAAGGCCACCTAAAACTTTCTCGCTTTGAGTTGATATTTTGTCGCGACGCGACAAAATTTAAGATATCGGACCATGACTGGCTAAATTTGGTCAAAAATCGAATAATCGCTATAGCTCGAAAACGATTCGACATTTTTGAATTCTGATATTTTCCTGAGGTTTCAGTCTAATTGTTTCGGGGGNTCCTCGGGTTTTAGCCTATGGTTTTGGGGGGTCCATTCTTATCAATTTTTCGATATCTCTTACGATTTTGGCTAAACAATTAGTGATACATACACACATAAATACATATATAATATGTATTTATCGTTACAATTATAGATAGATAGATGATGGGATAATGAACGATCCAGTGAGGTTGTAGAATAACTTATATCCAGCTTATGATCTCTGACTTGTCTAACTATTGGGGTGCTAAGCAGTCACTTATAATTGTCCTTGTTTGTGTTATGCTCACTCATAAATTTGTAAACATTAAAACTGTCACTAACCATATGTAATGTCTCATTGAACCTTATTGTGGGTTCCTTCAATGAGTGTAAAAAGGTGTTGATATCTTTATTAACGTACAACCAACCAACTGCCCTCAGATCGTTGGTTCTAACGTACCAGGGCAAGCCAAACATTTGAAAGTGCTCAGGGGCCGACCTGGAGGAGAAATGTTTTTTTGTGTGGGGGGGGGCTGATTTATTTGGTGATGTGCCACAGAAAAATGAAATAATTAAATGTGTGATTTTGCGATGAGGAATGAGTTTATTCTCAATGCGAATGTAAACGGCAATTTATACATTAAAACCAATGCGATGTTTTCCCATTTTGGAAAACTCTTGTTCCGATGTTACGTCAAGGTCATAATTTACATTGAGAAGAGCCCCAAACCGTTGAGTCTATTCTGTAGAATGGTACCTACTTCTGAGCCATGATTTGATGTGCCAAGTATGGCAAGCAAATTGTAAATGGTTGTATTCTTGCATATTTTTATTATTCCCTCAGAAATCTTTGTTGAGGGGGGGGGGGAGATCTATCCCCAGTTCTCCCTCGTAGACCACCAATACAGCAAGTCAAACCCAAAGACATTCTACATCGTCTCACAGCGTTCATACTCATTTTCCCGATGGTGATAATTTGCTGTGATGAAAGAAAATTTTACCGCCAGCGTCTATGACACGTACAGTACACAAGTTCCCATTCGATCACTGAAGTTAAGCAACGTCCAGCGAGATAGTTCCATATGGGTGTCCACGTGCGCCCTTGTGATGCTGACTATTTTTCTGTCCCACAACCCACGCTGGGTGAGGTCAATGTGGGTAGCTGTTTTGCTAATTACCAGCGAATGGAGAGTAAAACCCCTGTTTCGAATGACCAACAGATGTTAAGGAGACGTTAAGCCAAAACATAAAATAAATACATCAATTGGTATTTATTTTATGTTATGTTTAGTCTTCTTTGGCTTGTGATTGCTGCTGCAACAACAAGCTGGGTATTATACCGCAATACCGCGGGATTGCGGTTGCGAGATATCAACGCCTACTTCAAACTGGCGCTTAAAAATAACACTTCTGATTTGTGCAAAATGTAAGTTTGAACGGCATTATCGGTCTTTGTGTTGGGGATTATAATATGTATAAAACTTATGAAATCGGGCCAGTAGACTACTGAAAGCATCACGGCATCGTGACATACCGGATGCATGATATTAAACACAGTGCCCTGTCAAGGCCGGCCCGGCCGGGCGAATGATGAATAAGTACATTGCTGGGCATAATGTCACCTATATACCTAATTGATGAAAATGATTTTCGGACATTATTTTCGATTTCTATTATCCAGATTGGAAAATCCCAATATTCTGAATCCAAATGTTCCAATGTTTTTTTTTTTTTTTTTTTTTTTTTTTTTTTTTTATGATGATTTAGCTTAACGTCTCTTTAACATCTATTGTTCATTCAATGTATATACATTACTAGCTATTTTCCCGTGCTTCGCTACGGTTACAAAATTCAAAAACTCAATTTTAGGTTTTTGGTGGAACCGACACCCAGAGTGAACACGGCTCCTATTTAGAAAATTCAATATTTTACTCAAAGATATTACTACTTTTGCCCTGCGGAACACCTTCGTATAAAGTTTCAGCTTTCTCGCTCACCCCGAAGTGATATTCTTAACTATGGGTTTTTGGTGGAACCGACTCCCAGAGTGAGCACCGCTCCCAGTTAGAAAATTCAATATTTTATTCAAGGATATGCCTTTTTTTTACTTCGGAACACCTTTGTATCAAATTTCAGCTTTCTCGCTCATCCCGAAGTGGTACTTCTCAATTCCGATTTTTTAATTGGTGAAAACCGTCCATAAATCGGATAGAAACCGGAAATTTTCAAATTTTATATTTTTTATGGGGTCCTTATATACTATTTTGGGGGGGTCTATTCTCGGTCATTTTTCGTTATCTCTTTTAGTTTGCCCAGAAAAAAATTGCAAAAAGACCCGCCAAATAGCGTCATTTTTGGCGGTAACTTGCTCCCACTTGAACTTTAATTTTTTCCTTTCTTATTATGCACCTACATACGAAAAGGAACCTATGTGCCAAATTTCAAGTGTCTACGTTCAGCCATCGTGGAGCTACGTTGATTATCAGTCAGTCAGTCAGTCAGTATGTCAGTATACCAACTGGGCTTTTCGTTTTATAAGTATAGATACATGTATCAATGTATCATGCTATCTCTCTCGCTCCAATGTATTTCTTATTTATTGTTTACTTTTCGCGATTTCTACCTCTTAAAATTAAAATTTTACAAAATCATTTCTTAGTGCAATGAATTTTACAAAATCATTAACACTTTCGGCTCTACGTTGATCAGTCACTCAGGACATTGCCGTTTATATAAATAAAGATAAAACAAATATTATCTAGACGATAGAGTTTTCAAAAAGTTTGCGTATAGCAAACCCACATTCAAGTCAATTTGTTGCTACTTTGCGTGACGCACACATAGGGTATGTGTGGGTTTGCAAAGTTCCTATTAATAAATTTAAAATAATTCCATTTAAAATAATTATTTCTTTTTTAAAAAAAAGTCAACACCTTTTTCTCTGATTTTAATCACACTATGTCTTAACACTCCGCCCAAAATTGTACTGATTTTAGTTCTGCGCTACTCCAAACTCACCCCCCCCCCCCCCCCNCCCCCCCCCCCCCCCGAAATTTTCCTTTCGAAAACAAGTTCTCTTCAGAGTTAAACTGTATTAGATTTTTCTTTTTTTTCGTGTTCTTTGTCCGAAGAAGGTAGATTTATACTTTCAGTCGACAGTTGTAAGTTGTATTTCAACATGACGAGTCAATATACGACCGGGTGTATTTTTATAATTATAATGGCGACTCTCGTAATTTTGACGGTAGACATTGCTTCAGCCAAAAGTAAGTAAAAAGTAATTTAGTTGATTAGATTTATAGGTAGCCATTTATTATTTCCAATAATGTAGCTCTGAAACCAATCACAAACAAAGAAGAAGAAAAAAAGCGAGCCCTTGGGATTTTAAAAATTAATATCGAGTTTAAAGTGTTAACGGAATACCTATTTGGGAATTTATATACGAAAGGAATATCATGGTGAGGTAATACATCAGGATAACTAACAACCTAACACTGACAATATCCTCTAAAAGCCCAAAGACTTTTTGTGTCTTGTAGGCTTAAAGGCCCAGTGTCCAAAATTTTGGACAATTATTTTGTAGGCCTAGAAGCCCAGAGCTGCTGAGCGGTTTGTAAGATTAAACGCCAAAATTTTGGACATTTTGAGTTGTTGCAATAATGCAAAATTTGGAACAATTTTTAAACCTTTGAAAATCTTAGTAATTATTGAAAAATGGACAAATTAATTGAATGTTCATGGTCCAAAACACCTCAAATTCAAGTTTTGGGCTTTTAGGCCTACAAAATGAATGTCTAAAATTTTGGACACTGGGTCTTTATGACTACAAGGTACAAATATATATATACGCTGGGCTTTTAGGCCTACAAAATGAATGTCCAAAACTTTGGACACTGGGCCTTTAGAGGAACTATTTTTTTTTTTTAATTTAGCTTGTCTCTTTAACATCTATTGGTCATTCAAGACGAGCCTTTCACCCTCTATTCGCTGGAAACTTGCAAACCAGCTGCCCACATTGACCTCACCCAGCCTGGGTTGGGCCGGGAAAATAGCCAGCATCACGAAGCCGCGAACCCAAGTGGACACCCACAATACCCACATGGTACAACCTCGCTGGGCGTTGCTTAACTTCAGTGATCTAACGGGAACTATTGTATTCAACGTGCCATAGACGCTGGCTTATACCTAAAATATTGTATACAAGAAAGTGACAGTTTAATTTATATTGGATATTTTCTCAAAGCGATCCCTTATAAGGCGGTCGCACCTTGAAAGCGACTATAAAGTCACGCTGCTACGAGCGACAAATGCAACTCCAAGAGGATTTTTGAAGATTATAGCCCCTTCACCTCTAAGTCGCATGAACTTTTGTAATCGCTTCCGAGATTAGCAATATAAAAAATGAAAATGATGAAAAACTCTTGACTTTATGTTCTACAATTTTCATAAATTTTTTGGTACATACGAGTATTTCGGATTTTACTCCATAATCATTCTTAATCATTTGTAGAACATAAAGTCAAGTGATTCATCATTTTCATTTCTTGATTTTTTTTGGTCAATTCCTAATAATATTTTGGCCTGGGGATATCTCCAGCCATATCAAGGTCGTACCCAGGTGGGACCCCCGAAATTTCAATCGTTTTTTTTAATGAAAATACTCTGCACGTGACTTATAATATAATAATAATTTTATTTTTTTGTAATATTACAAGTAATTTGTAATATTAAAAAAAAAAAAAACATCAATAACAACGACAAGAATATTAACAACAACGATAACAACATCACCTTCCATCATCATCATTTTCAGGTGTTAGTCCAGGCCTGGCTGTCAATGCATCGCCCCCCACCTCGAAAAAAATCTTGGGTACGGCCCTGAGCCATATATCCGTTGCCAACTACATGACAAGTTCAGTTAGTGATGGACGCGAGATGAGAAATTTGCGGAATCCCTTTTATTCTCCCTTGCGGAATCCCTTTTACCTCTAAGTACTACAGTCCTCAACACCGTTTGTATCCATCTTTTATATTTTAGTCTGAATCAAAGGATTGATAGAAACTGAAATACAGGACGTTTCAGAAAAGGTGATGCGTTCCTCAAACCAAATATTTTGTTAAAGTTATCAAAACTTTATTGGTGCTCATAAAAATTTAACTCTGCCAAGGTGACACATGGATTTATTTTTTTACTGCCTAAAAATTATCCCCCCCCTCAATAATGATATTATACGCAGTGGCGTAGAGTGACATGGAGGGCCTCGGTGCAAAATAAGCGAATAAAGCTGAATCACTCTGTACGTGCTTATCACTGACTTCATCCCCCAAACCTCGTATCAAGTTGGGAACATAGAGTGTCAACAATCAGTAAAAATACCGACACCTTAAACCGTTTCATCGGGTCGTTGAAGCGATGATCCTCTGACAGTTCGTCGAAGTGCTTTTTGTTTTTTTAAACGTTTTTGTGAAAAATGAGGCTGTATGTTCCATTTAGCACATACGGCGGTTGGTTCTTCGATCATCTTATCGAACGAGTTTCGAAGCTCAGCTACATTTAATACATTACTTAGAAGTTCATAGCATAAGCTTGCATAATGTCAAGTGATTCTGTCTGGAGAGATTTCGAGGTAACATTGACATGTTTTAGAACGCTCAACACAAACCCTGCGTGCCGTCTCTAAGTAATTTATGCTAAAAAATGTTGACTTACATAAAAAAAAACTTTACAAATTATTTGCCTTTCAGGGTAAATAAAAAACCAAGACGAAAATATTGAGTTTAGTTAACAAAAACAACAATTTGGATATTTTTCTAAAAACGCAATTTGTAGATATATTTTGCCAAAGGCTCTATATTAACAAAATATTCATAATAACATACTCGTATCTACAGATATACACTATACATGTGTAATGCCAAAGCCGAACGTCTGGTAATCCTAAACCATGAAACATTTCGTTTCAAGGAACGTGTACCTTTTTATTCTTACACCCTGTTGGTATACCTTGCCAAAGGCTCTATATTAACAAAATATTCATAATAACATACTCGTATCTATAGATATACACTATACATGTGTAATGCCAAAGCCGAACGTCTGGTAATCCTAAACCATGGAACATTTCGTTTCAAGGAACGTGTACCTTTTTATTCTTACACCCTGTTGGTATATCTTGCCAAAGGCTCTATATTAACAAAATATTCATAATAACATACTCGTATCTATAGATAAACACTATACATGTGTAATGCCAAAGCCGAACGTCTGGTAATCCTAAACCATGGAACATTTCGTTTCAAGGAACGTGTACCTTTTTTTCTTACACCCTGTTGGTATATCTTGCAAAGGCTCTATATTAACAACATATTCATAATAACATACTCGTATCTACAGATATACACTATACATGTGTAATGCCAAAGCCGAACGTCTGGTAATCCTAAACCATGGAACATTTCGTTTCAAGGAACGTGTACCTTTTTATTCTTACACCCTGTTAGTATATCTTGTCAAAGGCTCTATATGAACAAAATATTCATAATAACATACTCGTACCTATAGATATACACTATACATGTGTAATGCCAAAGCCGAACGTCTGGTAATCCTAAACCATGGAACATTTCGTTTCGAGGAACGTGTACCTTTTTTTTCTTACACCCTGTTGGTATATCTTGCCAAAGGCTCTATATTAACAAAATATTCATAATAACATACTCGTATCTACAGATATACACTATACATGTGTAAACCAAAGCCGAACGTCTGGTAATCCTAAACCATGGAACATTTCGTTTCAAGGAACGTGTACCTTTTTTTCTTACACCATCTTGGTATATCTTACCAAAGGCTCTATATTAACAAAATATTCATAATAACATACTTGTATCTACAGATATACACTATACATGTGTAATGCCAAAGCCGAACGTCTGGTAATCCTAAACCATGGAACATTTCGTTTCAAGGAACGTGTACCTTTTT
>CM022883.1:12988261-13150160 GCA_012654025.1 Pachypsylla venusta
AAAGCTACCGCCGAACATCGCTAATAATATAATGCAGCATTGTAATGTTGCTCTTGAACAGAATGTGGCACAGTATTTTACTCACCAAAGCTACCGCCGAACATCGCTAATAATATAATGCAGCATTGTAATGTTGCTCTTGAACAGAATGTGGCACAGTATTTTACTCACTAAAGCTACCGCCGAACATCGCTAATAATATAATGCAGCATTGTAATGTTGCTCTTGAACAGAATATGGCACAGTATTTTACTCACCAAAGCTACCCTCGAACATCGCTAATAATATAATGCAGCATTGATATAATGTTGCTCTTGAAGTACCCATTGTAATCAACTATTTACAATTACAAAGCTGAAATAAATTTAGGTTAAAATTACTAACCAGCCCAAAGGGTTCAACTACAGCTAATGTGAGGGTTCAATATGATTCAATTTTGATTTATGATTTTCATTATTGAACCTTCGTCTATGGCAGGTTGAATACACCAATTCCCGTTAGATCACTGATGTTAAGCGACGTCCGGCGAGGTTGTACCATGTGTGTGCTCCCGTAGCTTCGCGTCCTCGTGATGCTGACTTATTTCAGCCCAACCCAGGCTGAGTGAGTTCAATGAGGGTAGCTGGTTTGCAAGGTTCCAGCGAATGGAGGGTAAAACCCCATCTTGAAAAACCAATAGATGTTAAAGAGACGTTAAACCAAATTAAAAAAAAAAAAAATCTTTGAAATCGACAGAACCTGTTTTAGGTGAAAGCGAAGGATACGAATCCAAGCAATATGGGCCGCAAGTAGCAAAAGAAAAAAAAAATCGGTGGTATCAAAATAAAAAAAAAAACAAAAAAAAACAATTCATCAGTAAAAATTTTTTTTACAGTAAAAACTTAGTTTAACAAAGAAAACTTTTAATTCAATGCAACTTTTAACACAGCAGCATAGCGTTTCGATATTATTTATAGTAACGGGATATTAATATCAATATAAAATATCGATTTATACTATGTTTATAAAATCGATATTCCAAAATATAGATACAATTTCGACAACGCTAGTCAATTGCAGCTTGAGCGTGGGAGACCCCCTGGTATAAGGGGTGCCCGGAACACACGAATCCTTGTCCATAAGTAATAGGCTTTGATGTCGAGTTTTGAATTCCAAACAAAGTTATTGACGTCACCAGAGTCAAATCAGAAAAAAAGGTTGACAAATGTAGATTCGATTTTGACAACAAGCAAACAAAATCTGAAACATAAAATTTACATACATACCAAAAATCAAGTACAAAATTGAGTTCAGTTGAGAGGTAGTTTATCTGACGATTTTTTACTAATTAATATTAGAGCCCTTCTTGTCAGCAATACGAAAACGCAAATATGAATGCCAAAATAATATAATGCTGTTGAAAAAACAGTAACAGAACATTATGCACGCGATGTACTACATACTGGCCGTTGATGATGATAGCGCAGTACAAGTTTTAGTTCGCGTCCGGATGGTGTACCCTGGGTAATGCTAAAAAACTAACACATCAAATGACCGGACAATCATTAGGTGATTCTTTGTTTTGCCAACTTAAAACAGCCAGAAGTAAGCTAAAATCAAAATACATACAGAATCTGGTGTGAACATTAGGTGATTTATTATTTTGTTAACTTAAATTTATTAATAATTCTTCCATTTTGGCAGAGACTACACCGTTTGAATTCTGACCAAAGCTTTTGGATCGATCTGAGTGTCAGTTCTCAACCAGAATTTATTCATTACAAAATTATTATAAAATTTAGTACATTTTTTTTTTTTAATTTGGTTTAACGTCTCTTTAACATCTATTGGTCATTCAAGATGGGGGTTTTACCCTCCATTCGCTGGAAACTTGCAAACCAGCTACCCACATTGACCTCACCCAGCCTGGGTTGGGCCGGAAAAATGAGCCAACGATACGTTGTGTTCCCAAACGGTCACCCATCCAAGTACTGACCACGCCCGACGTTGCTTAACTTCAGTGATCTGACGGGAACTGGTGTATTCAACGTGGTATGATCGTTGGCTTAGTACATTTTTCATGTTAATAAAAATCCGAATTTGCTGTAGGCTCTCAAAATTTGGTATGAAAAAAAATATTATTTTTCATGAAATTGACACATCTGGGAAATGAGTTTAACAAAACGTAGAATCTTCGTATTTGGCGGAAACATGATCTAGTTCCATGTCCCATATAAAATAAAATTTTCAAAAAGTCGAGACGACTAGTCGTCTGGAAGTGGCGGAAAAAAGTGGATCTTCATACCTACAAACTCTGTTTCGTGTTAATATAATCGGTAGCTTTACTTATCTTGATGTGCGCGCGTCTGCCGACTCGCTTGGTTAAGATACAGACTTCCTAGATTGACATTTTTCTTTGTTCTAAAACAAAACATGGTGTCACGCATTTAGAAGCGATACTTGAAGAGAAAATAAATCACCATGAACGATTACTCAATGAATAGTATACCTGAAATGGTATTCGAAGGAGATGTTGCTAATAACTGGAAACAATTTAAGCAAAGATTTGAAGTTTACAATACTGCAACGAAAAACTTGAAAAAGTAAGAAAAAACGCAAATTTCACTTCTATTGCACTTGATGGGTGGAGAAGTCATCGAGCTTTATTGAACTTTTGAATTCGATATTGAAGACAATAAAGAAGAGGAAATAGAGCTAAAGCGATGTCATCCAGAAATTTGACGAGATTTTTCTTCCTAAAAAGAACGATTTGTATGAACATTATAAACTAATCCATGGCAAACAACTTGTAATTTCAAAGACAAAGATTTTTTGCTTCGAGACAAATTCACATTTGATTTGGAGAGCTATTAACTCCTGATTATAGCATTGTTTGATGTGATGACTTCTTCAGGGATTGAATCTTCGTCAAACAAATAAACAAATATCGACGTTTATTGGTGAATGTTCTTGATTTAGTGAACCTTCCTTTGAACGGTTTAATATTGTATCTATTTCTTCTGTAATACCGACCTTCACTCTCGATTACATATGACCTACGATTTCCTTCCTTTGAGTACGAATTTTCCTTCCTTCGAGTTCCTTGTGCATTTGAGAAAAAAAATTAAAATGCACAAGATGTGGTCTAGATCATTTAACATACACCCAATCTGAGAGAAGAGTTGATTGGCTTACATGGTCTTTTCTGAAACAATCTGGTTTGCTCTGTTTGTTGACAATTAAAAATTGTCTCATATCCCCCAAAAAACACTTCGTGTGCAAAAAACCATCCAGAAAATGTTCCTTAACAAACAATTCATGTGGTTCGTCTCTCCAACCAAAAAATATCAAAATATCCTGAAAATTGTAGGCACAAAGGAAGTGACATCATTTAAGAACCACATGAATTTGTTTGTTAAGAAACATATTCTTAGGTTTTTTTTTTTTTTTTTTTTTTTTNATGGAGGGGGGTATGACTTTACGGTCTTCATACTTAAAAAGCCTCATTGATAATGTTAAGAAATGCACTACCTCATATCAGAAATATGAAACCTAGAAAACTGGACACAGATTTTCGTTACTATTTAGGTTGGCAGGAAAATTTTGAACCTTCTTAGGAACTTTCATCCGGTAGAAATACTCAACGATAAAAATAGTTTTTTGCACAATAAAAATTTTAATAATTGTGTAGGTATCAACAATAAATACTGAGTTACGAATAAATGACCTTCATTAAAAATGGTTTTCCCTTCATCATATTTTCTATTAGATTTTGAGATGGAGGTCAAAAAGAATTATCTTTTTTAAAACCCCTTAGTTTATTCTCTATTGTTACATCTATCAAAAATGTAGTAAAATATAGCTAAAATCAAAAAAATATCATTTTTGGAATTGGAACCTATTTTATGGCAATGTCAATTACCCCACTCTCTCCTAAATTAATAAACTATACCAAATTTCATCAAAATCGGACAATTTAGTCGAAAATTATGGGCACATACAAATTCATCCGTGAATTTCTTATGGGGGAAAAACGTTCGGAAAAGTGTCTGTAACTTCGTAACCGATTTCATATTTTCAATTTTTTTTAGACAACGGCACTCTTCCTAACACTGAGGGTAATTTTGGCATAACTTTTTTATACTTACCTACCATGTGGATAGTCGGACAATTTACCGAAAGACATGTCGATTTTATTTTATGTTTGGAAGCCCATAACTCGAAATCCGTGCATTTATCGAAAAAAATACTTCTAACAAGGAAACGTTCTGACTATATGATAAATCTATCCTCATTTTTCACAACGATACGATAAAGCCTTAATATCTTATGCCTAATAGCTAATAGAGTATCCTTGAAAATTTTAAAAACTCCATAAACCCGGTAACTATTAGTTATAAATTTTTTTTATGACATGTTATTTTTTTAAACGGAACAAGTAATATTTCTATAAAATTTCAGCATTCTAGGACCAACACTGGCCGAGATATTAAAGATAGTATTCCGAAGTTCATGTGATTTATTTCATCTATGGCAGCCCATAACTCGAAAACCATGCATTTGTCGAAAACATTACTTCTAACTAGGAAAACTTCTGACTATACGATAAATCAATTATGCAAATTTCATATCGCTACGATAAAGTGTTAATACACTTATGAGTGTTAAGAGTTGCAATATTTATATGCACAAATTTAAGAAGTCGAAAATCTCGAATGCGGTTAAAGTTACATTTTTTTATACATTGTAAAAAATTGATCTTGCGACAACTACCTAATACAATTTTTTTTCTATGACAATCAGGACTAGCGATATAGAGGGTGCCGTTAAAGTGACATAGGTGTCGACGGGGATTTTTTTTTAAAAGAAAATCTCGAGTTAAGGGCAGAAGGACCCCAAATATAAAATCCCGCCTCTTAAGGTTAACACAGTGGCCGTGGTAAGCGGGAGGTGGAAAAAAGTATGAATTTTAAACAATTTTTAGGATGCTCGAAATAGGCATTTTGTTGAGAAAGGCCTTTTTTTACATTGACGGGCAAAGGTAACGACGAATACGAAGAATAAAAGTAAAGTTTAGTTAAAAAGGGTCACAACTGAAAGTGAAAATACCTACAAACTAGGTTTACCCTGCTATATAGCACGCTGGTTTTGTCTTTCTTAGCGTTTTGCTTCATTTATTAATAATTCTTCCATTTTGGCAGAGCATACACATTACACACCCACATAATCATAACTTGTCCCAACACGTTCTACGCAGCATAACAACACTACACTACTCTCCACATTCTACACAGGATAACAAACGTGTAGTTAATATGTAATCTATGTGTGGTAGTCTGAGACTACTTAATTTAGTCACATTTATTCTCTGATCTTCTAGGAACGAAGTTCGGGTACGCACAGCTAGTAGCTAATAAAAATGTTGGACTTCACAGGCGTATGGTTCTGCATAAGTGCAAAGTCCATTCGAAAAAAAATTCCGACCAAAGATTGGTCAACTTTCGTTCCGACAACATAATCCCCTGTTTACTTCGACTATGGAGCGGACTGTTTCAATTGGGTTACTCCACAGCTACTTAGATCTGACATTGAATCATACTTAGATCTGACATTGAATGAGAAGGTATATCAAGTGACACCTTGTTCTAAAGATCTCGTTAATACGAGTTCATTACAGAAAACCAGAGCTCTCTAGGATCTACCGTTCACGAATTACAGGGTGGAACATGTGACCCAGTCCCTTTGATAGGTAAAAATGCCTAAGAAATAAGTTTTTATGATCCCAAATAAGTAATTTAGTAAAAAAGATGGTTGTCTCGTCCACTTTGACCGCGGAAATCGAGCCTTCTTAGACCAAACCTATCCAGCTGTTTCGAAAATTTTGGTCTAAGAAAGATCGAACTCTGCAGTCGGAGTGGAAAAAAATTTTAGTCTAAAATTAATATCCCCCTAAAATCTAAGGGATACATTTTTTGCGTTTTCTTATATTTTCAGCCATTCTCGAGATACGGGGTTGGGGTGAGTCTTTATGGACACCCTGTATATATTTAAAAAACTTAAATTATTTAAAAAGATAAAAATTGCTGATTAAATAATTCAATATCAAATTCTGCTTAATTTAATTCAATAACTCATACATAAGTAAATTCCTTATCTTTAATAATTATTTTCCATTTCTTCTTCTTTCGATTTCAAGGAATGCTTGTTTTTCTTCCACAACTTCCTGCATCACATTCAACTTCTCGCTCATGCTATAGGTTTCTGGTAGTATTCTTCTACGTAAAACCCTCTCCTCAAACTCCATAGTTTCACCAGTTAGTGCTTTCAAGACTACTAAATCTGATGCTAACATTAATACATCTGTCGCTATAGCTTTCGCTTCATTCTTCATAATTCTAAGGGTATCGTTCGTTGGTCCTATTAGAATATTTAAGGAATCGTCCCAAATATTTTCAAAGGATCCCATTTCTCGTTCCAAATCTCTCATGCCATTGTTCATATTTTCAAAACGATATCTTACATTACTTGTTCTCGTTCTTATTTCCTGTTTCATTCTTTCTATATTTTCATTTCGATTCGACGTCTCATTGGTTGACGTATTACCTGGGTTTGTTCCTAGAAAATAAAATACAGAAAATGTCATTATTATATTTTCTTTAGGTACACAGAACGATGGCCAGTTCTGTGTACCAAGATAGCCTGAAACGCATACCATCACACTTCAAGACAAGCGGAAAAAAGTGGATCTTCATACCTACCTGAATCTATAAATCATACCGGAATCTATAAATGGGATGAACAATTGATTTTGAAAGAATCACCACTACTAAATCTATAAATGGGATGAACAATTGATTTTGAGAGAATCACCACTACTAAATCTATAAATGGGATGAACAATTGATTTTGAGAGAATCACCACTACTAAATCTATAAATGGGATGAACAATTGATTTTGAGAGAATCACCACTACTAAATCTATAAATGGGATGAACAATTGATTTTGAGAGAATCACCACTACTAAATCTATAAATGGGATGAACAATTGATTNTATTTTACTCACTAAAGCTACCGCCGAACATCGCTAATAATATAATGCAGCATTGTAATGTTGCTCTTGAACAGAATGTGGCACAGTATTTTACTCACTAAAGCTACCGCCGAACATCGCTAATAATATAATGCAGCATTGTAATGTTGCTCTTGAACAGAATGTGGCACAGTATTTTACTCACTAAAGCTACCGCCGAACATCGCTAATAATATAATGCAGCATTGTAATGTTGCTCTTGAACAGAATGTGGCACAGTATTTTACTCACTAAAGCTACCGCCGAACATCGCTAATAATATAATGCAGCATTGTAATGTTGCTCTTGAACAGAATGTGGCACAGTATTTTACTCACCAAAGCTACCCCCGAACATCGCTAATAATATAATGCAGCATTGTAATGTTGCTCTTGAACAGAATGTGGCACAGTATTTTACTCACCAAAGCTACCCCCAAACATCGCTAATAATATAATGCAGCATTGTAATGTTGCTCTTGAAGTACCCATTGTAATCAACTGTTTACAAAGCTGAAATAGGTAAGACCAAAATTTTCAAATTTGTAGGTGTAAAACTAATAATCCGATTATCCGAAGCGCTAAACCCCAGCTCACTGAGGGTTCAATACGATTTAATTATGGTTTATTATTTTCATTATTGAACCTTTGAAATCGACAGGACTGGTTTTAGGCGGTAGCGATACGGTTGCAAGTAAAATCTGAAAGGTGCCATAAGAGACAAAAGAATAAAAAATTAAGCGGTTACAAAAATAAACGTAATCATAATTCTAGCAGTCAAAACTGTAAAGCAAAACAAAGTGAAGGAATGTATCTCTTAAAACAGATTCGATTTTCGCAACAAGTACTAGACTTTCTCTTCCTTAATCATTTTATCAGACTACCATCTAATGTAGATGTTGCTCTTCTAAATTGTGAACTCTTTTAGTGATATTATTATAATTTTTTCTGCCGACGTTGACCTTTATATTAAAAATATTTGGCAGCCTTTCTCTGTGGACATTGCTCTTTAGTGATAGTATTAGTTGAAAAAGATTTGCCAGCCTACGGCTGCTGACGTTGCTCTTTAATAATAGTATGATTTAAAAAGATTTGACATCCTACGGCTGTTGACGTTGCCCTTTAATAATATAATTAGTTTAAAAAGATTTGTCAGCATTCGGCTGTGGACGTTGCTCTTTAGTGATAATATTAATTTAAAGAAATTTGGCAGCCTTCGGCTGTGGACGTTGTTTTTTAGTGATACTATTATTTTAAAAAGATTTAGCAGCTTTCGTCTGTTGACGTTGCTCTATAGTTATAGTATTATTTTTTAAAATAAACAAATGTGTCACATTAGCACAGTTTTTTCATTCTTATAATTATACAAGACTGTGGTTGCGTAGGCTGGAAGCTAGACTGACAGATTTCAGGGACAGCAAATTTCAAATTTCGGGGGCCAAAATTTCCAAAAATTGTCAAATATAATACTTGGTTGACTGTGTAAAATATGGCCCAAAATAGGTAAAATATGGCCCAAAATCAATATGATTTGACATTTTGATTTTTATTTTGGGTTTTGGGTTCCCGTCAGAAAGTAACTAAACTTTATCGGCGATGTGCGTCTCATACAAAAATTTTTCATACATACCAAAAACTGATTAATATTATAGCCCTTCTTGACTGCTGGCACGAAAAATGAATGGTAAAATAATATCCTGTTGTTGAAAAAACAATTTAAGTGACAGATCATTTTGCACGCGATATATTCATAATGGTTGTTGATGATGATTCCGCAGTACAAGTTTTATTTCCCCTTCGGGTGGTGTACCCTGGGTAATGCTAAAGAACTAACACATCAGATAATCTGAGATCAAAACACTTACAAACACAAAAAATCTGGTTTGAACATTAGGTGATTTATTATTTTGTTAACTTAAAACAATCAGAAGTAAGCTAAAATCAAAACACATACAAACACAAAGAATCTAGTGTGAACATTGGGTGATTTATTATTTTGTTAACTTAAAACAATCGGAAGTAAGCTAAAATCAAAACACATACAAACACAAAGAATCTAGTGTGAACATTAGGTGATTTATTATTTTGTTAACTTAAAACAATCAGAGGTAAGCTAAAATCAAAACACATACAAACACAAAGAATCTGGTGTGAACATTAGATGGTTTATTATTTTGTTAACTTAAAACAATCAGAGGTAAGCTAAAATCAAAACACATACAAACACAAAGAATCTGGTGTGAACATTAGGTGATTTATTATTTTGTTAACTTAAAATAATCAGAGGTAAGCTAAAATCAAAACACAGACAAACACAAAGAATCTGGTGTGAACATTAGGTGATTTATTATTTTGTTAACATAAAACAATCAGAGGTAAGCTAAAATCAAAACACAGACAAACACAAAGAATCTGGTGTGAACATTAGGTGATTTATTATTTTGTTAACTTAAAACAATCAGAGGTAAGCTAAAATCGAAACACATACAAACACAAAGAATCTGGTGTGAACATTAGGTGATTTATTATTTTGTTAACTTAAAATAATCAGAAGTAAGCTTAAATCAAAACACAGACAAACACAAAGAATCTGGTGTGAACATTAGGTGATTTATTATTTTGTTAACTTAAAACAATCAGAAGTAAGCTAAAATCAAAACACATACAAACACAAAACATTTTGTGTGAACATTTGATGGTTTATGCATAAATTGGCCCTTTAAAAAAAAAAAATCCCACATCGCGTTAAAAAGTTCCCGCCAAGTCATTAGTCGCACAATTGTATATCTTTTCTCTCCCTTTTGAAACCTTCCTTTTTTACATTAATTTCACTATTATGAAAATCTCACAAATCTCGCAAAACTCTCCTTTACGCCCTATTTTCGCATGTTTTCACATATTAGAAACTCACTTTCACTCACGGTGTGCCTAGTTAATGAGTTAGAGTTGTTAAAAAATGATTTAATTTAGTTAGAAAAAATAAAAAAAAATACAAATTTATTTGATTCATCAAAGTGTTGCTAAAATGGGGTACACTTAACCCCATGAAAAAATCAATTTCATTTTGACTGCTAATATTGTTTGCCGTACTTATAATCTCTTCCCAAGGATCTAAGAATTTTGGTGTCATTTGGCAACTTAGATTATATATTTTATCCAATGCATGGCCCCTAACGAAATTCTATTGTGTATATTCCACGTTTTTTGGTATAAACTATCGCGTCATAGATTCTCCAAGAATGTGAATAATGGGGCAATTTTGGTGTCTCACGAAATTCTATTGTAAATATTCCACGTTTTTTGGTAACTATCCGGTCATAGCTCATAACTTCGCCCTAAAATGTGAATAATGAGACAATTTTGGTGTCTCACGAAATTCTATTGTAAATATTCCATGTTTTTTAGTAACTATCCGGTCATAGCTAATAACTTCGCCATAAAATGTGAATAATGAGACGATCTTGGTGTCATTTAGTGGCTTAGAGTGCGGACATGTTTTATGTACCTAATGCATTCCTCCGTCTGCGTCAAATCATTCCCAAAATATCCCCAAACCATGATAGAAGTACCCCATGTTTGACTATTGGTTGTACAATGCACTGCGGAATCATTCGTTCTCTCTATACGCCTGACAAAGAGACACCTCTTCCATCAAACTAAATCAAAATTACATTGATCGGTGAAAGGAATCCCTTCCACTGATCAAGATTGTCAAATTATGCGTTTTTGGTCCAATTCTACTTCAGACTTGTTAACGGAACAAAAAACAATAAAATTTATCCAATGTTTTTTCTTTTTCTAAAATTCCTGGGCTGATATGAAAATTTTCATCTTGCTTCAATTTGAGGTCCAAACAACATCATTATAAGAAAATTGAATTTTCAAAGTAAACGAAGTTTGTTTTGAGGTTGAACAAAGGAAATCTATCAAAAGACAAAATATTTTCAAAAGCCCATTATTTTACAAAGGACCTCTCGAAATATTTTGTTTGGACTGTATGTCGATGTTGGTGTTGCTGGGTTTATTGTTAATTGGCAATTTAACTTTTGTTTCCGTTTCTGATGTCAATTGGGATACCTGATGTGCATTTTTAAAACGTTCGAAATGTATGGGGCAGGAAATAGGGCTTAGATATTGTCCAGGGTGGAGAGGATAAGGGGCAAATATCTTTAGAGGAACTGTCTCATTTTTCATATCCTCAGCATAATTTTAATATAAATCTGCTGAAATGAAGGATGAACTACCTAATCTAAATATATAAATCAGATATTTGTGTGGTTATAAATGGTAGGTGCTGTCTGTTCCAATTCAACAGCCCAAACGGTTACAGATAAAAGTCGAGGAAAATTATTAGAACAAAAAAAATATCCAACCGTATTAGAGTGTCCAACCGTATTAGAGTTTCCAATTTATTGAACAAATAAGTCACGGTCCGATAAGTTGAATTTTGTCGCGACAACATATCAACTCAAACCGAGAAAGTTTTAGGTGTGGCCATAACTTAGGACATAGCTTTCAAAATTATGACCGATCATTCCAAAGTTCAAAATCGGGTCCGGGCAATATAGTATTTTTAGATATTACTAAGCACCTAGAACGGCCATGCGTCTAAGGCCCTTGATGAAACATATTAGTTTTGATTTTTAAAGGCTACAATATATAGGGTAGATACGAACCCATTTTCCGAACTCCAATCCTCAAAATTTCTATTGTACCCAATTTTCGGAAAAGGTGTTTAAAAAATAACGTATCAAAGGGGATGTTTTTTATGATAAGTGATCCCCCTCTCTAGCGCAGCCTACAGTATTTCCCCATATAACATATAAGAATATAGGTATAATTATGTTATCAAAAATTGATCCGTCAATGTCTTACTGGGATATATTTTCAGAAAATATTATTCATTAGTTTTGTTTGTATTACAAGTGTAATCTACAAGTTGTATGATGGCTTGTCATTGATGACATCATCCATCATCATTACTTTTGGAAATGCACGACGTCGTCCATGATTGCGTCTTCATTTGGATTCTGGAGAAAATAGGTGTTTGGCTATAAATGGAACCCACAAATATGGTGGGTGGTGGGTAGTTGAATTCAAATAGAACAAATCATAGCCGAGTTACAGGGTGGAGAAGATAGTTTGGGGACAACTTGCTAAATGTCACTTGGTGGGTTTTGTGTGACCGACGAAAAAGGGATGGACACTAAATGCCAATTTTTAAATTTTTTAGTTTCATATATGGTGTCAGTTTTGAAGTTTCTCTTCAAATTGGCGAAAACCTGAGAAGTGATATTTTTTTTGTCTGGTAAAAATGTAAAAATAATTTGAAATTTGACACTTCTTGTGTAAAAATAATTTGAAAATTTGAAACTAACTCTTTAACAATATTAAAACAAGAAAATGATTCCATTAAGAGAAAAAATGGTTCCAATTTTAAAAATTAGCTCAAAAAGTATTGAATTTTGGGTTATATTTAGGGGAGCCCCCTGGGAGGTCAACTGTGAAATCTTAAATATAACTGAAACCTTATTTTGAGTACTGATTTTTATTATAAAAGATCTCTGAATACTTTCATTTTTTTCATCGTCATAGGTTAGCAGCCGCGGGGCTAGTTTGCGACGAATCGCCCTAAGTTGTTGATACTAGCCCTATTTTGAGTACTGATTTTTAAAATAATAGATCTCTGAATACTTTTTTTTTTCATCGTCATAGGTTAGCAGCCGCGGGGCTAGTTTGCGACGAATCGCCCTAAGTTGTTGATACTAGCCCTATTTTGAGTACTGATTTTTAAAATAATAGATCTCTGAATACTTTCATTTTTTTCTCATCGTCATAGGTTAGCAGCCGCGGGGCTAGTTTGCGACGAATCGCCCTAAGTTGTTGATACTAGCCCTATTTTGAGTACTGATTTTTAATATAAAAGATCTCTGAATACTTTCATTTTTTTTTTTCATCGTCATAGGTTAGCAGCCGCGGGGCTAGTTTGCGACGAATCGCCCTAAGTTGTTGATACTAGCCCTATTTTGAGTACTGATTTTTAATATAAAAGATCTCTGAATACTTTCATTTTTTTTTCATCGTCATAGGTTAGCAGCCGCGGGGCTAGTTTGCGACGAATCGCCTTAAGTTGTTGATACTAGCCCTATTTTGAGTACTGATTTTTAATATAAAAGATCTCTGAATACTTTCATTTTTTTTTATTTTTTTTTCATCGTCATAGGTTAGCAGCTGCGGGGCTAGTTTGCGAAGAATCGCCCTAAGTTGTTGATACTATCCTTACGGATAACGCAGTAGCTTCTCCTTGCATTCTGAATTGGTAATGGAAAATATATCCTTTCGGACCCTATATATCCTTCTCTGAGTCGCCTTTTAAGACCGGCATGGACTTGGGTGCCTTGGAAGTATTCTTTTTAAGTACCCCTATCCACAGGGGACTTCTTTCACTTCAAAAATAAGATTTCAAGTTGACCGTTAGAAATGAAAACCGTATAATTCTCCATTGAAATCAAAAAATACATTTTTCAGTGTTTTTTACTTTCCTTATCCTACAAAAAGAATAATGAACTGGAATGGACTGAAATTTTCCGTATCGAGTTTTCAATGCCAAAACATGTTTTCTTTCAAATTATGATTTGTTTGCATAACATTTTCATTTTTAGTTTCTATAAAGCATGATACTTATACTTTATTTTTATAATAATAAATCTCAGGATTATAGGAGTAATATTATTGTTAGGCTGCGGCATCCTGAGTTGTGCCGCTAGCATTTCAAATTATGATTTGTTTGCATAACATTTTCATTTTTAATTTCTTTAATTTTTAACTTTTATTTAAAATTTAAATGTATACTTTGTTAATTTTGTTACGCAGAAATATTATTGAGAGCGTGCCTCCTCGTAATGTAGAAGGGGCCGCCCCCTACTTCTCACCCACCACAAAAGATGCATGTTCATTATATACCCTTTATATAGTTCACATATAAAGGGTAAGAGGGTGTCTCGAAAACAGGGGCGAAGTTTAATATCCCGAGAATGGTTTTGAGAAACCTTGAAACAAGCGTCCTTTCATTCCACAGAGGAAATTTTGATTTAATTTATTAAAAAAACTCCTTTCTGAATAGACAACAGAAAAATTAGCCTCTCAAAAATTGACATTTTTCTTTTCAACAATTTAAAAATTAACTAAAAATACTATGGGGATCAATCAAATAAAATCATTTATTAAATTTTAATGAGGAGCCTATTAAATAGAACATAATATACACAGTAATTAGAACATAATATAGACATTAATTAGAAAATAATATACACATTAATTAGAACATAATATACACATTAATTAGAACATAATATAGGTACACTAGTAGTTATTTTGTTTTATGAAGGAAAGATTTTTTTAAGTTTTAATTTTCTTCGATTGCCTTTTAAGCCCCAGAATTTTTTTGCGACGAAATCGACGAAAATTAAAAGTTAAAAAAAAAGCAAAATAACATAATACCTGGGCCGTATATAGAAAATCCGGGCCGGGGAAAAAATTTATGGGCCCCTCTATTATTTTTTCATCTATATTCATCGTAAAGAATAAAAGAAGGTAATTGAATTAGTTGAGTGAAAAGGCGTGTACGCTTCCTTTTGGCAACAAATAATTCGATTATCAAATGTTTATGTTCACGAAATATACCAATATTTATGATTGCTGTACAAGCTGAAAGGTCACACTATATTTTAAAATCAGTGTCCTGCAATAGCCATTGTCCCTTATTAGCCCATTATTGCTGATTTTGTGTGTTTGAAAATGTTTCAAAACTTTCAAGTGGATTTATTTATTATTCAGAAAAAAACTTTTATTATGATAATTTTCTCACCGGGCCTCTTAGGAAATCCCGGGCCTGGGGGGATTCCCCCCCTCTCATCGGGCCTGTTAGTATCCAGCCCCACGGCTGTTAACCTATGATGATATGTTTTTAGACATTCTGAAGGATTAGTATGTAAGATTGTTGGTTTTTTGTACGTCATGTGGCAATCATACTTAATTTTAATTTGACAAACTGAACATACCAAATTAAAATTCTTGTCACATTTGACAAACTTTGTGTTCTGATTTCGACTTCTCATTTCGTTCCTCGTCATTAACGTTGTTGCCTCTACTCCTCCTCACACCCGTATCTTATTTATCTCCCTTGTCATGAAAACCTCTTCTAATTATTTCTTCCCTCACATTTTACACTTTACCTACATGAGAATTTTATCTTGGGAGATTAAGGCTTTTGGTTTATTATTTTAAATAATGAACCTATGGAACAACAAAAAGAAGATATTTTTTTAAAACGCCCATGAGATCGATAGAAACAAATAGGCGCGACTACAAGCTCGTACGCTAATACGATACGACTGATCCAAATGATTTTATGTAAATAAAATCTCATTCCCATGACATGTAGTAATATTTCAATAGATCAATAGTATCTAAGATTATCAGTTCCGATGGTAGCCAGATGTATGAGCAGTGAGCTTTAAAGAAGTTGTTCTTTGGCTATTAAAGTTTTTCTCATTGTACATCTAATGTTGGAAAAGCTATGTTCAGATGATCGCGTGGTACGACGAAACGCGCGGTACAAGATGTATCTAAATAGTGCATATTGTCTACATGACCGCGCGGTACTAGTTCTACAAACTTGTATCGATTATAGATAAAGAAGATATTTTGATGCCATACTTTCGCGCGTACATACGTTTTCATGTGAATCCCGCGCGGTACCGCGCGATCATCTGAACATCTATAGCCTTATAATTAACATAGCCCCCCCCCTCTCTCTCTCTGAAAACAATATAAATCACTGCAATATAATTAAGTCAGTAACAGCTCAGGTGGACTCGGCCCGTGAGGACGTCACCCTCAAGTAACATACCCCAATCTCAAGTGTGACTTACATCACAATGGAAGTTAGTAGATCATAATTGGTTTGGAAGAAATTACGCCCTCGGAACTTTAAATATAAAATTTATATTCATTGTAATAGATGAAAGAAAGCAATGATTATGGTGTTGACGATAATTAAATGGAATATGAACCTGAACAACAAACACTCCTCATCCTATAGGTGAAGCAACCCACAGTTAATTTACTTCCCCTGAAACCTTCCTCCAGTCTATGTAAAATAATGTTAGTGTACAGGGTGACCCACTAGCATAGGAACATAATTAAATGGAATATGAACCTGAACGACAAACACTCCTCATCCTGCAGGTGAAGCAACCCAAGAACAGTTAGTTTACTTCCCCTGAAACCCTCCTCCAGTTTATGTAAAATAATGTTAGTGTACTCGCCCACTATATGTTCTTATTTTATTTATGTAAGTCAGGTTTAAGTTATTACTATAGTACATCAGAATCTACCGGAGGGGGAGAGGGATTTCAAAACTGAACACCCTCTCCTCGCCCTTTTGGATGTGAATTATAAAAATCCCTTTCGATCCTCTCTATCTGGGGAGCGTCGGGTGACCCTCAAAGGAGGGTTTGTCATTAAACAATAAACAAGGGAATGGCTGTGGTATGAAAGTAGAGTAAATGAAAAAGTATGAAAGTTGTGGTTAGAGAAGGAATGTTTGGACTGAATGGATATGAGTAAATGAAGAGTAGACGTATTGATGGGGTTATAAATTATATAGATTTTGGAAAAATGAACGGACAGTTGTTGATGAATAGCTGCAGTGCCGGGACAGTTTGTTAAACCAAAGCTGGCAGTGGGGAAGAGGGAGGAGGGTGGGTTTAGTTGGTAGGCTAGATTGAGTCCGACATAACCTCCACACCACTCGACTGGGGTCTTTGTTTGGCTGTGGCTGGATAAATACTTACCGTTTGAGAAGTGGGGTGTATATTTTGAAGATTCCCATCCTCGTCTCCCCCTGTTGTCAGTAAATTCGGTTAGGGATCAATAAAAAAAAAAAAAAAATGTTAGTGTACAGGGTGTCCCACGAGCACAGGAACATAATTTAATGGAATATGAACCTATAAACGTCGTAACTCGAAAACGGCTTGATATATTTTAGTTCTGATAATTTTCGTGGGTTCGGAGACGACGATTTTGGGGGGGTCCATTCAAATCAATTTCGCAATTTGCTACCGTTGGGCTGTCCTATTGTAATAGACAACCCCTCATACATAGTTACATAATATACATAAAAATTTATAATTTATATATTAAAATGACACCCTGTATAAGTGTAAAATAATGTAAAGTGTTTTGGAGAACAAGATTTTTATAGTTTTTTCCTATCCGTTCCGTTCTAAAACGTATGTGTTTGACTGATAAATGAAAATTATGTAAACATGGTGTGATTCATACGGAGGAAATAATATGTTCTTTATTTTCATCTTGCTTATAGAACAATAATTAGCTAAGTTATTAGTAACTAGCCCAAAAAAATTAGATTTTAGTAATGAAGAAAAAAACAGGCAAAACCAAAATATAGAACACTAATTAGCTAAGTTATTAGTACTTAGTCCAAGAAAATTAGATTTTAATAATAAAAAAAAAAAACAGGAAAATTGAAACTCCTAGTCAAAGCAAATTACCGAAAAAAATGACGTCTCTTAGGTTTTTTTGGGTTTTTTTTGGCATTTTTTCTGAGAAAACTTAGGAGATAACAAAAAATGACCGAGAATGGACCCCAAAAGAGTATAATATATAAAGACCCCACTAAAATTTGAAATTTTCCGGTTTCTCCCTGATTTATGGCCGATTTTCACCACCGCAAAGTCGAAATTAATAAATACCGCTTTGGAATTAAATAAGAAACTAAAATTTGATATGAAGTTGTTCCAAAGCACAGAAAATCATATCCCTGAGTGATTTTACTAAATGGGAGCCGTTTCCACCCCAAGTGTAAGTACCACACAAAATCCAAAATTGAGAAGTACCACTTCGAGAAGAGTGAAAAAGCTGAAATTCGATACATAGTTGTCCCGCAGTACAGATAGTAATATCCGTGAGTAAAATTTAAATTTTTACACATATCCTGAGAGTGTGTCTCACCAAAAATAGTAAATTGTGAAGTACCTGCCACTTCGGAATGAGCGAAAAACCCTTGGGGATGGCAAGAAAGCTGAATATCGGTACATACGTGTTCCGCAGTAATAAAAGATGGTAGTATACCTACTTGAGTAAAATATTGATTTATTTTATAAAAAGGAGCCAATTCCAGCACCACAGGCGTTGGTACCAAGTTGAAAATTTGAGAAGTTTTACCGCCGACATTTAGAAATTGTTGTTGAATTTCGTAGTTGTGAAACACGGACAAACAGTTGGTTGCGTATTATAAAGAAGCTGACATCTGACATTTTGAAATGTGTTTTTTCCGCCACCGATCTATGTTTAGGAAGTAAATGTATTCGTTAAACAAATTGATTATTAATTATAAATGCAAATGAAAATATAAAAAGTGAAAAAATTTTAATTAAAAAATATAACTTGACGGTGCAAGTATTTAATAGATATTTTTTCCAATTAAAAATGTTAATCAAAATTATTTTAAAAAAAAAAAAAAAGAATTTTATTTCTTAGCATAGATGATAAGGGAAATGAAGGCGATTACGGGTTTTTCACTGTTCTTCTTGATGAAGGGAAAAAAGTTGAAAAAAATGTGCGAGTGATGGCTGTGAAAACCCAAAATAACTTTTTGGATAATAACCCTCTAGAACTAGAACATTGATTCCATTCAAAATATGATTACCAGCATAATACTCGTAATTCTCATAAATATTTTCGTATATTTGATAAGTACTGTATTTTATAGAGACTTTAATGTATCCACCGAGTGGAGCAAGCCAGATTCATTTGTTGACGGTCCTAAGCCCTTGTAGTCTTCTGTAAGACTTAATTTTAGGAAGGGCATCCATTGATACTATGAGAAGAAAGCGATGAATACCGGGCCAGGACAGTGTACAGCTAAAGGGAGTATGCACTGAAAAGAAGGTTGAGGCATGGTAGAAGTAAGAAAGGCAACGCCAACTTAAAATTGGAAAATGTGAAGTTAAAGAAGAAGAAGATTTGTTTAGAAATTAGCCTCTCGTTAGACAATAGACATGCATGCAGCACTATTTAATGCAATATCTACTTGTGAACGCCTTCAATTATTATGTAAGAAACGAGCTCAACATATTACACCGAGCACAGTGTTGTGGCAAGTTTTCAATTTTTTTTAAACTCGCTTTTTTGTTGGCCGTCATGGGTCATTTGAGTTTAAAATTTAATAAAAAAATTGCAAGAAAAATATTGTTGTTTTTTTAAAAAGAGATAGTACCTTTAAAAAACACTACCGTTATTTATGACGAGGATTCACTTACTTTTTCACTTCCGACTCGAGTTTCGTCTACTTCGTAGACATTTTCACATTTTCATACGAAGTAGACGAAACTCGATTCGGAAGTAAAAAAGTAAGTGAATCCTCGTCATAAATAACGGTAGTGTTTTTTAAAGTTACCAATATAAATTTGTTAAATAAGAGATAGTAAGTTTTTCAAACATTATTATTATTATTTAACTCTTTATTGAATTAACTTTGTAAATAAAGATAGATTGAAAGGAAAGAGAGAAAAAAAAGGGGAATTTAAAGTAAAGAGAGAGAGAAAAAAGTCAATTCAAAGCGTGGGGTTAATTACTGAGGAATTCTTTTCTCACAGGAGCGGGGATATTTCGGATTGTGATTGTTCATTGTTCATTCTGGGACACCCCGTTCCCTACACTCCTACGTATATGTAAAAGGATCGGCATTAAACACATTATGATTTATTTTTTCTCTTTGTGAAAACTTCATCTTTTTTACCTTTTGTTTATTTTAACTATTATATATTTACTTCACAAGTACGAAAATTGTGAACCCATATTTAAAAATTGTGAGCCCAATTTAATCTTCTTTCTCATAAAAAAATGACCCACTTTGAACAATTTGGTAATTGAATATGGTCGCCCGTAATTCTTACAAAAATCTCATTTAAAATTTTATCTTAAAAATAAGCGACGAGTGGTGCGAATTTCCAGGCAAAAAGAACTAGCAGAAAAAAATCGTTTTCGGCCCATTTTCGTATTTCCCTATTAGCATGGGGGAAAAAATGTTTTATTTGCTAATAATTCTTACAAAAATCTCATTTAAAATTTTATCTTAAAAATAAGCGACGAGTGGTGCTAATTTCCAGGCAAAAACAACTAGCAGAAAAGAGTCGTTTTCGGCCCATTTTCTATTTCCCTATTAGCATGGGGAAAAAATGTGTTCTAATTTTCAAAATCTTTTTACACAGAAAGTTTTAGAAAAAGAAGCACATTTGATATCTCCAATCGTATTTGCAAACAGGTGGTTTCCCTCATTTGCTTTTTTTTTTTTTTTTTTTTGATGCCATATTTGAAATTACCGCCATCAAAAACTAAGAATTATTGTTTACTATTTGTTTAGTCACACAGAACCCACCAATCGACTTCGTTAGTTGTTCAAGAATGGCCTTCTCCACTCTCTAACTCGACGATCTTTGTCTGACTCACTAACGAATTTATTTAAAATTGTTCTATTTGATCTCAGCTACGCACCATATTCAGGGGTCCCATTTACAGTTAAACACACTGTTTCCTGTATATCTCGAAATTGGTCAGAGATATGACAGAAATGTATGGTACTAATCTTGTGCTGGGATTTTCGTTAATTAAGGTCTGATGAAATATTCGATAATGTTAACTCTCGATAACTTTTTCTACTATTGATGAGGGAGGATAAGCTAACGTTTTCAGTGTATGTAATATTTTTTTCTTTTTCTAAAATTCCTGGGCTATAGGATTCTGGAACCTGGGAGGAGTGTCTGCAACCCTTTGAATATTTTTAATCAATTTTAACGCAATTAGAGAGGTTAGGAAACGTTTATACGGCCATGCCTCTATTGCGTATGTACTACCGTCCAATTTGGACCCTTTGAAAAACACAAGTTTTTGCTGCCAGACATTCCTGCCCGGTTCCAGACCCTGGACTACATGTATTTAAATTTCACCGTGCTGTGCAAAGTCATTTCACGAAAATTATAGGAGTCTCCTTACCTTTCTTAACCTCAAAACATAAAAATAATAAATCCATGTGCAAAGTTGTATGCTTTTGTTATTTATCTCTTTTTTGTGAACTTACCCAACTTACTCCCTAAACATCTCAACTCACTCCCTAACATCTCACTAGTATCACACATTTTGCTGTGATACTTCTTTTATTTTATATTTTCATCCTCCTACACTTTTAAAATCTTGACCATTTATTTTCACAGCCTTTTTAGAATTAATTTGTTCCTTTTATTTTAAAATACAAAGCACGTACATTACATGCAGTAAGTAAGGAGTATCCAACAATCATATATTTTATTTATTTTGAAGGGGAGGGTAGGATAGATGTTAAATATAACTTTTGTATGTTTCACAAAGCAATTTCAATTTATACTGATTCAGTGTTGGATTGAGACCCCTACAGTACTTCTAGTGCGATAGGGGAACTTTTTCCACTGTCAAAATTGGCATCATTTCAATGAAAATCATCAATTTTGGGCGAGGTTTCCGAATTTACAAAATTATTAGCCACTCTGTATGACAGGGAAATCTGACAGAATTTTAGGAGCATTCACGCTAAGCAGTGACAGTGCCGTGACCGGCAAGTGTCCGCCGGAAAAACTAAAAATATTCTTCCAGACAGTTGAAGGAACATGTTCATACTAGACCGGCACGTGACAGTGCATCACTGTGAGCTAATTCCTCTCTTATTTTGAAATTAGCGGGAAAAAATCAGAAATTACAAAGGAAATTTTCTAGAATTTTGGAGCTATAAGCATTACGCCCGTTATATTATATACTGACTGTGAGACATGGTGAATATACGATATTTTTTGCAAGTGAACAGCAGATATTTTAAGCAACTCGCAAGTTATAGAAGTAGTCATATAAGATTATTGCTGCTCTCACTTTTTTGAAAAGAAACAATCCCCACTACGCTGATATAACGATTGATATGGAACAGATTTCACACCTGCCTATCAATGGTAGCGTTTATGATCAAATACCAACTGTAGAAATCGCGGAAATAGATAGAAGTCAAGACAATAAATCACTTCAAAGTAAAGCACCGCTCGCCCCTTTTTGTCCGCAAACACGGACACACCTAGTCAATAATGAACCTTTGGAATCGTCACGAAAAAAAAAAATTACCTCACCCCCTCAAAATTTGATATTTTGCGTTTTAAGGTACGTAGAATCCAAAAATCGAATAAAAAAAATCCGTTTGTCCGCCGTACGCCGTGATGGGCACTTTTGCCACTTAGCGTTGACCGATTTGGATGAAATTTGGTATATATGTCCCATCTGGGCTCTAATTGTGCCCCGAAACTTGGGTGCATTTGAATACACCCTTGGCGATTTTTGCCGCTTTTCAGCGGTTTTCAGTATTGCTGTCTAAAAGGAGAATGGTAAGAGCTAGAGATTTGAAATTTTATATGTATGTCACATTTGGGGTCTCAGCTATCTCCAAAACTTTTGGGTTCAATCAAATATACCGCTGGCGGTTTTTACCGCTTTAAAGCGGTTTTCATTAATCCTGTCTAAAAAGAAAATGGTAAGAGCCAGAGACTTCAAATTTAGGGTCTAATTATGCACAGATTTGGAATCGTCACGAGAACCCACCCTCAATTTTTTTTGCCCGCCCCCAAATTCTTTTTTGGGAGGGAGCAAAAAAGGTTTATTATTTTTTGCCAGAAAAATAATAAACCCATGTGTCACATTGGCAGAGTTTTTTATTATCATTTGTTTACTATACGCAATTCATATTCTATTTTTACTGGCATTCTAATGTTCCAACAACCACCGCACTGGGTTGCTGTACCCAATAAACAAATATAATAACTATTTCCATTCACTCTACACCGCTATGAGGGTTTCTTGAACGAAAGTTCTAAACAAACTGTCACAATATTGTATACTTGGGGACCCTATTGTGCACAATATTTTACGCCAAGAAATAAGACTTTGTTCGGGTACGTATTATGGAGCGGTTTATTCGATCGGGCCGAAGATTATATTTTTGGATTTCTTGAGCAAAAGTATCTAGAAAAACACCATTACATAAATTACCTACTGGGAATCGAAAAACACTATCACTCAAAGTACCTACTGGGAAATGAAAAACACTATCTTTCAAATTATCTACTAGGAACTAGGAATTGAAAAACCACTATCACTCAAATTATCTACTGGGAAATGAAGAACACTATAACCTGAAATACCTACTGGGAATTGAAAAACGCTGTCACTCAAATTAGCTACTGATGGGAATTGAAGAACACTATCACTCAAATTATCTACTCGGAAATGAAAAACATCACTATCACCTAAAATACCTACTGGGCATTCAAAAACACTATCACTCAAATTATCTACTCGGAAATGAAAAACGCTATCACCTAAAATACCTACTGGGAATTGAAAAACACTATCACTCAAATTATCTACTAGGAAATGAAAAACATCACTATCACCTAAAATACCTACTGGGACTTCAAAAACACTATCACTCAAATTATCTACTCGGAAATGAAAAACATCACTATCACTTAAAATACCTACTGGTAATTCAAAAACACTATCACTCAAATTATCTACTAGGAAATGAAAAACATCACTATCACCTAAAATACCTACTGGGACTTCAAAAACACTATCACTCAAATTATCTACTCGGAAATGAAAAACATCACTATCACCTAAAATACCTACTGGTAATTCAAAAACACTATCACTCAAGTTATCTACTCGGAAATGAAAAACATCACTATCACCTAAAATACCTACTGGGACTTCAAAAACACTATCATTCAAATTATCTACTCGGAAATGAAAAACATCACTATCACCTAAAATACCTACTGGGAATTCAAAAACACTATCACTCAAATTATCTACTCGGAAATGAAAAACATCACTATCACCTAAAATACATACTGGGAATGCAAAAACACTATCACTCAAATTATCTACTGGGAATCGAAAAACACCATCACTTAAATTACTCGTAAAGGATTAATTCCTGTGGAGCAGTTAGAAAAAAAAATCCTCATAATATAAAGCAATAGCATTGTATCCTAAGTAGGATCGCCTTTGAATTTACTTCGAAAAAGGGCATCCGTAAAATTAAAGGAGCTGTAGAAAATAAACAGTTTAAGCTGAAAAAAAGTTCCTCGTAATATAAAGCAACAATAGCATTGTATCCTAAGAAGGATCGCCTTTGAATTTACTCCGAACGAGCGCATCAGTAAAATTAAAGGTGTAGAATATAAACAGCATATATACTGAAGAAAAAAGATTTCTCGAGCTCACTATTTGGAATACAATTCTCATTTTTAATGAGGGTATCAATAATTATTAATATTAATTTTTCCTAGCTTCTAATTCAAATGGAATATTCTTAACTTTAAATTCAAATGGAATATCTTAACTTTTAATTCAAATAGAATATTCTTAACTTTTAATTCAAATGGAATATTCTTAACGTTTAATTCAAATAGAGTATTCTTAACTTTTAATTCAAATGGAATATTCTTAACTTTTAATTCAAATTGAATATTCTTAACTTTTAATTCAAATTGAATATTCTTAACTTTTAATTCAAATGGAATATTCTTAACTTTTAATTCAAATGGAATATTCTTAACTTTTAATTCAAATGAAATATTCTTAACTTAAAATTCAAATGAAATTTTATTAATTCAAATTTACAAACAGATTTTTATGTAAATAATCAATGTCGGATTTAAAAGTATTTTTAAGATAAATAAGGAGGGTTCCTAGTTTTTTCATATCCAGGCGTGAATACTGGTCTCCAGTTGAAGGGGGCAATCAGAGCTCCAAATTCTTCAGGTCTGGGAGGGGGGCGATCTCCCCTGTATCCGTTTCTGTTTATATATATATATATATATATATATATATAGAGGCGTTTAACTTGCAGTCTCATATATATATATATATATGAGACTGCAAGTGCAGCTAAATAAGTCTGTTGATGAAATCTGCATTATTATTTCTCAAAATCTTTCACAATCTCTGTACTTCTCCTTTATTATCCACCACTGGATATGCTGTGTTTCCGAGGAATCATTTCTCAAAAATTTAATCTTTTTGGTAGTTAGAGGTTAGAGGCATGTGAACAAAATTATTAATATCTAAGATGGTATACTGTCAAACATTATGTACAGGGTTCTTGAACATCAATTTTTGTAGGGAGCATCTGAATAATATGTATACGGGGTGTTCTCAAATTGGTGAAGCACCCTCATAAATAGAAAGATTGGGGACTCTGATATAATTATGTAGATTTTTTTTTAACCAAGAAATGAAACATTGTTCAGGTCCTTAATACGTAACGGTTTATTTGATCGGGCCGAAGGTGAGATTTTTGGATTCCTTGAAATACGCTATCACTTAAATTACCTGATTCTACCGGAAGTTGTTTGAAATGTGGCAAATTTTGAAACGCAACTTCAGTTTATTCATTACAATAACATCATTTTTTATTTCTATTTTTGAGATCGTCTTGAAAATGGTCATTTAAATTAATATTCAGACTTTATGTTTCATTTTTTGCAATTTTGCGAAATGCGCACTTGTTTTTGATGCCATAGAATTCATCTATCTGTCACAATTCAAAAGTTCTGTCTTCTCATTCAAAAGTTTGGTTCTTGGCTACTAGGGACATTCTCAGAATATCCCCGTTCATTTTGCATTTCATCAAAATGCGCTAGTCCGTTTTCCCCTTCTTTTCTTCATCTTCTGCATCATTATAATGGGAAACCTTTGATAGTTTTGGACAAGAATTCACCCTTTCTGAAACTCCCTTTTATACAATCTTTTTTCACCCCATTATGTGTTTCAGGAGGCTGTGCATCATTTGGACATTCTTGTTTTGGCGGACATGGGAAAAGATCAGATGACACCGATTCTAACATGATTGACAGCGCCGCCGATTATTATCAGCCACAAGTTTCGTCAGTTGTTAAATTGAAACCTGACGATTACCTTGGATTAGAAATTAATAAATTGGCAGACATTCTACAAAGTGATTATTCTGATTTGACAAGATCGTCATCACCACAAGTATACAACCATCCATTGATAAGATTTAGACCAAAACCGGTTCAATGGCTTGAACTTGGACAGCAATTAACATCTTCACAACTTTCTCCCATTGTAAAACAATTGGTAAGTTCAGGACCAACGAGGGGGGGGGGGGATGGGGGCAATCCCCAGGCCCGGTGAGAAAATTATCATTATAAAATGTTTCAAGATTTTTCTGAATAATAAATAAATCAACTTAAAAGTTTAAAAAAAATTCAAACACAAAATCAGAAATTCAGCGATATTGGGCTAATTAGGGACAATGGCATTCATAAATATTGATATACGTAAACATTATGGGTTTTGACAATAGACTAGTATAAAATGTTTTTTTGTTTGTTTGGCGTTCTCGTGGGGCGCAGCATAGGACGGAGTAATAGTTTTCCCTTGAACAAGGAAACGAATTTTTATATGTCTCAAGTACTCGCTCGTGTATCCTTCTTGTCAATTGTCAAGGTATAATAATTTTATTAGTTTTTCTTCATTATTTTTTAATTGATTTCATTAATTTCCATTATCATGTTTTTGACATGATAAGTCCAAGTATCCTAAAGTAGGAGGATCTTGGTAATTTGAATTATACAGGGTGTTTCAAAAGGTTATGCAAACAAAAATATATGCTTAATAAACCCCTATACAGAAATGGACTTGCCCAAGCTAGGGCCACCCAAAGCTGGCACTTAAAAATCGAAAAATAATTTGTCGGTTTTCACAATTACTACCTTTTTTGTATGCAAGAGACTTGAAATTCGGTTACTTTTTGTGTCGTGTTAAAGTAAAGTTCACTTCGTTCGTTCAAACTATGCTTAATTTTTGTGATTTTAAAAGGTCAACGGTTAGTTTTAGAACAGAGCTATTCCGTTTTTTTTTTTTATATATATAGCAAAACAAGTTTTAGAATACGTTTTAGAAGTTTTTAAAACACCAAAAAAATACGCATCAAACTTGGCATTTTCATTTCATAACCCCCCTATAACTCCACCCCTGATCGGGAAAAAAGTGCCAAGTCAATCGCAAAATAATTCGATTTTTTATAATTATTTTTCGATTTTTAACTGTCAACTTTGGGTGACCCTAGTTACCTTGGGGTCCATTTCCGTATAGGGGTTTATTAAGCAAAGTGGCCTTTATTTGAGCTCTACTATACGTGGTTTCTTTTTCTTTTTTTTCATAACCTTTTGAAACACCCTGTATTCTATTTCATCTAGAGGTTTCGCAGCCTGTCCTTTGTGCACTGGGGACATTAAAACGTGTGTTGGCATTGAACTTTTAGCCCTTTTTATAAAATAAGGAAAGTAAAATTCAAAACTACCTCTTACGTAAGCATAACTAGATTCAATGAAAATTCATTGTCATGAAGAACTTTAAAATTTTAATATTTTCAATTTGAAAAAGCATAACAGGAAGTCCGTGGCGACATAAATCATGCTTGAGTAGCAATGAAATTTTCGTACGAAATCTGTTGAAAATGCCCTTAGTCTTTCTCATTTTACTTCTTCTGATCCCTATGCTTTCTGTCTGTCTGCTTCAAATCAATTTGCTGCGAATAGTGCTTGCTTTTTCAACAGTCTTTCCGGTCAAAAATACAGCTTGGCTTTAAACAGACTGATTGACTGCAGGTCCAATTTGTTTTTATTTCAATAAACTTCAATAATTGTAAATTGTGACAATTATGCATGAAATAAATACAGAAATAAGCCAGCGTCTATGGTACGTTGAATACACATGTTAGATGACTGAAGTTAATTTACGTCCAGCGAGGTGTTACTCTTGATGCTGGCTTGAACAAACCCAGGCTTCGTGAGGTCAATGTGGGTGCATTTTTCTTTTATGTTTGAGTAAAATTTCATTATGATTGAATATTTGTAGGCAAAATAGCCCTGAATGGATTTTTGGACAAACTTTATCAAACCCCACAAACGACCCTCATAAATTAAGTGAGTGCGTATTATATATGTTTTATTCGGCATGGGAAGGGTCTGTATTAAACACTACGAGTATACTACTTTATACAATTCTACTAAATTTAACCATTTGTCGCCTATAACAACAAGTGTTCAAAGTAGGTATAGCCCATTTTAGAGAGTTCATTTTGAACACTTCTTTTTTTTTTTTTTTTTTTNAACATTTTTTTTTTTTTTTTTTTTTTTAATTTCGCAAACATATTGCATTCTAAGTTGGTTAAATATTGCATTCTTTATTTTCTTAAACAATTAACAAAAATTAAACTAAGGTATGTATAACAAAGGTAATATAAGGTAACATAGATGATAATAATAATGGTAATATAAAAGGAACAAAAATGAATAAAAATAAAATGACATACTTCTATTGCTGAGAATGTCTGATATTTCCTCATCGTCACAAAGGTCGCTCTCAAAAATATGGTATCTGCTTGATGTAGAACCCCCGCATCTGCAAATACAGTTCGGTGAAAGATCGTGATACCTTTCAGTGTACATAATCTGTGGTGGAAACCGTGTCATCGTCAGTCTCGTAATGTTGGACCTGTTTTTAAAGTTATGAATTTTCCAGTCTTCGCGGTAGAAAGCGGGGCCGCTCGAGAACCCACCAGAGATAAACCTAGCGACAGCCTCCTCTCTAGACGTTTTATATCTCGCGAGAACCGAACTGTCGAATAAAAATCCCTTTTCAACCGAATCGTCGATCAGTATTTTTGTCCCAAACATATTAAAACAGGCTGTGGAGGAAGAACTAATGTGTACCCCGAGTACTCTTTTAATAAACCTGCTCTTAATTCTATCAATTTCTAAAAAATGGTCAAATTTGAGATAATGGCTAAAAGCTTTGAAGACATGAGAAATTATAGATTCTATTTTTGATTGGAATAGAATCGTGGCCGTGAACACTTCTTGTAATCTCGTAAATTTAGTGATTGACATGGTTCTGGGGGTCCATACTGGGGGTCCAATTATTATAATTTATTGTCGAATTTAGTAGAAACTAGAATTGAAAAGATCAGTAGCGTTTATTATGAAATATTAAAAAAATCATAAAATGTATATAAAGTGCACACACTTAAATTTCGTGACCTCGTTTGAGAGTTTGATCAGGTTTCTTCAAAAATTCACTCCGGGCGTTTTTTACGTTTAAGAATATTCAGTCAGAATTCACAAATAAAATCTAGAACTTCACGACCCTGTTGCCCGAAGGGGACCAATATTTACAGAGCAGAGTAGCCTTTATAGTGGTTCTACTATACGTGATGAAAATTATTAACTATTTTTTTTTTTGGACACCCTATATTTCAGTGATTAACATGTTTCTGTGGTTGACTGATTTAGCAGCAAACAATGACTGATTTAGAGCTGCATTCTCAAACGTCCGATGATCACCATCGACAATGTGGATGCCTCCATTGATTGATTGTATTATTTATTTCCTTAAGTGTTATTAATTTCTTCTGACCCACTTACGAATTGCTAACTTCAATGAGGACATCCGAGTTCAATTAAGCAATATTAATATGTTTCTGTTACTGAGGTAATAATATTACTGTGTTCATGGTTCTGGGAGGCCATGTCAAGTAATCGTCCCCAATATTAGATGTATGATGCCGTCCCCAATATTGGATATACCATGTCGTCCCCAATATTGGATGTACCATGCCGTCCCCAATATTAGATGTATGATGCCGTCCCCAATATTCAATGTATCTTGTCGTCCCCAATATTAGATGTATGATGTCGTCCCCAATATTAAATGTATCTTGTCGTCCCCAATATTAGATGTATCATATCGTCCCCAATATTAGATGTATGATGTCGTCCCCAATATTAAATGTATCTTGTCGCCCCCAATATTAGATGTATCATATCGTCCCCAATATTAGATGTATGATGTCGTCCCCAATATTAAATGTATCTTGTCGCCCCCAATATTAGATGTATGGTGTCGTTCCCAATATTAGATGTATCATATCGTCCCCAATATTAGATGTATCATATCGTCCCCAATATTAGACGTATGATGTCGTCCCCAATATTAAATGTATCTTGTCGTCCCCAATATTAGATGTGTGATGTCATTCCCAATATAAAATGAATCATTTCGATTTTTTTTTGCAACATGTAATAACTTATTTAGTGCTGAATTCTCATACTGTCCGCAATCATCAGAAACGATGTTCCCACTACTGTTTGATTGATCATTAATTTTTTTTTCCTTCTGATTGCAGATTCGTGCTTACCAGTTAAAAAATACCAAATGAAACTGAAACGCCAAGTACAAAATATTTTACAATTTCTAATAGTGATATCAAAAGTTATTCCTTCTCAAATTAAAATGTTTTCGTTAAATAATTTATTTGATTTATTCTTGTTTTTAATTGAAAATATTTTTTAAATTAAATTATTTATTGTTTTTAATTTAAAATAAAGATGGTTTCTAATTATTATTTTTTATTTACGTATTATTATAAATAGGATGTCTGAGCCATACCGGCCATTATTCTTTTTTCCCTCTCTAGAACGGTTCACGATAGAAGCTTGGGATGAAAATAGAATGACTAAATCGACCCTGAACTTTCTTTTGAAAATATTGTCAACTATCGACGACATCCCCTAGGGGTGTACACAAGATTTTGAAAACAAAAATTCTATTTTTATAAAATGAGAATTGTATGTAGATTTAATACATTCAGCAAATTGACTTCAAAAATCCTGACCGTGCCATTAGTAAAAAATCAAAGCATCTGTAATAATCCATTTTAAAATGGCGACCACTTGTTTTCTAAAACCATGCAATATCAAGTAATAAATGCTTAACTTTGAAGAGCTAAAAATATTTTCACTTCACAATCTTAACAGCCTTTAAAAAGTCCTTCCAAAAGTTAACTCCAAGCTTCTATGATGATCCATTGAACATAATGGCGGTTGTTGGTTTGGTAAAACCATAGCGAACAGAAAGTGGGAATCTTGCTTAATTTAATTCATTCTGTAGTGGCGCATGAATCTCTAGCGCTAGATATTTATCAATGGGAACTGTGATGTACTCCTTCTCGCTTTGATGTGACGTACACTAGTTTCTACATTTCTGTTCTATTTGTTATGGTATGACTATGCAATATTTATGCACAAGATTGGGCACACTAAACACACATGCACACTCCAAGCGTAATTCTCATTCCCGTTAGAAATATTTGTTTCATTCTCATGTTCAATTTTAGTGAAGCATAAATTTTCATTTTTATTAATTAGAGTTTTAGTCGAGCCAATGATCATACCACGTTGAATACAGCAGTTCTCGTCAGATCACCGAAGTTAAGCAACGTCGGGTCGTGGTCAGTACTTGGATGGGTAACCACTTGGGAACAACACGTATCGTAGGCTCATTATTCCGACACTACCCAGGCTGGGTGAGGTCAATGTGGGTAGCTGGTTTGCAAGTTTCCAGCGAATGGAGGGTAAAACCCCCGTCTTGAATGACCAATAGATGTTAAAAAGATATAAACCAATAGATGTTAAAAAGCCAAATAAAAATAAAATAAAAAAAGAGTTTTAGTCAAAAGTAACGTTCAGTCTATAATACAATCATAAAGAGAGGTTTTCAACAGGTGCGCTCGAACTTTGGTAATTGATAGTATTAGCGGGCATCTTGATTAATCTTCAGTTGTCAAATTTGAACGGCATATTCATTTTTCTTAACCCTACACGATTCAACAAGGAGATTGATTTTGGTGACACGTGGTGGTATCATCAGCCTTTTTTCTTGGAAAATGCGCAAGTACCTGCGTTCACTGTCAATGACAACCGATATCAGACAATAATAACAAACCTTTCATGGCCTTGGATGGATGGTATTAGATTTGACAAATAATTCGTTCACTTGCTATACAGCACGGGAAACATTGACTAAAACATTGAAGTCGGGAGCTTCGTGTCTCATGTGGCGGAGTTATTTGGCATTTTATAGGACCCCGAGCTCCCATAAAATGCACATTAAAATTTGAGGTTTAGAGTGACGCTAAGAGATTATGGCTCATTGACCAACGTCCAGCGGGGTTTTATCTTAAAGCAAAAAAAAGTGACAATTTAAATGATTGTTTTACTTTATTTCAAAGTTCGAGAGAACCAACGTCAATGGCAGTCAACCTGCCATACACCCAGTTCCGTCGTCCAACAACTTGGCAATTGACTCTCCCAACCCAGGCTGAGAGATAAATGTAGGTAGCTGATTTGTAGTAAGTATTAGCCGAATGAAGGTTATTTTTTTTTTTTACATTTTAGTGAGAAAAAAAAATTGTTTATTCAACAAAGAGTTCTATAATAATAATAGGTAATAATAATAAAACTCCCGTCTCAAAAGATCCTACATGTTAAGGCACGTTAAGCTAAAAAGAAAGAAAAATTGTTCGAGCGCTCTTAAACAAAACCAGTTCTAATATTAGAACAGTTATAAGAAATATTTAGGAGTCAAAAATTTACGGAAATCAATAAAAAATCAAATAAAATTTTATAAATTCTACTTTTATCTTAGCAAAGTTTCGAAAATCAATAAAAAATCAAATAAAATTTTATAAATTCTAGTTTTATCTTAGCAAAGTTTCCTTTCTTTTCTCGTCTGGTTCTTTAGGGTTCTGGGTTCACGAAGTACCAATAGTTAGTAATGCCGGAACTCTTCCGTTCGTCACAAGAATCAATGAACTTCACATTTAACAAGTCCTCTCGAGATGTTTTTCCCCGACTAAAAATCTCCCTGTTTGTTACGACTATGAATCAGCTGACTTCAACTGAGTTACTCCAAATGCTGCTACTTAGATCTGGCATTGAATCATCACAATGTTTGTTACGACTATGGATCAGCTGATTTCAACTGAGTTACTCGAAATGCTGCTACTTAGATCTAGCATTGAATCATCACAATGTTTGTTACGACTATGGATAAGCTGATTTCAACTGAGTTACTCCAAATGCTGCTACTTAGATCTGGCATTGAATCATCACAATGTTTGTTACGACTATAGATCAGCTGATTTCACGAAAAATTGGGTGAATTTTTTAATGCAAAATTGTGGAGTAAAATAAAGACTTCACTTATCCTGTCTGTTCATTTAATTGCATATAAGACGATCATAAACCTTATTCTCAACATTTGGGAGTATATACACATAGTAATATATGTAAAAATGGTTATATAAAAGGTGACAGCTGTGGAAAACTGAAACGAGCAGTTTTTTGGCAAAATCTATATTATTGCCAAATGCCATAAAAGGGGCTGTATTTTTTGAAAGGCTAATAATAAAATGTAAAAAGGAATATTTTTTAAAAGCAAATTTGATCCTCTATAACTTTCTTTCCCGGTTATTGCTGTGAAACGAAGCATTGGTGTGCTACAGACCAAAATTTAACGAAAAATGGGGTAAATTTTCATTTTCCCAAAAATATTCGGTGGGGGGTGGGAAGATATCTCGAAAACTATGAGGGATGGAAAAAAAATTAATAGAAGCAAACTTGTAGGAAATTTAGATGGCTCCAATTTTACCGAGAATACTTTGTACCCTACAAGTAACCATTTTCGAGATATAGGGGAAAACTTAAAAAAAGTGACCTTCGCCAGGCCCCCCTGCATTTCGCTGGCCCCCAAGGTTCGGGGACTTTAATATGCTCATCTCCTGACCACACTAAACAAACTTCTGAAAAAATTCCTTCGTTTCCAGCCAACTTTCACTTCATTTGGTCAAATATTTTGGTGCTGTGGGTCTCTTTGAGAGTCATCGTGGTGTTAAAATGAAAAGGTAATTTTCACTTCGTTTAGTTAAATATTTTGGTGCTGTGGCTCTCTTCGCTCTGAAAACAGCGTGATAGTCGTCGAAATCTTTAACAACAACAACATTAGAATTGTAAGAAACCAGTCATCAGTATTCAACTGATTCACAATCCCCAAAAATTACTGATGACCTCACACGGCCTTGAAAGATATATCTTGAAAGAGTCCTAGTAATACAAAGGTATAATCAGCTGAATTTTTTAAAACCGATGTTTTTCTTGTGGTCATTAAACTGAAATTGTGACCCAAGAGACCCATGGTCGATCCCCGACAAGGTCAGAATTTTAAAGGTTACAAAAGTTTTCATATATTTCATGTTCCGATGTTTGATGAAAAAAGTCTCATTATACTGGAATAATAATCAGACTGAAAATGGACCCGGGTTCGATTCACGACGGGGTCGAATTTCCACGACGGGGTCGAATTGGATGTATTGCGGAGTGCACTCAGCCTCGTGATGAAAATTGAGTAGCCTTTTTTAAGTTGACAATACGTGACAGCATTTTAATGAGAAAAAAATCAGAAAAGTCCGTGTAACGCTGTGATGAACAATTAAAAATTGTGAAATCCTCATGAGACTGTACCACAAAGAAAACATAGCATTACATATAAAAAACAAAAAGATCCTGAGGACGTTTCCAAGGCTTACAAAAACCCTTCCAAAAGTTCAATTTTGTGTTTTGGATGTGTTACGGATTACGGAGTGCACTCAGCCTCGTGATGACAATTGAGTAGCCTTTGTTTAAGACGACAATACGTGACAGCATTTTAGGGAGAAAAAAAACCGTGTAACGCTGTGATGAACCACAAAGAAAAAATAGCATTACATATAAAAAACAAAAAAAACCTGAGGACGTCAAAGCACTACAAGAAAAAAGAAATCAATCTCGGGATTCTATTTGAAGAATGCCAGCTGGAGTTTTCTAAGTATGTATAAACAGTTGAATTATATTAAAACGGAACTTTAAAGTCTGCATTACCGAGATCATTTTCTTAGGAACGGTATGTGACTTTTAAGTCATTGAAACAATTTATTAGATTTCACAGGCATTAAAGGCTTCGTTAATATATAGTGGATAAATAAGGAAAAATACTGAAAGCATCAAAGCATTAAAATAATGAAAAAAAGTATGAAGAGACTTTTAGTGTCTCGTCCGTAATGACTTTCTGGTAATGCCATTGGTGTGTACTTATTCCCAGCAAGTAATATAATCTTGAAAAACCGAAATATTTAGTAGACAGTCAAAAATGGGTTTCCCTAGATGTCTACAAAAAGGGTGGGGTAATTTTGATTTTACGGTAAGTTGGTAAATATTCGTCTTAAAATAGCCAATATTTCAACCTCACCACTCTCAAAGTTCGTCTCCTACAACAGTCCAGATTTTTTTTTTTTAAAAAAAAATCCCTTTCGGTAGCTTTCGGTGTTTTTTAAGCTAAAAGTTGTGGTTACTCATTCTAGGACTGATTTTTCAAACTTCCCTGCAAACTAATATTAGTGTTCTATTAGCCTATTTTTTTCCAAAAGCCTGAAATAAAGAAAAGTTTTGTTTCAAAAGAAAGAAAACTTTTGAGGACATTACTTGAAACAAAGAAGACTCAAATGAATGGGACACCATCTGAGACACGAAGGAATTGTGAAACGAAGCATAGAGGGGATCATAGAGGAGGTAGAACTAAGGGGATCGGGAAGATTGAGAACGATCAGCATCAAGAAAAGCATTAAATGGCTCTACATGTAGACATTTGAAAGGGAAAACTTAGGACTCAGGATAAGGCGGAGAGGAGGGAAATGGTTGAGAATATGGGTTGAGGGTGTGTTGTTCTTCTGTGACTAATAATGCAGGTGATCAAAAGATTGGAAGAAATCTGGTGTGAACATCACACGACTTTTCTTATCTATAAAAAAAGAAGAAAGTATAGTAATGGGCTGAAATTTTCGATGTCGAGTTTTCAATGCCAAAAGACACCAGAGCGGGAATATAATTATGTATTACACTTCTTGATATACACTTCTCGTATTAAACTTCATCCTAAGTTGTATTCTTCAATTTCTTGTATGAAATTGATATGAATAGGCACCATGTTTAAAGTTCTAGCTATTACCTTCTCATTTTAAGCAGGATATGCGAAAACCGCTAAAAAGCGGTTTAAAACCGGCTTATTTTGCCGTTCATGGCATACATCTGACATACATACCAAATTGCAAGTCTCTAGCACTTGCCGTTCTTGGGATATCTTGTTCACAGAACTTTAAACATGGTTCCTATTCATATCAATTGAAAACTCGACATCGTAAATTTCAGCCCATTACCATACTTTCCTTTTTATAGGATAAGGAAAGTAAAAAATTTGGGTTAAAGATATCACAGCATTAAAATAAAAAATAAAAAAATATCTACGAAATTCTCTATAATACAAGTACAGGGTGATGCCCGGAAATGCCCTTTTTTTGAAAATGCTCCTGTATCGCAACGAAAAATCGTAGGTTGACGGGACTAGTTTCCCTGGGCGCAAAATTATTGGAATTTTCCCTTTTTGTGAAAAGATTTTAACCAGCAGTTTATTTCTCTTGAAAAACACAAGACTGTCGAAACGCCTCCACATTGTCTGGAGACCTTATAGTTCGAGCTGGTCCTGGAGACTTCTTTATCACGCTTCCCGTTGTTCTGAAATTCTCTACCCAAAGCAACATTGTTTTGCGAAGGGGAAGAGCACCTCTGGTTGGAATTCTGAGGCGAACTCGGAATGCACGCCGTGTTACCACAATGGAATGCCCGTAAGAGAAGTATGCTTCCACTACAAAAGACTTGTGTTCTTTGGACCACCTCATCTTTCTTTGATCAAGGGGTTTGAAAAAATTCCAAAAAAAATAAACTTAGAGGTGGAGAAATATTCCACAAAAACGGAAAAATGAAAACTTGTGTTTTCCAAGGGAAAAAAGCTACTGGTTAAAATCTTTTTACAAAATGGGAAAATTCCATTAATTTTGCGTCCAGGGAAACTAGCCCCGTCAACCTACGATTTTTCGTTGCGATACAGGAGCATTTTCAAAAAAGGGCATTTCCGGACATCACCCTGTACCTATATTTGCAATCGCCCACTTTTTTAATTTAACCAAGTTACAAAATGTTCCCAATAACAATATATAGGTTGACCTTCATTTTGAACTTACAAACCTAGGTGTGAGATAAAACAAGTAGGTATCTATCAGTGGCGACGAAACTCATCTTGCCCCCTCCCCCAATGGTTTAATTATGGAACAACAATTAGAGAGATTTGGGCTGAAGCTATGCTATTGACACATACGTTTTTCCGAAGATTTGTATCCAAGAATTATTAATGTTACCTTCCCTTCTTTCGAATAAAGAACTTCCTGACAATGTCATCCAGGTCCAAGGATTTAGTCTTTCCTTCCTCGGGCACTCCTTTTTAGCTATTATAAATTAATGCAAAACATATTCTGAAAGAATCCAATAACACTTTCCTTTGGTCAGTCAGGGGCTCTGCTTATTCTTCAGAGGAAAGGTATACTTATACAGGTACATTGCCTAAAGTCGTCCAAAAATGACTTTAATTTGGTTCCATCAAGGGTAGATGTTCTTGAAAAATCTTGCAATACATTACCCCTGAAGTCCGACTCAGTAGCCTCGATTTTTTTTCGACAAATGTACCTTTGAGTAAAAACATGTACCTTTATCGCATTACAAGAACCATTCGCCCCCCCCCCCTATTTTTTTTTTTTACTCTTGCGGACCCCCTGTGTTGCGTGGTTTACGGTGGCTCTTTTTCCGCCACTGGCAGTTGTAGGTATTACGATAATACATGGCCTTTGCATATCAGATTTTGTTTTTTAGACAAAACTATAATCTTGTAAAAATGTACTATTAAATTAAATCTATGAGTGCTTTATTAATCTATTTTATTTAAATAAAGAAAGAAAATAGAATGAAATAATATTTCAAGAAATTAAGTTTAACAAACTACAAAAATTAATTGTAATAGATATATGACAAAAGAAAACTTGAAATATTATTTTGTTAATGAAAGTTCAGATAGTTTAAGAAGTGATATTTTTTAATAGTTAATATACCTATTTTCTTAATAATAATAAATAAAAATATTTACAAAAATTTATGAATGTTCCAAAAATAAATATTGCCTCTCCCCATCTAATATTTAAATGAAAAACAAATTATTTTTTCTCATCAATTTATTGGTATCATCACTCACCGCAGGTAATGTCAGCTTTTAAAATTATATATAAGATAAACAGCTTTTTTCCATTCCGGAAACGAAAAAAATTGATCAGAAAATGCTAGGTCCGGGTCGGATTCGAACGAACGAACAAAGAGTAAATGGTCTTAACAACTAGGTCTTTGAGATCAACCAGTTATACGCTATACATTTCTGGAGACTTTCTTGAAAGATGGTTTTAACTCTTTCAACATAGGGTGGTTGATTCTGGCAACATAGGGTGGTTGATTCCTCCAGTATTCGGGGCTTATGCTCATACACACATGCCTTGAGGTGATTCCACAAGAAACAATCACACTTTGTTAAATCGGAGGACCGGGGAGTCCAGTGAATATCCAACAAATCTAGAAACAGATGTCTAAGGAAAAGAGGAGGAAGAACGTTCATCGATGAACGTGGGCCGGTGCCTCATCCTGTTGGAACCACAAGTTCTATGTCGCGATGATCAACAATTTCTCTTTGGAAAATTCAAAGTTATATTCAAATATTTAAACTTCTATTTGCCCAATTTACGACGAAGACAAATGGTTTTAATTTTTCAGAATATGGCGATATTACAACAATCTATAAACTCAATCTGGATACAATTGATGAATCAGATAACGAATTTACAAATAAATGTAAAGTTTACATTCATGTCGAATCAAATGGACGATATTTACCAATTATTATCAACAATAAAATAGTATTTCCAGAAGAAAATATTAATTATGACATAGATCGGAAATTCAATAATTTTGATAATAATACAAAAATCGTAAACGATGGTAAACACAGAGTTCAAGACAAACAAAATACAAATTCGAAAGTAATAAACCAAACTGTACATAAGGATTTAAATAAATTATTAAAATTTGATAGCGAAAATATCGAAGAAACAATGTGGTCATTTGATAGTAGAACAATCAACTTGGTTTCTTTAGCATTAGATAATGTAAATTATGGACAATTATTTATGAAAAATATTAAAACAATAAATGTTATTTATATGGATAATATTAATTATGGGGAATTAAATAATATTGTAAATAGTCATATGAAAAGTTCGAAAGATAGTAACGAATACAGAACGAATTTAACGAAAAATGTGATGGAAGAACATCATGTTAATGAAACAAATGACAAAATTCCGGATATTATAAAACTAAGCAAAATCTTCGAAAAGAAATGTGAAACTTGTAATTTTGATTATATTAGAACTAAAAATGGTACAAAATGGGATTTAGTAATCATTCGCAAAAATGAAGAAAATAATGATCAACTTTTTGCAACAAGCGAGGAAGAAAACTTTGATTATGAAAAAATAGAAACATCAATTGAAACAAAGGTTCTTAATGTGAGAAATAATGATAAAGGAAAATCAGAGTCTAAAGAAAATGATAGTAAAATGAACCAAATTTATGACATGGAAGACAATAATAATAAAAAAATGATTGATCAATTCAGAGTTGATAAAACAAATAAAAACACTGACAGAATAAATACGAGTACAGATAACAGTGCTGATCCTTTTAATAACAAAAAATATCAGATAAACAGAAATAATGATGTGAAAGTTGAAAATATCAATGGTAAAAGTGATCAAATAAAAACAAAAGATGATGTGAGTAACGATCATTTTAATAATGACAAAAGTGATGTTATAGATACAAAACTATTTATTGGAAATTTACTAAATAACGAATTTCAGGAAGAACAAAATAAACCTCATTTAGAATCAATTGAAAAACATAGAAATAAAAGAAAAACAAATGACCTTAAGGAAAAAATTGCAATGATCAATTATGATAACATTAAAAATGAAAATACGACCGAAACAAATGACGAACATATATATTTGGAAACCAGAAATAAACTGTTACTGTCCTATACAATTGTGAACTCTCATGAAGATGTTATACTGGAAACAATACTTAAAAATAATATTAGTTATATATTAAAAATTCAATTTAAAAAACAATCTTATTTTAAATTGATTTTCTCGGATGAGCTCTTTATTGAAACTATTGAGATTACTGTAAGAGGAAAATGTGAAGAAGATGGAGAGGGTTACTATTATATTGATATTAATAATGGAATTAATTTTAAAACAATGCTCGTCAATGAAAGCAACACGATAAAAGAACAAGAAATCGTAATACAATTTAAAAATGATTATTTTATAAAAATACAAAGTGGAATCATTCAATACGATATTGTTTTGAAAAGTAAGAATTTTTGGTATTAGACCCATTTACAGACGAGGGTAAAATTGTCGAAATAAAACTTAACATCACATCATGTTCGAAAGTGCTCCTTCGTTATTTCCACAAAACTAATATATAATTAAGGGTTAGAGCAGTTAGAGCTGGGTCAGAAGAGTTAACTTCAAGGATTCATAGTTCCTCGTTCTTCTTCAAAGTTCAGTTCAGTCTTCACTGCCTTATTACTTTTGATTTTCTTGGTTTCGTGGAATTCATATTTTGATTTTTTGATTGGTTGTACTTGAGGTTCAATTTTTTTATAATATAAATTTAACTCTGAGCTTCTAGAGTTATTTTGATTCCTTTTATATTTTGAGAGAAGGATTCGTTCAAGTATTTCAAACTTCAATCCTTAATGATCAGGTTGTCATAATGTTACAAAGAAAATACTTCTTTTGGATTTCTGAACTTATTCTAATAAGTGAACTTATTTAATTACTGAACATCTCTTTTGGAGAATCACTCACTTGACGGAACATGTTCTAAAAGTTTCTTCGTTCAATTTTTACACATCTAGCTAGACCATACTAACAAATTTTAATCGTCCACTTAGGTTATGTACCCATTAAAATACAATAATATATCAATAAGGTAAACGACAGGATTACTTCTAAGACTACCTCCAAAAGTTGTCTACGGGTGGAGGATCTAGTATTGATTGGTCTTCGGCCTATCTAAATATAAAGACTTGGAAAAAAAACCAAACTTATCAAATTTCTTATGTTCCAGCTTTTCATATTTCAAATATAGAATTTTATAATATTTGTTTTGAAAATAATTTCAACATTTTCAAATATGAACTGTACGAAAGTTACACAAAACATTTCACGAAATCCTCCACTGGTATTTTAAAATTAACATCTCCGTGGCTGAGAAATAATAATGACATATGTTTGACCATTATCTATACAATGAGAAGACAAAATATATTGTCTGATTATTTTTTTTATGAATATGAGTGTTTTAATGATAACTTCATTTATAATGAGTAAGTTAGCTAATTTTTGTAATGTTCTTTGTAGATATGAAGATAGGTCAGTGTAACAAAAATGGGCATTTTTTACAGGGTGTGACTGAGTGAGTATTACGCTGAACACAGTAGGGATCATATAAAACAACACTACTTAAACAATAAAGAGAAAACAAAATAAAAAACAATCGACTAAAAAAATGCAGCACAATACTCATTCATTAACACCCTAGAAAAAGGTACATTTTTTGTTCTTCTTACATCTTTTCATATTTATGTATCCACTAATTAAAAAATTCTTAAAAACACAACACAAATCTCGAGTTTCGAATTTTGAACTTATCGCGAAAATGATGAGTGATCTTGGGTAAAAATTTTGAGCTCCAAAATTACCGTCAAATGGGACTACTTGGACAAGGAAACACTTTAGGCCAATAGTTAATTATTTTCTATTTAAATTTTAAATAACCTTTGACCTAAGTGTCCAAAAAGCTCGCATGCTTAAGTAGCCCAGTTTGACCGCACCTTTTATGACATCCGTTTACAGTGAAAATGACCTTTAAAGTTATACTCATTAACAACACCCTTCACAAGCATAATTTGATTCTTTTGAACCCACCAGCGCAGCGTCACAATCAACACTCGTGATCTTATTCCTATTTTACATTTCAGTTCAACAATACTGATCAATATTGAAAATGAACAAGGTAAAGTTTCACCAATCAATACATATTGTGTTGAAACAAATGGTGAAATCAAACGAATGCTCATCCAAAGTCCAAACACTCTGATGAATGAAATAATCAAATTTAATATTGACATCAATAATTCCAATACATTCATTCGGTATATTGACCACACGTCTTGCAGTTATAATGGAATTCATTTGGTAAAAGAAGATCATTTTGACAGTGTCGATAAAATTGTTTATGAACTAGCTTACAAATATAATTATTTTAAAAGAGGAAACATTGTGCAGTATTGTTGGAATCAAGGAAAATTAATAGATAGCTATTGTATGTGTGCACCAGGATTTATGGGAGAACATTGTGAGATACCATGTGGAAGAAATAGATTTGGAAACAAATGCACAGGTAATACAGGGAGCCTTGAAAAAAATGGAGCGGAGAAAAAGCAGGACATGTCCTGCCAAAGACGGACGTCTGGTAACCCTAAGCGGAAATCAATATCTTGAGAACGGTTTAGAATTTTGAACAACGCTGGAACACGAATTTCTATATTCCAAAAGGGAAACTTTTTCTAGTGGTTTTTCTCCAGATATGAGTTTCGGATAAAGCAAATCAACCTTTTTTTTAAAAAAAAAAAATGATAATCGACTTTGGAAAGACATAAAAATTAGTAATTTTTACCCAAAATTGAGACTTTAATCTCATATTAAATGTAGTGTATAAAAATAATTCCTATAATAATTTCCTTTTTCTGTCAATCACCAAAGAATTTTAGCTTTTTTTAAAAGATGTACTCATTCCAACTTTGCCTAAAATTTTCCAAAGTTAAAATTATATCAAAAACAATGGCCTGACGATGATAGTCTGGGCACTATTGACTATTGAATGCTCGCCTAATACCTTCACTTCAATTCCAAACACTGTAGAGTTAATATCGGCTGACAAAGATAGTCTGAGTGCTATTGAAATGAAAACTCGCTTGATCTAATAAAAGTAATAACATCTCATATTGATACCCTCACTTCTACTCTAAACAAGAGTTAATATCGGCCATCAGCCTGACGATGGTAATTTAAGTACTATTGAATAGGGTCTTTTTAATTAATTTTTATCTGAGCGCACGCCAGTGTGCCAGGCCAAGTTCCAGAAAGCACCAGTGTATCTTTACACGAAGCAATTCACAAGGTTATTCACACCGTCAGATATCCGGTTCTATAAGGGATAGGTCATTGAAATTTTGAACATACATTCCGTAGTATAGTACAATACTACAGGATAAACTTTAAAAGATAATGTTAACCCGAGCATGAGATAGGTAATTTCAAAGTTTGCACTTTTGGATACTCAATGACTGACTGACATATTGACTGATTCACTCATCATCATAAGTTTCAGACACTTTCCGTATAATTAGAGCGCTGAAATTTTGCATAAAGTTATCAATTGACATCCAAGTAAAGGGAAAAATCCGAAAATTTGAACTTTTTAACTCTAAGTGCTCCAAAACTGTGTCGCTTTAAGGAAGACAATACAACGTATTGTAATGTAGTTTAACTGATAAAACACTGAAATCTTGTATAAAATTAGATATTTACATGCAATTTAGTAGGAAATAATTTATATTTGAACTCTTTCACTCTCGGTGCTCCAAAACGGTTCCGCTTTAGGGAAGGAGATACAAGAAAACTAGTTTAAACTGGTAGGACGCTGAAATCTTGCATGAAGGAAGATTTTTTCATGCAATTAAATGAAAAATAAATATATTTATTCTTTGACCACCTTTGCACCAAAACGGTTCTGCTTCAGGGATGAAAATGCACGAAATCTAGTTTCAACTGCTGAAACGCTGAAATCTTGCATGAAGGTAGAGAGACTTAAATTCAAATGAATCCGCAAATATCAAAATTCAAACTCGTTAACTCTCAATGTTATAACTTCAGGGAAGAAGATACAATATAAATATTTCTGTTTTTATTTGCTTTGTGGTGCATATTACCTACTTTATTAATACTTTGGTGTTAGATCTTATTGGACATTTGGATCCGGTTTACACAGAAATTTCCTGGTTCCGATATGTGGTTTAATCAAGAAGAAATGAAGAAAAAACAGCTAAATAATCAGTTACATATAGTAATCTTTACAAAAAGTATTGATATCTCACCAAAAAATTATCAGTGAAGAAAGGCCAAGTTCCACTCACTCATCCAAAAAAATCTGCCTATGAAAGTAGTGATATCTATTATTGGGGCCAAGTTTATTGTAGCTGCTATATATTCCGCACTTAAATTTATTATTGCACGTTCTTCTGTATCAATTCTCTTAAAGTAATACCGACTTTACACTTGGCCAGTTTTTAAAAAGGTAGTATTTTACGAATCCCCTTAGAAAAAACTGACCTAGTGTAAAGTCGGTATTACTTTAAGAGAATTGTGACAGAAGAACGTGCAATAATAAATTTAAGTGCGGGATATACAGCAGCAACAATAAACTTGGCCTCAATAATAGATATCACTACTTTCATAGGCGGAATTTTTTGGTTGAGTGAGTGGAACTTGGCTTTTTTTCAATGATGATTTTTTTGCGAGATTTCTTTTTCTATTTCTTCGAAACTTTATACTTTTAAACGTAAAATATCTGATTTTGATGGATAAATAATATTCGATACCGGTGCATTTCCAGGTGAATGCACAATCAATGAAACAAATCTGAATGCATCTCGAGATTGTCAAGGAATGCTATTATGCACTCACTATGGATGTGCATGTGCACCAGGTTACCAAGGAAACCATTGTGATATAGAATGTAACATGTATTACTATGGAACCAATTGCAATTCAAGGTGAGTGATCTTTTGGGAATCAAAAAATCTCTAGCCAGCGTTTAATGCATGTTCAATACGCCCAGTTCCTGTTTTATCACAGAAGTTAAGCAACGTCCAGCGAGGATTTAATAAGTGGTTGACCACGTAGGTTCGCGCCCTCGGGATGCTGGCTTCGCAAGTCCAACCCAGGCTGAGTGAGGTCAATGTGAGTAACTGGATTGTAAGATTCCTACGAATGGAAGCTAAGCCTGCCGTCTCGAATGACCAATAGATGTTCTTATCACTCATAAGTGAGAAAAAGGTTTCACAGTTTGGGTGAATTTTAAACTCTCCATGTTGTTTACTTACTTTAGCAATAACAACATCAACTGTAGATAGTAGTTTCTAAGTAACAACGTGATAAAACCTTTTAAAATACGCCCTTTTAAAACTTGAATGTATTTCATAAGAAACTTTATTATTTTTGATAAGGAGGAATTCTACAGCCAGGGGAAATTACCTTCCATTCGTTGGAAACTTACAATCCAGTTACTCACATTGACCTCACTCAGACCACGAGGGTCCATAACTTGAACAGCCAGCTGTCTCCATTCAAATTGGTTCAGCCCCATATTCTCAATCAATTTACTATCCCGCCGTAGAGAACGTATTATCGCCTCGGCACCATCCTTCCACCATCTTTCTTGGTCTTCTTTTTGTTGAGATCCTCGTATGGATTTTCTATATGGCATTTATTTCCTTTTCAGCTGTGGTCTATGTGTTAACAACACTGCATGCGATATCTTCACTGGTTACTGTCCAAAGTGTCTGACTCCATATCTAGTGCCTCCATATTGTCAACAATCCTATCCTTATTTAGAAAAACAAATGAAAATTATAAGTGTATCTTATTTTTCAGTTCAGTTAGAAATAGACTTCCATCCAAGGAACATAAAAGGTAAACAATACAAATGTCTAATTATATTTTGGAAAGCCACACGCTTATCTAATTTAATAGCGCATATATTTGCATAAATACATCATCATACTCTAAACTGGGGGGCGCCCTCCTTGGGGGCCGTGAATGCAAGGTAAGGGGGGCGCGAAACCAGTTGAATTATTATCATTTAGGTAAAATATATGCAATATTTTTAAAAAGGTAATTTTATTGAACATGATGTTTAGAAAATTTGAATGAGATAGCATTCAGCAACACATTAGCGTTTTGAATGAGATAGCAGCGTTTTGAATGAGTTAGCATTTGGCAAAACATTACCGTTTGGTATAGGTAATGTTTATATATAATGTTCATATGTAATGTTTATATATACTTATATATACTGCTATAAGAATATAGCAGTCAGCCACACATTAGCGTTTTGAATGACATAGCATTCAGCACAACATTAGCGTTTTAAATCAGGTACCATTCAGCAAAACATTAGCGTTTTGAATGAGATAGCATTCAGCAAAACATTACCATTTGGAATGAGATATAGCAGTCAGCCACACATTAGCGTTTTGAATGACATAGCATTCAGCACAACATTAGCGTTTTAAATCAGGTACCATTCAGCAAAACATTAGCGTTTTGAATGAGATAGCATTCAGCAAAACATTAGCGTTTTGAATGATAGCATTCAGCAATTTTTATGAGATAGAATTCAACAACAAACATATCCATTCATATTTTATAATGTAAAGGGGGCGTGGGAGGCTTTCATTTCAAGAAAAGGGGGCAAGGTATTAAAAAGTTTGGGAACCCCTGCTCTAAAGGCTAGAGCTTGTCGCTGAAGCGGGTGAAGTCACTCATCCTTATCTCCTTTTAAGTGAATGGAATGGCGAGTTTCTCATGGTTCATTGTGGATGTCATGGAAATATTGCTATGCTCGTTGTCTTTCCTGTTACTGTTCCCTCGGAGATTGTTCTGATTAATTCATTGTGCCTCATCATAATTTGACCAAAAAAATGAATGTTCTTGATGTAATTAAATTCATTAGTCTTGTTTCACCAATTCCAGTGTTTGATTTTTTTTTTTTTCTTTGTCATTTTTTACCACATTTACGTTTTTAAATAGAAAGTAAAGCAAATACACAACATGTGATTATGGGAGTTTACCGATTTCTCGATCTCTTATGAAGTTCCGCACTTCCATGATCGTACTGTGCAATAAGATAAGTAAGTATGCGGATGTCTGCGAGCACCCTTAAGCAATTATTCTTTTAAGGATTTCATACGAGTTATTCAATTTTTCACACACGATCATTATGGCTTGGTGAATGATATTTTTCTTTCAAATTCGAAAAAATATGTGGAGGGAGTAACGATGAAAAAACGCAGGGCCATTTTTGTTTTGTTTTGTATGGAAAACTACTTCTGCTAGGGTTCGGCCCCTTCTGGATATGACCGTGGAGAATATTAATGAAAATTCTTTTATATTTCAGGCTTTTCAGATAAACCAGATGAGTCATTATCATCATATTATTATTTAATAAAAATTTACAATACAAATCTGAACACAATCGATCAAACATCAACATTCAAAATCAATGAAATTGAAAACAATTCAAACTCAAATCAATTGAAATCTATTTCGAATCTAATTCCTGGACATACTTATCTATTTCAATTAATATTATTTGATGAAATTGGGAATACACATGATCCTCTATTATCACCAAAAATCAACGCAACAACCAAATGTGTACTTCCCAAATATGAACATCATATTGAAACTATTATAACAAGTACAAGTATACAAATCAACTGGAATGTAACAAATATTAGTATGAATTTAACCGACAATGATTTCAAAGATATTACTACTGATACGAGCATAAATCATATCAATAACTTATTTAATTCTACAACAAACATTGAAATACTAGACGATATATACAAATTAAACAATCAACAAATAAACACAATATTTAAATGTAAAAAAAGAGTTAATTATTTTATTATTATTAATAGAATATCTAAAAATCATGAAGAAAAACAATTTAAATATGAGAATATTAAGAATCGATTTATATTTAAATATTTAAATCCTGGAAGGAAATATTTAATTCGATTATTCATTAATAATAGTTATTATGTTGAAGAAATATTTAATGAGATTGTTGAAACTAGAAATGAGCTTTCTTCAATAAGTGATGTTAAAGTTGTTAAAATTGTGGGGAATGTTGTGTATTTGAAGTGGAATGAAAATAAGGTAAGTGATTTGAAGTGGAATGAAAATAAGGTAAGTGATTTGAAGTGGAATGAAAATAAGGTAAGTGATTTGAAGTGAAATGAAAATAAGGTAAGTGATTTGAAGTGGAATGAAAATAAGGAAAGTGATTTGAAGTGAAATGAAAAAAGGTAAATGATTTGAAGTGAAATGAAAAAAAGGTAAGTGATTTGAAGTGGAATGAAAATAGGGTAAGTGATTTGAAGTGGAATGAAAATAAGGTTAGTGATTTGAAGTGAAATGAAAAAAGGTAAATGATTTGAAGTGAAATGAAAAAAAGGTAAGTGATTTGAAGTGAAATGAAAATAAGGTAAGTTATTTGAAGTGGAATGAAAATAAAGAAAGTGATTTGAAGTGAAATGAAAAAAGGTAAATGATTTGAAGTGGAATGAAAATAAGGTAAGTGATTTGAAGTGAAATGAAAATAAGGTAAGTGATTTGAAGTGGAATGAAAATAAGGTAAGTGATTTGAAGGGAAATGAAAATAAGGTAAGTGATTTGAAGTGAAATGAAAAAAGGTAAGTGATTTGAAGTGAAATGAAAATAAGGTAAGTGATTTGAAGTGGAATGAAAATAAGGTTAGTGATTTGAAGTGAAATGAAAAAAGGTAAATGATTTGAAGTGAATTGAAAAAAAGGCAAGTGATTTGAAGTGAAATGAAAATAAGGTAAGTGACTTGAAGTGAAATGAAAAGAAGGTAAGTGATTTGAAGTGAAATGAGAAAAAGGTAAATGATTTGAAGTGGAGTGAAAATAAGGAAAGTGATTTGAAGTGGAATGAAAATAAGGTAAGTGTTTTGAAGTGAAATGAAAAAAGGTAAGTGATTTGAAGTGAAATGAAAATAAGGTAAGTGATTTGAAGTGAAATAAAAAAGGTAAGTGATTTGAAGTGAAATGAAAAAAGGTAAGTGATTTGAAGTGAAATGAAAATGAGGAAAGTGATTTGAAGTGGAATGAAAATAAGGTAAGTGTTTTGAAGTGAAATGAAAAAAAGGTAAGTAATTTGAAGTGGAATGGAAACAAGGTAAGCATTATTTGAAGTGGAATGAAAATAAGGTTAGTGATTTCAAGATTCTTAGGCACGTAGGTATAGTAGGGGTGGAGAACTATTGATAATCGATTTCAAAACTATCGATACTTATCGATGTTATTTAAAAACTACGACCATAGGAGATAAAAAAGATTTTTTAAACACTTAACTATTTAATGTGTTTTTTGTTTTTAAATGCTAGAATTAAATCGTTGAAAAAAATTAAGGCCTGCTACCTATTGGGATCTTATCCAGGATTTCACATTATAGGATGGGCTTATTACGAGTCAAAATTTTCAAAGAACTCTATTGACTCTTTGGTAGAGAAATAGAGATTGCAGACAGCGGCGAATGTCAGATAAGTTATAGCGTTTAAGATTTCTTTTTCGTTCTTGAAATTTGGTAATTACAAACATAGCCCAACATTATCCCTTGCACAGATTGCAGAGTGTTGGTAATAAACTAAACTGAGCAAGCATTGACATCTTTCAATGTTCTTTAGCGAATTCATATGCATTTGTTGCTTCCTTGGAAATATACATTTACATATTTAATTTAGAAAAGGTGTTTACAATTGTGACTTACCATTCTAATTATAAATAACAAGCAGGTTTACCCCGCGCTTCGAAACAGTTCAATATTAATTTTCTTTTAAAATTTGGTCATTGCATCACGGCATATTTAAACGGATAAATCCAAAACATAATCAAACTGCGGAGTTTGTAAATAAGAGGAATCTAACCTAAATTTGACATTGGTTAGATTGTCAGAATTTTGAACAGGTACTCCTCAACAACTAAACAAGGGCAAATACGGCGGACTATTTGAATTTGTATTCGATTTTTGATTCCACGCACCTTGAAACATGATTTATGTAAAAAAAAAATGTAAATATATATTTCCTTATGTTATTATATCACAGTATTTGTGGGCATCATAGCATTAAAAGGTATTTTCAACATTCACTCCAATATCACTGAGCCTAAGCTACACTTTAACAATTTCCTTATAATGATACCACTTGGCGCTATTACCATAGCTACTCAATTGTCCTCAGGAGGCTGAGTTACCCCCAAACACAACCAGACCAAGTAGAAAATTCGAAAAAAACTTTTTCAAATTTTCGACCTGGCCGGGAATCGAACCCGGAACCTCCTTGGTGCAAGCCGAGTGTGATGCGCACTCTGCCACGGAGACGTCTTGATACATAATTTATTAAATTTGAGGAAGTATTTTTTTTTCGTGACGTTTCCAAATCTTCACAATTGAAAATATTAAACCAAAGGAAAAATAGATCCATTATATAAAATCAACGCGTTACAGGCCAAGAACTTTTGAAACCACCTTCGTATTTAATTATTACCTAAAAATCCCCTAATATATCATTAATACTCACACTGATTTTTGAAATTTTCAGGAAATTAATGACACACTCATTAAAAACACAACCTCAAAATCTATCACCGCCAATAAAACCAAAACAAAAGAACATCCATTGTACTTCATAAAATACCAAATCGTAAAACAACGCAGTTGCAATAACAATCCTTTTAATCAAAACCTGCAAACTGTGGCAACTCACAAAACAAACTACAAGTTAATATTAAATTACTATACAACATACAATTTATTCATAACTTTGAACAAAGGACAAACCTATACGAATAAAAATAATTATTTAAAAATCTCATTAAATGCAAGTGTACCAAATATATCAGCAAGTATTATTTATATTAATAATATTACAAAGAATTATGTTCACTTAGTATGGACTGGATTAAGTATTATTAATTATGATTGTCAATATTTAAATGGAATGTTTCTTAATTATGAAATTGAACTATATAACGAGCTATCAAATCAAACTGAATTCATTGAAACGAGTGAACTTTATATTGAACTATATAATTTGCAAAATAATACTTTGTATAATGTTAAATTGAGAATTGTGAATCATATCGGTAAGAATAGATTCAAATATTCAGAGTTGACGTTTAGAACAAAGAGATAGCAAGAGATGTTTTTAAATTATATTCAAATATCCACAGTTGACGCTTAGAACAAAGAGATAACAAAATATGTTTTAAAAGTAGATTCAAATATTCAGAGTTGACGTTTAGAACAAAGAGATAGCAAGAGGTGTTTTTAAATTATATTCAAATATCCACAGCTGACGCTTAGAACAAAAAGATAACAAAATATGTTTTGAAAATATATTCAAATATTCGCAGCTAACGTTTAGAACAAAGCGATAGCGAAAGATGTTTTTAAATTATATTCAAATAACCACAGTTAACGTTTAGAACAAAACGATAGCAAAAGATGTTTTTATATTATATTCGAATATCCACAGTTGACGTTTAGAACAAAAAGATAACAAAATATTTTTTTGAAACTATATTCAAATATTCACAGATAACGTGTATCACAAAACGATAGTAAAAGATGTTTTTAAAATATATTCAAATATCCACGATTAGAACAAAAAGATAACAAAATGTGTTTTGAAAATATATTCAAATATTTGTTAACGTTTAGCACAAAACGAGAGCAAAAAATGTTTTTAAAATATATTCAAATATCCAATGTTGATGATCAAAACAAACAAAGTTCTAACTAAAGACATATTTATGTAGAAAATATATTCAGTTATCACTTCTTTTCAATAGAAATTAGTAAGACATTGATTGATATATCCACCGATAGCACGTTTTTTTTTTTTTTTTTTTTTTTTTTTTTTTTTTGGTTGGAAGTGAACTTTTTTTACCCCCTTAAATGTTTTTTGTGATTCTATTGATTTTCCCCGTGAGCTCTTCATACCGTTTACGGACATGTTTTGACAGTTAGTAATTGACTTGGTCGACCAAACTGATTCAAGAGACAAGGGAAATTCTGTTATTTCTCAAGATGTTCCGTTAGATTTTTTTAAGGAAAAAGAAAACTTTTAAAAATATTGTAAACCAAACAGTGTATCTCCTAAATGGGTGCACCTGAAGGCGGGGTAGAAAAAATAATGAAATATTCTTTTAGCTCCTAGGTAGGTAGGTAACAACTTTATTTCCATGTCAATATTTTTGGATATTTTCAAAATCATGGAATGATAAAGTTATGTCAGATTCCCGTCGCGAATGACCATATTTGTCAAAAAAACGCTCAGCAAAAAGAAGTATTACTTTTTATTCAATTTTTATCTTGAATCTTCGGAAACAAAAATCGGACACAATTGACTGTGGCCTCCATGAGTTAATTCGACTCCTCGTTCAGGCAACATAGGCGATTTTTGTAAGCCATGATCACACAATGCAAGTTAGAGCTGCAAGCCAAACCAAATCCAGCAGCAGAGAACTTGAATTGTTTATTGACAAAAAGAAATCCTTTTGATCTCCTCTGCCATAGACGCTGGCTAAGAGGGAAGTCTATTTTCACATTTTCAGCAAAATTAGAACTATAACATTTATTTTTTCCTGAAACTCATGACATATTGATTGGTTTAGTTTGTCTGTTCTGAAAAAATCTGATTCGCTCGGTTTGTTGACAGTAAACAAATGCCTCTTCCATCTCCTGTACAACTGTACATCATCTGAATTTTATTTTATATTTTTTAGTATTTTTTTACTCTCTTTGATGTAGAGTAAAACTTCATACGATACATAAAATAATGTGACTTCTATTAATTTTTTTCAAAACACATGTCACATAAAGGCCATTTTTTACAATAAATTATTTGAGACAGCCTTTTATTTTCACTTCTTTTCAAATGAAAGCTGACAACTTTTGAAACAAAAGTTTTAATCCTTAATTTATTTTCTGATATCTAATTATGATATACTGACTTGCTTGTATTGTATCCCAGAAATAGAAGTGAAATTATAATCCCTTCAGATAGAAGTGAAATTCCAGTCCTTTTGTACTCCATCCCCTGAGGAGAACCTTCAGTCAATCCCCATTCCAAATATTTTTTCGAAAAAAAATGAGAAACTCTTTTTTTTTTATCTTCCATTCTTGGTTGTTATCGAATCCACCCTTGTCAGGTTTTTACTTCAATTTGGAGGTTTTCACGAATCCTGTCTATAATGAACATGGGCGTAGCCAGCATCTGGCATAGGGGGGGCAGCTGCCCCTCCCTGCCCTCACCCCCCTTCTTACGCCCATGATATGAACCTTCGGAAACCCAGGCTGGTTGAAGTCATTGTGGTTAGCTGGTTTGAAAGTTTCCTGATAATTAGTCATAAAACTCATTTTTTTCGAATGAAAAATTAGTTGTTAAAGAGACGTAATGCCAAAAAAACTCTATAAAATGCCAATGTGACACATGGGTTTATTATATTACTGGCTAAAAAAAAATTACCCCCCCCCTCAAAATTTGTTATTATACGTGGAACGTATAGTTGTGTAGAATCCAAATATTGAATTAAAAATATCCGGTTATCTGCCGTGATAGGCAGTTTTGCCATTTAGCATTGACCGATTTGGATGAAGTTTGTTACTCGGAGTGTAATTGTCAAACAAAAATCACTTCAATTTTTTCTATTTTTTTTCAATGAAGAACTTACTTTTTTCTTTGGAGCGACTAACGTTTCAAGTTAAAACTATGATACTTTACGTTTCAACGTAAATTCCAAAAATCGAATAAAAAAAATTGGTTTGTCCACCACCCTGTACACAGTGTACACCGCACACCGTCCGTTATAAAAGATTGCCCAGGTGCAAGACCAAGCTTTTACCTCCCGCTTAAAATAGCCTGTGTGAATGTGGAACACAGCAAGACCCGGCTTGTTTGCCTTCTTCACCCTGTTACTGAGCTAGTTGTCAGTAATGAAACGGCCATCCAAGCAGCTCTTTATTGGATGGACAAGATTTGAAAAATGAACTGGACACGGAAAGTAAAGTAAGTATATTTGTGCATTTTTCGTCATTTTTTCTTCGTGTTGATTTCAATACATCATTATTGAAAATCAAATAAACAAATCTTCTTCACATATATCTACAAAAGATTTTGACATATATTATGGCAAATCTTCTCTATCCAGTGCTCTGATAGAAATGCCTTCTTAAGATAACTTTTTTCATTTTGAGATGTTGTCAATCGAAGATGTTCGTGGTCTACCTCTTCCTCTTTTTGAATGTGCTGGCATTCTAATTATATATTTTTTTTTAGTAAAATGTACTTTTGATTTCTGTCCCAAGTAAACCACTTTTCTACTATAACAAACCCTGTCCTCGATAAAGCCAGCCTAGGCTTTATCGAGGACAGGGTTTTCAAGGTTCAATCCGCCCCCCCCCCGAAATTTGAAATTGCTTCAATTTTCCTATACTTGTATTAACCCTAAGATTGCCAAAATAAAGGATAAAATGATTTTTTTTTATTACAATAAGTCGCTATTACTTATTATAAACAAAAAAAAATATAAACTAAATCAATTATTATCTTACATGAAAATAAAATTAAATCCCAGGGATAAAATAATGTAAATATAAATAAAAAAAAAATCGCTAGACCCTAGGAAATCTATTCTGAACCAGAACTTTGTCCTTCCTGACATCCCACACAAACAAATGTCTTTTGAAAGTGTTTACACACACTTATTTCTTGCATGCGGTACATAATTAGACATTTTAGACACTTTAGACAATTTATGGTAGCTTTAGACAATCAATGTATTGGTTACATGCATTGTATAAAGTACCCGCGCCCAAAGTTTGGCTTCAATATCATCCCTTAGAAGGCTTAGAACATACATATTTTTATATACTATGATGGAAAATATTGTTTGTGACAATTATTAAAGGTCTCATTAAAATAAGTATCATAAATTGATTACTATAAGCTTTTTGCTAAAACGCGTGTACTTTTTACCCCCCCCCCCCCCGCCCCTTGGCAATGCTAGGGTTAAATGTCTATTTCTTTGTGTTATTATGTCACAATGTTTGTGGGCATCATAGCATTACAAGGTGTTTTCAATATTCACTTCAATATCACTAAGGTACACTTTAACAATATTTACCTTATAATGCTACCACTTGGCGCTATTACCATAGCTACTCAATTGTCCTCAGGAGGCTGAGTTGCCCCCAAATACAACCAGACCAAGTAGAAAATTTGAAAAAACCTTTTTCAAATTTTCGACCCGTCCAGGAATCGAAACCGGAACCTGATTTGTTCAAGTCGAGTGCGATGCGCACTCAGCCACTGAGACATCTTTTTCTATAATTGACTGTTTGATTTTTCCTATAAAACTCCTTTACATGACCCCCCCCCNACGTGCCCCCCCCCCCCCCGAAATAAAATCCTTGATACGCTCCTCTTTCTATGTGCAAGAAAAAAATATGTCGTTGAAAAAAGAGCGTTTTCAGCCTTTGTATGAATACCTATAAGGTTTCAATAGTTAGGAAAGATAATCTTCTGAAAATTATTGCAATATTTTTGCACTTTTATAGTTACATATCTCACTCAATGGAATATTATTTCTCTTCGCAATGCAACAAGTCACCTGACATGATTTTCCTTTCCCTTATCTTTACTGCGAATATGTTGTGTAGGTATACCTATATATATTTTGTGTAATTGAATAATAAAATAGAAAATATCACCTGCATAAATCTCAATGGGTGAACATATATTTCATTCCCTCACAGTGCACACGAAAGGGGGTGTGTTTGGTATTCTAACCCACCCCAAAAAAAATACATTCAATTTTCATGGTCATTCAGTGATCAAACCTAGTAACTTTTGCACGGTTACAAGGTCTATAGAAAGAACAGGTTTATGATGGATCAAAAATCTTGTATTTTCTCTCAAAAATCGAGATGTTGGTCGAATAGAATTCATGAGTGTCAATTTCAGGGATATGAGTATGTATAAAGACAGGGACCTAAATAGGGGGGAGGAACAAACGGTGCAGCTGCCCCGGGCGCGAGTTTCGTGGGGCGCCAAAACGGGCTACTGAGGGAGCCAAAAATAAATTATAATCTGACAGTTCACAAGGCAGACGAACTCGACGAGTGACGGGCGCTGACGGAGGAACATAGTTACTTCCCTGCATAAACAAATAGACATATATTTAAAATCACGGATAATTGATCAAAATTAGATTAACGGAATTTTTTGTTTTGGTACTCGTGTACTTATAAACTTGTTTGGTATTTTTGGCTCACGTTCCCTACCATCGAGAGGTTGGGCGCAAAAGCCAGTAGATATAGGTAAATACTTTTTACCTATAGGTACATACATATATCTCTGTAGCAATAGTTTTCCATTGCGATTTGCTTTGGCTAGATTTAAAACTAGCCAGTTTAAAGGTAGCGGCACCTGTTTGTTAACTTATCCGCTACCTAACTGTCATTAAGGTATGTCCCTATTGTGATAACGTTTCTTGTTGTATTAAGTATTCCTATTGGTTAATCTTACTTATTATAGATGCTACACACTAATCAATATAGTAATCAGTATGTAGTTTGTGTTTTCCCGTATTGTAGTGACATGTGAGTGTTTCTGTGCATCTATTGTGCAGTCTTGTTTCACTAAGTGTTGAATAACAGTAGATACCTACATATATCTACTTGCTCACCAAGACTACGATTTTTCTTAATATTTCTGTGATATTGGAAGGGGAGTTTCCCAACTATCCTTTATTATTCTTGGACGATTTTTTATAAACACTATTTGAGAGTGCTGGCCTTCTGATGAATTGATCTGTTTTACATCCGATTATTTTGAGCTGCGTCATGACAAGAGGTAAAATTATTCTTATAGTTTTACTGTTTTTAGACATTTACTGTAGGTCAGTATGTCTTCTTCATTATTTCTCCTCTAAAATTAGTCCTGTCTTAAAATTACAGAAATCGAACCCCCCAAAATGAAAATCCAGTGTACGCCACTGTTCTCATATTTTATGTTTTCTCTCAGTATGATGACATTGTTATGACACAGTCATGTCCTGAGAATATATTGTCATTCATTCTTGTGAAGAATGTGAGGCTATTATACAATGATAAGATTTACTTCTGGGACGTAATACTGACACAGATCATCAAATGGTGCAATATTATAAGGTTAAGGTCAAACCTTTTTATAAATGTATTAGACTGCAATCAACAGTGAGAAGGAAAGATACACATTTTTGTTTGAAGAAAATTTGTGAAGGTTCGGTCAACCATCAATAACTAGTTGGATGTGTGTCCTTGAGGATACCGGATCCATGGATCAGGTCTCCCAGTGGGTACCCAAGTGTAGGGAGACTTTTATGATCAAGTCCCTACTGTTGTAGAGATAACAGTATGCCATTCTAGCTGGAAAAAATCTAAGATGATGGGACTCCCTCGAGCTTCAGCAACTTCAGCTGCATTTGTGGCTGAATCTCACCAGCATAAAGGCAATGTAGACGCCATTGTTAAAAAGAAAAAATACAATGCATATTTAGGTAGAAAATCTAAGTATATAAAAAGAAGACAATATTGTAATGGGCTGAAATTTTCAATGTCGAGTTTGAAAATATGTCTCAAATATCGAGTTTCAGGCAATAGCCTGAGTGTGTTTGCATCGGTTAGCATAGTTGTTACACGCTTGTCTGATAAACAGGAAGGTGTGGGTTCAATCCCCAGCTGAGGCAAGATTTTTTTTCTCATTAATTTGAGTATTTTACTACAAAAGGGTTAGGTAATAGAAATAACGTCAGGCATTATTCTCGCCTATTGGTAACCTACCATTTCTAGTGGTAACCTTATGTAAGAAAAGTAGGATCTTTTCTGTTCTATGTAAATATATACTTGACCAATATAACTAATTTCAAGTCTCTAGCATCAACTGCCTTTTTCCTTTTTAGGCAGGATTCGTAAAAAACCGCCAAAAAGTGGCAAAGATTAGCCAACGGTACATTTGATTTCTAATACCAAATCAAATGTACCGTTGGGTATTCCATGCATAAATGTCGTTGGGTATTCCATGCATATTATTGATATAAGTAGGCGCTGCATTCCAAAGCCCAGCTAGGCATCAAAAGTAGGCACAAAATTTTAAATTCTCTGACTGCTCTATTTTTAGACAGGATTGGTGAAAACCACCAATGATATATTCGAAGGTTCGTTGTGAGATCTATGTATAAAATTAATATAAATAGGATCAACATTTTAAGCGCCACCATGGCCAGAAGCGGGTGGTTAACTCACTCAGGCCATTTAAATTAAAAAAAAAAAAAAATTAAGCGCCACCTCTTACTTTCCTCTTTGCAGCCCCTCAGGCGGGACGGAATCACTTTTGAGTCAGTTTTACAAACTGAAGACTTGGATTCCAAATTGCACTAATTTGAGTGATTTTATGTCTCAGAATTTTTTTTTTAAGATTGCATAGATAGTTTTTTTTTTCTAAAAAAACGCTTGGTATCGAAGTTTTGAAATAGCGGAATTTTAAATATTTTTCAAGTTACACTGAGTCAAATAGATTTTTTTTTCAAACTACTCTTGGAACATGCGCATTAGCTTATAGGACATGCGCAAAACAAGATTTTATTTTTTCAAAGGTAGATTTCTATATAATGCTAAATTGCTAAATGACTTTGCGTAATTTAAAAAAAGTCAATCCATTATTTCCACAGTTGATCTAGAAAAAATTGATTTTCTTAATTTATTTGGTTGGAAAGATAATATTACAAAAAAATACTAGCTGAGTACCCAAACTTCGTTTCGAGAAGATGAGAGAACCCATGTACTCCCCATGGAGTAGTAACGGGTTGTTAAGCTGTGTAGAACGTGTTGGAAATAGTATTGAGTTAGGTTCCAAAAAAATGCGTGTTGAAGTAGATAAATATCTGGTTGCTATGGTATAAAACAGAACAAAATTTGAAAGGAGATAATATTGTTTGGAAGTATCATCAAATAGTGTGATAGGGGCACCAAAATATTATATTAGTGTTTCAAGACATATACAAAATTTTGAACGAAATAATTATTCCAAAATTTTGGAATTTTGGCTTCACCTGCTGAGTTTAGACTGGGTCTGCGACCCAGCCTAACCTTGCGCAGCCTTCAACACGCATTTTATTTCTTTTGGAACCTAACCCAATACTACTCCCAACTCGTCCTACTCAACAAACTCGGTGTTCAATTCTATTAAATTATAGATAAAAACCTACCGACTGTACATATAAAATTTCATTAAAATCGGTTAAGCCGTTTTGGAGGGGTATGGTAACAAACACTGTGACAGGAGAATTTTATTATTGCTAAGCACAAAGTTTTTTTTTTTCTATTTCCTGAACAGGTGTCTAAAATTATTTGCAATTTGGAATCCACGTCTTCAATTATTTCGCCATCATATTATTTTCTTTGACTTTCATCTCAGAAAACCTTGCAGCATCCAATGTCTCCTTTGTTCATTGTATGAATTACTTTTCACCTTGCCTTCTCAGCTTCGCACTATTTATTTTAATTAGTAATTTATGTTAATTAACACTTTCTAAGAAGAAGAAAAATCTTGATAGGGTGGGTGTTTTTTTTTTTTTTTTTTTTATTATTTTGTGCGTTAGTAAACATTTAAAACACCCAAAACTTTTGACAAAGAAATTTATCTGCAATATAAATATGATAGTATCTATGTGATTGTTATTTGTTCTATTTTTAAAATTAGATTATAAATATCCATTTAATTAATTTATTAGCTTAATCAACAACAGCGTGGCAGTAATGCAGTGATGTTAAAAATCCATAATTTTTATTATGAAATTGAAAAAAAGACCTTTAACAGTTAAATTACGCCTTCAAACCTACTATAGTTTTGAAGATGTAAGTCTTATTTTAACCTCACTATTTTTCTCCTATAATCTATACTTTTCACGGTAATTCTCGAATGTCTTGGTGTAACTTGGTTTTTGAGGCAAAGGGGCTTCATGGCAGGTCATTATTTGAGTGAGGTCTACAGTTTCGGTATTAGGCTACAATTCTGATAGTTAGGCCTATTGGATAGCAAATAGGATTCTTGATTTTATCACAAGATGTCTGCTTCTAGTTTCAAAGATCGAAAGTCCGATTTTCGCCCAGGTCAAATATTTATGAAGACTTGTAATAATTTGTACTCGGAACGGCTTGATCCTTATCTTTCACCTTTGCTTCCTATTTTTCTAATTTGTTTCCACCTAAATTTTTAAAGGCCATAATATTTTTATTAAAAACAAGGTAGGTAATATAACTTTAGGATCTTTTCTTTTCCCCATTCTATTTTTCTACAACAAAAAAATCATGCAAATATTTTTAATGGTAATTTTTGCCTCCGCCGCGCACCGCGGGAAATTTCCTGTCATCTAATATTACTACAGGATTGATGTTCTGTGTATGTGAAAAAATAATATTCAGTTCTACTCTTCTAGTAGTGGGGGAATCTTTCCCAACCATCACTTCCGTTCGACACTTTTTTAGAGCAGTGGGTGATATAGGTACGTACTAAATAGTGATGCCATATCGTTCAAAAATATATCGATATAAAGAATTTTTGATATACCGAATTTCAAACATATCGTTATACATATATATCGGTATATGAGAAATATATCGACAATATATATCGGTTTATTAGAAATTAGAATTTTACGGAGTAAATTGGTCGAAATGTAGTCCCCTCGCTGTACTTTCCTAACTTGATATATTGATATAATATATCCATACATCGGAAGAAAATATATCGATATACATCGATTTTCGATATATTATCGTACCATCCCTAGATATAGGTACATACTAAAGCAAAAACAGCAGTATTTTCACTATAATAAATTTGTAATCGTGTATTGTAACACAGGGTTGGAGATTTATCATTATCACTGACAAGAATCAAAAAATTTAAATAAAAAATGGCGGATCCAGCAAAATGTGTAGAAAAAAATTAAAATGAATTTTTCGCTACATTTTGACAAAGTTGTTAAAAAACACAAATTAATGACTACCCCGTATATTTTCTTCCTTATTTTATAATATTCACAAAAAAATAGAAATTTTAAATGAGGTATCATTATAATTAAAATAAATTATTAAAAGGAAATGAGATGTTCTCATTCATCAGTCAGCTCTAGCCGGGTCAACATTTTACTGGTCTGTTCTCATCATATATCAGAAGTAATTTGGTGACTCATTTTCAAGAGTTGAAAAAAAAAATTTTGTGACGATTTTCGAAATTGATTATTTGAAAAATAACTTTATTAATATTAATTAATGTACCATTACTTTGTACAATTAATGTACAATATTATTATTACAATAGTAAACGTCCTAAGCAAAATTTAACTTATTTGGAGGTTGTTCCTCTCTAAAAATAATTCTCTTCTTTCTTAAAGAAGTGAATAATTTACAAAATTAAATAAGTTGAAATCAGTAACTTTTTTGAGAAATTCTTTTTTTGTTGTCCGTTATCCAGAGCTGAAATTCTTACTGATGCTACCTACAGCCTTTTGTGACTACTTTCTAACACGTAGAAAAATGGACCTTTCTAGGTTATATTTCCCCAGTGGCCGGACCTTCATAGGGTTTGTGTGCCCCTGGGTTCAATTTTTTTTTCAATTTCTTATCATTTATCATTCAAAAAATGTTTTGAAGTTCGGAGAACATAAAAAAAATTGCTTTTTAGCCGTATTTTATCATGACAAAGCGGTTTTACGAAGAGAAAATAACTAACGCTAAATAAGCTAGTAAAATTAATAATTGTATAATAAGAATACAAGTATTATAGAAAAATTTGTTTTTATACCAAAACATCCCTTTAGACAAATAAACGTCATAAATTAATTTAGTGTTTGATGCCTGTATACAATTTGGTGAGTGCTTTCAATTCATTCAATATAGTGGCATCATCATGCCCGACAGTAGCGAGATATGACTGAGTTGCTTTCTGTGTTATTTTTACCCAGTTGGACCTCGGCCCTTGAGGATGTCATCCTCAAGTAACTTCTTATAATCTCAAGTATATGATTTACTTTTCCTCATGAAAAGTTTGCAAGTCATAAATGGATTGGAAGAAATTACGAGTTCAGTAGATAATCTTAAAATTGTGTGATCTTTAATTTCTTTTTTTTTTTTTTGAAATTCTAGTTTAAGTTAAGGTGATTCAACTCTGTTATCTGGACGGGATATGTCCAGATTGTCCAGTACTATGTTCTATCTGACTCAGGGGAATTAAACATTCATTTTCTTTCTACTAAGACAGTTTCTCCCATCATTAGGTATTAAATTACCTAAGAATATACACCTTTAATTATAAATTATGAATTCAAAAAGGTTTAGTTTTAAACTTGAGAAGCTCATCCTGACCACACAGTCACCCATATTGTTTAGGGTATCCTAAAAAGAACGCAAGATTTGAATCTATCAATAATTATTATAAAACACTAACATGGCCATTCCCGTGTTAAGAGAATTCTATGAAATCCCATATAAAAATCGAAAAATCGGAAGTAACTCGAAAACGGCTGAAGAGTTTCGAATTTTGATAAATTTTCTGGATCTCAGCCTATGGTTAATTGGTTATGGTGGTCCATTCGAATCAATTTGTTTTATATCTCTTACCGTTTCGGATAAACAATATTTAGTACTTTCTCATAATAATTTTTTGCCCCAATTCGAACTTGTAACTCTGGAATGGCTAGTCATAATTTCACAATCACCTCACGTTTGTCTGGTCGCATGATTTATTATAGTTCTTTAGCATCATTTTTATTTATTTGTGTCACACAATAATTGAGGTTTTCGCAATCTTTAAGAAATTAGACCTGGAGTCAATCAATACACGTGAAGGTGAACTAACTTTGTACCCCAGGTACAATCAAACACAAACTGATTTTTTTAAAAAAAAATGTTTGTCGGTATTGAAAATCTAAGGACCACCGAGTTAATTTGAGCCAGTTTGGTTCATCTGGTCCTAATAGGTAATACGTTTTACAAAATCAAGTCCGGTTTTCAGCTAAAAATAACTAATGTTGCATTTTGTATATTCAATTTATTAATAGGCAACCACACACATCAAGCATAACTAATAGAACAGAAGAAGGTTAGGAGGAGGTATGGTGAAACTCTAGCGCTAGTGTAAATGGAGCGAATTGGAGCGTTAGGGTAAATAGGTACTATGATATGCTATCGGCTTATTAGCTGACTGAATGAATGTACACACCAATATCGTTATCGTGAACCAGGGGAGAACTGGGGTCCATCGGGGGAGGGGGCAAAAATATGTAAAATATTTGTGGGAAAAAATATGTGAGCCCCCATGGGCCCCCGGCCCATCGGGGGGGGGGCATTATTATGAAAGAAAAATACATGTAAAATATGTGCGAAATATAGCGAGACATGCATACTCTAAAGATAAATAAAGTTTGTAAACTCTCCGGTACGAACAAACTTTTCGGGACACATTAAAAAGAAACGTCTCTTTACCTGTCAAAGTGAACAACCGCAGAAGACGATCTAGCTTTTCTGAGTCAGTTTCATGAAACTTACAGAAAACTATAATGTGAGGCCCTTCTTCCTATATGCCCGGGAGGTCCCTGGAGCCTCAGTCCGCCGCTGTGGTGAACGAACACGTTAGAGACGAAAATTGAAAATTATGCATACTTTAATCTATAGTAATAATAATTATGTGGCTGGAGGATGTCAAAATCCATTGATGTATATTTGTAAGGCTCAATCTCAGAAATCGCTCATTGTACAGAACAAATGACCATATCGCTATCTGGAATCAAATGCACAGTTCTCAAAATTCAGCAACTGAGGAGATATATATTTTTTTCAAAAAAAGGCTTTCTCCCAACCAGAAACGTTTGTTACGGCCTTGTCTCACCTTAAAGACTTTACCTATAGTTAAAGGAGAAATTTGTATTTAAAGTTAACCTGGTGTTATTAAAGTATTTTGCAGAATATCCGATGCGCTCGTTTTCTGGCTCAATGGGCGATTTTGGGTGTTGAGCCTAAACAAATCCAATATCCATTGATATCACACTAAAATACAAGTTAATAATACTAGTCATACATTAGTAATTTGTAAGCAAAACTATACTTATTGCAAATACAAGTCTTTTAATTTTAAATAAAAGTTATGCTCCGGAACAGCTTTCGCATTTCTTGAGGGGCAAGTACAAGTCTGGTATTATTAACTTGCAGTTTATTGTAAAATGTCGTCTGAGGTGTTACATGTATAGAATTACAGGGTACTCCACGTGGAGAAAAACACCCCGGAAAAAAAGAAATACTGTGATAATCCGATCCATTGAAGCATGCAAGTGATGCGATTCCAAGTTGCATAAAACAACATTGCAGCTTGATTGAGTCTACAACCGGTTCCACTCTCCATTCTCTTCAACTAATAATCATTCAATAACAATTGTTATCATTGAAGCATGCAAGTGATGCGATTCCAAGGTGCATCAAACAACATTGCAGCTTGATTCAGTCTACAACCGGTTTCACTCTCCATTCTCTTCAACTAATAATCATTCAATATCAATTGTTATCATTGAAGCATGCAAGTGATGGGATTCCAAGGTGCATCAAACAACATTGCAGCTTGATTGAGTCTACAACCGGTTTCACTCTCCATTCTATTCATCTAATAATCATTCAATATCAATTGTTATAATTGTTGTTGATGCACTAGAGGTCACTTTAGAGGAAATTCAAGTGAAATCCGATTTTTTTAAACTAATTTTTGAAATCCGATTTTTTTTATCGTATGGCTTTTTATTATTAAAAATAAAAAATTATAGGGGTCCCAAAATAAAAAGTAATCCTTTTAACAATGTATGCTAGAGATCAAATAAAGGCCACTTTGCTAAATAAACAAGGCTCCGGAAATGCAACGCCTCCGCACAACAGGGGCTGGCCATAAAAGATAAAGCTAACACTTCTTGTAATCTCTTGGTAAGTGAAAAATTTCGAGATAAAATGTTTTTTTTTTTTTTTTTTTTTTTTTTTTTTTTTTTGTCGGATTAAGCGCTTTAACTGCATCTAAACAGACGGTCGTTCGCGCTGATGCCCCCTATTTAGATTTTTTCATAGTACTTTAATACTTTAAGGTACTGTCATCCATTCATGGTTTGTCCCTACTCGGTATAGCTTAACATTAGAGGGATGGGACCTAGACAAAAATCTTCCCAGGAATGCGCCCATCAACTGTGCCAATTGAAAAATTTCATTGCAATCGAAAATCGGATAAGTAGTTTCGGAATACATAAAGTTTTGTGGGTGAAACAAAGGTCGTGGTTAAAAAAAATCTCCCGCGTAACAGAAAAATAAAATTTCACTGTCATCATTTTTTTCATAACGCGTCTAAAGAATTATAACTTCAAAAAATTGTTCCCCGGAAAGTTTGAATATATATATATATATATACATAGTCTTGTGCTGCAAAGAGATAAGGTGATTGATATGTTATCGGAGATCACAATAGCCGAAATCATTGACGTGTCCTCTATTAAATGTATGACCGACAGTAACACCTAATAACAGCTGTAATTATCCTCAAGATATTGATATTAAACATTGACTATAATATTGATTATAAATAGCCTTGTAGGTTTCACTTGGCTGCCGATCAGTATCAATATGGACAATAGAGTCCAGATATTATAAATAGTGCTCGAATCAAACAACACCTGATTCTGTGCAGAAGTTCCCAAACAATATTATGTGCATGTACCGCCAGACGTATTAGAGGCTTGGGCTATTTACCGAGATAAAATGTGCCATTATTTTAGACTGTGTCAGCAGTCTCCGTCACCTCAAACAAAGTGATACCCGCAACGTCGTATATGTGCCTTTAGCGGTTGCTCAACCCTTTCACTGGTGAAGAGTAAATGATATTAACAACTCGGCCACGGAAATTGCTCTGGAGTGTTTGGTGTGATTGCACATTGCAATGAAACTTTGCATGGATATTCATTCATTTATAAAATTTGCTGATTCATTTATAAAATTTGCAATTTTTTTTTTTTTTTTTTTAAAGTTTTCCACCGTTTACCACCGGTTGGGCAATTGAAAAGAGGTACCTACTGGCTTTCGCCTCAGTTCCCCTATTTGGGCTATCCGCATCCTCACGGTGGCCATTTTAAACAAATGAGATCTGCATTTCACTGAACTACTAATCTTTTTCTTCTTTAACTTCACTTTTCCCAATTACATTTGAGGTTTGAGTTGCTTTCCTTCACAACTTCATGTTCTCTTTAGTTGTGTACCCTTTCCTGACATGGTAACAAAATGCAGTTTCCATAGAAACTGCATTTTGCTGATGACCTTTCATAATTGGTTTGAAGCTGAGTTTTTTAAAGTCTGGATGCCCTTCCCATATAACACCAAACCTTCTGAGTTTACACTGGATTAGGACCGTCACATAATGAAGCTCGCTTCCCTCGGTGGCTACATTATCACAGAACCATGAATAAATAGATCAAATTATTAATTGATGAAACGATCATACCACGTTGAATACACCAGTTCCCGTCAGATCACTGAAGTTAAGCAACGTTGGGTGTGGTCAGTACTTGGATGGGTGACCGCCTGGGAACACGTATGTTGGATCTTTTTTCCAGCCTAACCCAGGCTGGGTGAGGCGGTGAGGTCAATGTGGGTAGCTGGTTTGCAAGTTTCCAGTGAATGGAGGGTAAAACCCCCGTCTTGAATGACCAATAGCTAATAGATGTTAAAGAGACGTTACGCGAAATTAAAAAAAAAATCGGCGATCGTTCCTATTTTAGGAAGCTCTTCTACTGTGGAAATTAATTTCATTATTTATTTGGCAAACACCCAACGAGTTTAATGGTAAATAAATGATAATTTGTCTACGTGCGCCTCTGACTACTTAAATAATTAAATTAGAAAATTTGGTGTTCAAGATTAATTCAAAAAATGGACTAGCTGACGTTAATGTAGAACAAAGTGCAGCGAGGTGTTATTTGGTAGGTGACCGTTATCAAACTAGTCAATGGACTATCTAACGTTAATGTTGAACAAAGTCCTGCGTGGTGTTATTTGATAGGTGACCGTTATCAAAATAGTTAATGGACTATCTAACGTTAATGTTGAACAAAGTCCAGCGAGGTGTTATTTGGTAGGTGACCGTTATCAAACTAGTCAATGGACTATTTAACGTTAATGTTGAACAAAGTCCAGCGAGGTGTTATTTGGTGGTTGACAGTTATCAAACTAGTCAATGGACTATCTAACGTTAATGTTGAACAAAGTCAAAGTGATCGCCCACAAAACTAAATTTATTCTTCCAGGTTATGAAGGAACATGTTCATACTATACCGGCACGTGACAATGTCAGTGCATCATTGTTAGCTCAAAACGGTCAGCGAGTTCACTTATCGTCACTGTCATTACTTAAGGGGAATACACACTAAGCAGTGACTGTGCCGTGACCAGCAAGTGATCCGCCCGCAAAACTAAATTTATTCTTCCAGGTAGTTGAAGGGGCATGTTCATACTATAGCGGCACGTGAAAAGGACAGTACATCACTGTTAGCTCAGCGCGGTCAGCGTGAATCACTTGCTGGCTCTGCTACTGTCTACTGGTGAATGCTGTTTAAACGTCTTAAATTTCGATATTTACAACACAGATTCCTCTTAAAATTTATTATTCACAACTAAAGTTGTAGATTTATTTTATCATACAACAGAAATAATAGCAAATTTATTTTATAAACGAGTTATTTCTTAACTCTCTTTTTTATTTTAAGAAGTAAATATTCTAATAAGTTTGTTTAAAAAACTTGAACAGAGTTGGCGACAAAAAAGAGTACTTTTCTTAGTTGTGGAATTGAATTCATTAAAAATCTAGTATTGTAATGGCAAAACACGTTTTATAGTGAAAATCACTCTAAATCGGCAAAAAGCCACCAACGTATCCCGTATTAAACTTAAATACAAGTTTCTCAGTGTGTCCTTTGTATGAAATTGATATACTTGGGCACCAAATTTGAAGCTCTGGGTCTTACAGTTCTTCCTTCAGACAGAACCGCAAGAAAGTGCCTAAATTCCACCAACAATAGATAACACTGCATTAACAAAAGTGTCTTTTCGCAAATTTCCAGTTCTACTTCTTACCGTTCTCCTTTTAGACAGGATTCGCAAAATCCTCCAAAAAACCGCAAAAGACCATCAAGTATATATATTCGAATTGAACCAAAATTTTCTTGTATTGCCCATGGCATATACGTACCAAGACTACCAAGTCTCTTGACTTACTGTTCTCGAGATATCTTGTTCATAGACCGACATGCGGACAGACCGACTGACAGACACACACAGACACGGAACAATGGCTGAAACTCCAGATTTGGGCTCTGGGGACCTCAAAACGTGTTTTGGCATGGAATTCTCGACATAGAAAATTTTAGCCCATTGCAATACTTTCCTTTTTATAGGATAAGGAAAGTAAAAACAAAAGCTGTAGATGGACTCTCAAAAGCTTTAATTTATCAATGACATATTTTCCACAGTTTGAAAAAAGAAAAACTTTCTGTTTCAGATCCTGTTTTCTTTTCCCGCCATGGGAAAGGAAGCATATCAAGTGGCGGGCTAGTATTTGACCGAACAATGTGAGGTCTAGTTTGAAAACCACAATTTTCTTTCACGCCTGATGTCAGTTACACGATAGCAGTCGAACATCTAGCCCGAGTAACTTTTGGTGCGGACATTTATTGACCGAACTATGCGAGATCTAGTTTTAACACAACCAAATTTCTATTGTTTGTCTATATGTCTTTTTATACCACGATAACTTCCGAATGCATTATCCGCATGTAGCCATCGAGGGGAGCAAGCCTGCTTCATTAGGTGACGGTCCTAAGCCCGTGTAAATACAGAAGGGTTGGTGTTAGGAAGGGCATCCAGCCTTTAATAAACTCTGCTTCAAACCAATGATGAAAGGTCATCTAATGATCCACCACAGGCCTCATGATGGGCATTTTAATCGAGTAGGGTCTACAGTTCACATAACTAGTATTAGTATAAAATAAGTTGTCTGAATAAGTATCAGACAGTGTGACGGAATCTTGTGTATCTTCAGAGTAGGCCAAGGTTGGTGAAGATGCAAATTACTGATCTTTTGCTAATTTGATTATGTAATATTAGCAAATTACCTATTGGCTATTTCCATAATGCAACAACATGCTGGCTGCATTGTTCTTCTTGCTATGAACTAGCACAGAGAACAGTTAGAGTTAGACCTCACTCATCAGAACCAGTTTAGAACAGTCCCAGATCATTCTTTCATATGTGACAGTGCATTGGATTTGTGCAAACGAACACAACAGGCAAAATGTAGGTTTATTATTTTCAGAAATATTATTTTGCCAAATTTCAATAGGTGTTCCAAAAACAGTTTTTGGCAATTGACGATGCTCTTCGGTCATACAATTTTTAGAAAGTGTTGGATTACTATTTTCAGATATGAACCTTTTGATTTGGCAACGAAATTAAATGGTTCGGAATCCCGTACTAGACTTTTAATCGGTTCGGACCTTTTGGGCTGAGGTTTTTTCTTTTCTTTGTAAATGTATATTACTTTGTGTTATTATGTCACAATTTTAGTGGGCATCATAGCATTGCAAGGTATTCTCAACAATCACTAAGCCTAAGCTACACTTTGACAATTTCCTTATAATGCTACCACTTGTCGAGGTCCATTAAGTTGGCCCGTCCACAGTGGAATGTCGGCGTTTTGGTGAATGCTATCGTTTGTACTACGTTTGTACCGATTTGTACCAAAATATTTTCGTTTGTACCGTTACCGTTCTCGAGATGATCGACTCAGTTTTGTCGGCAATTTTTATAACCAAGGGGGGTAAAATTTCATTTTTGGTTGATGTTAACATTTCATCAACCAAAAATAAAATTTTACCGTCCTTTTGTATAAAAAATGCAAAAAATGAAAAAAACCAATTAAAAAGTACCACAAGATTCAGCATAAAAAACTTGACTGATTTGATGTAGGTATTACACTCTTGGTTTTATCACTTTTATTCCGAAGGAAAATCAATGATTGGGCGGGTTTGATCAGAGATCCGTTTGATCAAAGTATCGAGTGAGGAGTCGATTGTGTGTAGAATTTGACGCAAAATTTGAATATGAAATAAAAAATAGGGATTTCCATTTAAAATTCAAATGTTGTTGTCTGTTTACCCACTTTTGAGACACCCTGTAGAAATTTCAATTACGCCAAAAAATAGATTAATTTGTGTTAGAACAACATATAAATTTCAAGTCTCTATCTTTAGCCGATAAAAATAAAAAAAATCCGTCCCAGGACTTTTCGAACACTCGGTATAATTCAAATTAAATTTGGCAACCTCCGACTCTTTGACATATGTTCTTTGGTCTAACATGATTTAAAGTCAATTTAGCAGCCTTTAGTTGTTGTTTTTGGCCAGAATAGTGTTAAAAAAACCTGAGTATTATTATCTGGGTAGTCCATCCAGAGCCAAGATACAGGTTTATTCAACTAAGTATTAGTATGTTTCTGAAATGGATAGTACTTTGGGATATGACCTCCTTGACGGGTGAATATCGAAATAGTGTTCACAACAAAAGGGAGTTTTTTATCGGTTCAGTATTGAAAGTGATTTGGACAATTAAACGTATTTTTGCGGAACACTTTTTTTTTTTAAAAAAAAAAAGTCTGTTTTGCACTTAGAGCAATTTACGCCGCAAATCTTCAATCCTAACATAATAATATTTTCCTAATTCTATTATTAATTTAGTGGGTTCGTCACTTTATTAAGAAGGTCAGTGTTTTTTTTTTCTTTTTAAGAAAACAGAGGAACGCGAAGAATACCTACGAACACCAGAAAATATAGAGAGAGTCAGGCAGGATGCCCTCCAGAGCCCCAACCGTCCAATTTGACTGCGAGCCTCCAATTTGAACAAAAAGTGATAAAAATCATTTTTCTTATTTTGAGTAAAATAAAAACATATGTGTCTTGAAAAATAATCGAGTTATGATTATTTTTTACTAGGTGTGTCCGTGGACAAAAACGGGCAGAGCCATCCGTTCCACCTCGAATTTTCGGGCACCACATAAACTTTAGCATATTGCTCCATTATTCCGTTAAAACAAGATTTTTTGAGAATACCGCACCTTTCTTGATTGCATCATGCCGTTGAGTAGTAGGTCCTATTTAAAACGCAAAATAATCGGCCAAAAAATCGGAAACGGTTCAAGATATTGTTCCGAAAATAGATGTATGCACCCTTGGGTATATGCAAAATATGAAAAAAAAATTTGGTAAAAATCGGTTGAGTAGTTTCGGAGGAGTAGTGTAACAAAAGTTTGCAGTTTGTAGGGAGTATAAGGCTACGCTTCGCTCCGCCCAAAAAATGATAAAAATCACCATTCTTATGAACATTTTGAGTTAAATAAAAATTTATGTATCTTGAAAAATAATCGACTTATGATTAGTTTTTAAATCCTTCCATTTCTTTTGAATGATCCTGTATATGATTTTAGAATAAGTATATGATAGAAACCAAATCACGTTCGCTAAGTACATGATATAAACCAAATCACGTTCGCTAAGTACATGATATAAACCAAATCACATTCTCTAAGTACATGATATAAACCAAATCACGTTCGCTAAGTACATGATATAAACCAAATCACGTTCGCTAAGTACATGATATAAACCAAATCACATTCGCTAAGTACATGATATAAACCAAATCACATTCGCGAAGTACATGATATAAACCAAATCACATTCGCTAAGTACATGATATAAACCAAATCACATTCGCTAAGTACATGATATAAACCAAATCACATTCGCCACTGCTCGATAACAATTCTCTCCAAAAATCAATTACTTTTTTTTCACCAAACGGCGTGTAAGGACAATCTGATTACTTCATAATTTTCTTGATTACCACCAATAACAAGTTACCAATTGGTAGTCACTAGTAAATTAAACAGTTAACAGAATAGATCTTTAACCGGTTTTCTATCTTAGATCGGAAACAATCTCATCATCGTGTTGTTCTGGCTAAAACTTTCAGTTTGACTTGTAAACCAGTTCAAAATGTATCGTAATATTAAATGTTTTATTTTTTTAATTTTTAATTTATTTTTATTGATTAAATGTAAGGATAATAATAATAATTACAGATTACCAAATGATTTTTTCCCAATTCACTATCGTGTTAGTATCTTCACAGATGTTAAACCACCTGATTTTAAATTTAATGGACATGTTTCTATTCAAGTAAGTCAATTGTTAACCTATGAATAGGAACTACTTGTTAGATTTTTTTTTAATTGGCCGAACGAAGTGAGGTCTAATTACAATCACTAATTACAAATGGCATCACACTATTTGTCATGATCTCAAAATTTTGGCACAATTTATTCAACAAATATACATTATTTGTTGAATTTGTGTGTTTTGTAAACATTTGTGTCCCTATCACACTATTTGATGAGACTTTCAGACAAAAGGATTTGCTTTCAAATTTTGTTATGTATTATACCATAGCAACCAGATATTTATCTGTAATATATATAATTTTGATATTTTCTATTTTTATAATACGATCTCCGATTGAAAGTTAATTTAGTTTTTCTTCACATGCGTATTTTCGATAATTGAGGACTTGGGTGCCCACAGACGCCCCAGAAATATTTTTTAAAGGTAATATTAATGAAAAAGTTTTCAGAAACGATCAATGCATCTCAACCATATCAGACTATTTATACAAATTTTGGTCACTTTTTGCGTTTGATATCAAAGCAATCAAATAGCAAATTTAATCAAATATATTTGCGGATTTTGGCACAATTTATTCAACAAATATACATTATTTGTTGAATTTGTGCGTTTTGTATACATTTGTGCCCCTATCACACTATTTGATGAGACTTTAAGACACTGTTTGGTATTGTTTGAAGTCGAAAAAATTAAAAAATTGGCACCTCGACAAAAAGTGTGATACTATATTAATTCTGTTTGGTATTGTTTGAAGTCGAAAAAATAAAAAAATTGGCACCTCGACAAATAGTGTGATACTACATTAATTCTCGATCCAATTTTGATGGAAGTATGACCATTGTTCTTTAAAAAAAAAAATTATGGCCTAAGTCTTTTATTGAATAAAGAAAACTACAAGCCAGTACATTGTTCATGGATTTTTTTAGAGTAATTTCTGGACTCAATTGGTACTTATGGTGAGTGAGGTCTATACGGAACTACTAATGAGTGAATGCGCCCTAATGCAGTTGGTATATGACATTAAAGGTGCGTGTTCCTCGGGACGACTGCAACGATTATTAGTGAACGATAATCTTTGTACGATTCTATTGGAGCACTATTTGTAAAGGCATTACAGTGAGACCGTGCTCCTCCCAACGACCGTCAGGTTGCTCGTACAAGACGGTCTTTTTGAGACGGTCTTTGAGCGTACAAGACGGTCTTTGAGCTTTGACGGTCGTTGAGTCGTTCGGAAATTCTAGAATATAATCGTAGTCGTTACCGACTATTTGATGTGAGTTGATAAATTTTTATGATTCTTTGGGGATATCTGTCTTCATTAATTCCAACACGTATTCAAACTGTTCAACAGAAAGTCGAAAAAAATCGCGAAACTTTTGGTCGTAGACGGCGCAGGTCCCCTTATCAATTTTTGATAAACTCCTTCTTCATCTTTGAGTAGAAACATAAGGCGCATTGTGGCCCTGTTAATACCAAACAATTGGTAGACTATTTCGTCTTCCACCATCTCTTGAATCAGAAGGCCCTGGAGAATTTTCCTCTTACATGCAGGTTAACTCATTTTTAACAGAGAAATACCTAGCTTCTAAAACACACTGACTGCAAAAAATCGTATACAACGCTCAGTTAAAATCGTTGCGAGGAATATAGCCACCAACAATAGTCGCTCGAAGATTAATCGTAAAACGATCATCGCTCACAGACGGTCGTAAGAGTCGTCTCGAGGAACACGCACCTTAAGATTTCAACATATGCAAATTAATAAATAGGCTTTGAAAGCAATAACAAATTATAAACTATACGAAATATTTGGAGTCTGTTGTTCTGTATGCTCCAAATGTAGGCTCGGAATATTTTTTTGAGTTTCTCGTAAACGTAAGGAATGTAAAAAAAAAATGTAAATGTAGAATTTCTTTGTGGTAAGGCACAATGACCTTTTCACAACTTTTGTGGGTATCACAGCATTACTAAGAGCCTCCTGCACTAATAATCTCTTCATAATTCATTCTTCTAATCTTTTTACTCTGGTAATGCCGCCACTGGTCGCTACTCACATTAAAGTAGCTACTCAATTGTCCTCACGAGGCTGAGTGCACCCCGAAATCACAAGCACAAAGTCGAAACTTTTCCGACCCCGCCGGGGATTGAACCCGGGTCCCCCAAGTGCAATGCCAGTGTGATACCCACTAGACCAGGAGGACTTCGTAAACGTAAGAATACTGAGCGTGTTTGAAGATCCATTTCCCTCTATATCGACTGGTTCTTTGCCTCAAATACTCCCACCTCCGCTGTACGTCGATCTTCAGTCCCATGGATCAGACTGAGGATGGAAGTGAGAATCGAACCAACAGCCTCTTCCTTACGAATCTACCGCCACTATCAACTGAGTATCTGAGGCTGTAAATAATCTGTATTTCTGGAAACTCTCTAAAAAGCTCAAATTTTGTACCTTTCTCACTCATCCCAATCTGAGTTCAATTAAAATCATATAAATTGTGTAAACAGCTCATTTGGGTACCTCTCATCGCCTGCTTTCTTCCCTTTCTCCCATTCAGATATCTTCAATTAGGGAGATTTAAAATGTATATGTACATATCTGCGGATATATTATTTATATCAAATATAATTCTTTGGAAATGAAATGGTTGGGAACTTTGTCAACACTTTTATAACATTTTTACAAAATAATAAAAAATAATATTTTGAGCTTCAAGATACGTATATAGAATCCGAAAATCGAAAAAAATATAAATAGTAATTTCTTTGTGGTACACTCTTGTGAGTATTTCACAATGTTCAAGTGTTCATTACAGCGTTACAAGGATTTTCAAATTCAAATAGCTCCTCTAATGATTATACCATATAACGCATAATGCTGCCACATGCTGTCGCCTTCGCCTTGGATGTTCAATTGTCCTCATGAGGCTGAGTGCACCCCATAACACATCTTAAAATAAACTCGAAATAATCTAAGGATTTTAAACATTAAAATTCTAACCTCGCCGGTGAATCGAACCCGGGTCTGTTAGAAAACTGTTTGTCGTCCAGTGCCACTATGGGTCTTAGGCCGTGCACTGTGTGCTGTAAGCGACACTTTTGCCACCTACATAACAAAGGTCATTGAAATCGATCAACGCCAAGTGTCGAACGCACCAAACGAACGGATGACCCACGTGGACACTGGACGTTGCTTAACTAACGGGAACTGGTGTAGTCAATGAGCCATAGACACTGGCAACTATATGAACTTTATAAATGTCCACACCAGGATTCATCAAAATCTTAAGAGTCGTTCGAGATTTATCTTGGTGGAGACAAACAAAAGCAAATTTGTCGTGATAAAACTAGACCTCACTTCATTCGGTCATCTAGTATCTATAAAATAAAATTGTTCACAGACCTTGATAGCTTTATAAGTTTATAATATAATTTTAATTAGTGAATAAAAAAATTCTCACTCATGCGAATATTTTAAACACTTTAAGTATTTTAAATTTGACTATCTGAAAGTTTCCCTTAAACTCCCTTTTTTATCGGTTTTCCGCGGTAATCACAAATCCTTCAAAATTAGGAAGACAGACTTGAATTTTTTATTAGTATGCCAATTATATGTATTGAACGCGTCACGAAACTTTCAATTAAAGTCAAATGTATCGTTTACCCCATTTGGATGTCTAGATCCCTGAAAATCGAGATTTGGGCTCTGGGGACCTAAAAATATGTTTAGCATTGAAAACTCGACACCGAAAATTTCAGTCCATTAAAATGCTTTCATCTTTTTTTTTAAATAAGGAAAGTCGTGTGATGTTCACACCAGATTTTTTTTACTCTTAGTCACTAAGTATAATGTTCAAATGACATCTCCATTCAGCTTGGAGTTACTGAGTTCGAGTACTGGTCTGGTCGAAAATTTTAATTTCGTATTTTCTCTTTGCTCTGTTTTTTGTTTGGGGGTAGTGTACTCGAGTAGCTATGGTAACACTGAAAAGTGGTAGCATTATAAGCAAATTGTTAAGTGTAGTATTGGAATGATGATTGGAATGAATTTCATGATATTGGAATGATTTTTAAAAATACCTTCGAATGTCCACAAAAATTGTGATGTAATAACACATATATATATATTTACATTACATTTACATGCAGGGCCGTACCCAAGATTTTTTTTTTCGGGCGGGGTCCGAAGCATTGACATCCAAGCTAGGACTAACACCTGAAAATGATTATTATGGAAGGTGATGTTGTTTTTGTTGTTGATGTTCTTCTTCTTCTTGCTATTGATGCTGTTGTTGTTGACGTTGTTACTGCTTTTTTTGTTGTTGTTGCTGATGTTATTGTCGCTGTTGATGTTGTTGCTGCTGTTCTTGATGTTTTTGTTGTTAATGTTGTTGCTGCTGCTGTTGTTTTTGTTGCTGTTTTTTAATATTATAGGTCACGTGCAAAGTAGAGTATTTTCATTTAAAAAACGATTGAAATTTCGGGGGGGGGGGGNGATTGAAATTGGGGGGGGGGTCTGGAACCCCCGGACCGCCCCCAGGGTACGACCTTGTTTACATAGAGTCCACATAATCCAACATGACAAGTAACCCCATTTGATTTTGTTGTTATTGTTGTTGTTGTTGCTGTTTCTTTAATAATATAGGTCACGTGCAAAGTAGAGTATTTTCATTAAAAAAAAAACGATTGAAATTTCGGGGGGGTCTGGAAATACCGGACCCCCCCCACCTGGGTACGGCCTTTTTTACATAGAGTCCATGTAATCCAACATGACAAGTAACCCCATTTGATGCTACCCAAGTAATGCGAAATAACACTGAACGCACATAACACACATGATGTTATTTTTTATCACGATTCATTGACTTAATCTTATCATAAAATTGATAAAGTAAAAAATACTGACTTACTTTTACTCATCTCATTACGTATGTAACTTCATTCTCCATTTGTCACTCAAATATTTTTGAAAGGGAGGAGAGGATGTCTGTCATTGTACCCTTTCTCCGGCTTTTTCTTCCCACGGGTCTGACTTCAGCGTATATGACTTTGAATTTTCTACTTTTTCAAATAAAGAATTCCCGGCGTCAACATCCCTCCCTACACCTAAGCTTCAACTGGGCTTTTTGTGTTTGGAAGCTAGTCATCATCCCTGGGCAACAATTTAAAAATTTCCTTCCGACCACCATAAGAAGATGCAAAAGGTTTTTCTCTTCTTTCTTTTACATCTATTGATCATTCGACGGGGGTTTTACCCTCCATTCGATGGAAACATGCAAACCAGATACCCACAACGAAAATCCGGGCCAGGGGGAAAAATTACGGGCACCTCTATCATTCTTATTCTAAAATCGCTGTATGGGCAGTAATAATAGTAAAAGTAGGCAATTCACTTAGCTGATGTGAAAAGGCGTGTACGCTTCTTCTTGGCAACACATAATTCGATTTTGAGATGTTAATGTTTCTGAAATATACCAATATTTATGATTGCTGTACAAGCTGAAAGGTCGCACTGTTATTGTAAAATCAGTGTCCTGCAATGGCCATTGTCCCATATTAGCCCACTATTGCTAAACTTCTGATTTTGTATGTTTGAATTTTTTTCAAATCTTTTAAGTTGATTTATTAATTATTCAGAAAAAAAACTTGAAAAATTTAATTATGATAATTCACTCAGCGGGCCTCTTAGGAAATCCCGGGCTTGGGAGTCCCCCATTTCCCCCACCCTCTCGTCGGGCCTGGGAATGGGTATCATGATGGCACAAACCTAAGTGTTCATGGTCACCCATTCAGTGATCGGACGGGTGTTAGATTAACGTGCCATTGACTTTGGCGCACAACGGAAAGTTTGGGTTCATTCAAACGTTGAAAAATTAAATTCTCAAAGAATTTGAAAATAAAATTGGTGAATGCTAAAATGTGAAAAGACGCTCACGACAGACAAACGGATTTCTTTTTATACGATTTTTGAATTTTGCGTACCTTGAAACATAAAATAACAAATTTTAAGGTGGTTTATTTTTTCCTTGTCAATTATTGCAAATAATGTATCAAAATAGGTACCTACAAATTTATTGGTAACTAAATTAAACTAGTTGTTCCGTGAACTTTAGATGTGATTAGATCCTCACTGGCCACAAATTGACTCAATTAGAGCTAAAATCCAATCATCTAATTCTATGGAATATAATAAATGTCCATATCAATTTTCATCATTTTTTTTTTTTTATTATTTTATTTTAACCTTTAACATCTATTGGTCATTCAAGGTGGGGGCTTCACCCTCCATTCACTGGAAACTTGCAAACCATCTACCCACATTGACCTCACATTGAAAAAATAACCAGCATCACGAGGGCGCGAACCTACGTGGACACCCACATGGTACAATCTTGCTGGACGTTGCTTAACTTCAGTTATCTAACGGAAACTGGTGTAATCAACGTGCCATAGACGCTGGCTACAACAACTTTCGTCGGATTTTTCATCAAAATCGGATAAGGCGTTCGTGTTAAATCTGGACCTCACTTTGTTCGGTAAATAACTTCCATAGAATGCAGGCCATTTTCGCTACCAAAAATTGAATAAATGGAAAAAAATGTTTTCATTTTTCGTATTATTTTCAAATGTTATTTATATTCTTTGTCGTTTCGGTGCAATCAAAAACTGCTCACTTGTCTTCACGAGACTAAGTGCACCAAGTAACAGGTGATGCTCCTAAGCGAACCCTCATCCGGGTAATATAATACTCCGACGTTTCCTAAGAGATCTGATGCAAATTAATTTATATCTGTTTATTATTCAATGTTCAATGTGATGTACACTATTTGCTTCCAATCAATAAAAATAGATTTGTTCAAAATGAATAAATATGTTAGCGCCTGGAAATTATTTTATTTCAGCAATGCGTAGTACAATTACATAACTTTCATGTTTGACTATTGCTTTCCATAAATGCATTATGATACAAGTTTGTAGAACTAGTACCGGGCCATACCGCGAGGTCATTTAGACAATCTTATCTTTTAGGCAGACTATTTTGTTTAGAGAGGAAATAATTATAAGTGTTGAATGTTTCACAGGTGCTATCTCTAAATCTTAATGATTTGACCTCATCTTTTAGGCAGACTATTTTGTTTAGAGAGGAAATAATTATAAGTGTTGAATGTTTCACAGGTGCTATCTCTAAGATCTACAAATGACCTCGTACTTCACATGAACAATTTGACAATAGACTCAAAATCAATTACTCGAACACTTCTCCATACGCCTGACGACGTCACGCCATCACCAATACAAGAAAAGCATGATCACGCCAATGACGTCATGGCAGCTATGTCTCAAGAATTTGATGCAGAAAATGAATTGTACAAAATACATTTCTCCAAACCTTTCATACCAATGAGAGAATATTTTGTTAATATTTCCTTTGATGGTGTTCTCAATGAAGGACTTTCAGGATTTTATAGAAGTAGTTATACAAACAAAGCTACCAATCAGACAAAGTAAGTGAGGAAGTAGTTGTACAAAATACATTTCTCCAAACCTTTCATACCAATGAGAGAATATTTTGTTAATATTTCCTTTGATGGTGTTCTCAATGAAGGACTTTCAGGATTTTATAGAAGTAGTTATACGAACAAAGCTACCAATCAGACAAAGTAAATGAGGAAGTAGTTCTACGAACAAAGCTACCAATCAAAAAAAGTAAGTGAGGAAGTAGTTGTACAAAGAAAGCTACCAATCAGACAATGTAAGTGAGTAAGAAGTTGTACAAACAAAGCTACTAGTCAAACAATGTAAATGAGGAAGTAGTTGTACAAAGAAAGCCACCAATCAGACAAAGTAAGTGAGTAAGAAGTTGTACAAACAAAGCTACTAGTCAAACAATGTAAATGAGGAAGTAGTTGTACAAATAAAGCTACTAGTCAAACAATGTAAGTGAGGAAGTAGTTGTACAAAGGAAGCTACCAATCAAACAATGTAAGTGAGGAAGTAGTTGTACAAACAAAGCTACCAATCAGATGTAAGTGAGTAGACCGCGATTATCCAGCACCTATTGCACGTTGAATACACCAGTTCCCGTTAGATTATTGAAGTTAATCAACGTCCAGCGAGGTTGTGCCATGTGGATGTTTACGTGAGTTCGCGCCCTCGTGATGCTGGCTATTTTTCTAGCCCAACCCAGGCTGGGTTATGTCAATGTGGGTAGCTGGTTTGCAAGTTTCCAGCGAATGGAGGGTAAAACCTATGTTGGGTTTTACCTTCAAAATTCTATTTCCAATATTGTGTCGAAGAGTGCGCATGGAATATTGATTCAAATCAATAGCCTCCTGATCTGAGATTAAATGGTCCCGCTTTTGGAAGTCCCAGGCTTTTTTTTTTTAGTGTTTCCGCTCTTGATCTAGTCAACTTCTAATTCCTTGTTTTTTACTTCTTTGCAGTTGGCTGGCAACCACACAATTTGAATCAATTGACGCTAGAAGAGCTTTCCCTTGTTTTGATGAACCTGATAAGAAAGCTGCTTTTACTATCAAATTAGGACATCCAAAATCTTTTACCTCAATAAGTAATATGCCACTAGACTACAGTCAAAAAATGTAAGTTTTTAAGACATTTTTCAAAAAGTAAAATCCGATCCCAAATTTCTTTATTTTTTGACATGAACATTTCGATCCTAGTTTGGGTGTTTTTAAATGAACGTCCCAGATGATTATGAGTCGCTATTTTTATTTATGAGTGTCGGAAACATTGTCTTAAGGACTTTTGTTATCTGTTAGGGGGTTGAGGTTTTATGTCAAAGCAGCATTTGGTTTCTTTTTAGTAGACGTTGGAGAGCCCACGGGAAAAATGATGAAGCTCCATTTTTATATAAAAAAAATCGAGTTAAAAGAGTATTTAGGTAATTGTTGGCCAAAATACTATCCTGTTGAAATCGAAGAGTACCGACTTGACAGTTGGAAAAAAGCTATAAACTGTAAGAAAGACAACAGTTTGAACTCTCTAATGATTATCATGATATCTACATATATATGGTATCCATAGAATTTGTTGACCATTTTAAGTGAGGGAGTTCTACAGTTCACATAAAAAATAGTGTACCACAAAAACTCTCGAACGCGTTATCCAGTTTTTGGGGAAATAGCTGCAGTTTCTTCCTGGGAAAAGGAGACTTGTTTCTTCCATGTGTGTTTATTGTATTATAGTCAATATAGCCATGGAAAGTTTTTTTATAATGTATTATTTTATTGTTTGGCGTCCAACTGCCAGATTCATGTGTACCGGCCACGGAATGTATTTTAGTGGTGTTTACTTTTGTTGTTATGTATATGTATACCTACATTTTCGTTGATTTTTCATCGTGTACAATACTAGTTATCACTAATCCTATTATTTTTCAGCCCAAACAAACCAGATTGGATGCTGAATGTTTTTCAAAAGTCAGCCCCTATGTCTCCTTATTTGGTTCCATTTGAACCAAATTTTAATCAGTGATCCTATTTATTTTTCAGCCCAAACAAACCAGATTGGATTCTGAATGTTTTTCAAAAGTCAGTACCAATGTCTACCTATTTGGTTGCATTTATTATCTCCGAATTTAAGTTTGTTGAATCAGAAACTGCTGGCAAAAACTATAGCGATGTTCAATTTAAAACTTGGGCAAGACAAGATTCGATCGATCAATTAGACTTTGCTGCAAATGCTGGGCCAGGATTTTTGAACTTTTTTGAAAGATTTTTCAATGTCAAATATCCATTACCAAAACAAGATATGGTAGCCATTCCTGATTTCAGTGCAGGAGCTATGGAAAATTGGGGGTTGATTACATACAGGTGTGTATTATACGGGACAAGTTATATTAATGAATAAGTTCGATTTTCTCGAACAGTTCAGTTAGATCCATGAAATAAAAAATAATTATGGGTAAATCGCGTACTTTCAAGAGTAGGTGTTCATTTTGTCCATTTTCTGTTTTTTTTAAATCTTGAATACAATTGGTACTTTTAGATTCAGATCATTTGGAAAGAACTTTTAAAAGTCCCAATATTTTCAAAAAATCAGCTAATTGATCACGAAACTTTATGAAAAATGTGAGCTATTCACCCTGTATACCGCAAAAACTGGCCATCTTTCGACCTTCAAAACTGTCAATGCGACATTTTTGAACTACACCCTTAAAAAAAAACTATCTCTCATCAAAATTTCAGCTAATATGACCAAAATCTCCTTTTTTTAAAAACAAATACCGATAATACTTATTGTGGCACATTTTTGTAATGCCAGTATTTCGAGTGAACATTTTTTGTGATTATTTTTTTTTCAAGTGCTAACAATAATGTGATTCAAGCGAAAAAAAAAATGGTTTTGTAGATCATTTATTACAAAAAAAATTCATCCAATTTATCAGGAAAACTCATCACTTCAATATTAATAAATAATTTAGTTAGGTACCTATGTGATTAACTCTAATATTAATATTAGTCGGTTTTTTTTACCGTTTATTATTCCGATTTTCACCGTTTCAGAGAATCCGCTTTGCTATTAGATAAATTACGAGCTTCAGTACAAAATGAACTCAATATCGCTAGTACAATCGCTCACGAGTTGGCTCACCAGTGGTTTGGAAATTTGGTTACTATGAAATGGTGGACAGATTTATGGTTGAACGAAGGATTTGCAACTTATATGGCAGGATTAGCTTTGGATGATGTAAGTTGGTATTTATTAATCATACGGAGTATTAGATAAAGTACGTGCCTCAGTACAAAATGAACTCAATATCGCTAGTACAATCGCTCACAAGTAGGCTCACCAGTGGTTTGGAAATTTGTTTCCTATGAAATGGTGGACAAATTTATGATTGAACGAAGGATTTGCAACTTATATGGAAGGATTAGCTTTGGATGATGTAACTTGGTATTTATTAATCATACGGAGTATTAGATAAAGTACGTGCCTCAGTACAAAATGAACTCAATATCGCTAGTACAATCGCTCAAAAGTTGGCTCACCAGTGGTTTGGAAATTTGTTTCCTATGAAATGGTGGACAAATTTATGATTGAACGAAGGATTTGCAACTTATATGGAAGGATTAGCTTTGGATGATGTAACTTGGTATTTATTAATCATACGGAGTAAGTCTATTCAGTGACATGAACGCAGGACATGATCGCAAGTGAACAAAAAAAATAAGAGATGCCCATAACCGCGTTATAAAGCACTTTTCAATAAATGCAACCAAATAGGCAGTAGTCATACGGACTGACTTTTGAAAAATGTTGTATGTTTATGGGAAAAACAAGACATACTTGTTTTTCCCCATAAACGCACAACAATGTCACCGTAGATTTTGCATCGCACTCTACATTTCTAATTGAGAAAGCAACGTCATTTTGTACTTAATCTTACGTCTGGAGAACCACGGGGGCTGGAGAACGTTTATATGGCCATGCCTTGATGGCATGATTACTAATAATTGCTGATTTTTATTGAAAGGGAACTATAATCAAATCAAATTAAATAGGATTACTTGAACTATTAAAAATGAAATATGATCAATGAAAGTAGTATTGTGATCCAATTTTGGACGCTTGCTCAAAGTTTATCGGAAAAAGTAGATGAAAATGCCCAAAAACATCTTAAAAATAATAGTGTTTTTCTACTGTCCACTTGGTTTGAGCGCTTATGGAGTCTAGAATTTTAGACAAACATGTGTGCTATAGGCAGTAGTTCCGGATTTGATAAATAATTGCTTTGTTTCAGAGATATAATAAAGGCAATATCAAAAAACCGTATAATATTCTAGATAGTGAAGTTTTGAGCAATATTCAAACTGTATTCCCCCTTGACTCCCTCAGTTCTTCACACCCTGTATCAGTACCTATTCAGAACCCAAGTGAAATCAGTCAAATATTTGATACTATTTCGTATAAAAAAGGTAGGAACACAACATTTAAAATAATAACCAGTACCTATTCAGAACCCAAGTGAAATCAGTCAAATATTTGACACTATTTCGTATAAAAAAGGTAGGAACTCAACATTTAAAATAATAACCAGTACCTATTCAGAACCCAAGTAAAATCAGTCAAATGTTTGATTCTGATACAAGTTTGTATAAAAAAGGTAAGAACTCAACATTTAAAATAATAACCAGAATCTATTCAGAACCCAAGTAAAATCAGTCAAATGTTTGATACTATTTCGTATAAAAAAAGGTAGGAACTCAACATTTAAAATAATAATCAGTACCTATTCAGAACCCAAGTGAAATTAGTCAAATGTTTGATTTTGATACACGGTCGTATAAAAAGGTAGGAACTCAACATTTAAAATAATAATCAGTACCTATTCAGAACCCAAGTATAATCAGTCAAATGTTTGATTTTGATACACGGTCGTATAAAAAGGTAGGAACTCAACATTTAAAATAATAATCAGTACCTATTCAGAACCCAAGTAAAATCAGTCAAATGTTTGATACAATTTCGTATAAATAAGTATACATTATTATTATTATTTTTTATTTGGCTTAACGTCTCTTTAACATCTATTGGTCATTCAAGACGGGGGTTTTACACTCCATTCGCTGGAAACTTGCACATCGACCTCACCCAGCCTGGGTTGGGCCGGAAAAAAGAGCCAACGATACGTGGTGTTCCCAGGCGGTCACCCATCCAAGTATTGATCAAACAAGTGAATATTCGACACTAATTTCAAATTGAAATGTAAACAATAATAATGATACAAGATGGTATAGGAAACGGGATCTTTCTTTCCTTTATCTATTTATTCAAATCGGTCATGACTCGAGGAGAATTCCAATCTCTAAAAACTCTGCCAATTTGACACATGGGTTTATTATTGTACTGGTTTAAAAACAATACCCCCCTCAAAATTTGATATATTACGTTTGAAGTTACGTAGAATCCAAGGTTTTCATTTACCATGGTAATTTGTCTGAGCATTTGCTTCGGTCTCAATATCGTCGATAATAATTACTAAGTTATTGCTTTGTAGATGGTCCCGTCCAAAATTTAATGAAATTTTATTTTACAGGCTCCTTTTTAATCCGTATGATGAATTCCTTCTTATCAAACAAAGTATTTCAAGAGGGTGTTTCAAACTATCTAATGAAATATGCTTACAAAAATGCTGAGCAGGATGACCTTTGGAATAGTTTAACTCAAGTTGGACACCGAACGAAAAGTTTGCCCGAAAATTTAACTGTTAAACAGATTATGGACTCGTGGACTTTGCAAACAGGATATCCTATTGTTGATGTTACAAGGGAGTATGGATCAGATGGTAAAACTATTGTAAAATTCAGTCAGGTAAGTTGAACCCTTAGAACTTACCGTGTGCGAGTTTTGGGCGCGAACACAAAAAGAATCAAGAAATTGACGTGCATGTTGTTCGGAGGGGTTGACTATCCGCACCTATGTTTAAATCAAAGTGGCCTTTATATGAACTCTATTATACTTAGTTAAAAGGATTAAAAGGATGTTTTTAGGACACCCTGTGGTTCTGGGGACCCCGTGCCAATTATTAGCCTGAAAGAATGGCAGCTGTATAGTGACAATTAAGAACTTTAGCAACTAAAGCGTACTGAAAGATAAATGCAATGGGAACATATATATTTAATTACACATGCCACTGGATCGTCTAACGATTTTTTTGTCGTGATGATTGACAGACGTGCAATGGGAACATATCTATTTAATTACACATGCCACTGGATCGTCTAACCATTTTTTTGTCGTGATTATTGACAAACGTGCAATGGGAACATATCTATTTAATTACACATGCCACTGGATCATCTAACAATTTTTTTTTTTTTTTTCGTCTGTTACAACATTCTCAAGTTTAGTATTAGACTCACTGTCAGTCTACTTGAGAATTTCATAACAGACGAAAGTAAGTCCCCTTATTATTTGTAGTTGAAACACAATTTTGTATTAAAATTTATATTTCATATTGACTACAAGCATCCTAAATACCATCTCCAACTTAAAGTTAGAAAAAGGTGTCAAGAGATCACAAACTGCTTATTGTGCAACCCCACTTCGAGTTTCCGATTCCATCAACTTCTTTACAGCCTGGATTTGACTCAAAGGACCCCAAACATCAAGTCCCATGATAATAATGTGTATCTTCTTCTATTTCAGAGACGATTTTTAGCATTACCAAATTTAAAAGAAACATCATCCAACTCACAATGTTGGTGGATACCAATTACTTATACCAATTCAAAATCTGCGGATTTTACAAATACAAAACCAATTTGGTTACCTTGTGAAAATAATTATCAGACACAAAATTCTTCTCGCCTACTCGACAATCACGATATAATACAAAACAATCAAATTGAATTAACAGATAATTTAAATGATTCGGACTGGTTAATAATTAACAAAAATTTAAATGCATTAATTCGTGTTAATTATGATGATAGAAATTGGGATTTGATTATTGAACAAATGAATCAAAATTATACGCAAATTGCTCCATTAAATCGTGTTCAATTAATTGTTGATATAATGGACTTGGCTAAATATAATATTATTAAATATACAAAAGCTTTTGAATTGATGAACTATGTGTCCAAAGAAAGCGAATATTTACCATGGAAAATGGCCATCAGTAGTTTACATTCACTTGATAATTTATTAAAAAGAACTGGACAACCGTATAAGCATTTTAAAGTAAGTGTTTTGCCAGCCGATGAGATTCTGTGCCTAGAATCTTATCGGCGTCATTTTGAAAAAAATATTGGACAGAGATTTTTTTCAACTTAATATTCGCAAGGGAAAATAAAAAAATATCTAAAATTATGTACTTACCCCGGTCGTACATTGGAAGGAACTACACGCTACAAGCTTCAATTCCTCCCAAGCTTGCATTTGTCGCTTGTAGTACACAGACAAAAAAATCTATCAATGCAGCACATGGGTTTATTATTTCAATTTTACTTCATAAAATTGAATTTTCCATAAGAAATCTAAGTATCAAGGCCGTACCCCAGGGGGGTTCATGGGGTCCAACCCCCCCCCCCCNCCCCCCCGAAATTTCAATCTTTTTTTTTTAATGAAAAAACTAACAACAACAACAAAAGCAGCAACAAAAACAACAGCATCAACAACAACAAAAACAATATCACCTTCCATGATCATCATTTTCAGGTCCTAGCTTGGCTGTCAATGCTTCGGTACCCCCCCCCCCCAAAAAAAAAGAAAATCTTGGGTATGACTCTGCCAAGTATAATACAGAAAACATGATTTTTCCCTTTTTAGTACGGAACCTTTTGTATGTGGGTAACTGACGGTGACACTGAACTTCTTTCTAAAAACATTATTCGTTTTTTTGGATTCTACGTAACTTCAAACATAATATATCAAATACTAAACCATTTTTAATACGAAACCCTTGCATTGAACAATTTCTTCATGCGTTATTATTACAGTCGTATGTACGCAGTCTTCTGACTGATCAATTCAGTAAAATGCCACAACTTCGAGATTCAGTTCAAGACGAAGGATTCGAACAAAGACTTCATAAAATTCTACTTTACAATACAGCGTGTACATTTGGTTTACCAGAGTGTCTGGATCGAGTTGGAGAGGAATATCGAAGTTGGTCAAACGCTAGTGATTTGGATAAATATGTGTAAGTGTTTTCATTGAGTGATATTCAAGGACTGACTTATTCCCAAATAGTTCCTGCATATCAAATATCATAATTTTGGTGTACGTTAAATGCTACGTACGGAGGACGAACAATTTTTAATAGTTCGATGTTGGATTCTGTGTAGATAAGAATCACTTTAATATGACTTAATTATAAACAATAAACTTGACAATTACCTCATAATACTTTCACTAACTTGACATCATTATCATAACTACTCAATTGACCTAAGAAAGCTGAGTTTCCCCAAAAGATTTTTTAGAAAAAACTTTTTTCAAATTTTCGAACCCAATAGGATTCGAATACGGTACCTCCTTGGTGCAAGCCGAGTGTGATGCACATTCTGCCACGGAGATTTCCCAATGTTCATTACCAGGGTCGGATTTACCTTCCGCGGGGCTAAATTAGATTTTACGACATACTTTGAAGAGTTGAGGGCCCCATCAAAATGATATGTTTTTTCAATTGTCAGTACAGAAATGTCAAAATATCTAGTGTAAGTTGTCAAAGAGCGGGGCCCGTAGCACGTGCTACAAGTGCTACTATTGTTAATCTGACTCTGTTCATTACTGAAAATTGTAGATCATTTTGTGTCTCATGCTGAGTTACGCCTAAAACTATTCTGTCGTTTCTTGTATTGATAGGTAGGTACTTATGTTATTAATTTTTCTGTTTTTAGAATACCAGCAGATATGGCTTATATCACATATTGTAATGCACTCAAGAAAGGTTCTGAGGACGACTGGAATTTCCTTTACAATAGATTTCTAAAAGCGAATACACCATCGGAAAAAGACAATCTTTTGAGAGCATTAGGTTGTTCTAAGAATCCCAATCTTCTAAAGAAATATTTAGACATTGCATTCGGCAGTGAAGAAAGAATTATAAGAACTCAAGATTTGAGAAGTGTGTTTGCTGCTGTTGTTTATAATCCTCATGGGTATCAGTTGGCTAAAGAATATCTTTTTAATAATTTTGAAAAAATTTATGATTTATATGGACCTAAGAATCAACAAATTGTTCGATATTTATCTTATATTAGTCAGCAAATTGTAACTGAAGATGAACTGAGAGAGGTAAGTGCGAGCAAAGTCATGCTTGACTTGACGATAGATGAGTGGTTGAGTGGGGTAGTACTTCAGGCGAAGAATTTGTTTCGTATTTCAAAGGGCAGTGCCGGCTGTAGGGTAGTTCTAGGCGCTCCGTAGAACTGGGCGCCAGAAAATGGGGGCGCTGACAATTGAAGGCGCAGAAAATTAAATGAATAAGTGGGGCGTAAACAAGTAGCACTCGTGCAATGAGAGTAAAAAAAATGAATGGCCAATTTACACACAGAAATTTACAACTTCGCGTTACCAACTTAATACAAGGGATTGCAACAAATGCGCTACATACTCGTAGAACTAGGAATCGCGAAACAGATATAGCAACTTATGCTGGGGATGTTTCTGCTTGTTTGCACGCTCGCCACACTGCTATAGTTGTCTTGGCACCCATCCGCGCTGTTAGCAGAAGTGAGCAGCTGACGGCAGTCGGTCCGTTTGGCAAGCTTCGTTGATGCAGGTATTCTATTAAATACTATGCGTGCATTAATAACACTTTCTACTTTATTTTATTATTTCTTATACATTTTCTTGTGAAATAATAATAATAAAAAAAAAAATTGTACTTATTCAATATCGATAAAGGTGAGGGGCGCTTTTATCACCTTCGAACAAGGCGCTGATATTATTGGAGCCGGCACTGCCAAAGGGAAACGTTGTCTTCAGCCCCAAGCACACTGCCTCACGAGAGTGCCCCAGAGGCAGTATTTTACATGTTATAAACAAGAATTATAATGCTACGAATTGCCAATAAAAAAATTCGAAATTAAATAAATAGGTAGATCGTTGATCTCACTTATCTCTTTATCATCATAAGTTAACTGCCGTGGGGCTGGTTTGCAACAACTCACCATGAGTTGTTGATACTTGAGAATCCTTACGGATAATGCAGTAGCTTCTCCTTGCTTTCTACATGGGTAATGGAAAAGATATCGTTTCCCACCCTTCCTTTAGTCGCCTTTTACGACTGGCATGGACTTGGGTGCCTCGGAAGTATTCTTTTAAGTCCCCCTAAGCACAGGGTACTTCAGGCGAAAAATTAGGTTAATGAATGACATAAAAATGCCTACATTTGGAATAATTTTATTTCAGTGTCTATATGTCTTTAGATTTTTAAACCTTTTACATGTAATTTTTACATGGTTAGCATGTAATTTTTACATGGTTAGCAGTTCCAAAGCCAGGACAGGGTTCAGTTTCAAGGGTTTAACCATGAGGTGAACGAAAGATGGCCCACTGAGCTTTGGATAATATTCAATGGAGAACAAAAATAACAGATGACTAGACTCTAGATCTAGACAATCTAACGAAAATTACAGATGACTAGACTCTAGATCTAGACAATCTAACGAAAATAACAGACGACTAGACTCTAGATCTAGACAATCTAACGGAAATAACAGATGACTAGACTCTAGATCTAGACAATCTAACGAAAATAACATCTGACTAGACTTTAGATCTAGACCAGGGGTTCCCAAACTTTTTGGTATCGCGCCCCCCTTTCTTGAAATGAAAGCCTCCCACGCCCCCTCCCCTTTACATTATAAATTATGAATGGGTGTGGATGTTGCTAAATGCTATCTTAATCAAAACGCTAATGTGTTGCTGAATGCTATCTCATTCAAAACTCTAATGTGTTGCCGATTGCTTTCTCATTAAAAACTCCAATGTGTTGCTGAATGCTATCTTAATCAAAACGCTAATGTGTTGATAAATGCTATCTCATTCAAAACTCTAATGTGTTGCTGATTGCTTTCTCATTCAAAACGCTAATGTGTTGCTGAATGCTATCTCCATCAAAACGCTAATATATTGCTGAATGCTATCTCCATCAAAACGCTAATGTGTTGCTGAATGCCATCTCATTCAAAACGCTAATGTGTTGCTGAATCAAAACGAATGCTGAATCTCCATCAAAACGCTAATGTGTTGCTGAATACTGAATCTCATTCAAAACGCTAATGTGTTGCTGAATGCTATCTCATTCAAATTTTCTAAACATCATGTTCAATAAAATTACCTTTGTAAAAAATTGTGTACATATATTTCAACTATGTGATAATAATTCAACTGGTCTCGCGCCCCCCTTGGCTTGCCTTCACGCCCCCTTAGGGGGGCGCGCCCCCCAGTTTGGGAACCTCTGATCTAGACAATCTAACGAAAATAACAGATGACTAGACTCTAGATCTAGACAATCTAACGAAAATAACAGATGACTAGACTCTAGATCTAGACAATCTAAAGAAAATAACAGATGACTAGACTCTTTTAAAGGTCAGTGGGATTATGTGGATTTCTGGTCCATTGGAAACGTCATAAAAAAATAAACACATCAGACGACCATAGGATATACAATCAAAATCAACAAAAAACATCAATATCTCTATGTTTTCAGTTTCATGAAATCAAATTAAAATATGAAAAATATTTACAATATTCACAATTAATTTTACAACAAGCTGAGGAGGATCCTCTGATTAATCTACAATGGCATAGACAGAACTTTGAATTTGTTGCTCAATTCTTACAAGACTATCAATATGAGAGTAATGCAAAAGAAGAAAAATAAATCTAACCTGTAAGCCATATAATTTCACAAAAACAAATTCATCTTGAGAGTTACTCAGATGAAAAACAATGATTCTTGCGAATCTTTCAAGCCTTCTAGCGTCAAGAAGTTTAATGAATTGATAAAAGAAGAACTGCAAACTTGTTATATGCTGCCTTAATGGGTATGCAAATATGGCCATAAAAGACTTAGGAGTCAGAAGTAGACATTAGCTCTGTGTGTGATAAAAAGTAGCCAAATGTTACTCTATGGCCCATAAACTATCTCTATACAAATGAAAAACTAATAAACCAAGGGATACATATTGATGTGTCACATGCCGCAAAAATGAACGATTCTTGCTAATAGTATAAGCATAAAACGTTAGTTTTTCAACGCCAAGAAAATAACAAAAGGAGTTATTTTATTTTATGTTAAGACGTATATTAATAAGTTAAATAAATTTCGAAAAGCATGTCTTTAATTGTTAAATTTTGAAGCAAAATATTCTCAAAATTGAAAATCAAACAGTTTCCAGAAGTGATTACTGGCCAATTAGGAATAATTTTACAAAAATCTCGAAAGAGAATAATTTTATTTTATGTTAATTAATAAGTTAAATACATTTCGAAATATATTTTTAATTAAAATTATATTTTTGTTATTAAATGTAGTTCATCGAAGCATAAGCATAGGTAAAATCCTATGTATAAATGAGTCCCTGCATGAGACTGTGAGAAGTCACTTTGTGTTAGGGTTACCAGATGATTTTTTTCAAAAGCAGGGTTTTCGCATGAATAAGCAGGACAATTAAAAGAGCAGGACATATCTATTTATGCTAAAAAAAAAATAGTTATTCAGGAAATTGATATACCTACATGCAAATGCAATACTTTACTTTGTAACTTGAAGTCATAATCTTATCACTACTGGCCATAACCATACTTTTCAGAGTTCTTGAATCTGTCAGGAGGGTTTTTCCTTCGGTCTTCTGATTTCATTGAGTATGAATGTAGAACTGATCACAATCCATCTCAGTGACGTTATACTTCTGAGAGATGGATTGTGTATACTGTATTTTTATACATATACAGCCTATTTGACACTTAAAAGGTGTGATTGCCTAAATTTAAATAGCAGGACATTTTCCATTATTTTCAAAAGCAGGCAGAACGCAGACAAAGATGGGAAAACAGGACATGTCCTGCCAAAGCAGGACGCTTGATAACCCTACTTAGGGGTATTATTTTCATCTTGATATAAAATAATACAGAGAGTAAAAAATGTACGTTTTTAGTGATTGATATACCTAGTTTTGGAAGTGCATAAAAATAGATGTCTGACGACAATTGAAACTTAAACAGAAGACAATAATTTGAAGGTTCTTACCATCACTGGAAATTACAGTACTCGTTACTCTTCGTCACCCTCCTGCGAACATATTATTTCTTCAAGCCTTGACACAGAAACAACACTTTTAACACTGAATGTACGATTTTAAACTACTCGCATTATAGCAAATAAAATATGATATAAAATGTATGTAGAAACACTTTAAAACGATTAAATCAACAACAATTTAAACACTGAATATACAATTTAAAATTAAGGTAGTGAATAAAGTATAAAAATACATTCAATTATTTGAGTCATCATAATCACAAATATTTTCCTTTAAATCAATAGTGTGGCATCATCGCTTTCGATGATACCCAGATATATGAGACTGAAACTTCACAGAAATTGTTTGTTGCTAAAGTTTTTAATGTTCATCATACATCCAATCTTGCAGACTGATAAATGACATGGGCCCCCAGAACCATGTTATCACTAAAATATAATTACGCCAGTAACATAATAATAGTTTCTTTCTGCATTATTTTACACCATCAGTTCAATCAAACTCGGTCCGTGAGGATATCACCCTCAAGTAAGTTCTTACAATCTATTTTCTCTATGAAAGCTAGTCATAATATTGGATTGGAAGAAAAGACGCCATCGGAATAGTTTTCAAGTGGACAAACATTAGAACTGATACTGCTGCCTCCTACATTTGGCATGATTCGAATCCGACTATCCTCAAATAAGAGTATGCCACCTAGGCATTGATTATGATTCAATATTATCTTCTTTTAATTATGTTCTAGTAACAAGTTTTACGCAATTAACAAAGAAAAAACAACTTATTTTTTCATAATTATTATTAAAAATCTTGTCAGGAAAATAAGGAAAACAAACTTTTACATAATTATTACGAAATTTCTGATCTTTTTTTACCGTTACGAAATAGCGTGGTGTCATTTCAAACTACCGGTAAATATTTAAACAGGTTAACCAACGAGAGAAAAAATGTTTTTTAAATTTATAAAAAATATTTTTAGAAAAAAACTAAATGTTGGTATTATAAAGAAATTTATTCAATGTTGCCTAATGTACAGTAAAGCTACCTTTGTACGAATATTGGAATAATTAAAGTGCGATGTACGACTATTCTATTCTGAGGAAAGGTAATAAATTGATTGTACCTTCCATCATAAATAATAGAGTAGAAAGTATGAAAACTCATTTGGGTTGTTGGGTACCTAGTAATAAACCCATGTTTCGATTAGAGTATGCATACCAAAGAACGATAATAATTTTAGTCGAATTTGCAATTGATTACGATACCGACATTGGTATCCACAGTATACAATCAATCAGACCGATGTAGCAATATATACTCCTCCCCGACTTTAAACTTATCTTTTTTTACACTAGCGCTAGAGTTTCACTGTCCCTCTACCGCATGGGTTGAATTAAGCAAGTTTGAACTCTCTGTTTTGTTCATTATGATTTCAGATTTATTTTCTTAAACTGTAGCTTGTAAAACTGCTAGTCGTTTCAATCCAAAACGTTCCTTTCGATCACATATTTTAAACAATGCGGTATACCTAAGTAACAAAAACATGTCATCGAAAGGGACGTTTAAATTGAATTAACTAGTAGTTTTGCAAGCTACAGAACTTTTTCCATTAAAATACCACCATGTAAAACTATGCGATAGGCTACGCTCAGATATTAACACAATGTTGCATAACAAGAGATTATGCAGGTTGTTTTAGTGCTGGAGTAGATAAGGAAGGCAACAGGAAACCATCCTATCCAAAAACGATTTCCTCAGACCTTAGACAACAGGCTACACAAATTAAATAGAACCAATAATACGGAAGACTGTAACAAACCAGTTATTTAAATAACTACTAACTTAAATAACGCTTTTTTATTGGCCATCATGGGTCCATGATGGACGGTTGTACATACGCAATAAAGGCATGGTCTTAAAAACGTTTCCTAACCTCTCTAATTGGGTTGAAATAGGTTCAAAAAAATTTTGATGCCTCAACACATCTCCCCGGTGTCAGATCCGTTTTGGTCTTACTGGAATTCAAACTGCACGGCAAAGTACGGAAATTCCATAATTTGTTTTGTGCGGTAATTTCATTTCTAAATTTGACAACGTTCATAAAAACACGCCATCTTCTCAAAAGATTTGATTATGTTTTGATTTACTTCTCGTTTTTTGCGAAGTTTTCAAAGTGTAAACTTTTATTTTCCCAATATAATTTTAGATTTTTAAATCAATTTATAATTTATCACTCTTGTATTTTACACTCTATTTATTTTGATCAATAATCATGGTAAGATCTGATTTATTCATAATAATATCCGATTAGAAGTTTTCGAAAGTGAAAGAAGAATCAGGCACTTATTTAGGGAACACAAGGAGTCAGTCAGTCCCCAAATATCCAGTAGGTACAAGGACATTATCATTCGTAATTAATATGTTTATCAGGTATTTTCGTTTATTTTTTAGTTCAAAATTAAGATAATTCGTCATCTGTTTAGTTTTCGCTGAAATTTGAAAGAAAGGCTTCTATATATGATAAATACCTACCGAGTTTGATTGCGATGTTACATTGAGCAATCTAATTGTAGGGACGATTTCCCATTATTGTTTTGTAGGCATCAAAGATTCCTCATTGAGTATAGTAAACTAAAATCGGAAGTTCATTGTATACGCATAATAAGATTGTTAGGGAAGAATCAGCTTTTATTGGTGACCTATTACTGAGTTTAAAATCTTCAATACTTTTTTAACTTGATGAGAAGGAATTTAAACTCACCGGGGAAATGTTGAAGCTCATATTCCCAACTCGCACCTTCTAGGAAATCAAACAATAGGTAGGTTTTCCTACTTCAATATGGTGCTCTCTTGACGTCAGCATTGTATGCACACATATATACCTTTTCTTCTAGTATTCATATTAAATCTACAATTTACTCATGTAGACTATCACTCACCAAAAAATAGTGTCTCCAGAAATTTGAATTACTGTCCATAATTTTCTTTGATGGTTCAAAAATTGAATTTGAATATATTAATATTCAAAAATAATTCTTTTTTTTTTCTTTTTTTTTTTTTACAGAACTTTCTCCTGTAAATATTATATAAGAAGATTAACATTTAAATGTAATCAAACTATTCTTAAATCAAACAAAATATTTACTTTTCAAATACAAATATTTCATTTTATTTATTGATGAATGGAAACTAATTCAAATGCTGGACTTTTGATGTATAATGGTACCAAATATCATTTAAACCCGAATGAAAACTTTAAGAAGGAAGACAATGTGGCTGTAGAGGAGACATCTAACTGGAGTACATTTGAAGAAGAACCCGGTCTAACCAAATCTAACATTTTGAATAAAAAGTTCAAAAGTAAGTTTCGCTAGTTCCTATAATAGGTATCACACTAAATTTAATTCAGTTCATTTACCCAAAGTGAAAAAAGGGATAATAGAAATTTTAAACCCAAAAATCTATCCTGCAAAAAACTAAATATTAAGTCTCCAAAAACAATGTTAAAAAACATAATTATATAAATTGAATTCAGAACTGACAGATGGTAATGTCCAATAATAAAATTAATACCTATTTATTTATTTTACAAAAATCCTAAATTGTGTAAGACTTTTGTCAGAAAATTATTGTCTTGTCAACATCACCGAATGGACTGCCCCCTCTGTATACAAAAAGAAAACATGAATCGGCATTTGAAACAATTTTACTAAAAAAATAAGAATACGAAAACACTGCGACTTCATGTTACATAATTTTCTTTTATTTGATAGTTCTAAAAAGTGTTTAAAGGGGTACTTATCTCATAATTTTTTTTTTTTTGGTNGGGGGGGGGGGGGGGTTCAGAAAAACATTTTTATTTAAAAAGAACCCAAATGGACCTTACAAACGAAAAATATTTAAAAAGAAAGAAAAATCAAAGAAAACTTTTAGGACACTTAGTAGAACTATCAAATACAAGAAATGAAAATGATAATTCTTCATCATTTTCATTCCTTGAAAAATATTTATGAACGAAAATTCATACGGCAGGGGACTTCACTACAATTTACAAAATTCTAAGATGCTACTTTTTTTTAACTATTTTTTGTAAATTGCATCAATCTTACCAAAAACGGGCAATTTTCCAAGCATACTGCCGGCATTACCCAGTTGGATGAAAATGACAAACGCTGTCCTAGCTAATGATTTGCGTTCGTGTGTCCAGTAAGATTGTTCAATTTACTCCCTATTTCATTAAAAAAAAAAAAAAATGAAAACGTTTCCTTACTCCATGGCCCGACTGATGCAAACGCACCAACCCCTATGGTTGGTACTGGGTCAACTTTCGCTTTGAAGCTTTCTTGACAGCTGCTCTTAAGATGTAGGAGCTTTTGGGGATGTATGTGTCTGACAAGGTATTGACGCTAGTATAATCGCATATCAAAGTTTGCTCTCTGGACAATGGAACCAGGGTCATTCCATCTGGGCGTTTTGCATCATTCCTACACAATACAAACGGTTCGAGGGTATATCGGATGTGTATCGATGACGGAGAAAGATGAATAATGTCATTCAGTTCGGTGTTTATTGATCAGTTATGTTGACCATGGGCGATGTGTAATTTTTATTTCTTTCAGCAAATGTTAAGTTCTTCCAATCCGATATTCTCCTTAAAAACAATCATATCATGGAACAACAGCAACAGCAGAGACTCAATAAAAATAGTAAATGTGAAAATTTAAAAAATAAAATAGATATGTTAATAATGAATAAATCAAAAGAAAAGAAGGATGAAGGCGCCGAGCAAGAAGAAGAAGAAAATATTCAAAGTATTCAAAATGAAATAAACAACATGTTAACTCGAAACAAGAGAGATTTGGCAGGAAGTACAAGTAAGTATACAAAAATAAATCAGTGCCTTTTTAGCGATAGGCATTATAACCTATCTCACAGCGATACGAAAAAAAAAAAAAAAATCTGGTGTGAACATCACATGACTTTCCTTACCTATATAAAAAAAAGGTATTGTAATGGTCTGGAATTTTCGATGTCGAGTTTTCAATAGCAAAACTCGTTTTGAGGTCCCCATAGCCCAAATTTTGATTTTGAGGATTCGAGCCTGCCAAAAAGAGGCAACATCGCGAACGGTACAGTTGACCTTATTTAAAAGTTACATGACGCACCCAATACATACAATTCACATATTTACTAGCAAAATTTCAAGTCTCGAGTGCGTACTATTTTTTGTACGTGCTGTTTTTTTATTTAGACAAGATTCGTGAAAACAGCCAAATATAAGCAAGCTTCCAAAAACCGCTAATAAACACCTAAAAACGCGAACAATAGATAATACTTTAACCAAAAGTGTCTTTGTGCATTTAATACATGAAAATGATATGAATAAGCACAACATTTGAGTTATAGCTCTTACCATTCTGGTTTTTAGGCAGAACCGCCAAAAACGGCCTTCAGCCGCTAATTGGCGGCCAACAATATATTACACTTCAACCTAAGTTATATTTTTCAATTTCCTGTATGAAATTGATATGAATAGGCACCAAATTTCAAGTCTAGCTCTAGCACTTGCCGTTTTTGAAACTCGAGATTTGGGCTCTGGGGACCCCAAAACGTGTTTTGGCCTTGAAACTTCGACATCGAAAATTTCAGCCCATTACAATACTTTACTTTTTATAGGATAAGGAAAGTAAAAATCAGGAGAGCCAAAAAACAAAATCATGATTTCAACCCTAAATATTAACCTTATAAAATTACAAATTATAGTCGTCATCATGTTACAACTTTGGTGCTCACTGTAGCATTGTAGGATTTTCCCACTATCAATCATTATCCAATTCCTGTTGTCTTCCCCATTTTCTTTGATGTCAATATTTTTCATGAAAACGACGCAAAAAAATTTAACACGACCTTTTGTCAAAATGTATTCTACAGAAAAGAATGGACCAGAATAAGGTTATAACCTTATTCTTGTATAAGGAGGTTACAAACCATAAGTTTGTAACCTCCTTATACAAGCTTTTTCGTCCACGAAAGGAGACGCGTTCGAAGTTGCGGGCATCAACTAGTTAAATGACAAATATTAATTGACAAACTTAATTTTGTTTGGATTAAACAAGTTTTATTTTCTCTTTCAGATGTCACTGATAAAACCAATTCTACAAGCAGTGCACCACTGTTCACCAATAAAACCAATCACACGGTTGAAAATGTTGAGCATTTATTGGAAAGTATGTTCGAAGAAAAAAAGTCCACTTCTAATCCGACATTACCTTCAACAAATTTAGTAAAAAGTAAACATTCCCATACTGTCAAAGCAACTTCCACTAGATCAAGTATAGACAAATTGTCTGAAGAAGCTATAGAAAATATTTTAAGAACTCCATCGCCTATTGAAGATGAACCTTTTTTGTATAGTAATAGGTAAGTTAGATGGAATCTTGTTAACGAGTTGGACGACATTCATGCTGTTTTTAGACCAAAGAAGGGACACGTAGTCCCTCTGTGGTCTATAAACAGTTGTAAGTAACTCCAAAAAGGGGACAAAAGAATAACTCCAGGTCATGATTATTATTATTTAACACATTTATATTAGACGTCCTATTGGTAACTTTAATAATACTACCGTTTTTTATGACAAGGATTCACGTACTCACTTCCGTAAGTGAATCCTCGTCATTAATCCTACGTCAGATTATGTACTAGTTCAATAGGGCTCAAAAAGTAACCAATTCTAAGAATCTAAAAATTGTCCATAATATCAAAGCTAATCAGAATCGGATGAAGCGTTCGAGAGTTATCGTAGAACAAAACAAAAAGACAACAAAAGAAAAATCAAGCACATAAAACTGGACCTCACAACGTGTGGTCAATCATTTTTAATTACCCACGACGCGACGGCCATGTCTCTAAAGCGTCTGGCGTAGTAGACGGGCTCGCAAGTATTTCGCTCGCTTCTACAACTTTCATTTTAGCCAATAGGAACAGAATTTATCCAGTCACTCCGGTCACTTAAAATTTCACGATATTATTTTGTGTTTTATTAATTTACCGAAATAGTGCTTGTATTATTTTATTTTTTAACAAATCGTATGCTAGTAAATTGGTGTTGAGATTTTCTTGTTGTTCTTTAAGTTCATGTCCTCCCAACGTCCAAATGAGTACCACATTTTGTTATGGTTACTTAATTCCTTTTTTACTCTTCTGAAGACGAATAAAATTCAGAAACACGTGATTAGAATACGAACCAACAGTTTGACTCCGACACATTTTGTCAAAAATTAGGAAAACTCAGCCCTGTGAGCAAAAACATTTTGATGTTGTGTTACGTCTGGTAATTTTATTTGAGTTGCAGTCGAAAGCAGTGTCGGAAAACTCTGACTCCTAGTATTTTAAAATTTTGACTCCGATTCATCTTGTAAAAAATTAGGAAAACTCTGACTGTCCAATCCTGCTTACCACTACACCATCAACCCATCTTTTAAGAGAAAAAAATCATCTTTTTCAGCTCTTGTGATTCTAGACGACACTCAACCGACATTGATCCATTTGAAAATATATCATCGCCATCAATGACGAACAAAGCAAATTTGTTATCAAAATCAATAATAAATCCTAATATTATAACACCTCCTAGTAGCAGTAGTAAAAACTATAACAGCAATAAAAAATTAAGAAAAAAATCTTTGAACGAAGATATAGATGATGAAAATGACGATTCATCAAATGATTCAACTCGTTTACAAATAATAGATGATTCAGTAAATAGTAGAACTGATAGTTCAGTGAGTAATGAACTATTGAGTCCATTGAAAGAGTCTCTATTGAGAAAAAAAGATAATAAGACTAGTCAACCTAATATGGAAGAACAAATTAATGATGTAAATATAAATAAAGATGTAATTCATGAAACGAAGGATGTGAAATTAGAAAACAAAGGAATGAAAAATAGAACAAAAATAGGAAATGGAATTGAAACAGTTAATGTAAAAAATGAAAATGATCAATTGATGAGAAAAAATGAATGTATTAATTTAAATGAAAACAAACTAATAAAATCAAATGAAACCCTTGTTGGAATGACTAATGATACAACTAAAACTGAAAACATTAATGAAATGATAGAAAATAATAAAAATAATCCAATTATTAATACAGTTGAAAATGAATTAGAGAAAATGTTTGCTGGAATTGTAAAAGAAGAAAATGATGAAAACGGCGTCGCCGGAACTCATTCTTGTAATAAAAATAGTAATCTTTACAATGAAATTGATGATAAAAAATTAATTAATCAGAATGGCGATAGTAAGAACACGATAAATAATAAACGAAAAAATCGAAATCAAAGAAGGAGTAGTGAATTTTTTTCGCCAAGTTCTCCAGAAATATCAAATTGTCAGTCAAATTCTAAGAAAAAGAAAATTGCTAATAATAATAGGAATAAGAAAATTAAGAAAAATGTCAAAAGTGGCGGTGTTGGGTCGGTGAATAATAATTTTAGTAAAGATACGTCGAATGATTCGTTGAACGTCTCGTCGTCTAGAAATAAAATATCGCCTTTTATTAGAATATATGGAACGAAGGAGTCGCCTGCCAATTGTATAATAGTTAATAATGGAGGTGATCCGGAAGATGTACAAAATAGTGGACAAATGAAAAAAGCTCAATATATACCAAGTAAGTTTGGCTCTTTGGTCTGGTTTGAAATAATAATAGCCTTTATTTATAGTTACATTTTCCGTGTCCATCGGGAAATGATAATGGTGGAAGGGTTAGGTAGGATATTATGCTACTTTGAGGACGCCGGTCGAGATTTTGATAATTCCCGCACCTTCCATGTCCTCATTTCTACTGCCCGAATAACACTAAAGTCTCCGACGTTTTTTTTTTTTTTTTTTTTTTTTTTTTTTTTTNTGTGTGTGTGTGTGTGTGTGTGTGTGTGTGTGTGTGTGCTATTATTATGTGGTAAATATCTGAAATTTATGTGGATGAAAAATTCAATGGGTTCGCCGGATTTGAACTCACGCCCCCTGCTAACCAGTCAGAGCGTCTTACCACTAAATCACCGAAGATGCATGTGTGAAAAACGAAAGGTCTCATCATTCTGAATAGAATAGTAACGATAAAAAAAAAAAAAAAATTCACAGTATGTTTGCTGATCCATTATAAAGCATTGAGTCGTAAATCATGGCACTCGTGCTTTGAAATTTGGGAGAAAAGTTATTTTATTTTTCACTAGCAGGATACGCCCGCTTCGCTTGGCGCCTTATAGGCATGACCGTTTATAGTTTCAAACCCTTTTTTTCGCGATAAAAAGTAGCGTATGTCCTTTCCTAAAGTTTAGTCTATCTCCATACCAATTTCATCAAAATCGGTTCAGTAGTTTAAGCGTGAAAGCGTAACATACATATAGACATAGTTACTTTCGCATTTATATATTAGTATGGATTGTTACGATCCGCTTCAGAATGACGAAATCGTTCTTTTGACATATCGCACATTTGGAAAGAAAAAGTTCCTGGCACTGAAGGAGAAAATTGAATTTATAATTTTAATTTGATAGAAAATTAGATTATTAAAAAAAAAAGGAAAGTTGACCTTGAAATAACCTTGACAGATTACCAAGGTTACCTCAATATGTCCTCCTTTATATCTTAGCATTTTGAATCGAAGATGTTTTATATTCCAAACAGTCCGGAGACATTTAGACTGCCTAATTTTAAATGGACCATCCAGTATTCTTTTGTGTTGCAGTTTTGAAAATGATACATAAAAGCTTTCCCAAAATGTGTGAAAAAAATCTTCGTATTTTATATGACTCGACATTTTTGCAATGACTCGTTTTCTTTCTTTTTTCAATTGCAGACAAAAAAATGAAACCTTCCACAAATAATATAATGCCTCCATCTCGAACGGATTTGTCGGATCATACTTGGCATTGTGTGTTTTGTAAGAAAGGCCCTAATGCATATGGGTGTGCAGGCAATCCATTGGGCGATCTATTTGGACCTTATTCGATATCACTACCACAAGCGACCTATTTGGACGGAGATGATTTTAAAAGAAGGGCAAGTCGGACGGCAAGTGGTAAAATTGAAAATGTAAAGCTGGTAAGTTGTGATTATTGTCTCTATTGAGTGAAACAATTTGGTGTGAACATCACACGACTTTCCTTATTTATATTACAAAAAAAGGAAAGTATTGTAATGGGTTGAGTTTTTCGATGTCGACGTTTCAGTGCCAAAACACGTTTTGAGGGCACCTACGTAGGTTGTTAGATATCATGAAGTAAGCGAATCCACTTTTCCAGAGTGTCCATTATTTACTGATGTGAAAGGTTTCTTCATTCTGGTGGCGATCCAATGATGGGACGGTTATTTTACAGATTCTTTTTTTATCAATCGGTTTTATTGTGTCTGTTGTTAAATACGAGTATGATTAAAAATTAGTTGAAGAATTGTCAGATATTAAAAAATATAAAAATTGACACTTCAGAGTTGAATTAAAATTACTAATTTAAGTTGGTGAGGAATCAGAATAGGATTCGATATTATTAATTTTTATATTCGTTAAATATGATGTTTGGTTTATCTTTCTGCTTTCAGAAACATGGGTCTGTCGATGTTGACAGCGCCAAACTAACAGCTGGTCTGATCAAAGTTGTAAATCATCCATCTTCCTGTACTGAAAGCTCAAGTCCTGACAGCAAACACAAAGCTCATTATGAAATATGGATTCATGAGCCATGTCTAACATGGGCTTCGGGCGTGTACCTGGTTGGCGTTTCAATAATGGGATTAGATGAAGCTGTTTGGGCTGCACTCAATTCGGTGAGTACTTAACTTCTTATTTTGTTTTACTATTTTCAATCCTTGGAATCGCCACGAAATAAATACCCCCCTGAATTTAGTATTTTACTTTTCAAGGCACACGGTATGTAATAAAAATCAAAACACGAATAAGAGAAAATCTTTTCGTCTGCTGGCGCCTTACGCCGTAAGCGGCACTTTTGCCACTTGTGTTGACCGAATTTGATAACATTTGATATACAGTTTCCATATGGGGTCTAATTGTGCCTCGAAACTTTTCGTCAGGATTGCAACAGTTCAACCGCCGTGAGTGGCACTTTTGTAACGAATTTTTTTCCGGTCACATGTGGCTCCCAGTGGGACCCACATGCCAAATTTTATTAAAATCGAACAAATGTAAGTGGTCGCATACGGACGGCGCGGCTGGCAAACTGCCTTTTTTCTAATCGACTTAGATTCTATGTTGTTGAAACGTAAAATATCAAAATGTGGGTGGGCAGTTTTTTTTCGCGGCCGAATCCAAAGGTTCATTAGATTCTATGTATTCTGTTGAAACGTAAAATATCAAAATGTAGGTGGGCAGTTTTTTTCCGCGGCCGAATCCAAAGGTTCATTAGATTCTATGTATTCTGTTGAAACGTAAAATATCAAAATGTGGCTGGGCAGTTTTTTCCGCGGCCGAATCCAAAGGTTCATTAGATTCTATGTATCCTGTTGAAACGTAAAATATCAAAATGTGGGTGGGCAGTTTTTTTCCGCGGCCGAATCTAAAGGTTCATTAGATTCTATGTATTCTGTTGAAACGTAAAATATCAAAATGTAGGTGGGCAGTTTTTTCCGCGGCCGAATCCAAAGGTTCATTAGATTCTATGTATTCTGTTGAAACGTAAAATATCAAAATGTGGCTGGGCATTTTTTTCCGCGGCCGAATCCAAAGGTTCATTAGATTCTATGTATCCTGTTGAAACGTAAAATATCAAAATGTGGTGAGCAGTTTTTTCCGCGGGCGATTCCAAAGGTGCATTATAAAAATAATAAATCAAAAGACCTCGTATGCCTACCTGACCTTAAGATTTGGGAACGAGATACCCATAGGAAAACACTATAAAATGTTTATTTGTTTCCCGTGGCACTTGAGTTCCCTACATTAAAAATAAGCTCTCTGATGACTGAAACATGTAAATGTTAAATTTCAGCCAGATACGGAGCTGACAATTGTAGGGTGTTCACTAACGATAGGTATATAGCCGAGTTTCACAAACTTTCCACTTATTCAATTACTAGCTGTTTTGCCCGCGCTTCGCTACGATTCTTATAATTCTATTTTTGTTTTTCAAGGACAATGGAAATTGGGTTGGGAGGGGTATTGGTTTGTGTGCACCCTGTATATTGCAACCTTTAAAAACCAGATTTAAATCTTTTGGCTTTGAGTTGATATGTTATCGCGACAAAATTTAAGATTTCGGACCGTGACTGTCCGATTTTGGAGAAGCAATTAGAAATTTGGCCGTAACTCGAAAACGGCTTGACATATTGTAGTTCTGATAATTTTCCTGAGGTTGTAGACCATGATTTTGGGGGGTCCATTCCCATAAATTTTTTGCTATCTGCTACGGTTTGGGCTCTAGTATTGTAACAGACAAACCCTACCACATAGGTATACACAAATTTCTGATTTATATATTAAGATTAGTAACATCAACGTGTTCGATAATAGATGTATAAGACTGCCGCTCTGGGTGTCAGGACAAAGTCAATTACTGCAATGTAATAACACCAAAAAAGGGGAATTCAGTTGTGTTAAGCCAGAGGTTCCCAAACTTTTTTTTCTCTCATAGACCCCTTTCAAAATTTTGCTGGTTCCGGTGGACCCCCTGCAGTTACATTTCTACCATATTCTCAAAACTTGACAACAAATGTAAAAATTAGATCCCGATTATACCACGAATTAACAGTTTTCGAAGAAAAAAAAGTGAGAATTGATTGGTTAATTAATTAATTGATTGATTGTGCTGTGGGTGGATGTCAAAAAAGGTTGGTCAATCAAAAAAGAATTTCATACTTTACTTTTTTGACTTCTACTCACAGCACGAGAAGTTTTGTTAGGGATAATCTCAAATCTCCCCGTTCTATGATATTCAATCTGCTCCTTTTTTTTGTTAAAAGGTTTGTAATGACTTTTCTTCATTATCGAAACCAGATAAATTTTCGTGGACCCCCGCTTACTAATTGAGAACCCCCATTTTTTGGTCACGCCAACGTAGACCGCCGTCGAGTCTCCCGTTCCACCTGGACCACTTTGGGAATCCCTGTGTTAAGCCAATATGATTGTCACAATGTGGTTCCCCTTGTTATTAATAATCTTATGTTCATGCTTGGATTCGAATCAACTGGCTTCTGGTTACGAATCTGCTGCTGATGCTGTACGAGGCACAGGAAAATAATATTACAGAGTTGCTTTCTTTGTTATTTTACATACTATCAGCTCGTGAAAATGTCACCCTCCAGTTACTTCTCACTCTCTCGAGTAACTATAACTTATTTTTCCTCGTGTTAAGTTAGTATTCCGATGAACTTGAAAATTACATTTTAGCCTCCCCAATAAAATAATATTTGTTCAGAAACACTAAAGCTTGGTTACTTTCTTTCAGATATGTGTCAATTGTGGCGAAAATGGTGCAAGTATAGGCTGTGTAAAAAGTAAATGTCGAGGTAGTGTACATTATAGTTGTGCATTACACATAGGATGGTATTTAGATAGCACAACTTTCATAGCAACGTGTAGTATGCATCGAGAAAATTATTCTTCAAATCGATATCTAGAAAATAATGAAGAATCAATTGATTGATTTCGATAATTCGATTTACGAGTATGCAGATTAAAGTCGATAAATCGATATGAGTATACAGATTAAACGATATGTTGTATCAACTAGTAATGAGGTGTCAACTGCAAAATGCAGTTTCTATGGATACTGTAGGAAGCAAACGAGGGTTACCATGCCAGGAAAGGTTACAGCTAAAGAGAGTAGGCACTGAACAGAAGGTAGTGGCACGGTAGAATTCAGGAAAACAACACTGACTCCAAATAGAATTGGGAGGAGGGGAAGTGAAAGAAAAAAGAAGCGTGGGGTGTTAACTGCTATCTTCAACAGTTTGATATATCATGTAGATGAGGAAAATTTGGGTAGCTGGTTTGTGAGCTTCAATTGGAGGGTAAAACCAGTGTCAAACGACCTTTTACAGAAATTTTAGGTTGAGAAATGAGACATTGAACCGGTCCTCATCCTCAGTCCTGCACAATTTGCTCGATGGTGTGAGAGTTATGTTTTTAAATTTCCTGAGAAAAATTATCCTGAAAAATGTTGTCTGCTTAAGCCTATTTCTCTAGCTAAGGTTCAAATACTCAGAGAGTTTGACCAGTCTTCTGAACAGATTGTTTTGAACGAGTTCATCTCTGGGATTTATTGCTCCGATAATAATCACTCTCCAATTGAGTAGAGCTCTGCTATTTTGATTGCAGTGCCCTGCTCAGTATGGAGTGTGTGAAGGGGGGATTATAGTATTAACCGGTCTGCCATTTTGATTGGAGTGTCCCACTCAATTACGTGAGAGGCCGTTTCCTCTTCTTCCTCACATAGTTTATGGGTTATCCCAGAAGATGTCCATACTGTGTGGGGATCAGCTGTTAGAGATGTTGATGGTTCAGCCATCAACGAATGATATGTAAGGCCCAATTCACGCTATAATGCCAATCTCGGCCCGGTAAAATATTATCAAATGAAAAACAATGTATGTATTCATACTATCGACAACAGTCGAGTTCTGATCCAGTTTCGTTCCAGTCACGAAGCAATTTTGATCGGAGCGAGATCGAACTTGTTACGACATGTACCGATAGCATGCATGCTCTTCATTCCCGGTTCAGTCACAGTCAGTCGGTGAAGCTTGTCGCAAGTGCTCACCACGTAATTAATTAAGAGATTTTTAAATTCTTATATTTATTAATAATAAATTAATAGAATTATTAATTAATAATAAATTATTATTAATTTACGCTAGTTGATAATATTATATTCTTCGTCAAGAATAAGAGCGATAACGCTGATTCTTGAATAGGAAAATTTGATGTCATTTTGGTTTATTATTTTCAATAATGAACCTTTGGAATCGTCACGAAAANTTTGCCGCATTTTAGCGGTTTTCATTAATCCTGTCTAAAAAGAGAATGGTAAGAGCCAGAGACTTCAAATTTAGTAGGTATGTCAAATTTAGGGTCTAATTACGCCCCAGATTTGGAATCGTCACGAGAACTTCCCCCTCAACTTTTTGGCCCTCCCGATTTTTTTTTTGAGGGGGAGACTAAAATAAGGTTTATTATTTTTTGCCAGATAAAAAATAAACCCATGTGTCGCAGAGTTTTTTTTTTTTTTTAACAAAATGCATCCGACTTCGATTACAGACGTTTGAAGACTGAACTGAATCGTGAACGGAGATGTGAACATGATTACCAGATCGAGACCGGGCCGAGACCAAACCGTTACCGGCATTACGTGTGATTACCAGATCGAGGCCGAACCGAGACTGGCATTATAGTGTGAATCGGGCCTAAAGAGAGTTCTGACGTGATAAGAAAGACAATCAGGGGCCCATTTTATGGTTCACTAAAAGTAGGAAGATTCGTGGGACTGACGTGTCGCAAAATGCGAACTCATTGAGAAAAAGTTTGCAGCGAGAACAAAATGTTTTGAGACAAAGATAATATATTGTTTATTATGTGATATGCCGTGTTTAATTGATTTATTTTTATAATAATGTGTTACCTTTGTAAATAAATTATTTTAATATTGTAAATATGATAAGTTTTAGAAATTCGTACTGACCTGGAACAAAAAGTATACACCAGAAACAGAAAGAAAAGATTATGATGGAATAACCAAAAATTGAAACACAGATACGATAAATCATGCTTGTACTTCATTGTTCTCACGGGACGTTGCTCAACAAAATAAAGAATCCTGTTTCTTTGTGTTATTATGTCACAACTTTGGTGCTCACTGCGGCATTGTAGAATTTTTCAACTTTATCTACAAGGCTGGCACCGGATCCACACGAGGCTGAGTGGGTTCCGAAAACATCCAAACCACGTTGACAAATGTTTGCCCCTGCTAGGATTCAAACCAGAATCTCCCGAGTGCAAGACTAGTGTAGTGACCACTGATCCAACAGTTTGTTCAACATATAGAGTAATTAACTTTAGATATTCAGGGTGAACTAAAAGTAAAAGGAAAACATTTTACTTTCTCTTGTGCGGACCGCACAGAAGATAAAGTATTGTTTTAATACCACTATTTTTCCTTTGTTTGTACTTTTGCGTCACTATAACTCATGAGCTCTGCCCAATTCTGATGAAACTTCTTAGTGTGGATATTTATTATATTCATAGCATTGTCTGATTAGAGTGAGGTCTAGAGTTCATAAAACTACGTGTTGGGTAAATTTACGAATCATAAACGTTATACGAGTATAGAACAACTTGTTTTCCAATTCGGTAGATCGCTGCTATCGAAAAAAAAATACGTGAGTGTCTAGTTTATCATCTTCCCCAGATGGTATTTCTCTTTAAATATCACAAAGTTAGGTTTTGCTACCTTTATTTTCTTATCCCAAAATTTCACCTCAAGTACATTTTTTTTAGGACATTTAGCATCTCATTTCTACAGCCTTTTGATGTTTGTCCAGTTGGTATGTTTGTCGTCTGTATAAACTGTAGACCGCACTCACTTAAAATTGTTACCAAGAGGTTCCAGTTAGCCACTAGGCCTTAAAAACTATTCAGCAATCATTAGTTTTTAAGCCAAATTTCTATGAACCCTATACTAATAAATGTATGTTCATACCAAATTTTATCAAAATCGGATATGGCGTTCGATAGTTACGATATTACAAACAGACAAAAGAAAAACTGACTTATTAAAACTGGACCTCAATTTGTTTGGTCAATAATTGAATATGGGTACGAAATTACCCATGGGTTAAGTGTTTCATACAGTACTCAATTTCATTTTTATTATTTTGGTTATAAATCGTCTAAACTCCATTTCTTTTGTGGTCATTAAAAACAAAAATAAAAACTTGTAAAATGATTGTATTTTTAATTATAAAGTAATTATTTTTATTTTATTACTGACATTATATTTTGATTCCAATAAAATTTGAAATGAAAATTAAATTATTGCAAAATAAATTATGTTTATTATTATTATTATTTTTTCAAAATCTCAAAACAAATTTGAGACGTTTCTTCGTCTCAACATAATATATGGGACAATGTGTGTGTGTGTCCTCCACAGGTCTATAGTCGTCCTCACTGTGGCCGGTTCTAGGTACTGGAACGCACACCATCATAGAGCCAAGTTCCATCAATCCTCATAGGTATCAACCAGTTTCTACAATTTTTAAAAACACTAATCCATAAATCGGAAGAACGGTAGATATCGACAGAAACACCGCTACAACAACGCCAACCTTATAGTAATATATAATATTCAAGGGCCTTATGAGGCCTTTGACTATAAATTTTCATTTCAACATAGGTATATACAATGACTTAGGAAACAAGTAAGACAGAAAATAAATGCCCGCCCCAGTTAAGAAAGTTTGTGATGCCATCTCACACGACTTAAAAAATGTCTTAGCAACATGAGAGCTTTAAGGTAGGTAAATAAAAACCTGACTGACCTTTCACCATTAAAAACATCGTTTGGACAATTTGAATATGCAATAAGCATAGTAAATATTTTTAGGCGATTTTTATTTAGAACTCAATTCAGGCCTAAATTTACCAACAACATAATTATAATTATATTGTTGGTTGGTGTGCTCAGTCTTCCATGCCTACATGGTAATAATTATTATTACCATCTTCTCAAAACGGGATACTATGTCAAGTAGCATATTAACGAAATAAATAATAAACTGACTATGTTTTCACTTGACTAATTATATTTATTTGCAAATTTTACAGTAGGATACACATTTGTACACCTGTACAGAAACAGAGGATATAATATTTAAAGGTTACATAATAAAATTTACAATTGAGTTGACATGTTTCGTCTCCTCCTAGAGATATCAATGTCTTGACGTTGTTGAGGATGTCTAGACGTTGTTCTGAGGATATCTCTGGGAGGAGACAAAACATGTCAACTCAATTGTAAATTTTATTATGTAACCTTTAAATATTATATCTTCTGTTTGTGTACAGGTGTACAAATGTGTACCCTACTGTAAAATTTGCAAATAAAAATAATTAGTCAAGTGGAAACATTGTCAGTTTATTATTTATTTCGTTATTATTACCATATTTGGATTAGAGTATGAATATCGAGACCGATTTTTTGTCTCTATCGTTATCGTTCACGAAAATATCGTGAAGACGATCATCAAATCTCTGTCTTAAAAGTCGTCATCGCTATTTTCATCGGCTTGATGTTTGCCGCCTTCATCTCCTTCTTCATTGTCGACACCATCTTCACTATCGTCGTCGTCATCATCAAGAAGGAAATCATCCTCACTGCTAGAATCACTTGGGTTCATACTGCCATATACACGTCGACGACCACTTACCACTTTTGCCGCTAAAAAGAAAATGAAATTGATGTTTGATTTATTCTTGTTTTGGGGATAGATTTTTTTTTTTTTTTAATCTGAATTTTGATTTTCAACTGCTATAAAAGGTATTGATGATATACGTTTTAACAGTGTTTTTTCAAAGGAGAGACAAATTGTCTTAAATGGTATATGTTTTAGAATTAGACTTTGGAACGCTCTCATTTCGGTTCAAGCTCTTTTTTTGAAATTTTGATTGCATATTTGTGTCTAAGACTTGAAGTTGAGCTTATTCTAAAATTTCATCGCTAAAAAGTTCTGAGCCATTTTTTTTTAAAAAAAAAAATTACACGGAATGTGTGTCTCAATCACATTTCAAAATCAATTTTCAGATTTTCTCTCATTTTGATTCTTTTTTAAATTTCGACGCTTTAGTTGAAATCACCACCATCAAAATTTAGAAAGTCATCAAAAAAAAAAAAAAAAAAAAAACGAAAAGTTAATTTTGCGCCAATTTGTAGTAGTCGAGAGTCCGCTGAAAGATGTTTTGTTGGTTATTTCGAGTTTCAATTAGACCCGTGGGGACATTGAGTAGCTGTTGTTGAGGGAGATATGAACCTTGGATAACCTAGTAAATTTATCGTGTTGCCGGGTTGCAAATTCTCCCTCATTGTGAAAATTTGCAACCCTGATTAACCAACACCGTGTTTACTTATTTTTGGTAAAAAGTTTTGATATATCTCACCTGAGCCTGTAGCGGTGCGCAATCTGTTGGCAGTTTCTTGTAAGGTTTGAATATTTTGTTGCAATGGTTGAGAAGGGAGTGGCGCTATCTCTTCACCATCATCCTCGTCAAATAATTTTAACGAATCATCAGATCGAATCGACTCAGCCAAACGTCGCGTTTTGGCCTGAAATTTCAAATTATTACATTAAAATTTAGCACATGGGTTTATAATTTTACTTACTACCAGGGCCATTTATACCTCAGTCGGTATTTAGCCTCCTCCAAGTAGTGCCTCCATAAAGCTCGGTCTTCAGGTGCTGCTTCATCAGTCCCAAGCTCTGTGATGTCTTTTTATACTTGCGTCCACCACCTCGTCCACGGCCTTCCTCGCAGTCGTCGTCCATCAGGGATATTTTCTACGACGTTCCTTACTGTAGAGTTTCCATCTTTCCTCATCAAATGACCTGCCCATCTCAATATCCAGCTTTTTATCTTCGCTACAACATCAACCTCGGTATACAGGGTTTTAATTTCTCTGTTACATTTAATCCGCCATTCTCCGTATTCGTAGGTGGGCCCGAATTTCTTCCTGAGTACTCTGTTTTCAAACACGATTAACTTTCAGCTACTTTATCCAGTGCCCAATTTTCAGCGCCATAGGTTAGTACTGGGCGAATAATGGTTTTATAATTTTACTGCCTAAAAAATATTCCACCCGAAAAGAAATCCATCTATTCAAATTTCCTTAGACAAGGGTTCTGTCCGCCTATAATACCATTGTTGATAAACCCAACACACTTTAGATTAGGTGTATGTTGCGCGGCTTTAATTGCTTCAGTTGTCATTGAAAACTGTGGGAACTTGACAAAAGAAACTTTCAATTGATAGTTCCGTTTCTTGCTGAAATTTAACATTCAACATTGATTCAGTCATTAGAGAGCTTATTTTTAGTGTTCCGATTTGAAGTTTCTTCAGTTCTAGTTTCTTCAGTTCTATTTCCAACGCCTCGTATTTCCAAAGCATTCAGTTCTATTTCCAAAGCATACGAGGTCTTTTGATTTTTTTTTTTTAAATATGAAGCCTTGAAATCAGCCACAACTCCNCCCCCCCCCCCCCCTCCCTAAAATTTTGATATTTTACGCTTCAATATACGCAGAATTCAAAAATCGAATAAAAAACTATCCGTGAGTCCGTCGTTCTCCGAAAGCCATAACTGTCCGCCATAGGTTTGTGATAAATTTTGGTGTGAACCTTTTATTGGATCGGGTTAGGTGTATTTCAGTATTTGGCGCGACAAGTAAAGCGCCTAAAGTGACAAAAGAAATCTCTCTCCGAAGTACTGAGGCATCATAATAACCGTTGTGAATTCTGTCAAGGAAAAAAAAAAACAGAAGATACCTGTTTCTCTTCCAATCTCTCTTGTTGCTGGTGCTCCAGCTCGTCAATTTGATGGTTCAAATAGGAAAGACATCGGAACCTCATCACATACTCCTGGTGAAGTTTCTTCAGTTCTATTTCCAACGCCTCGTACTCTTCTAAAAATGCAGGCCTGGGTGAAAACGCATTTTTTTTTTTTATATTATTTACTTTCCGAGGGTGAATTTCTCCCCATCAAATTATGACTTACCTATCATAGAATTAAATAGGTGAAATATAGATAGAATTAAGAGCCGATTCATTAAGAAAGTTCTGGGTGTGCATATAAGCTCTTCCGCAACAGCTTGCCACAAACTCACTCAGGAATTGTTTAATAGGGATATAATTTTTAACGACAACGAAAAGTGAAATATAGAAGTCAGAGAGAAGATTGTGATACTAAATTTCAATCGAGCAATTTTTTAGAGGGCCCAGCGTTTCATAGAAGTGACTGAACTACTTTTAACTTTCAAAATAGATTGAATATTACGCGAACTACAATGCACGGGTATCATCATAAGATATGCACAAATAATAGTTATCACAATTTATCATCAGAATGTATATGTCGTTTTTGTAGCGGTTCCTGTGGCTACAGATACAATATTTTCAACTGCCAAAATATTGAAGATGAGGAAATAATTTCTATACTTGAAAATATCTTTTGAAACCGGGGATAGGGGGTGGTCAGAGGGAAATGGTTGAAACTTATTTAGTCTATTTATTTTGTTTTTGTTTATGTTTTCAGGCATTTCTAATTGTTTTTTTTATACTATTTATTTTTTATTGTTTTTTTTTCTATCTAGTTTATGTAAAAAAATAAAAAAAGGCAATCTGTTTGCAAGTTTATGTTAAAAAAAAAAAATAGATGAAATAGAGCATACTGTTTACCTTGAAAAAATCAACCGAATCTACTGAAGGCGTAATTTCCTTCAATTCAATTATGAATAGCTAACCTCCATGGTTTAGGCCATATTTGAGATTGTTTTTTTTTTTTTTTTAAAAAAAAAAAAAATGTTCACTTTAACGTCTAAGATCTATTGGCCATTCGAGACGGGGATTTTACGCTCCATTCGCTGGAAACTTGCAACCATCTACGCATATTGGCCTCACCTAGCCTAAGTTGGGCCGGAAAAAGAGCCAGCATCACGAGGGCGCGAACCCTCGTGGACACCCACATAGTACAACCTCGCTGGACGATGCTCAACTTTAGTGATTAAACGGGAACTGGCGTATTCAACGTGTCATAGACGCTGGCTACTTGAGATTGTGAAATTGTACTTGAGGGTGACATCATTACTCTCGTTAATAACTTGTTCCAAGCTAGTTTCTAACTCGCTCAATATTTGTGCTTACCTAACTTTTCTTAAAGTTTGAAGTCTTTTTAAATTTCTATCCAATTCAATTTGTCGTTTATCAATTTTCTTATCCAAACTAATTTCTGATGTAGAAATGTTATCAATTAAAGATTTCATATTGTTAACTTTTTCTTTACTCTCATTTATAACTTGCTCCAAGCTAGTTTCTAGCTCACTCAATTCTAACTGATTATTGATACAACGTGATCTTTCCTCCTGAAAAAAAGAATATACCTATATGAGCTTGATTTTCTTTTTTGTAATCCAACGACTTTACGACGTTGAATACATCAGAGTTTCCGTTAGATCACTGAAGCCAAGAGAGGTTGGCCGTGGTGCGTACTCGGATGGGAGCCCTCCCAGGACACTACGTATGTTGTTGTTGTTGTAACGGTGTTCCTCTTAAAATCAACTGCTCCTCCCATATCAGTTTTGAAAAAAGGGTAGAAATGGCTTGACATGAGTTTACTGAAAAGTCATTATTATTTAACAAATTTATATTAGACATCCTATTGGTAACTTTATAAAAACACTACCGTTATTTATGACGAGGATTCACTTACTTCTTCACTTCCGACTCGAGTTTCGATTACGTCGTAGATATTTTCAAGGAAACTACCTTGAAAATATCTACGAAACTCGAGTCGGAAGTGAAAAAGTAAGTAAATCCTCGTCCTAAATAACGGTAGTGTTTTTTTAAAGTTACCGAAAAGGTTTTGATGGACCTTGGCTGGAACTGTGATAATATGCATTCCTGGTGTAGAATCGGTCATCGTGAGGACGGGACACTACGTATAGTTGGCTTCATCTCATTGAACTCAGCCGCGAGAGGACAACTCAGTAGCTGTTATTGATTTCAGCGAAACAGAAGAGGTGGCATATAACATTATGTATTTAACATTAAGTAGTTGTAAAGAAAGGTGTTTCCCAAAGCGGTTCCAAGAATCAAATCAGTAAAGACGAAAGGGTGAAGTGTAAATGTACTGTAAGTCATATTCTTTTGATAAAATTGTAGTGATGAAATTGGGATCTTGTAAAAAGGGTTGTGCTGGTACGGAACCCTAATAAAAAAGAACATCTCACTTACCCTCAATAAAACTTCTTGTCCCAAAAATTCAAATAATTTGGCTCCTTTATTTGTAATTTCAGAGGCCAACTGTCGAGAAAACTTTAACTCATTTATCTGGGAAAAAAAAGAGATATGTATTTCCAAAAGTCCAGTCTCGATTATAGGACCATTACATTTCCTATCACTCTGTCATTGCACCCAATTGAATTATCCCACAGGTAGAAGACATCAAAATTTCATATCTCTAATCAGCCGCATAAGAAAATGTGGTGTGCATATCACACGACATTTCTTATCTATGAAAAAGAAAGTGTTGTAATGTGCTGATGTCGCTTTTTCGATGTCGAGTTTTCAATGTCAAAACATGATTTGAGGTCCCCAGGGCCCAAATCAGCCTTTGGTATGTCTCTAAGTGTGTCTGTTTGTGAACAAATTGTCTCAATAACAGAAGTATGTATAAAATTGATAGTGTTAGCAAATTTCTAGTTTCTAACCCGCCATTCTCTTTTTAGGCAGGATTACGACCATTCAAAATAGGCAAAAAAACAACAATAGATTCAATTCCAAAGATTTCGTGGCGCGTTCTATGCATAATATTGATATATATATATATAAGCACCACATTTCAAACTATAGTTCTTACCGTTCTCTTTTTACAGCTTACGCACCTTTTCTGTTAGTTGGTCAAGTTGCAATGAACTTTCAATTTCTTCTGAATTATTTTGACATTTTAAAGCTTCATAAAGCAAAGCTGTGATTTTTAATAATTCGATAACTGCATAACCATCTGCCTGATAGATTCGTTTGGTGTTGAGTTTAATATTGGCTTTAGTTGCCTGTAAAAAAAAAGATTATTGGGCTTTTAGTTCCTTTTTTGAAAAAAAGAAAATGGTTATATCCCGGAAATGCTTCGCTATTTTGGCATTAGATTTTTTTTCTAGTGGTGTTCCTTTTAAAATCAACGATTCTGCTCATTTTTGGATTCAGGTTGGGAAAATGGTAAAAATAGGTACATGGGGTTACCGAAATATTTTGACTGAAAAGGTCATCGGGTAGGCAATTCAGGACACTTTCTTTTACAACCATGAACATTCGGAAAACACGACAATTTGTTTTGGAAATTCCGGTTTGTGCGAGATTCGAACCCACAACTTCCAGACAAAAACCTACGCTCTTTACAACTTGGCTAAGGAGGTCAGTGAGATGTTATTGATGTCTCACACTAGGAAATACAGATTTAATTGTGTCGTCCAACCATCCACCCCTGATGGTCGTATAAAACGGGCATCTTCGGGCGTACGCCTCAATTTTCGACTGTTCCAGGACGGTGTTTAATTTTTTTTAACGGCTTTTGATTTAAAATTTATTTTTTAACAAACTATTTATTTTCAAATGAAAAAGAAATTTCAAAAAGAATTTCACTATTACAAATTATGTACGCCCATGTTGAAATGGGGATTGAAAATGGTAACTTTAACATTTTCAATCTGAAATCAATCAAGACACATTTTTTTCTAATCAAGCCATTACCATGAACTGAGCCACAGATCTAACAAGTTGAACTCTATCCTCTTCAGTTTTGACATCGGATGGTAAATCATACTCTGGGTCGAACCTTTTTACCAACCATATTAGAATTTCAGCAACTAATGAAAAATTAGGGGTCCTAAAATTTTCCATTGAAATCAGTCTGGAATAACCTAATGTCCTCATCATTTCAGTAAAATCTGTAACAAAAAAAAGACAATAATGCTGATGCTCTGGGCCCTGCGTTTTCTGAGGTTCGCACTCAAAATTTGTTTTAGAGTATATTTGTAAGCAAAATAATAACACACACTTTCCACGCAAAGGAGCGAACAGAGTGCGAAAGACGGAATGAGTAAGTTATAGATGAGAAACAGAAAAAGTATTTTAAAACGAATCATTGCTACGTTTGTAACCATGACATAAAAATTAGAGAATATGTTAACTTAATATCTGTTCTTGATAATACGTTCCTAGCAGTCACCAAGAGAAATATACATTAAACTACCCACCTTCCTGCCCAACAGCAGGCTGCCGAACTGACAATAAAGACTTTAGTAGCTCGAGAATTTCAAAAAATCATGTACCTCAGTAAATGTATACTCTTGTATGTAAATGTATACTCTTACTAAGTTGCTCAAAAAGTGGTGGACGATACTCCAGACATGGTGACCTCAATAACATTCTGAAGCGAGCCTTGGGATCTTGCCATGTTCAATCTGTTCTTGAACCATCCGGCCTATTTAGACAAGATGGGAAGAGACCAGATGGCATGACAATGATTCCTTGGAAAAACGGTAAACCATTGGTGTGGAACGTAACATGTGTGGACAATCTTGCAAAAACCAACATCCATCTTTCTCTAAAAGGTCCGGGAGAAGAGGCCAAACAGGCAGAGGAAAGAAAAAGAAACAAATATAAGGAGATAGGAGAAGGAAATGTTTTTATTTTTACTCCCTTTGCCGTCGAAACCTTCGGCTCTTTCGGACCAGCAGCCAAGTCTCTGGTCCATGAGACCAGGGATCGACGTGCGGGGGAGTATTTCAGACAAAGAATAGGCCTGGCAATATAGAGAGGTAACGCTGTATCAATATTGAGTACACTGGGAAAGGAAGAAGATAATTTAAATGAAATTTATAACGTTATCAAATAAATAATTTGTACATTCACAATGTAAACATTTACTCTTTAATTGCACACAAATAACATTTTAACTCAAAATTGAACAAGCGAAGAGAGTTCTAGTTTGTTGTTTGTCTGTTCCACGATAACTCTCGACCGCCTTATCTGATTTCGATGGAATGGGCTAACCTGGGTCCTCAAGATCACTGGAGGGTAAGGTTACATACGAAAAATGGGGCCCCAGTAATGGTTTTCAGGGTTCTAGATTGAAATCTTTGTAAAATATATTTATGTTCGACGATTTGGCACATCCCCAGAGTTCGGTACTGTGGTTTAAGTATCATTTTGTATAATAACAACGAATTATGTAGAGATAGTTTGGAACGCGGACTAATTAACCAGTACATTTGCCTAGTTTTTAGTTTAAGTTTTTTTTTGTAGGTGAGTTCGCCAGGTAAGTTGACGATCAAGGTGTAGCCCGAGATATCTTACTGTGGAGTCTTGGGGCAGAAGTTGGTTGTTGAGAAATACACGGGGACATGTGTTTTTTCTCCTTGTAAATGTAATGTGAACAGATTTTGTCTCATTTGCTTTGATTCGTCACTACTTCAACCAAACTTGTAGTTTTTCTAGATGGACTTGGAGATTGTTTGATGCAACCCCAGGGTCGATGTCTTTTATATACTTTGTATTTTTTATACCGTAAGGTGGAAGGCAATACCGTACATTGTACTCCCGGTCATTGATAATATACTGATAAGAAATTAAATGATACTTACTTCTGAGATCTCGATAAGACATGATTGATCCAATGTCAATTATTTGCTGATATGTGATATTACATTAGAAACACAATAATTATGATTTATTTTTTAGGAGTAAAATAAAAACACACAAATTAAAATTACCATGTTATACCTAGATCTTATAGAAATCGTCTCATCTTTATAGATATTAGATATCTATCCGCCAACGATCATACCACGTTGAATACACCAGTTCCCGTCAGATCACTGAAGTTAAGCAACGTCCGGGCATGGTCAGTACTTGGATGGGTGACCGCTTGGGAACACCACGTATCGTTGGCTTTTTCCGGCCCAACCCAGGCTGGGTGAGGTCAACGTGGGTAGCTGGTTTGCAAGTTTCCAGCGAATGGAGGGTAAAACCCCCGTCTTGAATGACCAATAGATGTTAAAGAGACGTTAAGCCAAATTAAAAAAAAAAAAAAGATATCTATCCATTTGTTTTGTTTTTCAAAATTTTGGCGTTAACTGTGTTGTCATGGAAACTATCTTTGATAAGAATGAACCAATAAAAATCTTCTAGATCAGCTGTTTTTATTACTGCGCAGTAAAATTTTATTTATAAATAACGATAAACGATTTCTTTATATTCAATAATCTGATATATTGTATCGATATATTCTTTTTGTTTTCTCAAATTAATTAACCAAAGTTTTGTAGATTATTCTAAATTTACTTTTCCTTCATTTCTAAAGAAATTGCCAATTTAGACCATGGTTTTAATTTCTAATATTTCACTATCAATGCTGTTGATATTTTTGTAGTGATGTGTTGTAAATACGAGAATTGTATTCGGTTAAAAATCTATTCTCTTTAGCAGGAGCGTACACAAGGGGGGGGGGGGGGGGGCTGGCCGGCTATAGCCCCCCACCGAATTTTTTTTCGAGATAAGCCATCAAATATGAAACGCGGCTGTATATCATCTAACCCTGTGCTTCTTTTTAATCTCACGCAGAAAACACTTTTTGGGAAAGGTGTTTCATACTTACATAACAAAGTGCAAAGTGAGGGCGATTTAACTTTTTTTCTATATAGGTATTTTCAAATTTTAAGTAGTTTTACCTACCTTGCTTTTTATTATTACCTATTATTATTTGTGTTTTGTGTAGAGCTTTCAATCCCGCAAATGCAGGATCCCTCTATTTGCGGGATACGCGCGTTTTTTGTGGGATTTGCAATCTGCTAGATCCGCAAGCTCTAATTTATCAAGAAGTGTAATATATGTAATATATTTCCGATCTGGGGGACTTCAAAACGTGTTTTGGCATTGAAAACTCGACATCGAAAATTTCAGGCCATTACAATACTTCCTTCTTTTTTTATAAATAAGGAAAGTCGTGTGATGTTCACACTAGATTTTTATAAACACAATAGTTGGTTGATATTAGACAAAGTGAGGATGACATATTGCCTTTGAGATCAGAAAAAAGACCAGGCAAATATGTGTAAAAGTATACGACTTAGCAGTTAGCATGAATGGTGCATGTATGAGGATATAATTACCTACTGAGATCTTTCCTCCTTATAATATTAAATAATGCGGGATTAAGCTCAAATCCCGCATGCGGGATTGGAAGCCCTAGTTATGTGTTAACTAGTTGAGTAGAGTTTTTAATAATTGCATTTTTAACTAAAAAAAAGTTGGACGGGTTTCACCCAGAGACTTAAATGTTAACAGGCAGGTTTGGGCGCGATTGAGTACATCACATAATAGGCAGAGGCGTAGGAACGGTAGGGCGAACCGCCCCGGATGCCGGTCCTATAGGGCTTTGCTACGGCTTTTATCTCTAGAATCATTTGATTATTGGGGGAGGGGGGGTTGTAAAGCCCCATATTTACACTTTGTTTACATTATCTTTCTGTGAACCTAGTTGGGTTCAACACCACGACGCTGTTATAGTACCTCCTTGGTTTGCCCAGTCCCCCTGGAAAAAATCCTGTGTACGCCCCTGCTCTTTAGTATTCATAAAATTCGATTTTTAATTTGAAGTATTCGTATATATATAAAAAAAAATATTGAGTTTTAAAATAGGTAGGTGTAGGTACTTGCTAGAGACTGCTTGCAGATCAGAGAAATATTCGGATTCAGAATTCAGATGACTATTCAAGTTACAATTACTCACATAAAAATACGAATACATACTTTTTTAGGGAACACTGGGACATAGTCTTCAGAATTCAGAGGTAGTAGGTACATAGAAAATATTATTTTTCTTCTTTTTTATTGCTTACAAACCAGCTATCTACATTGACCGTACTTAACCTGGGAATGGTTCATGCATCACGAGGGCTGGAACCTACGTGCGCACTCACTTAGTAAAAAACTTGCTGGACATTGCTTAACTTTAGTGATACTACGGGAATCGGTGTACTAAAAAAATTAAAGATGTCGATTCGGAGTTCAATTAGTTTGATTAAAAAAAACAACAATGAATTGAAATGGTAATTAATTTTAATTTATTATACAACAGAATTTTTTAAGAGATAGAAAAAAGCAGAGGAATTAATTTTACCTGTGAGCTTTCGAAAGGGTTTTATAACCCCCGCCTTCCCTCTGCACTGGAAACTCATAATCATTACATCAGCATAACCTTCAAATGCGTTGATATTTTTTAACGCATTTGGAGAAGATTAGCTCGACATATGTTTATCAACGTGAATATTTCCAGAGATTAAGATTTAAAGTTGTTCTTTTTGTCTCTCACAATGTCCATAATACGATTTAAGTCATCTCTATCTTCGCCCAAAGCTCTGTAATGATCTAAATGTATCCTCATGAAAGGATTTGTCTCTCTTTCTTCGCCTAAAATCAAAGAAAAAGAGTTTAATTTATTTACTTTTATATCCCATGACACTAAGAAAACAAAGTTGTTGTTGTTGTTAATGATTGCGACACATCACTTGTCTATTTCAAGATCAAACAATGCTTGAAACGGATTTGCCGCTCTCTTGGGGTTTGTCCAGAGGGATGTCGGGTCTAGACATGTAGGTTTGGTTGTGCAGACAAAGAGGAGATATGTGTCATGGGCAGTGTTCTGGTATAGGGAACACATGTCCACTATTGTTAGATCAAGACTGTATTTGTAGTTTTGAAGAAGGTGACACCGCGGAGAACAAAGCTGGGTCAAGGTGGTTCGTGTTGATCTTTGGAGACTCTCCCCATACTGATCTATCTCTGGAAACACATTGGTTCCAGTTAGGCTTTTATTCTTTGGTTATATTATTTCTGCTTGGCTCTTCATCTTGTAACACAAGTAAACTACTCCGCGCCCAAATTCGCCGAGTTCTGCGCATAATTCTAAATCAATCAAATTTCTAAATCATTCAAAGATTTCCGTTGTTCTTAATGATGTCTATCAGTTGTATTTATTGATAGAAAGAAGTGAAATCCAGTTTTAACTCAACGATTTCTCTTTGAACGTCTGTTTTTCTGTCTGTTCGTTCCACGATAACTCTCGAACGCCTTGTACGAAACATTGCATGGATATTTTTATGATATTTATAGAATTTGCTGATTGTAGTTTTTGGGCCCTATTAAACACCCGGATCATGGTGATCATTTTAACTAAGTGTGATCTACTTCACAGAACTACTAGTAGAATATTAGCTCCACCATACGTCTTAGAGACGGAGAACTGTGTAAGATAAAAATTAACTCAAATTCCTTTAATTGAATAAAAACTTACCTATGGTTGACGGTATTGTGGGTTCTAATTTGGCCCGTTTCTCTTGGGCCCAAACCAATTTATCGTGGATTTTCACATTTTGAGGTTCTATATGTTTTGCAAATAATAAATTACCGACTGTGTATTCGTGACCACAAAATATTTTCTGTAAAAATAAAGGATGTAGGACATCTCTGGTAATCCATAGTTTACTTTGATTATAAAATATAAAATTTTAAATATTGACATTTATTAATATATAAATATTAGCTGTTTTCCCGTACTTCGCTACGGTTACGAAATTCAACAACAATTTCTCAATTTTATTTTTCTGTTACTTCTTAATTATGGGTTTTTGGTGGAACTGACCCCCCAGTGTGAGCATGACTCACATAAAACACAACTTACACAAGTGTCAGGTGATGTTGATAGTTTCTCATTTAAATTAATATAAAACAGAACTCACACAAGTGTCAGGTAACGTTGATAGTTTCTCATTTAAATGAATATAAAACATAACTTACACAAGTGTCAGGTGATGTTGATAGTTTCTCATTTAAATTAATATAAAACATAACTTACACAAGTGTCAGGTGATGTTGATAGTTTCTCATTTAAATTAATATAAAACACAACTTACACAAGTGTCAGGTGATGTTGATAGTTTCTCATTTAAATTAATATAAAACAGAACTCACACAAGTGTCAGGTAACGTTGATAGTTTCTCATTTAAATGAATATGAAACACAACTTACACAAGTATCAGGTGATGTTGATAGTTTCTCATTTAAATTAATATAAAACACAATTTACACAAGTGTCAGGTGATGTTGATAGTTTCTCATTTAAATGAATATAAAACACAACTTACACAAGTGTCAGGTGATGTTGATAGTTTCTCATTTAAATGAATATAAAACACAACTTACACAAGTGTCAGGTAATGTTGATAGTTTCTCATTTAAATTAATATAAAACAGAACTTACATAAGAGTCAGGTAATGTTGATAGTTCCTCATTTAAATGAATATAAAACACAACTTACACAAGTGTCAGGTAATGTTGATAGTTTCTCATTTAAATTTTTGTTCATGTCAGCACCATTACCCTCGAAAAACTTTCCACTTCCAGCTATGAACAAAGTATCACCTGGAATATCAATAAAATCCATGTTGTATATTTTTTATTTTACATATTTCAACGGGAAATACCCATTACATGATCCCTATGTTAAATTAACAAATTAGAAAATAGTAACACAAAGTAATGTAAAGTTTCTGTGTCAACTGCACAAAGCAGGGGAGGTCTCTTGTTTGGTATATTACTTGTGTGGACATCCTGGCAAGAACAAACATCGGTTTCCATTAGAAGATCGGTTTCCCATTACTTGTGTGGACATGCTGACGACAACAAACATCGGTTTCCCAGGCTGTTGGACGTGCAGAACTTGGAAAAAGCTCAAAAAATTGAAACCCACTTGAAAAACTCGCCCCTTCGGAATGAAGAAATACGTGTTTCAGCGTTTTTCAAAATTCAAATCTATTTCAAGAAATTAAGCTCCGCTCCTTTTTTAGAACCCTGTATACTTGACAAACGTCAATTAGCCTGTGAAATCGATCTCCGTGGCCAAGTTGTTAACACTATTGGCTCTTAGTCCGGAAGCTGTGAGCTCGAATAATGCTCGGAGAGAATTTTTTCTTGTTTCCGGAATGGCATGACTGTAAAAGGGAGTGCTCTGTAATTCAAGTGGGGTACCATATTTCTTTATTTTGTTTTGATTGTATATTTCAATTATATACATAAATATACAAAATATGTATATTTATGTTTAAAAAAAACATTACCTGTGAAGACCACATCAAATGATTTCTGTTTATTTTGTAAATGATAACATATCGATGTTCTTGTGTGACATGGTGTCGCTATTACATTAACCAGAGTATCATTTCCAATACTAAACGTATCTTTATCTTTTAAAATTTGATTATATCCAGGTACGTTATCTCCACCACCAAATATTTCAACATGAGGAGCTTCCTTTTTAAGTTCTAAATTACCACCAGCGTGATCCCAATGATGATGCGTTGTAAGAACATATTTTAACTTTGCTTTGTGAGAGTCAACAACTTGTAATATTTTATCTGGTTCGACGGGATCAACTGCGGCGGCAATGTTACTTGATTTATCAATAACCTGAAAAATTACAAATCATTAGCTGGTATTGAGATGAAATTTGAAGTTCAGGTTTCATGATATTGTTGTAACAGCATTGAACATAATAATAGGTATCACCACAAGAATGATTGGGTCTACGTCCCGGGGCGATCTGGAGCATCCTACTGCAGTCAAAGAACAACAATTCAGCAAAATATCACTTTGCTAAACATTTTTTGCTATACGTTCCGCTTCACTTTGCTATACATACCGCATACATTTTTTTATTTAAATTTTTTTAAAAAAATTCTAGGATCGATTTTTTCATATACCAAAGTGAAAATATAATATTTTCACAAATAATAACAATTTCACATGGAAAAGTGGATCCGACGAAATTAAAGAAATATATTACTAAAAAAAGAAGTTGGTTGTGTTAAGCTAATATGATTGTTACAATGTAGTTCCTCGTGTTATTGTTAAATCTTATATTCATGCTTGGATTCAAACCAACAAACTCCTGGTTACGAATCTACCGTCTTTACCAACTGAGACTGTCTAAAACAAAAAATACCAAGTCATCAAAAACTTTCAATCAATCAATAGTCACATATCGTTTCGGTGGTAGCCAGATATGAGAAGGTAGCTCTAAATAAGTTGTTGTTTGCTGCTTAAGTTTTTAATTGTTATCATACATCTAATTTTGGAGGCCACTAATTGACATGGGCTCCAGAACCATATCAATCACTGCAATATAATTATGTCAGTAACAATAATATAACAGAGTAGCTATCTGTATTATTTTACACCATCAGCAACATGTCAGCATGTCGCAACCTGAAGTAATAATCCACAATCTCAAGTATGACCTATTGTCACTATGGAAACAAGTCATTGTTGGATTTGAAGATCACAAAACAATAATATACCAAAGTTAATGTAAGGCCCCCAAGATGGTTGGTTCTTCGTACCGGGGCTACTCGTGCCCTCGGGCACGGCCAAAGACCATCAACACCGTTCCGACGACAACTCACTGTGTTTTTCCTCCGTTTGTGTCACTGTGTTTTTCCTCCGTTGGACCCAGCCGTGCTGCTCTAGATACTTCCTCAAAGAGTTGGTATATAAATCCTTGCTAAACCCTGAAGTATCTGATCGTTGTCGTCTATGTATGCTGGCTGCTCATGATGTAAATCATGAACAGCCAGCAACTATCTATCATTTAACTATCCATGAAACCCAACTAATCTAAAGCCGTCAGCATTATGGACAGATACTCTTGGAGAGGCCGCCTTGCATGGCCTGGAGACACAGCAAGAGTCGTTGAGAACGTTAACAACAATAAAACAATAAAATATTACTTACCAAATACATATAGTTGTCTTGGAGTGCAGGTATAAGTTCAATAAGGAATGTATCGTAATCGTATGTGACAGGGCCTTTGCAAGCCATTGTACTCAAATTTGAATAGCAATGAACTGAAATCAAAATAAAAAAACATTTTCAAAAAAAGTTCATATAATATGCCTGCTGGGGAAAAATGAAAAATGCTCATCAACAAAGCAAAAGGGAAATTCCATAAGCAACTAAAAATGCTGGAAACTTAAACTTTTATAGAAAGTAATCCCAATTGTGAAGGGGTTCAGGAATATATTTTGACCCCATGGGTTGGGGAAACACCAAATGCCACCTTATGGAAGGTAATCCCAATTGTGAAGGGGTTCAGGAATATATTTTGACCCCATGGGTTAGGGAAACACCAAATGCCACCTTGGGTTGTAACCAAATTTTCTAAAGTACTTTCAAAAGCTACAAGATGGAATTTTAGAGTAGGTAGCCTGTGATGGGGAACCTTCTTGGTAACATTCTGTTAAGGAAAAATGTGTTTTTTTGGAAGGGGGTAGTATAGGGTATAAGAAACATTTTATTTATTAATTCTTGAACGAATTAAATGCTAATAAATAAACAAATGTAAACAATATACGCTGACCGGCACGATTTGCCACCCATCAGTAAATTTTTGATTTTCTTAATAAAAACATATTATTTATGGGGAGGAATAAAATAGATGTAGAATAGCGTAAACCAAACTGGCTGTGCAAAACCTCCCTATAAATTACTAAGTGGGTTGCTAATCATATTAAAACAAGTTTAGATATGGTATTTAGGATGTTTGTAGTCATTATGAAATAATTGAAAAAAAAATTTATGTATCAACTACAATGAATTTGATGAGCCACGAGCGCTTTCGTCAGTTACGACAGTTACGACAGTTCACTTGAGAATGTCGTAACTGACGAAAGCGCTCGTGGCTCATCAAATTCATTGTAGCTGATACATATTAAAACACACAATATAATTCGAAAATGGTTTACAGTATAATTATTAGAGTATATTGTACACAGAAATACACTGATAATGTTCTGTGTTGCTCATGGATGTTACAATTGTTACATTTTATGCATTGGAGAACCTGTTTTGGAACATTATTGGGTACCAGACAGATACTATTATTTTTTTTGGAGCAAGTTACAAACTTAAAATGTGGTTTAATATAATTTAAAAAGTCTTTTTAAACGTTTTGGGGGTGTAAATTAATTAATTCACTTTAATTTTAATTTATTTTGAAAAAAAAAACCTTTTTCTTCCGTATTTATTGAACTATTTGAATATATCGCAGACATAGTTGTACCAATATGAAAATATTTTATCAATATAAGCGTTTAGATGAACGTCCCCCCCCCCCGAGAGGTTAGGAAACGTTTTGTTCGGCCATGCCTCGATTAAACTTGTTCTTCTCACAAAGTCGCTCCCTAAAAACTCTTGCGCTTTCTCCAAAGTTTCGTCGATTTTCAAGCAATAAAATTGTGAATTAAACATTTACAAGTGAGTTTTCTCGTATTTTCCACAATTTAATCGTGAAAATTAAACTTCTACTTTCAATTAATCATAGTTTAAGTTAGGTTAGTTGCTCAGAAAAAAATAATAGTATCTGTCTGGTCCCCATTATTCAAAGGAATACTTAAATAATAATAATAAAAATACTTTTTACTGACTTTAATATTTTAAGAAAAATATTTTCAACTCACACTGATAAAAAGTAAAAGAAATTTTGGCTGGTTTCAAGAATAATCGATTCGAGTTCAGAGAAGTGGGTAATAATTTGACAATATTGAGTAAACTTCTTCCAAATATCATAATTTCAAATGAAATAAGAAAATTCTAAAAGAATAGAGAAAAAATCAACAGCAAACACTTGGGGTATAAAAACACAATTATAAATTAAATTTTTTATCAGATAACAAACATCTAAAAAAACAAAAGCTATATTTTGACAAGATTTGTAGAGATTCTCATTTTTCTGAATAAGAATAATTTTATTAGGTCCACACCAATGTAATCATTGTTAGCTAATGGTGTGGACCCGGCTCCGACCTTGATACACACCAAAGGCCGGAGCCGGGCCTTTGATACATAACAACTTCTGATTCAATACTAGGTATAACAGTTGATAAGAGGAAATACAAATGAAAAATAAATATTCTCACCAGATAAAAAAACGCTTGAAAGAAATATTAAATTACGATTGTACATATTTTATCACCCACTTACTTGGGACAAAGGTTTAAAAAACGACCAAAGTAAAAAAAATAAAATAATCTTCAGGCTTGACAAAAATAACTGATAAGAGAGAAAATGATAAAAAAAAAATGCTTCCTTAATTAACTCTAATGAATCTCACTTGCCGACAACTGACAACTGATAATACTGATAAGTTAACTGATAAGAGGATGAGATTTTCTTTACATAAATGAGAAGTTGCAATAAAATAAGTTTGGATAACTTCAGATTATGAAGAATTTGAGTCTCATCAATAGTCGTTCTTTTTATATTAATTTTCTAAACCAAAGTTTGAATCTTACTTCACTTCAGACTTCACCCCGATATATATTTTAAAAGTTCATTTTAATTTTATTCAATATTTCACTGATTTTTAGACTCTCATTGTAAGTATATTGAATATATTCTCTTTTTCATATAACATGCATTTTCTGTATTTTTTTTTTGTATTCCAATACGGTCTACGCCACTGATTATATTAACAGTGCTGCACTCTGAACATACAATTTGAAATCAAGCCACGTCATTTGTCAATTTGATTTTTTGTGTACATGTACAAAAAAATCTAATATAGGTATCAAGAAAAAGAAAAAAATAATATAACTTTTCTTTCAACTTTAGCTTTTCCTTTATATATTTATACCAATCAATCAAAATGAATATTTTCCGAATGACGGGTGATCTGTCACATTTATTGGCAGTAATGTTATTACTTTTAAAGATATGGACAACACGATCTTGTGCAGGTAATGTACTTACTCCCCAAATCTGAGAATTCTTTTTTTGTTGAATCTTTATGATTAAATAATGTTAATTTTTCTTGTAATATTATACCGGTTTTCAAGAATTTGAATTTAGGAAAAACGAGACTCTATCTCATTAAATAAACTCTTTTAGCTTATGTACATATCGATATGAATCATTCTCGAGAATTTTGTGTGGCTATGTGACACATATTTGTTTTATAATGGCTTTTTATTTTAGTTGAAATTTCGAACACAGAAAATGAATGATCGGCAACTTCAATTCTGTACTTATTATACTATGCGAAAGAAGCCAAAGGTTATGTAAATCTATATAATGATAAATTTTTATCTGATAATTGACGGCTAAATTAAGTTACTAATGGACTGAGCTTATTCTTAAAATTTTTATTGGTAAAAATGAATAACCACCGGATTAATAGGCTAAATTTTACATGAATAACCACTGGCACAATAGGCTGAATATATACTGTATTCTTTTAGAGCGACAGACTTTTGTGTTTACCAGAAGTTCACAACAGCTTTCGCGAGTGATTAGATAGTAGAACATTGCATTGGAGTGGTACTAGTACACTCGCGTAAGTAAATAAATTCGACGACTCTTTTACTCGCGCAAGTGTTTGGAAAACACATCCTCGTAACTACGTTCTAAATCACACAATGAGTCATCTTTGACTCAATGTGTCACATTATTTATTTGCATCATTCAGTCATCATAGATGTTTAGGCATCGAAGATGAGTGTAACAAGATGTGCATAAAGTATAAGTTTCGTCTAAATTTTTACTTCAGTATCTTCATTCGCAAATTAGAATATAATGCAAATTAGAATGCTTCGTCCGGAATTTAACGGTTACGAAGACTTAATATTAGATTGCCAATTTTAGTCCGGTTTTCTTGTTTTAATATCTTTCTAAGCGTATATGTATTACAATTAAGTCTGAAATCTACCTCAAAATTGATTGATCAAGGAAAAAGGTGAATTTGATCATCTTAACCCAATACTACTCCCAACAAATCCTACACATCTTAACAGACGTACCTTTGAAAATGTTCAAAGGAACTTGGGAAGACATATTAACTCTTTTCAACTATAATTAATTTGAGAATTAGTTTTTATATTTACAACCTAAAAGGCCGATAAAATACTCCTGAGTACAACATCAGAGCTAGGTTGATCGAAGACTTCGCTTTGATGATGTACTGAGGACTAAATTAATTAGATCTGATCAACATCCTTTTATTTTTCTTAGTCTTAAGATATAGTATTTATTCTGATATACTATGGTTTTACTTGACATACAATCCCGATTCAACCAAAATATTAAAACGAAATCGTAATACTCTTATCCTTATTTTTTCTATTGATTGTTTCTATTTTCAGGAATATCCGGGAAGTCCCAGTTTCTATTTGCTATCGTATATGTAGCCAGATATCTTGATCTCTTCACAAGTTATGTGTCAGTGTACAATTCTTTTATGAAAATTGTTTTCCTGGCTGCATCTTTCGCAACAGTTTATTTAATGTACATTAAATTTAAAGCTACCTACGATCATAATCACGATACATTCAGGTAAATTATCTTCTTTTGGAAACGGGATACTACCTATATCAAGTAGCATTATAAGTATAAAATATAAAAAAAAATTTGGTTTGAAAATCACCTGAGTCGGCTAATACGGGCCATCGGAACAAATTTTTGGACTCGCTTTTTTAGGATTTCAACCATAATTATTTTGTTTGGTAGTTTTTAATGAACAGCTAAATATTATTGCATCTGTTTGTTAAGCCATTACAGTTGTATTAAAGATTTTTAAGATGTGTTGTTTATAGTATCAATAGACTGACAGAATGAACCTATGAAAGATGTAGTCCATTGTCTGTGTGATATAGTCCGAGATGGGACCACTGTTTACAATGGTTGCATTGGACTGATGCGGAGTTGGGTAACTTGCAGATTGAGCAGTACCAGATGTTACCAGCTTACCAGCGGGCGTCCCTGGATTAGGTTCAATTCCAGCCATGAGAAGTAGTAAACGGAGCAGGAAGGCCGGGTTTGTCTGCTCCGATGTAGAAAATTTAATGATTGCTGTTGTTGCTGAGTGGGGTTGATGGCCTTTAGTTTAGGTAGACGTTGTAGGCGACGACTCCAAGTAGTCCTACGGTGTAGACGCATACATCAGTCAACAAATTCACAAAGAGTTTACTGCATACAGTACAACCAAAGGCAAGACCAGAAGACAAAGAAGTAAAAAATTCAAAGATACAAATGAGTATGAATTAAAAGAACAGGAAATAAAATCCAAAGGTGTGAGTGAGGCAATAAGGAAGATAAGAACTCCGAAGCCCTGTGTCCTGACAATATTTCACCTAACATAATCAAACACATCGGACAAAAAGGCATTGAATACCTCACTGAATTGTCCAACCTCCCTCTTCATACTTTCACTATACCAAATTCATTGAAGACGGCCAGAATAATACTCATAATGAAACCTGGGAAAAAACCCTGATCTACGTCAATCATATAGACCAATCTCATTATGCTAAACTGTTAGAAAACCTGCTTCTACCACTCCTAACCGAAGATATCACACTAGCCAATTATCAGCCCGGATGTATGAAAAATCACAGCACAACAACTGTTCTCCATGTAATAGAGGACAAAATCATTTGGTGCTTCAATCAGCGTATACAATGTCATAGAACCATCCTTGTGGCCTTGGACCTCTCTAAGGCCTTTGACACTGTCAACCATAGTCTGCTCTTGAACGACATTCTTAAAACTGATATCCCCAGGAGAATAAAGAAATTGTTGTTTAACTACTTGATAGTTCGTTAAGACTCCTCTCTCAGGGAGGAGTCATCTCACCGCGTCTGTTCAACCTCTTTCTGAGTAAAATGCCCCTTCCCCCACTTGAGATCACACTTGTTTCATATTCTGACGACGACTGTTCCATCCTCGTGTCGGGTAATAACATTAATAAGCTTACCTCACTAATGAACAACTACCTTGACATCTTTTATTTATGGCCAAGTAATCGCAACCTGCATTTTCCCCCCGAAAAATCTACTGTCCCATTATTTTTAACTTGGACAAATGAGATGAACACAGAGCTGAAAATCAAGATAGATAATCAACAACTTCCGACTGCTAAACGCCCAAGATTTTAGGTGACACTTTTGACCCTACGCTCACATTTAACGCTCATACTGCAAACATCACCAACGAACTCAAAAAGCAGAAATAACATGTTCAAAAAAATTGCGGGAACAACATGGGGCAAAGAAAAAGAAATGATGGTTACACAGCAAGTCGTCTTGCTAACATCTAACATATGCGACACCAGTGCGGTCAAAGGAAGGTCACCCCAACATTCCTCTAGTCATTGGACCGTCACCACCACGCAATATGAAGAGATCTGTGATGACATTAAAACCCAACATTGAGTGTTTCCTGCCTTCTCCTATAATACACAGAGAACATATGAAACTGTGCAATAACAAAATTCATACCAAAACACTGGAGGACACAATACAAAACTACAAACCCAATAGAATTTTAAATGAACCTCCGCCACCTACAGCCAAAGAAGGAAGTGAACTACCAAGGAAAACGAGATCGGTCCTATACCATGATTATTTTCATTTTTGGGGGGTGGAAGGGGGGGGGGGTCCATTCCCATTAATTTTTCGCTATCTTTTACCGTTTGTGCTATGGTATTGAAACAGTAGGGGTTCTATTTCACAAGTATGAACACAGATTTTTTATTTATATATTTAGATTTCCAAGCGGACGTAGCCCTAACGAGTCGTCTAGTGCTCTAGTGGTATACATAAAATTAGTTCAAAAGTATTAACATTGTCTGGGAAGAACAGACGGTAGTTTTTTTTATCAATCGATTGTCTGACAACGACTTACTGATAAGAGCTTGTCTCACAATGTTAATGTCAATGCTTTCTCTTTTATATTCATACGAGAGCGAGCATCTCTCTTTTCTATCACTATGCACTCCAAACATTTAGGGTTGCTCTGAGTCCGGACATCTCTGAGTTTTGAGGCTCAAAAAAGTTCGAAATGTTGGAAATACATTTTTGGAGCGCCTCTTTATAAAACCCTACACGCCTTACTACAACAGTGTTTGGTGGAGATCGGTTTCAGCAGACTTTCTCAAAAAATATCTCTTATTGTACCTGAACAGATTTTCGATCCTACCTTATGAACAGAGTATGCAGAATTGTAGAACCGTAATCATAATTTTATTTGCGTTAGGTTGGAGGGGGCAAATTCTAAAATTGTTTTTTTTTAGAAACCTGATCGGATTTTGCAAGGATAAACGAATGATACGTACCGTTTTTTATAAAAAGTATAAAGAAAAGATTCGGTTGATCCTGGTTAATTCAAATTTGGTAAACCATCAAAAATTTATGGTCTATTTTCTTTCAGTTGACCCTCCTGTGTCCTCCTTGTAAGTGTAATGGACATGATTTCCATATCACTAAAAGCCCTGACATCTTGCATTGGGAATATTTTTTTTCTTCCGTTCCAATAGCTCCAACAATTAAGACGTTATTAAAAAAATACGATTTATTTTTTTAAACCCAGAGGGCGTGGTTTTTCGTTAGGAAGCATTCTCGCAACTTTTATAATACAGTTCACCCCCCCCCCCCTAAAATAGTCCATAGAATATGTGGTTAACGTATGTACATATATTTTGAATCACACTGTATAAAGACTTAAGTTTTGTGTTTCTTGACCACATTTTCGGGATGAAAATAATTGAGTGACTTATTTTTCTCTTTTGCAGAGCGGAGTTTATTGTTTTGCCCGCTGCTCTACTGGCGTTGCTGATCAATCATGAATTTACCGTGTTTGAGGTGAGTATTGAATTTAATGACCTTCACAAAAATATGCAGTTAGTCTTTAAATTGAGGAACTTTAATTTCAGTCAAACACGAATAACATTGCAGGCCGTCTTATCCTAGTTCAACACTGAATTGGAACTCAAATAAAAACAAAACATAAATACAAGAAAATCACTTTACATTTCAAATGAGGTCCAACCTTTACAATAATAATGCTATAGGATAGCTTTTTCTTTTATCTCAAGTTATTAAATTCGAACTACTTTTTTTATTATTAATGTCTCTTTAACATACAAAGGTCATTCGAGACAAGAGTTTTACCCTCCATTCGCTGGAGACTTGCAAACCAACTACCCACTTTGACCACATTCAGCCTGGGTGGAGCCGAGAATAGCCCGCACCACAAGAGCTCAAACCTACTTGGTTACCCACCAAGGAACTGGTGTATTCAACGTTCAATTAAATTTGTATTTTTTTCAGATCTTTACTACTAGGTTCGCTACGTGGTCATTCACCAAGTAAAAACTCGCTGAACGTTACTTAACTTCAGTGATCCAACGAAAACTGATGCATTCAACTTGCCTTTGACGATGGCAATGGACCACTCACCACTCTGATGCTGTTTTTCTATCTTTTACAGGTGCTCTGGACTTTCAGTATTTATTTAGAATCAGTGGCAATTTTACCTCAACTATTTCTGGTATCCAAAACTGGTGAAGCAGAAAGCATTACGTCACATTATTTATTTGCGTTGGGTGCATATCGTGCACTTTATCTTCTGAATTGGGTATACAGGTACTACACTGAAGAATATCTGGATCTCATTGCAATTATTGCTGGTGTAGTGCAAACTGCATTGTATTGCGACTTCTTCTATTTGTATATTACGAGAGGTAAGTTGGTCGTAAAAGGTGGTAAATAGAGGGTTGTCAAAAAAAATCGGCGGGAAAATTAGAACTGCCGGGGTTAGTATTCATCCGATCAAGGATAACCAAATGATACCTATCTATATTTTTTTTCTTCCCTTCCCCCAATCACCGCAATGACAGTGGAAATCCATTTGGACACGCCAGGCTAATCGGATACAGCCCCGCCAGGGAGACCCCATCCGACCAGTACTCTTTGTAGTGTGAAAGACGCCGGCCACTCCCTGAGTTACCCCACACATCTCGTTCGTTGGATGTACCAGAGACCCAGAGTTCTCTGGTGCATCCAACGTTGTTGTAATGGGCTGGAATTTTCCATTCGTTTCCCCAGAGCTCGAATGTGAAATTGTATTGTATATGTTGTTTGTGAACAAGATATCTTAAGAACGGTAAGGTTTAAATTTGAAATTTATGTCACATATAAGCCAAGTAAGAACCTTTTGGTTGAAATCGAATCTACCTTTGGTGGGTTTTTGACGCTTTTTATTTTTCACGAATCCTGTCTAAAAATAAATATTTGACCAAACGAAGTTAGGGCTAGTTGTCCTAGAAACTATGATGTATTCTAGTACCGGTCATCTTTATAACGCCTGACGTCGTGAATTGTTCAAAGACCTTATTTGTGCATTATTGTCTTTTATTTTTTCAGTTTTGAAAGGTAGAAAATTAGAACTGCCGGCTTAAGCAATCGTTTCCTAGTTTTTGTTCATCAAGAAAAAAAGTTTGAAATCGTCTTCTATTCATTGTAAGTGTTGAATTGTTCTCTGTGTCACTGACTTCATGTCAAGTTTTTAAAAATACGCACCGGCACTGATTGTTCTTATATTAATAACCGGTTCGCTATGAAGATTATTTCACCACTCCCCATTGTCTGGATACTCTAGATCTAGATTATAAAGATACTCCAAATCATTGATTCTCGACGTAGACAATATTTGAGGAGCAGCATCAAAAATGGAACATATTGCAAAAACTTCGAAAAGGGACATTTAACTCGATTCTTGGAAACTATACTATCTACAACTGATCTTGTTATTCCTCGAGAAATTAAACATCATGAAATTCAAAAATGGGAAATCCAAAAAAAGGGCATATAGAGGTGATCTAAAATAACATTATCACAGATAAGTAGAACACATCATTTCTAAAACAAACTGCTTAAATGATTTATGCTACATATGTAGCATATTGGTTAAACGCTCATCGGTAAACAGAAGAGTGTCAGTTCAATCCCAAGCTGAGGCAGGATTTTCCTCATTAATTTGAGTATTTGATCACATAAAAATAGAGCTCTAAGGGTTAGGTGGTAGAGAATACCTCATGTATTAACCTCGCCTAGTGGTTTACCTTCCATTTAAGAGTATTTTTTAAAGCCAAAAACGAGGTCTGCCTGAAATTTCGAAACTTTTTTTTAATAGTATTTGCGAAAATTATGTATCGACTTGTTTCGCTGGTTTGAAATATATTTTGACATTTTATGTACTTTGGCACATAGCATCGAAAAGCGTTACTCTCAAAGTGTCACTTTTAGTTTCACTCGGACACCTTCAAATCCACTCGGAACATAGAATTGAAAGGTGTTACGTTACTTTTTTATGTTGTATTTGTTTAATTTACAAAGACATAAAATGTTCCAATCTCTTTTTCAATCTGAAACCAAAAAAGTAATGGCCGCCATCTTGAAAACGAAGCGAAATACGGCATATACTTATTAGAATATTCTGTGTTGGAAATGACATGTTTTACCTACCCTAGTCCTGTGATAACGTTATTCTGGTTCACCCTGTATTCAATTAGGCCTTTCCATATACTGCTTCTCATTTATTATTTGAGATGAGAATTCGGGGGACAATAGAGGCTGGGGAGGCGATTAAAATTCTAGTCTGAAGACAAACGGTGGCAATGTATAAAAATAAGTATGTAGGTAACTTTATGGATATATGGACAATATCGTGAACGTGAGAACTCCATATGAGTGCCTAGCACTCAAAGAACGAGGAATGAAAATTTATGAAATACTGGAAAAGGAGGGAATTGCAGTTTGAATCATGAGAGATAAAAGTTTTGTTCACAAATAAATGCATTAGGTGGGGTAACATTGCCGATGAGAGACGTATTGCTGTCACAATACACCTTTGACAATACACATAAAGATCTGATGAAGTAACAAATAGATGATGAAGCATTTCGAAAATCATGTTTTGGTACATCGATACAGACAGATTTACATTAGTCAAGATTCTTGATTCAGGAAACTTGACTAAAGATAATCTGGCTGCATCAATGTTTACATTATACGATGTTCGACATCCGAATAAGCACGATAATAGTAATGCTATAGGATTACTCTTCCAGGGATATCCTATCGACAAATTTTGTGACAACCCCTGTAAGGCCTTTCCGTTGCTCCCTCTTATGGTGGATGATTACAATTGGAAATTGTAATTTGGTGTTCGGGAGAGGGCTTGGATCAGATAATTTTGAAGCAGGGTACCTGTTATAAGAAAGAATTACTAAATTTCGCGCTCCGCGTTGGTAATTTTCATTTAAATTTAAAAAAGACAAGTAATTCATTTTATAATTCCTTTATTTTTTATTACCATTTATTTTATAAAATTATCCAGGGTCGTAGCTAGAAATAGATTTTCCGGTTTCAAACTTTTCAAAAAGTGTGTCGATTTCAATGAAATTGAGGACCATCTGGTGGGTGGACCTACTCACAATTTTTTTTTCTAAATCGGATGAACGTTTTGAATATATTTTTTAAAAAGATTCTTGAGTGGAAGTTTACCACTAGGCAAAGATTATGCCTGAGGCAGTTTCTACCATTTAACCATTAGAGGCCTATTTTTATTAAAGAAAAATCCTGGCACATGTGGGGATTGAACCGTCGCCCTTCTGTTTAGCAGGCGAACGCTTGATCACTATGCTACTCAGGCAGTGTGTCCAATGAAAATTAAAATAAAAGAGATAAATATCTCCTAAAATTCTGAAAAAAAATCAATACAAATTGGGGCGCACATCTATGAATTTTACCATTATTTATTAATAAAAATATAAAATTAAAATAATGTATAAAATATAAAAATAACTATTTTATAAAAGACAAATGTTTTTTTTTCTGCTTTAAATTTGTCATAAATTGAAAGAAAAATCAGTCTGGCCCAATTTTCTAAAAAAAGACAATTATTTCATATAGGAACTGTTGAAATTTTCAAAAGTAATTGACATATATGGGTAAGAAAATCGTGTTTTTGTGTGAATAGAGAAGACAAAAAAGTTGTTGAAACTTGAATAAAACTCATTTCCGATGCCTCATATTCCTATTTCAGTTTTTTGATAAACTTCTAGGAAAAGATCATTTAAAAAATCGGTTTTTGAGAATGACAACGCCATTGTGTACAGTTTCGTAACTAAAAAATGTTTCGAAAAAATTAATAAAATTTTCCAGTTAAAAAAATTAGAATAATATATAAAAAAAAAAAGATAAAGGTGTTTTCTGTCACAAGACCAGCGTGGTTGTGGGGGGTACTCGCGGCGGTTTAGTTTTTGAAGGAACTGTAACGTAGCTTAAACTATTTATTTGATAAATATGAACCTGAAATAACAAGAAAAATTGAAACCTTTCGCTAGAAGTGACCTAGCCTGATTCTGTTTTTTCTACACAAGTTACACAGGACAGTCTCAGTAGGTTGAGCCGGTTGATTCGTAACCAATAGGCTGTTGATTCGAATGAAATTCGATCCCCCTGTTCGAAATACCGGTCATAATAGATTTAAACAAAGTTCGCAGAGATAATTGCAATCAGTCTCAATAGAGACCTGCAACCAGTTCTATAGTAAAAATAAATAAAGCGTGGGAATAATGTCCCCCTATCATTGTCCTCAGGGGTAATATAGATTCAATAGTTAAAAAATATATTAAACATGAAAAACGTTAAAAACAACAATATTAAAAATGATTTTGAAATATATGGGTAGAACATAAAAAAATAACGTTGAAAAGTAAAACATAAAAAAAAAAATTGTATTCAGGGGAGGGGGGGTTATTTTTGTGGTCGATTCAATAGGTTCATAGTGGTATTTTATCTTATTTTACCAATATTAATTACCTATATATTTTTATTATTTATTAAAATTAAAGGTTAAAGTTATTGGTTTTGTGAATGTTAAAATGTAAATGTTAATTAAATGTGCTTTTCTAATTGTTGTAAATAAATAAAAAGTTAAAATTTTATTGATAACTTTTATATCTATTATAAAATATTAATTTAATAAATTAAATAATAATAATTTTATATTTATGTCTTCATATCCCTTCTTAACACTATTATTTTCTTCTCACTCGAAATTATTGTGTCAATTTTGAATGAGAAAACTATTTTAAGGGTGCTCCAATAAGAACGCAAGATTTGATATGTACCCCATTTTGTCTCACATTATGTGACACCCCAAAACATGTAACAAATACCTCAACGCTGTTCCACATTTTTTGTCCCTTAGTCATGTTATCTTCATTTTACCGAAGAGAATTGATGGTCGCGATCCTGCAATGTAACCCCTTCGGATTATTTTCTGTGGAGTTATCTGAAGACCCCGATTTAGAATTAAACGTAAAAGTTTGACGTTTTGTCAACGAACAGATTACTTTAAAACTGTTTTTATTGAATTATTATTTTGACAAAGGAGAACGCATTTGATAACAAAGCTGCGGCGGCTATATAAATAAATATTTATATTAATGTTCTATTGAAAATTCACCGAATGCGTAAATTCTTCCAATCCTTTCATGGCTTGCTAACTTTCCACGAGGAAAAGTAAATCATACTTGAGATTGTAAGAGGTTTCTTGAGGTTGACATCCTCACGGGCCAAGTCCACCTGAGCTGATGGTTTTAAATAACAGAAAGTAACTCTGTAATATCAAAAAAATGTCTTTAACTCTTCTGTTACTGACGTAAATATATTACAGTGTTTGTTATATTTCTGGGGGTCTAATGATAAAATAATTGAAAATTCAAATCTGGCGTTATTATGGGGACACCCTATTTAAACTATCAGAACGAGCCTGATTTGTGAGACATACTCTCACACTCACACTTGTGTTTATCGTAGTCATTGCTTCTTCATAATAAAATTTATACTCTGACTAGAATTCATTTCTGACAAAATAATTATCTCTTTGACATTTTCTGGAAGCTTTTATGATTTGAGGGGAGGGTCATTTTTGATATCTCTTATGGTTTGGACTGAGCAAATTATACCGCTAAAAAGTGTCGTTTTGGGTGATCCCTGGCTTCTAGATGAACTTTGTATTTTTCCTTCCTTTACATACCTACATATTAAAATTACACTGTGTTCCAATTTATGGAATGTAAAATATATGGAATGATTTTTCAAGTATGACAGGTTCTGTTTAAAACTGTATATTACAAAATCCTGTCTCAATATCGTGTAAGAACGTTCTCAGTTTGTTAGACTTCAAATTTGACATGCTCTTCTTTTAAAAAGCGTCCTTCAATTTTTTTAAATAAGAACGGGGTTCATGTCATTGTAGCAGTGTTAATCTTAAAATCAAATGTTATTTCCATTTCTAGATTCTGGTTTGAAGAAATGATAGAAATAGGTTTATAAGAGGTTAACGGAAAGGTTTTGATGACCCTTAACTGGAACTGTAATGGTATGCGTTCCAGATCGTTCTGGTGCGTTGAAACGGCTATCATGGGTGCTCTTTATAAAATCCCTTATGTTTGTCATAAGGGATTTTATGGAAGGCAACCATGAGCCAAGTTTAGAGTTTTATTATTTTCTTTTATTTTTGTTTCACTCTTTTTTTTTTTTACTTCTTTCATCTCTGATATATTAAAATTGAATTTTAATGTCGTATTTGATTAATTAATAAAGTTTTACGTTTCATAAAATATTTTCTGTTTTTTGTATTTTTTTTACCTACCAATTTCAATATACGACAAAATGTCCCGTTTTCTGTCAATTCTAGGTTTTATCTCAACCGGATTTCTTGAAATCATGCCAAAGTATAAACTCGAAATAGGTAACAAAAATGGTCATCACCTTTGATTATAGCCAATTTTTGACACTTCCGTCTCATTTGTTCATTTGTAGTTTTTTTTTATGTCAATGAGTGCACCCAGTACTGCTAAAAAAAGTATCACGAGATCATTTGCGCCCAAAGTTTCTTACACTCAATTCACTACATATGACAGGTTCTTGTCAGTGAGTCTGGTCATATCGTTGGGTTTGAATGTTTTAATCTCGGGGGAAAACTTTTCATGAGTATGTTTAAATTTCCTGTGAAAATAGTTCAGTGCAGATGTATGAGATTCTGGAATAACATAGAATCTTAGCCAGTTTCTTCCATTTTTGGATTGAGCGTAGTTATCTTGAAACTTAAAATAATATATTATTATTTTTTTTTGGGGGAGGGGGATTTTTTTCCCCGTCAGGAAAATGATAAACCCGTGTGCTAAATTGGAAGATTTTTTTTTCTATTCTCACCACTAGAATGTCTTAAAAAACTGAAAGTGAGGAGGTAGAAACACGTGTTTAGATGGGAGCGACTCGCCATATCTTGTGCAGAACTAAACGAATATGGGACGAGGCGGTTGAGTCTTTTACCTGGTCCTCTTTAATATGATAGACGTTACTTTCTGAACTGAAATTGATGGTCGCCTAATAAACAGCTCTTCTCTGACTTCTTTTCTTCAAAAAGGAATACCCAATAAAGTGAAGCAAGAAATACATAATAATTAATCCAAGAAAATCTATGGCCAGACTTTCTCTATGATAGCCATATTTGTTGAGCACGCCAGCGCCAGTTGTGATACAAGTTGAATTGAAGTCTATAGGGCATTCTGAAAATGATAAGATCGATGATGAAAAATTAACGCGTTTTTGGTTTCAATCGCATACGATGTATGCGACTGCAGCTGTAATATTATAATTCGTTGTTTGCTGCTTAAGTTTTTTATTCTCATTAGTTATCAATGGGCATTCGACAGTTAGGCCTTTTTTACATAGGTATTAAGTGTAGTATTATGTTCCATTTTAGACGTCTGTAACTCAAAAACTGTTATTTTTTATTTTTTTTTAAATGGAGCATACCCATTTTTAATTCGCTCTATCTTACGCAAAGGCAAACATCAAAAAGTGTCAGTAACGGTGATTTAATTTTCCGTATATATGACTGCTTTGTAGTTTTATGACGTTTTGCCCCAACATCACTAAATAATTTTGACTTGGGAGATTTAAATATTATGTAATTTTCTCATCCGAACAAAAGTGTTGGGCGGTAAAATTTGGCCGCTAAAAAAATTAAGCTCGTCTCAGAAAGCTTCGCAAACTTAGATTATTCTTATTCGGTATGTCCAACGTAAATTAAAATAATTTCCAGCTTTATGAGAATTTTTCCAGGCACGTTGCTTTTCGTATAATTTTAGGCTAAACTACCTTACAATGTAAAATATCGATCATTTATATAGTTTCCATAATTTAATGAACCGTTTGGTTTATTATTGAGAATAACCAAAAGGAATTGTTTCTCTTACCTATATATTCAACCTGAGACCACTGTAAGATTGATATTGCCTCAGTAGCATAGTAAAATCTCGAGATATACTTCAAATAGTAGCTATATGCTGGCAAAGATCTGAAAAAAAAAATACAAAATTAAACTGCACGTTGAATACACCAGTTCACGTACAGGGTTTACCTTGGTGTGTGACCACGTAGTCCTCGTGTTGCTGGCTATTATCCACCCAAACCAGGGTCTGAGGAGGTCAATTTAGGTAGATATTTTTAATGATTCCAGGGATTGGAAGGTAAAACCACGTGGAACAGTCTCGAATGACCTCAAATGTTAAAGAGATGTGTAGAAGAAGAAAAAAAAAATGTTTGTTGACCATGTAGGTTTGAGCCCTCGTGATGCTGTCTGTTCTCGGTCCAACACAGGCTAAAGTCAATGTGGGTAGCTGATTTGTTAGTTTTCAGCGGGAAATCCAAGGTCAAATGACCTTAGATGTTAAAGGGAGACATTAAGTTAAAAAAAGAAGAAGACATAAACAGCCCCGCCAATAGGTTCACACATACAAAGCGAATTAAAGGTACTTTGACATAACATGCTAGTAGCAATATTTCTGTGAATTGTAGATCTTATTCAATTAAAATTGCCATAATGAGTCAGCATGAATTACCATAACGTTTCATCGTCCTCACGAAGGTCGGTTCTACGCACCAGACGACCTGGAACGCCCACCATCACAGTTTCAGCCAAGGGCCATCGAAACCTTTTCGGTGAACTCATATCAATTTGTTTCTACCATTTTAATTAATCATGCATCTATAAATGGGAAGAACGGTTGATTTCGTGAGAAAACCCGATACTACTACTACCAAGTTTCATCTACTACTACCCTCAAGTTTCATCAAAATCCGACAAGGCGTTCGAGGTATCATGGAACAAAAAATGTTTAAAAAAATCGTCGTTAAATAATACAAGAAATCATCATCATCAAGCCAGCGTAAATGACACGTTGACTACATCAGTTTCCGTAAGATCACTGAAGTTAAGTTAACGTCTTGATGGTTGACCACCTAGGTCCGAGCCCTCGTGATGTTGGCTTTTCCTTCATTTGATAAAAAAAATCTACTTACCCTAATCAAACGAGGTGGTCAGTGGCGGATTTAAGGAATAGGTTCTGGGGGGCCCAGTGGAGGTATAGGAAAAAGACGGCAAATAGTGCGCACAATGGTTTTTTTGCGAATAACGCCATCGACGAATAAATCACGGCAATACAGTCTTGGAAAATGTGTAATAAAGACCTGTACAAGGAGCTACTATAAATAGCCCATAAAACATTGTGAAATGTCTTTTAGAAGCATTTCAATGCTTAAAAGTTGATCATATGCAGCCCTAACATGCCGAGAAAAAGCTAATTTAGCTATTTCAACCTTAGCGCCATTTATTTAATTATTTGTATATAAATGTGCTGGACTGACGAGAGGAAGGGGACTTGAGGTGTCATTTTCAATATTAAGTGATGCTGTGTGCTTCCTTCCTTTTGTTGACTCAGCACATTTATAGACAAATGCCCCAGTACAAAAAACGATACTGTGAAACTAAAAAATAATAATGTTTTTTTTTTTTTTTTTTTTACAATAAAAGGTCCTAATTTTACATTTGAACTAGCCAAAAAATGTGGACCTCAAGGAGTTTCTGCTGGGGGGCCCTGAGACCATTCTTCCTGGGGGGGGCAGGCGGCAATGTCCATTTCGCCATTCCTTAAATCCGCCACTGGGGGTGGTATCATTGTACCCGATGTATGAATATGTCACCCTCACTTCTTACAATCTCACATATGATTTATTTTCACAAAGATTTGGGATATTTGGATGAAGCCTAGAAATTACCCTAAATGTATAAAACTTACCCTAACTGTATAAAAATTCCACTGAATACATAAGATATAAAATCTAATGGAACAGAAAGAAGAGATGCGGTAGCCAGAGATTCAAACATGGCCGATACACAACACCCATATGCAGTGGAAGTTATTGCAGCAATAGTAATGGGAGTAATAAACGATGCAAAACCCAATACACCACTATTTAAACCAGATATCCAATACACTACAGACGAGAAAAGGAAAGTCTCACAAATGGTACGAGGTAGCTGAAATCAAAAATTGAAAACGGTTGCAAATAATTTTGAGTTGATTGAGGTATATAAAGCGGCCCAAGGGTGTCCTCAGACAGCCGCATGCCGCATAGTAACCTCATATCTACACGTTTCCACATTTTTTTTCTTCTGAAATTTAAAAGTAGAAATCATTGATTTTTAAATTCCTTATCCAATAAAAAGAAAAGTATTGTAATGGGATGAAATTTTCGAGGTCGAGTTTTCAACGTCAAAACAAGTTTTTAGGTCACCTGAGCCCAAATAGTTAGTCGGTGCGTGTCAGTCTGTCTGTAAACAAGATATCTCAAGACAGGTAAGTGAGACTTGAAATTTGACATGTATGACATTTTTATATTTGGCATGTATGACATTTTTATTTTTGGCATGTGACATTTTTATTTTTGGCATGTATGACATTTAGTAGAAATCGAATCTACTGCTGGCGGTTTTTTGTCGGTTTTCACTAATCTTACCCCGATAGAGAATGCAAGAGAATTAATAAGTGTGACACATAGAACACGAGAAATCCTACCGTCCATGGGACATTGTTCACAACCTTACATATCACCCAACAATGTTTGATTTTTTTTAATTTTTTTTATAAGGAAAGTCGTGTGATACTCACACCCTACAGACGCGAACTACCTGTGTTAAACTATTCAACACATTTTTGGGGACTGTCTAGTCCTTCAGGTCTAAATGGGTATCACACTGACATTGCACTTGGGGAAACCTTGTTCAATCCCCGTCGGGGTGGGAATCACCACTTTTTCGACGACAACTTACCAACACCATGACTTTGGATAGATAATAGGGTTTGGGTTTATAAACACTGTCTGATATTTCTCTCAATAAGATGGGGATTTCACCAGGGAATGTATACAAGACGGAGTATGTGTGAGTAAAGACGGTTTCACTGATACAAGAGTAGAAGAAACCCTGTAAGTTTTGAATGCTGGTCTGATCCAATTTTTGAGAGTTCATATATGGGCTCGCTATGAGCAGACCTGTGAACTAGAATATGAAAATCAAATTAATAATAATTGAAGAAAAAATATTACATCAAAAATTATCCTATTCTATAAAGCAAAAAAANAAAAAAAAAAAAAAAAAAAAAAAAAAAAAAAAAAAAAAAAAAAAAAAAAAGATATCGTACATACCTATTTTTTAAAAAATTGAATGCGTTTTCCCTCAGTTATTGGGGTCAAAAGTCAAGAGGAAATATGTTTGTTTACATAAATTGATTTCATGGAGCGGAACGAATGATTTCAACTAAATGATAAAATATCATTTGGGCTGAAAAAATTACATTTCAAAACTATTAAAGATTATTTAATATTGAAGTTTACTTAAAATATTTAATTAGGTAAACGCAAATAATAAAATTTTCTTAAAAAATCTAGTGTAAAAGAAGAAAGTATTGTAATGGGCTGAAATTTTCGATGTCGAGTTTTTAATTCCAAAATACGTTTCGAAGTCCTCACAGAGCAAAATCTCGACACGTACCGTCTTGAGATATCTTTTTAACTGAAAGACAGACTAACACATGGATTAATGGATGCAACTCGATGTTTGGGCTCTGGTGACCTCAGAACGTGTTCTTTCATAAAAAAAACTCGACATCGAAAATGTCAGACCACCTAGGGTGAATAGGGTTTTCCCGAGTGGGCTTCCATCCAAGTACGCAACGCAATCAACGTTACTTAAAAATATCAGTGATCTGACGGGATCTGGTATATCCAACGCGGCCAATATTCGTATAAGAATAAGACATCCCATTGATGTCTAATTCGCTAGGGTGTTTTTTTTTCAACTTACGAGGTACATAACGAGTCTCAACACAACATAATTGAAGTTTCGAAGTTGAGTTAAACCAGCTCTCCATGCCAGCCAAGACAATTGTGTGCTACTGGAGGGCGGTTGCCTGAAAACAATGGAAATTTAATCTATACTTATAAAACACAGAGTCTTGTTGGTATATTGACTGACTCACTGACACGTAACTCAACGATGGCTAACGTAGAAACTTGTAATTGGCAACTAAGTTTTCCTTTGGTATGAAATAAGTAATTAAAAAACCGAGACTTCAACTGGAAGCGATTTATCGCCAAAAGGACGCTTTTTAGAAGTACAATAAATTACACACCCCAAACAACACTAAGAAAAAAACCGTACTCAAAACATTTTAGCAAAATATAAAATTCACTGTATCTTTGTTCCTATTCCAGATTTGTCAACATTTTCGATATTTGCAAAGTAAAAAAAAAATTTGACAAAATATAAAATTCACTGTATCTTTGTTCCTATTCCAGATTTGTCAACATTTTCGATATTTGCAAAGTAAAAAAAACATTTTGACAAAACATAAAATTCACTGTATCTTTGTTCCTATTTCAGATTTGTCAACATTTTCGATTTCTATTTGAAAGTAAAAAAACATTTTGACAAAATATAAATAAAATTCACTGTATCTTTGTTCCTATTTCAGATTTGTCAACATTTTCGATATCTATTAGCAAAGTAAAAAACATTTTGACAAAATATAAAATTCACTCTATCTTTGTTCCTATTTCAGATTTGTCAACATTTTCGATTTCTATTTGCAAAGTAAAAAAACATTTTGACAAAATATAAAATTCACTGTATCTTTGTTCCTATTTCAGATTTGTCAACATTTTCGATATCTATTTTCAAAAAAAAAAAAATAGACGGAATGCTTTTGGCCAAAAGGAATTTTACAGCTATGGGAAAAGACTGGATCAGATAGTTATAAGTTTAGTCCTCTCCGTGGTTCAGTACTGGAAGCGTGCTCAATATTCTATGTACTGGGACAAACTGGAGCTGAAACGAGCTCCCCTCCCCCCTCAGGAAAATATTGACTCACATTGAATAAAATTTCAAAAACATTTCTTCAATCTGAAAAAAAGAAAAAACACATTATTAAAAGTCTACCTAAGCCAATGATTTACCACGTTAGATACACTAGTTCCCGTCAGATCACTGAAGTTAAGTAAAGTTGGGTGTGGTGTGTACTCGGATGGTAGCCTACATAGTCTACCATCCGAGTTACACCAGTGATGTAGGATGTTCTTTGAACGTGTCTTGCATGTCTTTCATATGAAACAAATTTCATTAATTGAGATTTCAGTAAAAACAAAAATGCTCTTAGCTTCTCATCGTGTTATATTTAAAAATAACTGTCTTTAAATTAAGGAACGTTTGAGTCAGTTCAACACTGAATTAGAACCCAAATGAAAACAAAACACTGTTACAAGAAAATGGCTGACGGTCCAAATCAGGTCCAACCTTGACAATAGTAATGCTATGGGATCGCTCTTTCCCTACTCTCTTATTTCCAAATCAGGTCCAACCTTGACAATAGTAATGCTATGGGATCGCTCTTTCTTTACTCTGTTTCCAAATCAGGTCAACCTTGACAATAGTAATGCTATAGGATCACTCTTTCCTTACTCTCTTATTTCCAAATCAGGTCCAACCTTGACAATAGTAATGCTATAGGATCNCGATGGTAGCCAGATGTATGAGACTGCAGCACCCTCTTAGGAAACTGTGATATGAATCAATCAATAATGACATCAACGTTTCCGATGGAAGCCAGATGTATGAGACTGCAGCACCCGCTTCCGAAACTGTGATATCAATCAATCAATAATGGCATCAACGTTTCCGATGGTAGCCAGATGTATGAGACTGCAGCACCCTCTTAGGAAACTGTGATATGAATCAATCAATAATGACATCAACGTTTCCGATGGAAGCCAGATGTATGAGACTGCAGCACCCGCTTCCGAAACTGTGATATCAATCAATCAATAATGGCATCAACGTTTCCGATGGTAGCCAGATGTATGAGACTGCAGCACCCTCTTAGGAAACTGTGATATGAATCAATCAATAATGACATCAACGTTTCCGATGGAAGCCAGATGTATGAGACTGCAGCACCCGCTTCCGAAACTGTGATATCAATCAATCAATAATGGCATCAACGTTTCCGATGGTAGCCAGATGTATGAGACTGCAGCACCCTCTTAGGAAACTGTGATATGAATCAATCAATAATGACATCAACGTTTCCGATGGAAGCCAGATGTATGAGACTGCAGCACCCGCTTCCGAAACTGTGATATCAATCAATCAATAATGGCATCAACGTTTCCGATGGTAGCCAGATGTATGAGACTGCAGCACCCTCTTAGGAAACTGTGATATGAATCAATCAATAATGACATCAACGTTTCCGATGGAAGCCAGATGTATGAGACTGCAGCACCCGCTTCCGAAACTGTGATATCAATCAATCAATAATGGCATCAACGTTTCCGATGGTAGCCAGATGTATGAGACTGCAGCACCCTCTTAGGAAACTGTGATATGAATCAATCAATAATGACATCAACGTTTCCGATGGAAGCCAGATGTATGAGACTGCAGCACCCGCTTCCGAAACTGTGATATCAATCAATCAATAATGGCATCAACGTTTCCGATGGTAGCCAGATGTATGAGACTGCAGCACCCTCTTAGGAAACTGTGATATGAATCAATCAATAATGACATCAACGTTTCCGATGGAAGCCAGATGTATGAGACTGCAGCACCCGCTTCCGAAACTGTGATATCAATCAATCAATAATGGCATCAACGTTTCCGATGGTAGCCAGATGTATGAGACTGCAGCACCCTCTTAGGAAACTGTGATATGAATCAATCAATAATGACATCAACGTTTCCGATGGAAGCCAGATGTATGAGACTGCAGCACCCGCTTCCGAAACTGTGATATCAATCAATCAATAATGGCATCAACGTTTCCGATGGTAGCCAGATGTATGAGACTGCAGCACCCTCTTAGGAAACTGTGATATGAATCAATCAATAATGACATCAACGTTTCCGATGGAAGCCAGATGTATGAGACTGCAGCACCCGCTTCGGAAACTGTGATATCAATCAATCAATAATGGCATCAACGTTTCCGATGGTAGCCAGATGTATGAGACTGCAGCTTCAAATAAGTTGTTATTTCCTGTTTTACGTTTTTAATTGTCATCATAGCCAGCGTCAATGGCACGTTGAATACATCAGTTTCCGTAGGATCATTGAAGTTAAGCAACGTTTACTTGGTGGGTGACTTTCTCCTGTCCAGCTCAGATAGAGTGAGGTCAACGTGGAGATTATTAAACACTTTAAGGCCAGCGTCTATAGCACGATGGACACACCAGTTCCCGTAAGATGACTGGTTAAGTAACGTCCAGTTAGGTTTAACTTACGGGGTGACTACGTACGTTCAAGAACTGATGCTAATCAACCCAGTTTCCGTAAGATCATTGAAGTTAGAGCCTGTTTACACTGTCCGTTTTTTTACTGGATGTGATTCATATTTTTTTCAATCCTGTTCACACCCGTTTTTTTTACGGATCAAAAGTGTCCGTTTTTTTCTCTTTCTTTTCAAGGCTGCATTGCAAAATTGACGTGTTGGGCGACGACGAAGTTATAGTCCTGTGGTATTTTTACAATAAGCGAAAAAATGGCAGAAAGAAAAGAAAATATTGGGTTCATACAATTTGTCAAAAAGGACTGTCGAATGGAGTTTTTCATACGTTGATCAGTGAATTAAGAAGTGACGAGTCTAAGTTTTTCAATTATTTCAGAATGTCTATTTCCTCCTTCAATGATTTGAAGGAGGAAATAGACAAAAGAGTATCAGAGTATTTACCAATACCAATTAAAATTAAAACTGATATATTACTTTCTGAAAAAAAAAAAAAAAAATCAAATACCCTTCTTCACAGAACAGAATCGAGAGCACTACCGATTGAAAATAAAAGTGCATCCGTAAAAAAAAAAAAACGGATGGTGTGAACAGGATTTTTTTACTGGATTGCTGTTGACAGCGATCCAGTAAAAATAATTACCGTCCGTTTTTAAAACGGATCGGATGCAATGTAAACAGTTCCATTTGAACCAAGCTGCCACTGGGTATTTCCATTAAAAAACGGACCGGGCATCCAGTAAATAAACGGACAGTGTGAACAGGCTCTTAAGCAACATTATCATTATCTATGATTATTAGCACTAAACTAATACTCATAGATACTGTTAAGATAATTCAATTAATATACTGTCAGTAATATTCGATCATTGTAACGCTGTGATGACTATAAATCAAGTTAGTGTTATTACCTCTCTCTGTAAAAGATCTAAGAACAGCTACAACAGTTCCAGCACTAAAACTATCCAACCCTGTTGTTGGTTCATCACAAAATAGCAGGGGTGGATCCGTTAACATCTGCAAAGGAAAATAGACACGATATTTATTTTATTATAACATAGTATTTAGTATGTTTCTGGTGATAGAGGCGGTAGAATCGTAACCAGGAGGCTGTTGGTTCGGATCCAAGCATGAACATATGATTTAACAATAACACAGGGAACTACATTGTGACAAGCTAATAATATAGCTTCACATAACTAAAAAATCTTCCTTAGTATGTTTCTGGTCATTTTGTTGAAATTGATAATAATAAAATAGACTCTCGAGTTGAATTTTACCACTAGGCGAGGTTAATGCCTGAGGCATTTTCCACCACCAAACCCTTAGAGCTCTATTTTTACATAGTCAGATACTCAAATGAATGAGGAATTAACCTGCCTCTGTTGGGAATTGAATCTACTCCCTCCTGTTTACCAGAAATTGATAATAATGGACCTTATTTATACTGCGCAAAAAAGACTAAAAATTCCTTATAAACGGACAGTTTTTTGTGTGCTACGTGATAAATGTCTCAAATGAATTAGGATAAAATTCCATGGCTTAGCTGGGTTTGAACCCACAAACTCTGTTTACCAGTCAAACCATCTTACCATTTCTCTATTTTCATCACTTTTCACTAGAGCGAGAAAACAGTTTTTTTTTTTTTTTTTTTTTTCAAACTGTGACTTTCATAAGATGTTTAATAGCTTAGTGCTCGTCTGCTCATAGCTTTAGATGTCTAAGAGCATCTGATGAACGGTAGAGTTTAATACAATGATTGAACACATACTAAGGAACGGATAACAAGAAGTACATTCTGAATACATTAAGTATACAAGGCGACCCAAAAAAGCGTTTACCTAATCATTTTAACCACGTATACAAGAGCTTAAATAAAGGCCGTTTTGGTTAATAAACATGGGCCCGGAAATGTAACGCCTCCGCACAAATCGCTTTCCATTGAGAGTTTTGAGCGTGAACGCAAAAAAAATCTGGAACTTCACGTTCCTGTTGCGCGGAGAGGGTGAATTTCAGGACCAATGTTTAATAAGCAAAGTAGCCTTAATTTGAGCACTAGTAAACGTGACTCAAAGGATTACATGTTTTATGGGACACCCTGTACTTACCTGTGTAGCAAGTGAAACTCTTTTCTTTTCTCCACCACTGAGCATTGATAATTGTGTATTATAACATCTTCCCAAGCCTAAATCTTGTACTAGGGTGGCAACTATACAACGTCGAGATTGATTTGATACTCGTTTGTCCATTTTCAATCTTGCCTGTAAAAGAAATCATAAAAATGATATTTTACATTCACCTGCCGTGTGGCCAATGCAGGACCATAAGATGCAGATGAGCCATCCCGTGTCCATTATATTGATATTTTACATTCACCCGCCGTGTGGCCAATGCAGGAACATAATATGCAGATGAGTAACCCAGTGTCCATTACATTGATATTTTACATTCACCTGCCGTGTGGCCAATGCAGGAGCATAATATGCAGATGAGCCACCCGGTGTCCATTATATTGATATTTTACATTCACCTGCCGTGTGGCCAATGCAGGAGCATAATATGCAGATGAGCCACCCGGTGTCCATTATATTTTTATTACATTGTAACCCGTTAATTTTTAGTAGAATTTTAAGTATTATTTTGCATTTTCGATATTTTACGTTTCAATGTACCAGCGCAGAATTTAAAAACCGATTAAAAATCAATCAATTTATTTATTTTGTAGAATTCAAAGCTAATAAAATAATGAACTAAAACCTATTTTTTTAATTAATACGTATAAAGGCCCCATTTGTTGTTTCCATAGAACTTAAAAATCGGATAGGAAAAATCCGTACATTAGATTTAATGTCTTTTGCATTAACTTTTAAATAAATTAAAACAAAACACTTACCAAAAACACTATTTATAATTATTTATGAAGAAACTAGTTTAGAATAATTCGCTTCATCATCAGTATAGTCGAGTCGAAGGCAGGAATTCTACTTTTGGTAAGTGTTTTGTTTTAATTTATTTAAAAGTTATTATTTTGTTGTTGTTGTTGTTGTTAACGTTCTCAACGACTCTCACTGTGTCTCCAGGCCAAGGAAGGCGGCCTCTCCATCTGTTCATAATGCTGGAGGCCCTAGATTAGTATTTTTTAACACTTTTAATTAACATGGTACTCAGTTGCCCGGACGCCCACGCTACTTGTACGCACGAAGACTTACTCCTCGCAAACGCGGCTACAATTGAAGTTGCTAACTATTGGAAAGGAAAAATCTAACATCTAACAGTCTTTAAGGTGAAATGGACACGGATTGTAAAGTAAGTAACATGGTACTTTTGTCTCTTAACCTTGTCTAAAGTTAATGATATTTCGTATTCAGGTTTCATTTCATCCTTGAAGCTCGACGTTACTCATACAGGGTGTATCGTACTAGAACAAATATAATGAGATTTTGGTTTAATATTTTCATTATTCACTCTTAAAATCGACCAAGAAAAAAATTCACACCTTATTTTTTTTATCAAGGAAACAAAATCCGCTTCAGCGGCACCTTTCTTACGTAACGGTAACCGATTTTAATAATATTGGGTATGTATATATTGAATGTTTCATTTGTGTTTCTCGATTTTCCTTGGTCTTGTCGCGCTTAGGAGGGGCAGACGTTAGTCACTTCATAGTTCTTTGTTTTAGGGTACATACCATAAATTCTAAATGTTCTTTTACTGTGAGCCCATCAAACGCCAAATCATTTTGGGGTACAAACCCTGAGATTTTCGTCATTAGATGTTTATCAATAAGATGTCCATTGAGATGTAACTTTCCTGTCATATCCCCTGAAACAAAGAAAACAATTTTATCCTCAGTTTCACAAAATACAAGTAAAGTAAATGTAGAATTTCTTTGTGGAAAAGCCTTTTGACAATTTTTGTGGGTATCACAACTACCAAATCTTTTTCCAGGAAATGAACCCGAGTCCCTCGAGTGCAATGCCAGTGTGATACCCACGTCACCATAAAATGTACCACCTTAATATTATAAAACCTTGGTTCAGAGGATATTTGACTGTTCTGCTTTAAAAAACTCAATCTGAAAACCAGAGGGAGTAACATAACTAAATCAGTTCCTACATAGAACGTCCATGCCTATAAGGCGACAAGTGAACGGGGCTCTGCCCCGTTCACTTGTCATAATATATATAATATTCACGCAGACATAATATATATATAATATTATGTCTATATGCGAAAGTAGAATTAGTTGTTTCTTTGGCCTTATTTCACGCACGCACAGAGTTGCTGTGCGAAAGTTATCGAACTAAGTGAAAGTCTAGTTTTAACAGCAACCGAACGAAGTGGAAGTCTAGTTTTAACATCAACCAAACGAAGTTAATGTCTAGTTTTAACATTCATTTTTCATAACTAATACTACGATTATTGCGTCCAAAAATCTTCGTATGTTTCCAAAAAAATTAATGATCCATCCATCATATGTACATTCCTGGAGACGGAGTTCATGTAAATCAGTGGTTTCAAAGGCGCTCACGGTACTTACCTAAAGTCCTTTGACTAATTGTCGCTAACAATGTTGTTTTCCCAGCACCGCTGAAACATAAACCACACAATGTTAGGATGATGGGAGCTCTAGACCCGTTTTTTAACATTTTTCGTATTTGCATCAGTGAGGAATGAAAGATCTTCAGGGATTCAGGACTTAAAAGAATATACCATTGGTATCACCATAATCAATGAATTATTAATAAAAGAAAAGCATTCATCCAGAATTTAGTTGACTTTACCAACTGAATTATCTGCCAGACTTGAACTGCTAGATCAGAAGTTCCCAAACGGGGGGGGGCGTGAAGGCAAGCCAAGGGGGGCGCGAGACCAGTTGCATTATTATCATTTAGTTAAAATATATGAATAAATTTTTTTACAAAGGTAATTTTATTGAACACGATGTTTATAAAATTTGAATGAGATAGCATTCAGTAACACATTAGTGTTTTGAATGAGATAGCATTCAGTAACACATTAGTGTTTTGAATGAGATAGCATTCAGGAACACATTAGCAATTTGTAGAGATAGCATTCAGAAACACATTAGCGTTTTGAATGAGATAGTATTCAGCAACACATTAGCGTTTTAAATGAGATATCATTCAGCAAAATATTAGCGTTTGGTATGGGATAGTATTCAGCAACACATTAGCGTTGTAAATGAGATATCATTCAGCAACATAAGATAGCATTCAGCAACACATTACCGTTTTGAATGAGATAGCATTCAGGAACACATTAGCGTTTTGAATGAGATAGCATTCAGCAATACATTAGCGTTTTAAATGAGATAGCATTCAGCAACACATTAGCGTGAATGAGATAGCATTCAGCAACACATTAGCGTGAATGAGATAGCATTCAGCAACACGTTAGCGTTTTGGTTGAGATATCATTCAGTAACACCCATACCCATTCATAATTTATAATGTAAAGGGGAGGGGGTTGTGGGAGGTTTTCCTTTCAAGGAAGGGGGCGCGGTACCAAAAAGTTGGGGAACCCCTGTACTGGATGGTCTCTCCCAGACAATTCTACCAAAAAGCTATTAAGGGTCGATTTTATATTCTTGAAATTTAGATTTTTTTCATTCTTCAAAATCACCACCCCTCCCCTATAAATGCTACTGTTTCATATGTTATTAGAGAATTAAGTTAAAATTGTCGAATAAAAATAAATACCTAAAAAGCTTACCTTGGACCCATTATTGCAGTGAGGGTTCCAGATTCGGCAATCCCAGAAACTTAAACAACAAAAAACGAATCAAAATATTATTTAAATAGTATATGTAAAAAAAAACTCTGCCAATGTGACATATGGGTTTACTATTTTTCTGGCTAAAAAAATCACCCCCCTCCTCAAATTTTTATTTGAGGAGGGGGGTGATTTGACTTTGATAGGTACGTAGAGTCCAAGTATCGAAAAAAATAATACCTAGGTACATACCAAATCGGTCAACGCCAAGAGGTAAAAACGGATTTTTTTCACTTCGATTTTTGGATGCGAGGTACGTAGACCTTGAAACATAAAATATCAAAATTTGAGGGGAATATTTTTTTTGTGACGATTTTAATGTTTATTATTGTTTTTTTGTTTGAGGAAAGATTTTAAATATTTTTTAATTTTCGTCGTATCGACTTTTTCAAATTTTCATTCTTCATTTGAAAAAGTCGATACGACGAAAATTAAAAAATATTTAAAATCTTTTCTCAAACAAAAAAACTTATAAAGTCATCAAAGACATACCTTGATTATAATTATTAATAATGTTTATTATTGATAATAATAAACCAAAATCAATTAAAACTTTCATTGAGTAAACGCCAATTTTGGGAAAACAATTGATTGAGTAAAAAACATCAATTGCGAAATCAATAAAAACTTTCAATATCTATCTATATCTTCTTTTATAATTATGTAAAAAGGACATAAGTCTAATGCATAGTCCCTAATTTGAGTTCACATATTTCATGATCCAAACCGTTTGGCTAATTTTTCGATCAAATTCACAAAATTATGTTTTTTAAATTTCCCGCGAAAGCACGGTAAAACCCCGTCTCGACAGATCTTAGATGTTAAAGAAACGTTTAACTAAAAAAAGGCCACAAGTACCCAGGCTGAGTGAGGTCAATATCAGTAGCTGGTTTTTCAATCATGGCAAAGCATCGGGTAAAGCGAATACTATGCGTTTTACTTCTCAGCCCCGAAAAATAGATTTTTTACAGTTATTTGGGTTCGGTTCGAGCCATTTCTGCATTCTCAAGTTAAGACTATTGTGGGTTCAAATTAGGGATAGGATTTTCAACTCACTTAGCTGAGTCGACTTTCGATCTCGACACGCATCGAGTTACAATTTTCAAAAACTCCCTATTTGATCTGAAAGACATAATAAAACCAAGGTAAAACTTCTGAATCGCGGCTTTTTCGGAAAATTAACTTTTTTTTAAAAAAAAATGGCTTGAAATGGCCTATTTTCAAGAAACTTTAACGAATTTTTCGGGCGCGAGGTGTTTTGCGTTGTTTTTTAACGAGTCTTTTATGGACCCATAAATCGAGGCATGGCCGATCAAAACGTTTCCTAACCTCTCTGGGGAAGCATTAACTTGAACGTCCCCCCCCCACAGAGAGCTTAGGAAACGTTTTGATCGGTCATGCCTCGATTTATGGGTCCATAAAAGACTCGTTAAAAAACAACGCAAAATATCTCGCGCCCGAAAAATTCGTTAGTTTCTTAAAAATAGGCCATTTCAAGCCATTTTTTTTAAAAAAAGTTAATATTTCGAAAAAGCCGCGATTCGGAAGTTTTACCAAAACCAATTGGCAAAAGGGGCATCTATCAAATAAACGTCCCATCTTCGGTGAATAAATTAAAAAGACATCACAATCAATCGTCACCAGAATAAAAGAACATTTTCCCTTTATCTTTATCAGTCAACAAAAAAAGCTACTCGTAAATCGACTCTTTGAAAAGTCGACTCATTTCAAAAAGATGATTCGACTCGTGGATGACTAGCCCATCCACAGGGCATATTATTTTTATTTTTACAAAAGACTAGGAAAGTTTATTTAAACTCACCATTATTTAAGAGTTTAACTTTTTCTACATTAATTTTCTTCCTGCTGAATATACTTCCACCTGCGCTCTCTTTAGGTGCAGCATATAGAGTTATATTTTCCCATGTTAGGGCTATTTTTTCACCCATTATTTTGTATTATTAGAATGCCATTTTACAAGATAAAGTTGTCAAATATGAATCCTGAAAATTAAAAAAAATATATATTTTTTAAATCAGTCTCCTAGAGATTAACACACTGAAGTTGGACTCAGGATACCCGGCTTCGAATTCTATCTGTTCAAAATTTTCAAGGTTTATTGAACTATCAAGAAATACACAAGATCTGGAACGGGGTCAAGGGACTTCATTCCTTTTAGAGGATGATTACTTAAAAAAACAGCAAAGATAATTGTGAATCTCAGCAGACGTGACATCAGACTGGTGATTGAGCTGCTGACGGGTCACTGTGTTCTAAGGAAACAACTAAAAACTATAAGGGTAAACAGGGGAATAGCAATGTGCAGGATGTGTGGTGAGGAAGAAGAGAAGGCTTCGCACATCATATTTGACTGCCCATACCTGGTGTTACAACGCTTTAGGACGCTAGGGTTCCCGGCTTGTGAACTTATAAAGATATACACTCTGACCCAGTAGAATCGTTTCTGAACTTCATTAGGGATGCAGAAATTCAGGGCTGGGTGAGAGATACTGGACACGTGGAAAAACAGGTGTGCAATAGTCCAAACTAGTGGACGCAGCACTTGGAATTCCAAAAGGAAAGGCCGCCACAATTATTAATAAAACCATCGAATATTTCCATTTTGTAATTTAACTAACAATAATGTTTATAATTATAGTTATAAACAGGGTTGCGGAGTCGGAGCCAAGGAGCTGTATGATTTTGTATAAAGGAGCTGGAGCCGGAGTGGAGCTAAATTTACCTAAATTTCGGCTCCTTTCCGGCTCCAACCTACCTATAAATAATGAAAACATTTCGGTCATGAATGTCCCTCCCAATTTTTATCATAATCGGAAAAGTCGATCGAGAGTTATCAAGGTACAAAAAGACACACAGACAAACACAAGAGAAAATTGTCGTGTTAAAACTGTATATATATATATATATATAAACCTAACATAAAATTTTCCCTTTATGTTTTGAGATGGTCTAACTTTATACATCATGCATATTTTAGCCGTTGACTAGAACAAAACTTTTAAAAAAAATTGGCATTGAGCTTAACAAATAAAATACGATATTTTGGTCACTCCACCACGGTATCTGACTGTGAACAATCTAAATTCAAAATTCAAACGTTTTCAAACGATCATTTCATTAAACTTTGTTCATTTTTAGGAAAAATATATATATTTATCCACAAGAAATAACAATTTTGTTTTTTATCTTTTTATAAAAATAAAGAACGTTAAAGGTATAAATCTATAAAATACTCACTTATATTTACTCTTTTTGTTTTTACGTTGTCTCTAAAAGAAAAATACCACAAGTGTCAACTTTGAAGTATGAAGATAAACTAAAAAAAACTATCTTTTGATATCAAATACTGAATGTTATATCAGATATAACTTAAAGTTATATAAGACAAAATCATACAGCTTGACTTTTGCTATATTTTAGCCTTCATCAATATTATAGTATCTTCAGATCCGAAGGTGCTGCATTAATAATATTCTTATAATGTTCTCGTGACATTTAATTTATGTCTTCTCTTTTTCAACCTTACGACCCCCTTACGTAATGATTATTTACTCTGTGATTCACTAAAAGTAATATATTTAGAGATGAGATTTTTTTTATTAACCCATGTTGAGAATTATAAAAAGAAATATCTCTCCCCTCTCAAAATTTGTTATTTTACATTTACGGTACCTACGCTGAAAGTAAAAATCGAAGAAAAGAAATCCGCTTTCTGCTTTAAGCGACAATTAATTTTTTAATTCTAAGTAGCTTGAAATGTAAAATATTAAATTTTGAAGGGGGATATTTGATGGTCGATTTGAAAGAACCATCTCAAAAGGTCTATGTAATCCACGAATCAGGCCTAGATTATATGCACGTTTATATGCATGCAAGTTCCCATGCGTTCTTCTCGTGGCTGTAGAAATCCTTGCTGCAAACATTTTTTACTTTGCAAAAATTGAAAAATCTGCGCAACGTTTGACATTTTTACAGAAGTTTGTGGGTACAGTTTGATGGGAGGTCTATGACCCATTTTTTATATAAAAAAATCTCTATAAATAAGCAAAAAAACTTTTTTTTGCGATTACTTGCGTTGTGTTAAATTGCCGTTTTTCTTCCTTGCAAATTCATCAAAAACTCAAAACACAGTTGATATACTAACTAACTGATTGATTGACTCATAATAAAAGGAGCTCGATCATTGCTAACCAGAAAAAAAAAAAAAAATTGGAGCACAAATAATTAAATTATTCTTACAAAGCAGTGACGCAAACCAAGATTTTCATTCGGGTGGAGGGTTTCAATTTGACTCATGTTTGGTGGTAAGATGTACGATAACCGTTAACCGTGCAAAAGGTACCGGGATCCATCTCTATATAAACATGAAAACTTGATTTTTTTTTGTATTAAATCGGGGGAGCCGCTCCACCCCTCCTGGTTGTGCCACTGTTACGACTGTGACCTGTGCTATAAGTTCCTTCCTTCAGCCATCGTTGAGCTAGGTTTGAGAAAGACAATCAATCAGTCAGTACATCAATTTTGTTTTCAATTTTTGGGTATGGATAGAAAACAATTCATTACCTAGGTACTTAATAAAAACTGCTTCCAAGGACGCATACCAGCAAAGGACCATCAAAATATTTTCGGTAACCTTATATCAACTTATGTAGACGTAACTCACTTAAAATAGTCACAATGAGACGCCGCGCCGGATGGTCCGCTAGACCTCAAATACCAATCAACCTATTCGGAGACCATACTTTAAAAACAAGAATCTATATATGGGAAGAACGGTTTATTTCGAGAGAAACACAGCTAATACAAAAACAACCTAGGTATTCCATTACTGTTTAATTACTGGTGCCTTAAATATGAATGGAAACAATTTTTGTATTATAGTCAATTTGAAGAGCGACATATTTTCTGCTCGTATTAGGTTTGACAACAAGTTATACTGTATGAAAAAAGCCATGTTGAGAGAAAAAAAAAATCCGTTTTGAAAAATTCAACTCTTAAACGAAGGCGTGATCCACTGGTGAACAAATTGAACACTTCTATTGAGAACGCATGTAACACTGCAATTTGCACCTGGCAAGAATTTTTCCCACGGAATTTTTTTTTTTCTTTCGGAATCACATGATTGCCGTGTACTTTGTGTAAGTGAAGATATACTTAATCTATTTAAATGAGGAAGGATGTTAGTAGTCATTACGAAATAATATTTCAAAAATAATTTGTGCCAACTACTAAAAATTGCATGGTCGTACACAAGAGGGGGGGGCTGGCCGGCTATAGCCCCCCCCCCCCGAAATTTTTTTCTAGATAAGCTATCAAATGTGAAACGCGTGTGTATATCATCTAACACTGTGCTTCTTTTTCAATGTCACGCAGAAAACACTTTTTGGGAAAGGTTTACATAACAAAGTGCAAAGTTAGGGCGATTTAACTTTTTTTCTACATATTTTCAAATTTTAAGT